>OX030948.1:114675023-115875023 GCA_943735915.1 Pherbina coryleti | reverse complement strand
TGCTCTATTAGATTTCCTGTTTGCAGAATGAGCACTATAATCAGCTAAATTATAATAGAAATTTTCATTATCATATATCCAAATTTCACTTAACGCTATTACATGAATAATTTTGTTATTTTTCTTATTTTCTTCAATAATAGTGTCTAATTCATTTATTTTATTTCTAATACTTTGTATATTGAGGTTAAGATGTTAATATTTTGATTGCTATTTTTAAATTCTAATTCATTGACTACAAATTCAACATTACTCTCTAAAACGAAATCATTAATTTGTTTTTAAAGTTTTCATATTATTTTATTCTTGAATTTATGTGACTTTTAATTAGCTTGTAAGTTAGTTTCTATATAATTTTTTTGATATCATCTATTTGGCTTACTTGAAGAACAGCAGACTTTTCATCCTTTCTATCGAGAACCTTTGCATCCCTGGTCCAGACGTATTTATAGTTTTTGTTTTTTACTTCACTTTTAGCTTATTTCAAAACACTGCTTAAATCTTTCTCTAATAGTTGATTAAAGTTTCTATTTTTTCCCTTCCTGTCAATATCCGAATTGATTTGTTTAATATCGATATGTTGTTTGTTCTTTCTAAATTCAAAGCATTTATTTTTTAAGTCTTCATTATTCATTTTAACAATGATTGGATTAGTTTTAAATTTCTTGTTTTCGTTTTGGTAAACTTCTACAATATTTTCTTTCGTTATATTCCATTTTACTTGTTCTGCAATTTTAATTATTACATTTTTAAGTTCATATTTTCTATTTTTGGTAGATTGGTTATTATTAAGTTGTTTTTGTTTAAGCTCTGTTTAATTTCAAGAATATCTCTTTCCATGTTTCTCATTTTTATTTTGACAGTTTCGCCGTTTGTTTTATTTTCCCTTAATTCTTTTTTAATTTGCTTATTCTCTTCGACTAAGCGGTCTATTTCTTTTTTAGTTCATCAAAAGTGTCACTCATGTATTGTTGTGATTCTTATATTTTTTTCATTGCTTTATCTTGCTCTTTAAATTGTGTGTTAAGTTATTAATAATTACTGATAGATTATTGTTGTTTGTATTCCCTCTCGTCGCTTGACTCACTAGAGGCAGAAAGCCTCTTTGTGATGTTTTTTTTTATGCATTCTTGTTTTTGGCGGCATTTTTAATTAGTTTTCACAGAAATAATTCAATTATATATTTTAAAACTTTTGATTATATTGTTTTAAAGATGGTTTGTATCTTTGTGGCGTCCGTGGCGTAGTTGGTTAAAGTGCGTGGCCGCTATGTCAACGAACTTTGGAGACCCAGGTTCGAACCCCAGCAGCAACAGAAAATTATTTGAATTAAAATAATTTTTCTGTACGGCCGCCACCTCTCTGCAGACAATGGCAAACCCCAGAGAGTAATCAAAATGCCATCTAAAGCTTCTTGAGAACGAGAACATTCCGTTCATCGCCGTTCGGAGTCGGCGTTAAGCATGTAGGTCCGGTTCTCGGTCAATTGTGTACAAACTTAATAACACGCACAACACAATTGATCGTAAGAAGCTAGGTCAAAGTCCTTTCAAGGGCTGAAATGGCCAGTTATTTATTTTTTTTTTTTTTTGTATCTTTGAAGAGATCACATTTGCTATTGTTTTTTGAGTGTTTTATAGTTTTATTTTCTTTATGTACTGGTTTAATTAAATTTTTCTATCGGACTTATAATTTTTGCTTCCTCACACTTTGACAGCTTATTTTATATTTTATTCTAATACGAACAAAACCGTGTGAAATACAGAATTTTTATTGATCTGTGGGCGGTAAAAGGGGGTGTGGAAAAATATTTTTTTTTAAACCATCTCGTACTGGATACAAATCTACTGCTAAAATTTCTGCTCAATTGGCCCAGTATTTTTGGAGTCTATAGCCATCAGACAGACAGAAAACGTTTTGCTTTTTATATAAAGGGTGTCCCAGACCCAGACGGACAATCCAGCGCGGATGATTCCTCATGATGAGCAAGCAAAAGATTATATGGGTGGGGGTGGTCGCAAATGCCCCCCTAGGAAGGTAGGAGGTAAAAAAAAAATAGCTGCTCTGATAAAAAAGCAATGTATGGCGGATTTACACAGAATTTAGTAAGAAAAAAAAATAACGTCATTAAAAATTATAAACAATTTGGCTTTTTTTCGAGAAAATTGCCTTGAAAGTTGATTTTTTTAAGAAAAAAAAACTAATTTTTTGAATTTAGGTGCTTATAACTTTTTTAGTTGTGACTTTATGGAAAACTTTTTACTAATTAATAATAACGTGTAAATTTTTAGAAAAAAAAAAGAAATTGTTTTTTTTTTTGTTTAATGTGTTCTTTATAGTTTTAAGAATATACATACACATTTTTAAATCTATATTTAAAAAAAACAGAATTTATAACGGTTTTCGTTAACTTATGTCTTAGCTCCATTCAACAAATAAAAAACTTTAAACGCGATTTTCTCGAAACTAGTTTTATAAAACGATTCTATAGATAACTCGAAATCTATTGGTTCAATTTCAATGATTTTTTTTTTGCATTTTGTTCGTTATTTTGTCCATTAAGCATCCCTCCTAAATTCAAGTATCTATTTTTTTTGTTTTTTTTTTATATAAACAAAAAAGCGCGCGAAAATGTGTCTATTTTTCGAACTTTTTCCTTCAACTTCTGCCATAATTAAAAAAAAGCCCCGGGGGTCTTGTGTAGGGGGGATGCTATATATATATATAAAATATCATTTGATTTTTTTGTCTCCGGTACATGGGAAAAGCCATATCCATCGAACCGTTTTGGATGTCAATGCCATTTTCAGCGCCCTCTATATAAAAGCCAGAACTGTATTAAAAAAAAATATATATTTTTATAAAGTATTTTTTATGTACAATAACCTGTATAAATTTAAAAAAAAAAAAATTATAACTTCTTACATCTAAAAAAATTTTTTGAAAACAGCTCCTGGTTTTGGTTGCTACACGTATATTATACCTTAAAGGACATTTAATTTTCTTTTCAAAAAGCTATTTACTTTGGTAGTCGTTGTAGCGACATGTAAGTAATTGATTTAAACGTAATGATACCTATTTTTTCCCCTCCTACCTCCCTAGGGTGGCATGTGCGACCACCCCCTTACTTACTTACTTATCTGGCGCTTACAACCGTAAGTCGGTTTTGGCCTCGTATAAGAAATTGCGCCAGCCATTTCTGTTCAGCGCTTGCTGGCGCCAGTTGGAAACACCAAGCGTGGTCAGGTTATCCAACATCTGATCCTTCCAACGAAGATGTGGGTGTCCTCTTCTGCGGTGACCACCACCGGGCACCGAATCGTATTTTTTTTTCGCTGGAGCGTCGTTTTCCATTCGCTCAACATGACCTAGCCAGCGGAGCCGCTCGATTTTAATGCGCTTAACTATGTCGATGTCAGCGTACAGCTCATACAGCTCGTGGTTCCATCGAATTCGGTACTCGCCATTGACGCAGATTGGACCGAAGATTTTACGAAGGATCTTTCTCTCGAAGGCTCCCAAAGTCTTTTCATCAGAACTGCTCAACGTCCAGGTTTGTGCTGCATATAATAGGACGGGCATGATTAGTGACTTATAGAGCGTGAGTTTTATTCGTCGAGAAAGGGCTCTGCTTCTCAATTGCCTACTTAGCCCAAAGTAACACCTGTTGGCAAGAGTTATCCTTCGTTTTATCTCAATACTAACATCGTTGAAAGAGTAAATGCTGGATCCCAGGTAGACAAAGTCCTTAACAACCTCGAAGGAGATGTTGTCAACAGTGACGTGGTTTCCAAGACGCTGGGACTGTTTATTTGTTGACACAAGGTATTTCGTCTTATCTGCATTCACTGCAAGACCCATTCGACTCGACTCTTTCGCTAATCTGGAGAATGCTGCGCTGACTTCGCTCGTATTATGGCCAATAATATCAATATCATCAGCATACGCCAGCAGCATAATACTTTTGTAGAATTCGTGCCGCTGCGTCTCAAATCAGCAGCTCGGCTGATCTTCTCCATCATCAGGTTGAAAAGTCGCATGATAAGGAATCACCTTGTCTGAAACCTCGTTTGGTATCGAACGGAGGAGTGAGATCCTTCCCGATCTTAACTGTGCTGCTGGTGTTGCTCAGTGTCATTCTGCAAAGACGGATGAGCTTTGCAGGAATACCAAATTCAGACATGGTGAAGTATAGATAATTCCTTATTGGACTGTCGAAGGCGGCTTTATAATCGACAAAAAGATGGTGTGTGTCGATTTGTTTTCCTAGGGTCTTCTCCAAGATTTGTCTTAGCGTAAATATCTGGTCTATGGTGGATTTACCAGGTCTGAAGCCACACTGATAAGGTCCAATCAGCTGGTTTACGATGGGCTTCAGTCTTTCACATAATACGCTCGACAGGACCTTATATGCGATATTAAGAAGGCTTATCCCACGGCGCAAATTGTGGGATCGTCTTTCTTGTGGATTCGTAAGAGCACACTGAGGTTTCAATCGTTTGGAATGCATTCTTCCGACCATATTCTGCATAGAAGCTCATGAATGCATTTAAATAAAGCTTCGCCTCCATTCTTGAAGAGCTCAGCCGGTAAGCCATCGGCTCCTGCGGCTTTGTTGTTTTTAAGCCGAGCTATAGCTTTCAAAACTTCACTATGGCCGGGCAGCGGAACTTCAACGCTGTCGTCCAAGATTGGGTATTAGTAGAATTTGCAGAAGTATAAAATGGATGTTTCAAATCGAGTTCCTAAATTTAAGTCCTACAAAAACTTTTGACTATAACATATCCTAATGTAAAATCGTCCGCTCAACTCAAATATGCCATCGAATTCTTAAAAAAATTAGTCCTTGACCCAAAATTGGCCTACTTTATTAAGAATTTCCTAATTTTTTCTTTCGATTTTGGAAAAGAAGCTTTACCTTCGCCGAGGTCGCAGCAACTTTCTTAAATTAAAATGCTGCATTATTGTTGGCCTTTTTATGAAGTTAAGGAATAATGAAAAAATTATTCAAATCGGGCCATTTTTGACTGTTAATCGAGAATTGTTTCAGTCTATTTATCTTTTGATGTAATTTAACAAGCACTTCAAGATACTTGTATCAAATAAAAAATATCGAATACCTTATATTTAATTGGTGAGTTTTATGTTATGACGAATTGATGCTACGTTTTTTTGCATTTTAGGTGACGATATGTAATATATTGCCTCTTTGTAATGTGCGTAGGGTATTTAAATACCAATCACGCCTACATTTTTGTTTTTTTACGCAAGACAATTAAGCTACAATTCGTTTGCAAACACATCGTTGGTTGAGATCTTTCGTAAACTAAACAATTTCATGTGCTCTCTATGCTCCTCAATATTATACTCACAATAGTCGCTTGCTTGTTCTCCCGCTCTCATAAGCTTTAAGTCGTTCGCTCACTGACTCTCATAAAGCTTTAAAGTGGATTTATGATAAATACACATTCGATTTTGACTGAAATACCTAAATAAAAATAATAAATAAATAACTGGCCATTTCAGCCCTTGAAAGGACTTTGACCTAGCTTCTTATGATCAATTGTATTGTGCGTGTTATTAAGTTTGTACACAATTGACCGAGAACCGGACCTACATGCTTAACGCCGACTCCGAACGGCGATGAACGGAATGTTCTCGTTCTCAAGAAGCTTTACATGGCATTTAAATTACTCTCTGAGGTTTGCCATTGTCTGCAGAGAGGTGGCGGCCGTACAGAAAAATTATTTTAATTCAAATAATTTTCTGTCGCTGCTGGGGTTCGAACCTGGGTCTCCAAAGTTCTTTGACATAGCGGCCACGCACTTTAACCAACTACGCCACGGACGCCACGAAAATACCGAGTGTCAACAAATAAACAGTCCCAGCGTCTTGGAAACCACGTCACTGTTGACAACATCTCCTTCGAGGTTGTTAAGGACTTCGTCTCCCTGGGATCCAGTGTAAACTCTTTCAACGATGTCAGTATTGAGATAAAGCGAAAGATAACTCTTGCCAACAGGTGTTACTTTGGGCTGAGTGGGCAATTGAGAATCAGAGCCCTCTCTCGACGAACAAAACTCACGCTCTATAAGTCACTAATCATGCCCGTCCTATTATATGCAGCACAAACCTGGACGTTGAGCAGTTCTGATGAAAAGACTTTGGGAGCCTTCGAGATAAAGATCCTTCGTCCGATTTGCGTCAATGGCGAGTACCGAATTCGATGGAACCACGAGCTGTATGAGCTGTACGCTGACATCGACATAGTTAAGCGCATTAAAATCGAGCGGCTCCGCTGGCTAGGTCATGTTGAGCCAATGGAAAACGAAAAAAATATTCGATTTGGTGCCCGGTGGTGGTCAACGCAAAAGAGGAAATGGAAGGATAAGATGTTGGATAACCTGATCACGCTTGATGTTTCCAACTGACGCCAGCAAGCTCAAAACAGAAATGGCTGGCGCAATTTATTATAAGAGGCCAACACCGACCTACGGTTGTAAGTACCAGATAAGTAAGTAAGTAAGATGTTTAGCCAAGATGCTTTGTGAGTGCGATGAGTGGTCGCATGATGCAGTTATGTAAAGTAAGAGTGACAACCGGATATTTTGTCATGAATGTCTCGCACCGGTTGTAATTTGCCTGAATATTTTGCTTTTTATTTTGTTTTCTACTTTTTCCTTCTCAATTTATACTATTTTTGTCATTTGGTGCCATAATATTGCACTAACTGTAAAAAATAGTTTTAATTACAGAATTAAAAATGTAAAAAGAAAATAAAATATACAGGCAAATGTCATTTGATAGACGCAGCTCGTGAGAAAATAGCCAGTTGTCAAGGCTACCTTGTATAATTATATCATGGGTGAGCGGAGCTCGGTTCCCCACAAAATCTCACCCACCTTACTCACGAAGCATCTTGGCTAAACATCCAGACTATATAATCTTCATTACAAAAACCAAACCAGTAAATATACCAAAAAGTAAATATTTGAAATATTCGTTCGTAAATATTTAAATATTTTATTTTATTAAAAAATTATTTATATAAATTTGAAATATTTACGTAGTCGATTTATGCAAATGCGTTATTGGTGCAAAAATGTAAATATTTTTTCTCTTAGTGCACTAGAGATATTACTTCATCGTCAAATAAGTACTACAGATTTATTAACAAAAGTGAAAAAACAATCAGTGATAGATGGTCAGCCTGTGTTACTTCACATATAGAGATAGCTAAAAACATCCGTGCTAGTCTAGATGAAAACTAAGTTATTTTAGATCATTCCAATGCATTTGATACTGTCGATCACACCTTTCTTCATAGCAAACATTTTAACTATTTCAAATTTTCATTAAAAGCAGAAAATTAATTGCAGTAGTATCTTAACTAAGGGAAATAACGCATATTAGCATTATCCACGCCTGAGTATAAATTTTATTTAAGGCCCAATTTCAATTTTTTGAGTAAAAAAACGGGCTTGTTTGAATGCATGTATTTTTTTTATTTTATTAAATATCAAAACAATTTTTTTTTTGTTTTTATTTCAGTCTTAGATTAACAATTTTTGTTTTTTTTTTTTGCAGCCATAGTTACAGTTATACAGCGCGTAAAAGTTGAGGTCGCGAACAAGAGGCCTCTTGCGGCTTACCCCTTCAGGTGGTTTGATAAAAAAAAACAAAAAACCAAAAACCAAAATTTTATAACAGTTTTGTATTGTGCGTGAGCCAACAAAAAGTGTAATATTTAAAAAAAAAGCCGCATAAAAGAAAAAAATTCCATTTTTCATACACGAAATTGGACCTTATAAATGAAATAAAAAGCAAAACAAAATATTTTTTTATTTGATTTTGTTGGTTCACGCACTGCGTATTCAATTATTTTACAAAATGAAAAAAGATTTAAGTTAATCGGACACATTCTTTTCGAGTTAGAGTGCAAGCCGTTTTAAAAATGTCATTTCGAGAAAAACGCGTTTAAAGTTTAAATGAGATCCAATATCAAGCTGTTTGATAGAACTGCAACAAGGTGTATGTCTTAAACGGCTTCGAATTTTATTCTGAAATTTTTTTACACATTCTTAGGATGTTTTTGAAAATAATAAAATAAAAAAAAATTCGAAAATTTATCAAAAAAAAAAAATAAAATTGAAATTGGGTCTTAAATATTTCATGGATAAATCAAATGTTTTCCTTACAACTCGTTTTTTTTCTCGTATTTGAATTCTATTTATACCACACACGTGCACACATATTCCATACAAGCAAGCAGCAACAGCATCGCACACGTACACACATATTCCGACAAGCAGCAACAGCATCGCACTGTTCCTGCAGTTTATTTCTTGCAGTTGCAGCTTTCTTATAGTTCTCATTTAGTTTTTGTTGCAAGGGTAATATAGCCTGGATTTTTGGCAAAGACTTGTTGTGAGTCCGATTGATGGTCGCACAATAAAATTGTGTAAGGTTTGAGTGACAACCGGACATTTTCTCACAAATGTTTTGCGCCGGTTGTCATTTGCCTGCATATTTTTCTTTGCCCCTTTATTTTATTTTCAATTTTTCTTTTTTCTAATTTGTACTATTTTGACATTTGTTGCCATAATACTGCAATAACTGTCAAAAATAGTATAAATTAGAGATCGAAAAAAGAATATAAAATATACTACCAAATGGCATTTGATGGACGCATCTCGTGGGAAATATTCAAATATATTTTTTTTAATTTCAATATTTTTTTATAAATTTTCTTTAAATGCGATAAATTTATTTTTTTTTTAAATATTTTAAAGATATTTAAAAAAATTCGTGCATTATTAAAATATATTTTTTATTAATTTTGTTTTTAAATATTTTACTATTTTATTTAATTAAAGTATTTAAATTAATTGTAAATATTTACGTAGTCGATTTAAGCAAATGCGTTATTGGTGCAAAAATTACTCGCTTTTTGGATAAATTAAAAAAGTTTTTGGATAAATTTAATATTTTTGTCCCTTAGTGTATTCAAAAGATCGGAGCGAATAATCTGACATCTGATTTTTTTTACCAGTTTTACTTGGAATCCCACTGGAATCTGTTCTTGGGCCGCTCTTGTTCTCGATTTGCATGAACGATTTACCAAATATTCTTTAAAACTGTTACATTCATATGTATGGCGATGATGTTCAGCTGCATCACGTTATTGTATAGCTAACATTTATAACATAATGATTTGAGTCACATTAATGAATCGGCAGTCGAGAATGGTTTATGTCTCAATCCAAAAAAGTCAAACAAATAGACTGAATACTGTGAATAAATAAAAATTGAATAAGTCAATGTTAATATTTTCCGCCACTACGTATTAGATTAGTTCTTGCAAAAACTTATCTTCCTCCCACTCTCCTTTACGGATGTAAATTATTTGCTAACTGTATTGTTGCTTGCAAAGCAAAACTTCGTGTTCTATTCAACAACACCGCGAAATGAGGCTATGGACTGAAACGTCGCGCCGCGTCGCGACAGTGTTTCACAATATGCTAAGAAAATCTTTAATATGACCTTCTATAATATTTTAAAATTACGAACTCTGGTGTTGCTGCATAAGGTGTTATACTCTGGTGACCCTGCATATTTACGCGAAAGGTTTTTTTGTTCGAATTCAAATCGAACTAAAACTTTAATCCAGATACTACATTTTTGGCAAAACTCGGAAAGACAAGATTATATCTACGCAATACGTCTTTGGAACTCCTTACCTACTGAGCTTAGATTCATAACGCTGTGCAATACAACAAAATTTATCCATATAAAATATCTCTATGTTGCAATGCTATATTATTTTATAATACTTTTATAATATTATATTAGCTTTACAATAGAGAAAACTTTTAAATTGTTTTGTTTTGATGTTTTATTTATCTATATATATAAAACAAAGTGACGTTAGTTACTACGCTTATAACTCAAGAACGGCTGGACCGATTTCGATGATTCATACCAATTCGAACTGGTCTCCGGACAAACAAGAAGAATACCTAAACTCCCGAAAAATCACTGAAAACAAAAAATATGAAGAAAATTAATTTTCCCATACATTTTGTATGAAGCTACTTTACGACGCATTCTGGATGATCGATGACGTTTTTTTTGAAGCATTTTTTTTGTCACACATTAAAAACGAGCATAATTTTAAATGCTGGTTCCGATATTTGTTTGTATTTCAGGATTTTTTTGTGAAAATTACCAGCGAAATGTGATTTCATAGAGGTGAGTTGTTGCGAATTATCAGAATTTTTCAAGTTTTAACAAATTTTTATCAGCTTTCGACAGTTATTGAAATTCAATTAGATTTAATAGATTGTTTTAAAACGATTTTTTTGTTAAAGCTATGAAAAGTGATTTCATAGAGGTGAGTTGAGTTTAATAAAGTGCACATTGACCGTTTTTGTGATTAAAAAAACAATGCCTACCCTTTGATTGTTCCGAACAAAATTGTTTTTACCAATATTGTGTTTTTATATTTTTGAATAGATATACAAGCTAAAAAATTAATTTATTAGAAAAAATTATCATAGTACCTCTTACCAATCAAAAGCTATAGCTAATAACACTATGACACAAAAAAACACTTTTGGCAAAATAACAGCATGCCACTATATAGGTTCGATACTATGATCAGCAGGGCCGTCTTTAACCTTTTAGAGGCCCTGGGCATATTAGTATAATGGGGCCCCTATGACTTTGACAGAACACTATTTTGTTAGAATAAACAAAAAAAGTAGATAAACAAGGTTTTTATTGATACTCACATTAAGCGAATAGATAAATGTAATATTTTCCACAAAAGTAACTCCCTAAGCATTCACAGGTTAGTGATTAAAAATCTATATAAGAATTCAATTATATTAGAATTCAAGAAATTTCAGTTTATTAATTCTTTTGTAAAAAATACAAAAAATTAGGAGCAAATAATTTAGGTAGAATTTAAAATTTTAAAAAATATTCTATCGATGGTTGATGGTACTTTAAACCGGCAACTGTAACGATAAAACAAAATCGATTAGAATACGCGACAGAGCAGAGCAACTTTAAACGACTTACTTCTTTTACAACTTTTTCGACTAATCATCTTTTCTCATGGACATCAGAGGTTGGCGTTAGAGAGACTGGCATCAGGGTTGCCGCCTAATTTATGTCGTTTGAAGAGGAACCCTTCTAGATTTGAGACAGGCAAAATCGTTAATCACTTCTTCAAATCACATTCTACGGACATCAGCGACAAACTGGTTAATCTCTCTTGAAGCATTGTACTTCTCAATTCATTTTTAATTCTTTTTAGTTTGGAGAAGAAACGTTCCCCACTGCAGTTAGTAACCATCATGCTTAAAAAGATTCCCATTGTTGGGTTGCTTAATGAGAATGAGAATTTTGGTTATCGTTTAGTAATCTGGCAGGAACTAGGGGCCCCTATCTATCGCGGGGCCCTGGGCACGTGCCCAGAGTGCCCAGTGGGAAAGAGGGGTCTGATGATCAGTGGTGAGTATAACCCTAGCGCGGTTTCGCGAGTTTGGTGCCCGTTTCATTTTTATGTTTATCGGTTATGTTTATGTTTTATTTTATCGGTTTATTGTCTTTGGCAAAGTTGTTGCTAACAATCCAATAAACAAAACATACTTGTAAAATAATTTGTTGTATTTTTTTTTTTAATTTAAATCTTAAAAAAATTTTAATTTTTTTCGGTTTTTTTGGCATAATTTGAAGGGTATCCAAATTTTTCCTATACTATCTTCTACAAAATTGTAGCCGAAAAAAAATTTAACAACTCTTGTGAACATACTTATGTGATCTGAACGTGTCTACACTTCTTAAAAAGCCCAGAAAGATTTTTTTTAAGTGAAAAATATTAATTTTTTTGACTGCTTTCGCAATTTTTCGACGATAACTCCTAAATTAAGCAAATTTTTAACCAAATATCTTCCACAAAATTGTAGCCGAAAAAAAATGAAACAACTCTCGTGAACATACTTATATGATATGAACAGATCAACATTACTTAAAAAGCTCAAAAACACCATGTTTTTTTTTAATATATATTACTTTAGTGACAAATGGTGTTAATGCAATTGTTATGGAGCTATAATATGAAGAAGTTTATTTGATTTAAAATTTATTTGATGCGAAATCTAAAAAATTTAATTTAATACAATAAAATTGAATTAAAGCCTATTTTTGGAATCTGCAAAATCTTTTATATAATCGTTTTATTAAAGTCGGGCTTGAGTACTTGTACATATAATGATACAATAAGAAGGTAGGGCAAAGAAGGTAGATGAAAATACAGATTCAACATTAATGGAATTGTGGAAAAAGTTTTCCATTCTTGATTGCATTGTTCAAGCTGCATCTGCTATTGGAAAACTAAAAAGCACACATTAAACGCATGTTGGAAAAATACTTGGCCTGAATGTGTAGAAAATGAAGGAGATAATGAAGATCTAGAATTGACGGAAGAAATCATATCCGCGGCGCATTTGATTGGAGGAGAAGGGTTCGACGTTTTTAACAGCGACGACATCAATGAATTACTTACAGATGTACCTTTATCTGATGGAGATGTTATTGAATTGGTCTCAAAAGATGTAGAAAATCCTGAGAATGATAGTGATGATGAAATTGCTTCTAGCCTAACGTCAAAAACTATTGCAGAAATTCTTCAAACGTGCGATACATTGCAGGAAAAAATTATGCTATACGAGCCAGACACTGACAAGGCTTTAAAAATAAATCAAAATTTAAATCGCATTGTGGCAGGTTATCGAGAGCAGCAGAAACAATTAAAAACTGCAGCAACTCAAAAAACAATCACTTAATTTTTTAAAAGAATTGACAATTCTGCTGACGTAGATGTAGCGCGATCTATAAGCGATGACAGCACTTCCCCAGAAACTGAAAGACGCAAAAGACCACATGTTAGTAGTGATTCCGATGATAGTTAACTTGCATCAGAAAACATTTGAAAATTCGTGAATTTTTTTTTTTCCTAAAATATGGACAAGATTTTATTAAAAGACTAGAGGACCCGGCAAACTTCGTCCCGCCCTGAATTAATTTTTTTATTGAAATAATTCCGAGCAATCACGATCCCACCCGAAATTAATTTTTTATCGAACATTCACGATCGATAACAAATGGTGCCAATCGAATTTCAATTATTGATTGAATGAAACACTCTAATATCCCTTATTTACACGGAATGTAAGGAGGTTGAGGGAATCACATGTCAGATCAATTCAATGCTTTTTGATAGACAACATTAGCAAAAGTAAACAAAGATTAAGGCTTTCCAACACGCGAACATGTCATATATTGTAAGCCATGCAAGAAGCTTAGGAACTCAAGATTAATAGTAATAGACATATTATACATGCATTTTTTACAAATAATTTAAGACACATTGTTTTGCACTAACATTTATTTGAGCAACATTTATATTGTTTCCATATAATTTTGTGAGTGGAACTTCCGTCCGCTTATTAATATCTAAAAAACTGAATGCACCTCCATGCTACAGGTGTAAAATAAGCTGCATTTGCATAGTCTACTTGCTCTCTCTCTTTATATGATCGTACTGCTTTGCGCTCCATTATCTTTATATACTTTATATACTATATATTATTATTACTCGTATGTTCTTTTTATTCTTAAGGTATAAAATAAGTTTATATTTGATTTAATCCAGCACACAGTGACATAATTAATTCAAAAGATTGGCGTTGTGATTCATTGATTGAATTCTTGGAATGTGCACTTCCTCGACCTTGAATTGGCCTACTCAAATGCGTTTATCTTTGCTTGAAAAACATTATTCTTGAGTTGCTTCACGACCGATTTTTTACCCTTGCAGAATTTGGATTGATTCAGGCTCCGAAGCATGATAATAACAGATCCAACCTTCAGTGGTACATTATGTGGTGGTAATCCTTGCAAACCAATGAATTCAGCAACACTATTCGATAATTGGTTGCTTCGTCTGGACACAAACAACTGATTTGAACGAATGTAATTGTGCAGAAATTGCATTTTGAATTATGAAATTAAAATCGAGTTTTTTTTTTATTTTTTATTTTTCCATACAAAATGTATGGAACATCGATTTTTCCGAGAAAATTCCAATTTTTTGCTGTTAAAAGCTACCTTGTGCGGAAACGAACAAAAAAAAAAAAAAAAAAAAAAAAAAAGGGTTCTTATGTATGCCACTCTGTTTTTTTATATATGACACTTATTCGGACATGACAATCTAATTGTTTTCATTATCCGTCACTCGCTGCTGTGTGGCTTAAACGTGTATAAGCTCGCCGAGCATTTGACTGATTTCGTAGACCTCTGTCAGGCTCGTCCCCTCCTTGGAGTTGTAATGAACACTGTACGACACGAAAAATTACCAATTTCAATTCTTTCGATTCTTTTCCTTCCTTCCTTATTTTCTTTTTGCCTACACCACATCAGTATTGTGGCGAACAAATACAAAATAATTATTAAAATCGGCCGAGCCATTTCCGAGTTTTAGCAAGACCAACGCACGGCAATTGATAATTAAATATTCAGAGAATAGAAGATAAAAACACGACTGGTTTTTGTCTTAGAAAAATATAATAGGCTGCTATAATTCGATTTCAGAAGATTGTGCTGTCATATCATTTTATTGCAAATTCTATTAGGAAATTTTTGTAGTACATTTCAATTTGAATAAAAAAAGTCAGCTCAACCGTCAGTTTTGGTTTAAGGCTCGATCCTCACAAAGGGCAAACAAATAATATATTTTTTTTTAATATTTTTTATTTATGGAAATGACAGCTTTTGTGTTCTTTTTGGAGTTAAAAGTGAATATGTTGGAGCCTTCTTCAAATAGGGGTTTATTAAGTGCTTAAATTAAATTTGTCAACGAAAAGAAATTGAATGAAATATAGTAAAAAAAAACAACGGAGTTATTTTCATCGAAAGTAGGAAATACGAATTTCTGATAGTTTTTTGTTATTCTAAGGAAACGATGTTATTAGAAAAAGACGCTGTGCTAAAATGTTGTGCAATTTTGAAGATATGTGAATGCTTTTGGTGTTACAATAAGAGAATTTTCTTTTGATTATTTAGACGAACAGTTTCGCTAATAAAAGTACGCTAGTAGGACAATTTGCGATTTTTGTAAAGGGGCGGAAGAAAAGGCGTGGTCAAAACAAAGTATGCTGTAACCTTATCTAGGATTCAAGTAATGTGTGTGCAAAATTTGAGTTAAATCCGTTCAGACGTTAAGATTTGTTGGCTATTTAAAGTAGTCTGATGTGGCAATTCCCATACAAAATTACCAATTTCGATTTTTTTAATTTTTCCGCTGTTCCTTCGAGTTTTTTGTAATTTTCTTTTTTTCTAAACCACATCTGTATAAAGGCAAATAATACAAAAAAAGAATTATTAAAATCGGCCAAGCCGTTTCTGAACCTTAGCAAGACTAACGCACACGTATTTCATTTTTATATATAAGATTAATATGTATTGAAATCAAAAAATAAATTGTTTTGTTTTGTTTAATTCTAGCTCGTTGGTTTTTTTTATGCGGTTTCGGCCTTTTTTTAACAAGGATTATTTGAATTTATGCGGTTTTTGAAGATGTTAGAACGCATCCCAAGTTTTTGTATGGAAGTAGTGTATTTTTGTATGCGTTTTTTTATGCGGGTTTCCGAGGAACGCATATGCCGCATAAAAAGACACCCAAGTGTATATGTATAAAAAAGGAGCTTATGTTTGTAACTATGCAAAAGACTCCTAAACTACTCATCCGATTAGCATGAAAATTTGTTTACAGAAGTTTTTTAGTACGGTGCGTGTTTGTGGACTATCAACTTTGATCCACCTTGAACACCAGAGGGCGCTGTAGTACAAATTTTTTTAAAAACCACCTAAAACTCCCAAACCGCTCATGCGATTAGAATGAAAATAGGTATATAGTAGTTTTCAGGTACGATGAGTTTTTTGACAGTATCTTCTTTGAACCACCTTGGACAGCAGATGGTGCTGTAGTACAAATTTTTTACAAAATCGCATATTTTTAGTTGTTTTTTTAGGTAACTTATGCAAATATTTACAAAATATAAAATATTTCTTAAATTTAGTAAAATTTAAAAAAAAATCCGTTATTTTGACATCAAAAACATGAACATATCTTGAAAGCTATGAAAAATTTTGCTACAACGATATATTTAATACAACATCGTTGCTCAAAAATGAGAAAAAAAAATCAGAAATTTCAGTTTGTGACTTTCGATTCAAATATCTCCGCAGCTTTTTTATACATTTTGTTAAATTTTTTTTATCAAAGCTTTATCAAAGAACTATGAAAACCTTGTTGCAAAAATACCGTTAGTTGAGTATATATATTTTAAATATTTTTTTCAAAAAAGGCCTGACATTTTGGAGTTTTCCTCTCCAAAGTTCTTTTTGTTGTAAAAAGAATTTAAATTCAAATTCGCAAATTTTCAATTCTATTTAAAAACTATAACATCTATAAGCAAAAATTATTTCAAAATTAAAAACCATTTGATTTGATTTTTTCGAACAAAATTTTTTTTTCCAAAAGTGTGTTTTTGTATTTTTAACCGACTTCAAAAAGGAGGAGGTTCTCAAGTTCGTTGGTTTGTCCGCTTGTTTTTTTTTTTTTTTTTTTTTTAAATGTATGTGCATCGATAACTCCTACAGCTCTTGCCGGATTTCCGTAATTTTTTGTCAACAGATAGATACCATGAACGTGGTGGTCCTTTTTTAAAAAAGTGGGCGATATTCGACAAAGGGGCGTGTCAATATAAGAAAAACACTGAATTTCAGTTAATATTGACACTAGGGTACTGAAATTTACAGTAAAAATACTGGGGTAGGCACAATTATTACAAATTTCGGCCAATAAAGTGGGCGTTATTTGGCAAAGGGGTGTGGTCATATTAAAAAAACACTGTATCTCAAATAGTATTGACACTAGGGTGCTGAAATTTAGTACAGGAGTAGACACAATTTTGAAAAATTACTGTAAAGAAAGTGGGCGTTATTCGACAAAGTGGTGTGGCAATATTAGAAACACACTATGTATCGAATAATATTGACACTAGGGTGCTGAAATTTAGTGCATGGGTAGGCATAGTTATTACAAATTACAGTCAATAAAGTGGGCGTTATTTGGCAAAGGGGTGTGGTCATATTAAAAAAACACTGTATCTCAAATAGTATTGACACTAGGGTGCTGAAATTTAGTACAGGAGTAGACACAATTTTTAAAAATTACTGTAAAGAAAGTAGGCGTTATTTGACAAATGGGTGTGGCAATATTAGAAACATACCATATATCAAATAATATTGACACTAGGGTGCTGAAATTTAGTACATGGGTAGGTACAGTTACTTCAAATTACGGCCAAAAAAGTGGGCGTTATTCAACAAAGGGGCGTGTCCAAAATATAAAAATACTATATCTTAGTTAATATTGACACTAGCGTACTAATATTTGGTATGCAGGTAGGTGGGTAGGTAGAATCATTAAAAAAGTGAGCGGGATTGTACACAGGGTGTGGCACTTTAAGGAAAGTACTATATTACGGTTAATATTGATACTTGGAAACTGAAATTTGGCACAGGGCTAGGTAGAATCATTATAAGTTACGGTAAATAAAGTGGGCGGGTTTATATAAAGGGCGTGTCACTAAAAATTTCAAAGAAGCAGAAATGAAGAATACCCAACAAACTTTCAGAAATTAACAAAACAAATTTTTTAAGAACAAAGTTTCATGTTTGAAATTTTCCTCAAGAATACTATTACATAAAATGTTTCATATTCTCTTAAAAGGAAGAAATAAAAACTTTTTAACAAAAAAAAAAAAACCGACCTCAAAATCACTACAAAGTAAAAAATAATTTTACATAACTTTTCCCATTCATTTCTTGGTCATATTTTAAAAGCTATTTATATGTATTATAATATTGGAAATCTTATCATTTTCATTTTTTCTATTTTGTTTTATTATCATCAATATATTAATTGCTTTATGAACATAAAAGCTTTGAAGTCGGCGCTCATCTTTGATACACAATCATGATATTTTACTATCCGTGCACTATTTGGTGCCTTGGTGACACTGTAGTAATTTTAAAAGCTTTGTACACATTAAATTTCTCACTAAAGTGGTTTGGGTGTGCTTGTAAAGCTCATTTTGAATATGACATAGAGTGTAACAGCTGCACAAATAATGCATGGAACACATTGGCTACATTCAGCGTACTCAAAAATTGCCAACTGAAAGAAAAAAATCGCTAAGAAGCTTTTATATTCATAAAGTTAATAATATTTTTATGATAAAACAAATTAGAAAAAATTAAAATAAAAAGATTTCGACATAATAAGATAGCGCCGACTTTAAAGCTTTTATGTACATAAAGCAATTAATATATTGATGATAATAAAACAAAATAGAAAAAATGAAAATGATAAGATTTCCAATATTATAATACATATAAATAGCTTTTAAAATATGACCAAGAAATGAATGGGAAAAGTTATTTAAAATTATTTTTTACTTTGTAGTGATTTTGAGGTGGGTTTTTTTTTTTTGTTCAAAAGTTTTTTTGAAAAAATACACAAGCTAAAAAATTAATTTTTTAGAAAAAATTATCTTAGCATATCTTAGCAATCAAAAGTTATAGCCAATAATCTATATATACAAAAAGCAAAACGCTGTCTGTATGATGACTGGAAACTTCAAAATTACTGAGCCTATAGAGCTGAAATTTTGGCAGTAGATTTTTTCAAGTACGAGATGGTTTGGATTTCTGTCACACCCCCTTTTACTGCCCACAAATCAATAAAAATGCTATATTTCTTACAGTTTTCGTCTTCTGTCTTGATCCCGGATCAGCCGGACTGATAGAATGCACCTACGTGCTAAAACTTACCACCTATTGGCAAATAAAAGCCTCCACTAAGCACAATTGCTTGGCCTTTCATTGGAAATTAAAAGTAAATAAAGAAACATTTGAAATTTTTGTGCTTATGTAAACATCAAAGGCATCATCGAATAAAAGCACATTCTTCATAATACGAAGCAATACAAGACAACATCCAAAGTCTTATATTAATTAACCCACCAAAAATTATGCCAATGCGTCACATTTGGCGGTTCCCTGAGGGGCCTCATGGCGCCGTCAATTTTTTTTTTTTTTATTTTTATTTATGTACCCGAAGACCTCACCTTCATTTTTGTTCCTTAAAATTTACCATTACGCCAGTAGCCACAGAGTTAAAATTCCATGCAACGTTTTTTCATGGTTGTAGCACTTTTACTGTTGCGGTTGCTGATGTGGTTGCCAATCTGAAATCACCACGATAAGAATTTTTTTTGTAATTTAGTTGGGAGGCGTAATAACACATCTATGCTGTCGCAAAACAAAATTTAGTGTTGAAAATTTATAATTTGAGTAATAATTCCATGCAACGATATTATATTTCTGTTACATATGCGCTATATTCACGACCTGGTGATGTCAGAATTTTTTTTTATTTTTGTCGTAAGGCCAGGTATAAATCCTTCATTTTCCTTTTAAATTATCTATCGTTGCTTATATACTCACCGAGTAAACATTCAATGCAACGCCACTGCATGAATGTTGCATTGTCGATCTTTGAGCGGCTCTCTCTTTGTTCCCATGACGTCAAAAATTTTTTGTCTAATTTTGTTGTGAGGTTTTAGACCAAGCCTTTATTGGTGTATCATAGTTGTAATCCTAGCACTTATACTCAGCGAGTAATAATTCCATGTAACAAATTTTTAGTTGCGTTACTGAAACAGCTCCCACCGCGTCCCGATGACGTTTTGAATTTTTGTTTTGTTTTTATAATGAAGTCAAAGAATTAACCTTTTCAGTCATACCATATATTTAGTCATAGCTTTTTTACTCAGCGAGTAACAATTCAATGCAACGCCGATGAATTTTGAAAAAATGCATTTTTCAACTTTTTTGGAAACCTGCGCGGTAAAACGTAACTTCGTCACGTCAAAATATATTACCTTGACTAGCTCTTGATAGTTGGCTATCATGACTAAATAATTTTAAGAAAAAATTTATAAATCCATTATTTTCATCGATAAAAACTATTATATCTTCAATCCAATCGTCGATGATATCAATTTTTGGGGACTCTTCGAAATAGAATTCTTCAACGGATTCTATGTTGACCAATTCAAGTGTATCCTCATGACTTATGCAAAGAAAGAAGAAGTTTGAGAGAATACCCGTAAAGACTGCACCCGTACAGCAACAAGTTCAGTGTTTTTTTTAATATGCTTCCTTAAAATTGATTTATTTAAATAGTATGTACTTTTTATATCAATTTATTTTAAATTAAATAAAACTCACTTATGAGAATTCATAGATGTTTTTGAAGCGAAATACAAGCCGCAATATAAATATAGGACACAATCTTGAACTGATTTCAGGATTAAAATTTTTTCAAGTTTTTTTTTATTTTTGGTCACGTTACTATATCTGAGACGGCTCCCCCTATCGTTACTTATCGTAGTGCATTTTAAAACCCCTCCACCCCCCTTAATTGGTAACGTAGTTTATGAACGACCCCTAATGACACGCGTAGTAAACTCTAAGAGGTTAGTTGTCGTAGATTTTCCCTTTAAGAAACCATGTTGAGAGGTGGAAATGGAGGAAGATACGACGTGGGTTATTTGATCAGTTATAATTTTCTCAAATAACTTAGGGATTGCGCTTAGTTTTGCGATACCTTGGTAATTGGAAAAATCAATTTTTGAGCGAGATTTATGAAGAGGTATTATATAAGATTTTCTCCATATATAGGGAAAATGACCACTGTGCAAGGCTGTGTTAAAAATTTTTGATAGGGGAGAACACAAACTAATAAAACAATGTTATAAAATGCAGCTCGGGATTTCGTCAGGACCAGTCGTAACAAAAGATTTAACTTGTCGAAGGTAATGCATAACTATATTAGAATCTATTACGGGGGTTTCAAAAGAGTTAACTGGTGGTAGGTAATGATATTCAAGACTCATGCTCAATAGTATATCGGAGTAGGTTGTTTTAAAGAAGTTCGCAAACATATTGGAAACTTCGATGTCGCAAGATGCTTCTTCATGATTGAATTTCATAAGAGGTGGGAAGCTGGAGGTTTTTCGTTTTGTGTTGACAAAAGTGTAGAAAAGTTTCGGAATATCTTTGAATTGAGTTTTGTTTTGGCTATATAGGCAGAGTAGCATTGTTTATTTAATAGTTGATATCTGTAACGACAAGAGGAATAGCAAGCGAAATCTAAATTAGAGCCTGACTTTTTATATTTCTTAAATAAGCGATTTTTGGAATTTTTTATAGACTTAAGCTCATTATTTAAGCAAGGAGGGCTTAAAGGCTTGAAATTACTATTTTTTTTTTGGCACAGGTAATGAAAAGCATTTTTGCAAGGTATCATTGAGAAACTGCACTGAAGATTCGACATCATAAAAAGAGTACGAATACCTATTATTTAAAATTGGGAGCAGTCAATTCGCGCGAGAAGAGCATTAAGCTTAACATAGTCTGTTTTTTTAAAGTTAAAAATTTTATTATTTCGCGTATCTGGAGCTAATTTATTTTCACTTTCGTTGGCAAGTAATATTGTTATTTCCAGAGTTGGATGATAATCGTCTTCCGGAAAAGAAACTGGGTTCGAACGACGGAGATTTACAGAAGTACATCTGTCTACAAATACAAGGTCAAGAGATCTATAATTTTTATTAAGAATATTATTAACCTGTTGAAGACACAGATCAGACAACTTATCTAAGAAATCATTTATCCAATTAGAGGCAGAAATAGGAGTAAGAAATGCGGAATCATCGGACAAACTCCAGAACACGGAAGGTAAGTTGAAATCACCTAAAACAATGATAGTATCTATATTTTTAAGCTAATTATGGACAAATATGGTTTAAGTAAATTATTAAATCACTTTTAGGTGGAATGTAAGAGCAAGTAAGAAAAATAGTATTATTATTTAGTTTAACTGAGGGTATGCAACTATTCGACATTTTTAAAAAACCGGTTTCGAATAGCACAATTTTTACAAAACCGGTTTTCGAATTATTCGACCAGAAAAAAACCGAGAAAACCGGTTTTTTTTTTAAATTAAATAAAGTTTTTTATTTTTTTACCTACATACATATATCCATGTAGTTTTTATTTAACAAAAATAGCAACTATTTTTGATAAAGTAAAGAAAGGTACTTATGCAGTACTACCCACTGAACCATAAGCGAAGGTTTTGCGTAAGGTGAGAGTTTTCCGAAAGTGTTTGGGCAGAAATTCTTTTGTAATTTTTGATTTTTTATTTTGTTGCTTAAAAGTACTTGCTGAAAAAAGTAAGTATAAAACTGAACTTCTTTTTCGAAATTCATAAAAAACTTATTAAGCGTCGAAAAATACTATTTTTTTATCATTTTAGTAGGTAAAAATGCCTCGAAAATTAACCATTTTTGTTCATAAATGAGTTCAGAAATTAATAATAAATGTTTGTTTTTTTTTGCATTCTTAAATGAGTTCAATCATAATAATTTATTTTTATACAAATCATCGATATGTAATTACAAATAATATTAAGCAATAATAAAATTTATAATTCCGAAATGTTAATTTTTGAACTCATTTCTGAAAAAAAGGTTTGTTTTCTAAAAGCAGTTCAGTACGGCGATTGATTCAAAAAGGGTTCATTTCCGAGTGCCGAAAATAACGTTTCTCTGGTTCTTTTTTTAAGTAATTTCCAAAGAAAAAAGTAAAATTTAGGGTTATTTTTTAACTCATTTCCGAACAAAAAAGGGTTCATTTTTTAGAGGCATTTTAGTCCGAAGAATGATACAAAAAAGGTTAATTTATGAGTGCCGAAATAGAACGTTTCTACCCGAAATGGCTCATAAATGAATTCGAAAACGGTAGTTTTGATTCACTGGGCAGGATTATGTTTCGAGTTTTTCTTTCAGTCTTTTTAACACGTTTTTTTTCTTTTAATGATTGTCTCTATATATGTTCTTAATGCTTTCAGATTTTTTTTGGGCATTTTGTGCAAGAAGCCTTGTTGAATTTCCCCTTTTTTTAAATATTTCCAGACTTCGGAGTTCATGTCAGCTGTTGATAATTCAATATATTTTTTAAAAAATAATGCATTATAAACAAAACATCATGTTTAACTTAAATGCGCCAGCCGTTTGTAAATGCTGTTTTAAGCATATGTTTAAGCAAGCTCAAATAAAACAAAATTAAATAGAAGGCAGAGATAAGAAATGTTAGTAACCTTAGTGAAATGTAAAAAACGTAAGTAGAAAAAAGGGTCGCTCAAATGAAATAAAAGAAGTGGTTTGAAGAAATTTTCCATTTTAAATTGAAGATTTATATATTTATTTCAGAATTTAATACGTTAGAGCGAAGCCAAATTTCAGTAAAAATTATAAAGTTATATTCAAAGTCAAAACTGATAAATATCGGTAAGTTTAGAATTGAGATCTCTAACATTTTGACACACAAGCTCTAATTTAGACTTGTGATTTTTTAATCGTTTTTTGTATGGTACTGAGGATTATTATTGGACGAGGCAAGTGTACAACTTTTGCAATACGTTGTTTGTTTTTGAATTCAAATTCATGAACAATTGTTTTATGAGGCCAAAAATTTACACCCACAAGAGTATTAAATAAATTTTCCGGAACAGTCAATCTAAACGAAGTAGTCAGTCTCGCATTTAAATATTTGAATTTTTGGATCGAAAGAGACAAAAAACACTTCAACATTGCTTTAATAAAAAAGTCTATATCATTTTCTGTTGTAGCTGCAGCTAAGCGCGAAACAAAGATTGATTTATTTGGAGGAACCGCAATCAATGGTTTAGGTGAGATTGGAACAGAAGCCTCCGAAGTAAGTGCAACCTGATGAGCATCGACAACAGTAGGAGCAAGAGAAACAGTTTGGGCATACGACAAATCTGACAATGTAAGTGATGGAGCCGACGACGGCAAAGGAGCAGAAACAGTTAAATGTGTTAAATTTGAAGAAGAAGCAACAGTATGAGAGGGGTTCTAATAGTACAATTGTCCACGTCTTTAACAATGTCCTGTTCGGAAGAAGGTGGTGGTGGTGTCAAGTCAGTTTTCTGCTTGCACGAAAGGGTCATGTGTTTCTTTTTTCGTTTGGGTGACGAATTTGGCTCATCAATATATTTAAACTCATTGAAAAGAGTTTGGCGGCCTCAGTAGTCCAGTAGGTAGCGTGCTCGACTGCTACCCCAGGGGTCCCGGGTTCGATTCCCGGCCAGGCCATGGTCCTACGCTTTAAAACCTTTCGCATTTGCAATTTTCTATCCTCTTTTCTAATCAACTGAAATTGAAAATTCATCAATATTTACAACTTGAAGTTGTAGTTGATGGTAGAGAAGTTTGTGGATGAGATTGCCTTATAACTTGAATTGACTGAGGTAAAGGCATAACACTTGCCTCTGATTCAAATTCACATGTTTCTGTGGCTTTCCACCACACTTAGAACATCCTACACGTGTTTCACCTGATTGATCTATCCTTCCCACTAATCTATCACCCCATTTCGAACCAAGGCAGACTTGACTGAATAGGTATTCCACTTGAAATCCTTGGTTCAAACCTAAAAAAAAAAAAAAAAAGAGAAACCTTGCTTCGTCTGCTTAAATAATTTGTAAAAATTTATGTCGGCCAACCTACATTTCTCACAAGGCCAACGTAAACCTTTACCTTCATCAATGTGTTCTGCTACTCGAACTGACACGCCTGCACACTTGATATGAACAGCGTTGTCACATAACCAACATGGCAAAAACCGCTCGGTATCACCCTTAATAAAGCAGCCAAGTTTGGTACAAATCATTTTAAATGAAAATATGAAAATTTTATTTAAAATTAAGTAAACATAATTGAAATTAAAGAAGTAATTGTAAAAGAAAATGGAAAAGAAAAAGAAGAAATGTAGTGATTTCAGCAAGACGTAAACTAATAATGTTCTTATTTAAAAAATGATTTAGAAAAACCAAAAACAAAAAAAAAATAAGAATTATTTGAATGTATAATTAATTAATACAAACTCAATAAAAAGCAAATATAGTATTTAAAATGAACTATGCAGTATGCCAACACTGATTAATTCAGAAGTGACTAAAAGTATGCAAAGTTTTTTTTTATTAAATATGTATATGGTAATAATTATTTCCACAGTTTAAGAAACACTGTAATTAGGCAGATGTCTTAAACTTCAGATAAACAAAGCAAGCAAAAGAAACACTTAAGATACAAATAAATATGTTAACAACAAAGTTTGTTTAACAAACCAAATGTGAAAAGTTATTTATCTTTTATAAAAACCTGAGCACTGAACACTTAAAAAAACGAAACCGATTTATTTCAAGATGATTTTAATTGCAAAAATAAAGAATTTAGAAAAAATTTTTTCAGAGATAAAAAGCGCTCAACTTTGACAAATGAGGCCAGGGTAGCCAAAATTCCGATATAGTTGCTGGGTGCAGCAACGCGCGCCGGGAAAAAGCTAGTTTGTTGAAACAATGCTTCAGCATAATAACTTCAAATAAAAATACTATAAATAAATAGTTGCGGTTAGGCATCCGCAAATTTTATTTGTAAAGAGCGAGATAAAATTTTATAGTTAGGAATACTGTTGCAGTACAATAACGCGATAATAAATAATTGAAATTTTTCCTATAAAATCTCTGCAGGCTTTTTAGTACATTAATTAAAACTAGTATCGCCTGTGGCCGAAATTCGGCCATCTGCTTCTGTAAGGTAACGAAACTCAAGTTGTTTTTCACATAATGAATTGTTATTAATTTGCATGGAAATTCTTAATGCTTACCTTGACGCTATGAGGAAAATAGTGGTAAAGGACAAAAAAGGAAGCATATATGCGTCAATAACAAAAATTTATTCAACATGTAATATTCATTTAAAGTAAATAAATAAATTAAAACTTAAGTGAATAAAGTAAAAGTAAATAAACGTTAGAAAAGTATAACAAATAAATCAAGATAAATGATAACTCTCAAGATAATAGAAGCAAGCAGCAGTTTTTTTGTTTTTTTAACGCCACAACAACAACAACAAAAATAATGCTACTCAGCTCTTTTTAAGAGAGCATTCTACTCCTGCTTTTGAAAGCTACAGCAGCGATGTTCAACAGAGCTTTGTCGCTTTGTAGTTTCTCATTGTCCCATTGGTAAAAAAAGCGTTTTACATTTGCTCAGTTTTACTTATCTTAATGACAACATAAAAAAAAAAAAAAAAAATAAATAACTGGCCATTTCAGCCCTTGAAAGGACTTTGACCTAGCTTCTTATGATCAATTGTGTTGTGCGTGTTATTAAGTTTGTACACAATTGACCGAGAAAGGGACCTACATGTTTAACGCCGACTCCGAACGGCGATGAACGTAATGTTCTTATTCTCAAGAAGCTTTACATGGCATTTTGATTACTCTCTGAGGTTTGCCATTGTCTGCAGAGAGGTGGCGGCCGTACAGAAAAATTATTTTAATTCAAATAATTTTCTGTCGCTGCTGGGGTTCGAACCTGTGTCTCCAAAGTTCGTTGACATAGCGGCCACACACTTTAACCAACTACGCCACGGTCGCCACCACGGTCGCCACCGTTAATGACAACATATTCGAATAAAAATTATATTGTGCAAATCGACTCGAAAATACCTATCCATCGATATAAGTATTATGTGAATATGTTGATGGTAACACAGAAAAAAAGGGAACACAAACTTTTTTGTTTGCCTATTAATATATAGATGTTTGCGAATATTAAAATTTTAGGAATGGTAAAAAAGGCAACATTGATGATTTGGTTTTCCCATTACAGCGCCAAGATATTAAATTATTTGAGATGAAATATGTAGAAATTAGTGTGAATGTGTTTGAGTGTTAGGATAATGTTGTAATAGGGCCATAAAATTGTACAATTACAAATACCATAAGGTCCTTACCTAAATTTTCAGCGTAACAACAATCTATTTTATGAAATCCATTTATAGAATACATGTATAGAAAACGAAGAGACGATCTCAATTCAGTAATCATATCCTGAAAAGCTTTAACTATTAATTTTCATATTTAATTAATAAGTTTTCTAATTCTAATGTTAAAATCATTTTTGATTGTTTCAAGTGAGAGATATACTGAAAACTAATTTTATTTTTTCATTTCTACTTTATTAAAACCAAAACCGTGATATCGGCTAGATAAGTCCAGTTTGTACCGTGAGCATATTTAGTTTAATTCTAGCAATTAATATATCAACACCTATAAACTGAGCTCATCATTATGAGGAATTTTATTTGTGAAAATTGTGAAAAAACATTTTTGCGCTCAAGTAGCGTGCGACGCCATATCGTCGTCCGAGGGTTTAAGTGGTCCATACGCCATTTTGACAATTTTGAGTTGAGGATGCAATCTTAGGTTTTCGACCTCAAATTTTTCAAATCTGCAATCCGTTTTCATCCGTTTCTTCTCGTTGCTGAGATAAATCGTGTCCATTTTGCCCTATATCTTTCAAAACAGAACTTTTTGTGCTATTTTGATCTATACGCCAATCAATGGCGTATAGAGCAAAATTTCAGTGCAAAATCTTGAAATTGATTATTGCTGGACATTTTGCTCTACGTGCAGTCGTTAGTTGCATTTTTGCTCTATTGCAGTTATATTGTTGAAGAATTATTAAGTGTTATTAAGTGTAAAAATACTAAATACTCTGATGATAGAACATCCAACTATTCAAAATATAGTTATGTGGAGTGATTCGTGCGTTGCCCAAAATAAAAATCAAATGATGTCCACAGCAATTTTAAAATTTTTGTCAGACCATTTACAGGTCAAAAGTATTATTCAGAAATTTTCTGAGCCTGGTCATTCACAAATCCAAGAAGTCGATTGTGTTCACAGTGCTGTAGACAAATATCTGAAACGTTTAGAAATTCATAGCATTTTGTCACTCGTTAATTATTTGAAACATTTTAAAACACATAAAATAAAACTTAAGGTTGTAGAAATGCAATTATCAATTATCAGATATCTAACCAATTACATTTTTCTATTCTTCCATTAACTAAAATAAAAGTTCTTGAATATATTCAAAATAACTTGTTCATAATTAAATTTAAAAACTCAATTTTGCAGTCACATTACCAAACAGTAAATATAATAAAAAAAGGTTGCCGGAATCAATTACCAGCATCGTTAAATATTTTTGAAACAGAGTTAAGTATTGGTAACAGAAAAGGAAAAATTCAAAATGAAAAAATTTCTAATTTAAAATTTTTATTCAATTTTATATCTGAAGCAGACAAAAATTACTACCTAACTCAAATAAATTAAGATTTTAATTTTTTTATTATCATTTCGATATATTCTATAATAACTTTGTGAATAGTTTTTATTTTTGTTTTTTCTAAATAAATATATTTATTGTTTTTTACTAAAATTTGAAAGCGTGTTTTATTACTTTGTTAATGCTACTTTGCTGTATGTGTATGTATTTGCAGGGAAATATGCTTAAGGTGGCGTATAGAGCAACCAGGATTTTTATTACCGTTAGAAAACATCCCGTTGTAGATGTGATCGGGAGATAAAAATGTTTCCTTAGAATCATCTTGACAACAAATATATGGTATAAAAATCACAAAATCCCATCGAGTAGTTTCTTTGAAAAATTATGCTAAATTTCAAACTCGATTTACTCAAAACGCATTTTTGGCACATAGAGCACTTAAACCCTCGGACGACGATATGAGAAATAGCTGTAAATTATGCAGCAACAATATTATTATCAAACAGATGGATAAAGCCATTATTCAACAAGGCCTAAAAAGAAGCCATAATAATGGGTGTTTTTTTTAGGGGTTTGTTTTTCGAATAGAGATAAAACTGGCATTTTGTGGTCAAATCTGGCAACTCTAATGTCATTTATGTTCAGTTTGGTTTGCCATTTCATCATGAACAGGTTGACAAAAGAACAACGCTTGCAAATCGTGCAAATTTATTTCGAAAATAATGGTTCAGTTCGCGAAGTTTACCGCAAGCTCCGTCCATTTTATGGTCGACATAATCGTCCACCAGAGCAATTAATTCGGTTAACCATAATACGCATCCGCAGAGACGTCGAACAGTGCGCACCGAAGAAACAATTGCTTCTGTAGAGCAAAATGTTGAAGAGGACCCGAATGAATCGATTCGCCACTCTGCACAGCAATTGGAGCTTTGTCCATCAACTTTATGGAAGATTTTGCGCAAAGATCTTGGCTTGCGACCTTACAAGATCCAGCTTGTGCAAGAATTAAAGCCGCGAGACCATGCAATGCGTCGTGATTTTGGTGTGTGGGCCGAAAATGAGATTGATCTCGATGCTGATTTTCATCGCAAAATTTTGTTCAGTGATGAGGCTCATTTTTGGTTGAATGGCTACGTCGACAAGCAAAATTGCCGCATTTGGAGTGAAGAGAATCCACATGAGATCCTTGAGACGCCATTACATCCACAAAAACTGACTGTTTGGTGTGCTCTATGGGCTGGTGGAGTCATTGGGCCATACTTCTTCCGAAATAATGCTGGAGAGTCAGTTACCGTTAATGGAGACCGGTATAGAGCCATGATAACCGACTATTTTGTTCCCGAATTGGATGGCATGAATGTGGATGAGTTGTGGTTCCAACAAGACGGCGCTACATGCCACACAGCGCACGTCACAATCGATTTATTGAAGGAAACATTCGATGAGCGCATAATTTCGCGGAATGGACCTGTCAATTGGCCACCAAGATCGTGTGATTTGACACCATTGGATTATTTTCTTTGGGGATATGTGAAGTCGCTCGTCTACGCCAACAAACCAGAAACGTTAGGGGACTTGGAGGCCAATATTCGTGGCGTTATTGCCGACATACGGCCCCATATGCTCGAAAAAGTGGTTGAAAATTGGACCTGTAGAATTGGCTTTATTCGAGCCAGCCGCGGCGGCCACATGCCCGAAATCATATTTAAACATTAATGGCATAAAATTATCCTTCCAATAAAGCCAAATTGATGGACATTAAAACGATTTTCTTGTGTTTTATTTCAATTCGAAGTTCTATACCTCTAAAAAAAACACCCTTTATTATATCTAATTCAATGGATAAAGCCAACTTACAGTAGGAGCAACATTTAGATGGGAATGAGAAGATGTCGCTTAGTAATACAAATGGGGTCATACCACTAGCTGACGTTAAGCCGGAATAGTCAGCAGATAATACTAAAATTGAGATTTGCGAACGAACGTTTGTTCAATTCTGTGATAGATGGGATGTATCTGACATTATTCAAACATCATAGTTTTGGTATTGAAGCCCAAAAGTTTTTAATGGAAAAGTATTATGCTGACTCGTTTATGCAATATGCTAAAAATACTCTAAAAAATGATGGGGATGTACCTGCAAGAATAATAGCGCAGTTTAAATATATTGGTTGTAATAATATACATAAGATTGATATCATAGAGCTCAACATTATACTGAATGGAGCAAGTATAGTAACCGATTACAACAATAAGATTTTCCATCCAATTAATCAACAAATGCTAGAGTTTGAGAAAGAAAAAGATGTGATAGTATTAAATATATGCCATATAAAAGTCTTTTTGAAAAATCTACAACCATTGGAGAAAGGAGCAAAGCATCAAATTATTTTTATGAACATAAAAAGACATCATATGAATGATGATTCTAATTAGAGTATGCAACTATTCGACATTATATAAAAACCGGTTTCGAATAGTACAATTTTTACAAAACCGGTTTTTGAATTATTTGACTAAAAAAAACCGGATAAACCGGTTTTTCAAATTAAACAAATTTTTGACTTTATTTGCCTTCATAATTCTTTAGTTTCTATTTAACAAAAATAAGAACTATTTTTTTAATTAAATAAATAAAGGTACTTATGCAGTACTACGCACTGAACTATGCTTAAGGTGAGAGTTTTGCGAACGTTTGTGGGAAGAATTTTGTTTTTTTAATTTTTTATTTATCATTTTGTTGCTTAAAAGTGTATAATTCAAAAAGATTAATTTTTAAATCATTTCTCAACAAACAATTTCGTTTTTTAAAGGCAATTCAATCTGGCGATTGATTCAGTTCCGATTCCGAGTACCGAAAAATAACTTTTCTATATTTCTTTTTTTAAGTCATTTCCGAACAAAAAAAGTACAATTTATGGTTCTTTTTTAACTCATTTCCGAACAAAAAAAGGTTAATTTTTGAGAAGAAGTTTAGTCCAATGAATGATACAAAAAGGTTAATTTATGAGTGCCGAAATTGAACGTTTCTACCCCAAATGGTTCCTAAATATTTTCAAAAACGGTAGTTTTGATTCACTGGGTAGAATTATTGTTAGAAATATGTGGCAACACTTCACTTTCGACAGCTAGGTATTTACTTTGACATTTACTCTTTATCTTTTTGTTTCCTGCAAATGAATTGCGCCATTATTGTATTTTGCTTTACATTTTTTAATCTTGAAATAAAACTGAGTTAAACAGGTTATGGGCCCAGCACGTGTGTCGTTCTGCCGGTATTTTTGCATAGTTTTATTTAAAAGAAAATTGCGTTTGTCGTAAAGAAGTCACCGCGACAGTTTTTCGAGTGGCGAAACTTAAAATAAAGGTTAATATAAGTTCGTTCTTGAATATTGAAAAGTTGGATGACACCAACTACGCGTCTTGGTCGGTCCAAATGCGGAGCGTGTTAATTCACTCCGATTTGTGGGACGTGGTTGGCGGTAAACTAATAAAAGATGAAGCAGCCACCGCTGCTGTTAAGACTGTTTTTGATTCGAAAGACGAGAAAGCCCTCGCGTCAATATTACTGTGCTTGAAACCGACACAAATAAATAACATTAAAAAGTGCAAGACTTCAAAGCAAGCTTGGGAAATTTTAAATGATATTCACCAGCCAAAAGGGTCGGCACGCAAAATTCATTTGTTCCGACAGCTTTTGTACCAAAAAGTGGCAGACGGTGCTAGGGTACAGGACCATTTGAATGAATTTTGCAAAATTGTAGAAAGCTTAGCAGAAATCGAAGTTAAGCTAGAAGACGAGCTGCTAGTTATCATTTTGCTGTCGAGTTTACCTAGACAATTCGAACATTTCGTGGTATAAATAGAAACGCGGGATTCGTTGCCCACGTTTAATAACCTAAAAGTTAAATTGTTGGAAGAGGGTGCGCGACAACATGAAAGTGAAACAAAGTTTGAAAACTCGCCAGAAACGGTAATGCAAATTAGCGCAGATGCAACTGGAAATTTCCATAAAACCAAAGCAGGCTTTGCAAATAGTGCATGTAAGAAAAAACGAAATGGCAAATGTTTTAACTGTGGTCGACGCGGTCATTTCGCCGCAAAGTGCACAGAAGTGAAAAGAAATGATTGTAAGCGAGAAAACAAAAGTGAGCGCTCGTGCTTTATGGCTCTCGCTGCAACAAAAGATATGAAAATGTCAAAATGCGTTTGGTGTGTGGACAGCGGCGCGACGTCCCACTTGTGCTGTGACAAAAGTTTGTTTACGAATTTTGAAGAAACAAACGAAAAAATTCTGCTCGCGGTCAATGAGTGCATTAATGCAGTCGGTCGTGGTGATGTCGACGTCGGCGGCACAGTAGTTACTTTAAAAAACGTGTTGTATGCTCCAGTATTGAAAACAAATTTTATTTCGGTTAGTAAAGCAATTGAAAGTGGAAACACAGTAATTTTTGACAACGATGGTGTACAAATAAAAAACAGAAACAGTCTTACAATTTTAAAAGCATATAATAACAATGGATTATTTTTGTTTGAAAATTGTAAAAACAAATGTTTGAACGCGAGTGTGCAGAAAGATATATTTGATAACGCGATGAAGTGGCATAATCGATATGGACACTTACATTTTAAATGTTTGAAAGAAATGTCGACTAAACAATCTGTGCGTGGTATGAAAATAGATACTTTGCCAAATTAAATATTGTGCAAAACGTATAAAAAAAGCAGAATAAGTACAAAACCATTTCCGCACGCGTCCGAGACTCGAGCAAAAGATATTCTCGACGTGGTCCATAGTGACATTTGCGGTCCAATAAATAAAAGTTCGATCGGCGGTTCACGTTACTTTGCTACGTTTATAGATGACAAGTCGCGATATATGACTGTTTATTTTTTAAAATTAAAAGATGCCGTGTTTGATGCGTTTAAGAACTTTAAAGCTGTGGCTGAAAAGCAAACCGGACGCAAAATTAAAGTTTTAAGAAGTGATAATGGCCGTGAGTATGTCTCCGGCGGGTTTGAAAATTTTCTTAAAGAGCATGGAATAAAAAGACAGTTGACCGTGCCATATACGCCGCAACAGAACGGCATCGCGGAGCGTGCCAATAGAACTTTAGTAGAAATGGCCAGGGCGATGCTCGTATGTAAAGCTCGACGAATATTTTTGGGCGGAGGCAGTAAGGACTGCCGCATATCTACGCAACAGAACAACAACAAAAATTCTCGTCGACAAGACGCCGTATGAAGTCTGGTTTGAAGAGAAGCCAACTGTTGCACATCTAAAAATCTTCGGTTCACTTGCTCTTGCTCTTGATAAAAAGCAATCAAGAAAATTTCGTCCAAAAGGTAGGGAGTGCATAATGATCGGGTACTCGCATTAGGCAAAAGGTTACAGACTCTTCGACTCAGAAACTCGAAAAATCATCGTAAGTCGTGACGTTATATTCATTGAAAAATCACATGTAGGCCTGGAGCGTGAAGCTGATATGTCGGCTGATTACTTGGAGAGTGTTTTTTGGCCCATATGTCTAACGGAAGTAGATGCTCATGTTGTTGCCGGTGCTGATGAGGGTAACTCGGCGGATACTGAACATGAAAAGAGCGTTGACGAACAAGGAGGCGATGGCGATGACCATGTAACCGATGAAAGCGGTCGAGGCGCCACGACTCTAAATGCAAGCAGCGACGATGAGGAGAGTAGCAGTGAACAAGTGGCGGATATTAGTGTTGGGCGGTAAAAAGTATTGCGCTCTGGAAAAAAGTACACAAATTTAAATGCAATGAGTTTAGATACATCAGAAGCACCAAGTTCAGTCAAAGAAGCTCTGTGTAGCGCAAATTCTGCTCAGTGGAGAGCATCCATGCAGGAGGAGTATGCAACATTAGTGGAAAACAACACATGGAGCTTAGTTGACTTGCCGCATGGAAACAAAGCTATCGGCTGCAAGTGGGTGTTTACGATTAAACGTGACAAGGATGGTTGCATACAGCGCTTCAAGTCACGCTTGGTAGCTAAGGGCTGTAGCCAACGGTACGGCGTAAATTACTTCGAGACATTTTCACCAGTGCTGAGGTATGCCACAATTCGAATGATAACAGCATTGGCTGTGGAGCATAAACTTTACCTCCATCAAATGGATGTCGCATCTGCATATATTAACAGCGATCTACACTACGAGATCTACATGCAGCAACCGGAAGGTTTCATCAACAGTAAATACCCGAAGCAAGTTTTGAAGCTGAACAAGTCACTGTATGGGCTGAAACAAAGCGGTCGCGAATGGAATGCGATGTTAGACGCAGTACTCAGAAATCTTGGATTTTCACAATGCCCAAGCGAACCATGTGTCTACATAAACAACCGTGACAATGTATTCAACATAATAGTCGTGTACGTAGATGACCTGATCATAGCCAGCTCAAGTAAGTCTGAATTGTTGCAAATCAAGCAGGAAATTTCGAAAGAGTTCGATGTCGTCGACGGAGGAGAGCTGAGGCACTTTCTGGGTATGGAGTTCGAACGCGTAGGAGATACTGGTGCTATTACAGTGTGCCAGAAGCAGTATATTTTGAAACTTCTCAAAGAATACAAAATGAAGAGTTGCAGAGATGTTTCAACACCATTAGATGCCGGTTTTGTTATAGACTGCAGAAACCAAAATTGCAATAAGGTTGACAAAACATCATACCAATCTATCGTTGGAGCTTTGATGTATCTGGCGATATCCACGCGCCCCGATATTTGTCATTCAACATCAAAATTATCGCAGCGCAACACTGATCCACATGCAGAGCATGAATCAGGGGTCAAGCATATTCTTCGCTATTTGAAGAAGACGGCTGATTACAAATTGCACTACCAAACCGGTAAGTCGATCGAATATTTTGTCGATGCTGACTGGGGTAGCGACCCAAGCGACCGAAAATCTTATTCGGGTTTCGCATTCATAGCGGCAGGGGCTGTGTTTTCCTGGGAGTCCAAAAAGCAGAGCGTGGTCGCTCTTAGTATTACCGAAGCTGAGTACATTGCTTTGTGGACAGCAGCAAAAGAAGCTGTCTATGTTTGTAAGCTGTTGGCGGAGATGGGTTTTGGGCAAAAAGGCCCTATAATGCTGAACAACGACAACCTCAGCGCTCAATGTTTGGTCAGAAATCCAACGTACCATGCACGCAGCAAGCACATCGACATTAGATACCATCATATCCGGCAGTTATATTCTAAGAATGAAATTGATTTGAATTAACAGTGGAAGCAAAAACTTGGCTTGATAATGAGTTTCCGAACTCTGCTCCAGGGAAATCAACAATAATTGATTGGTATGCAAAATTCAAGCGTGGTGAAATTAGCTCGGAGGACGGTGAACGCAGTGGACGCCCGAAAGAGGTGGTTACCGACGAAAACATCAAAAAAATCCACAAAATGATTTTGAATGACCGTAAAATGAAGTTGATCGAGATAGCAGAGGCCTTAAAGATATCAAAGGAACGTGTTGGTCATATCATTCATCAATATTTGGATATGCGGAAGCTCTGTGCAAAATGGGTGCCGCGCGAGCTCACATTTGACCAAAAACAACAACGTGTTGATGATTCTGAGCGGTGTTTGCAGCTGTTAACTCGTAATACACCCGAGTTTTTGCGTCAATATGTGACAATGGATGAAACATGGCTCCATCACTACACTCCTGAGTCCAATCGACAGTCGGCTGAGTGGACAGCGACCGTTGAACCGTCTCCGAAGCGTGGAAAGACTCAAAAGTCCGCTAGCAAAGTCATGGCCTCTGTTTTTTGGGATGCGCATGGAATAATTTTTATCGATTATCTTGAGAAGGGAAAAACCATCAACAGTGACTATAATCTGGCGTTATTGGAGCGTTTGAAGGTCGAAATCGCGGCAAAACGGCCCCATATGAAGAAGAAAAAAGTGTTGTTCCACCAAGACAACGCACCGTGCCACAAGTCATTGAGAACGATGGCAAAAATTCATGAATTGGGCTTCGATTTGCTTCCCCACCCACCGTATTCTCCAGATCTGGCCCCCAGCGACTTTTTCTTGTTCTCAGACCTCAAAAGGATGCTCGCAGGAAAAAAATTTGGCTGCAATGAAGAGGTGATCGCCGAAACTGAGGCCTATTTTGAGGCAAAACCGAAGGAGTACTACCAAAATGGTATCAAAAAATTGGAAGGTCGTTATAATCGTTGTATCGCTCTTGAAGGGAACTATGTTGAATAATAAAAACGAATTTTGACAAAAAAATGTGTTTTTCTTTGTTAGACCGGGGACTTATCAGCCAACCTGTTATCAACTAATGAAATGATGTCAGATATACTAACTAAGAACTTACAAAAAATCAAACATCTAAAATTTGTTAATCAAATGGGATTATTTTAAATATGTAGATACATACTTATTTTATATATGAATTGTAAAGTGTTGAGAAGGAGTGTTAGAATTATGTGACAACACTTCACTTTCGACAGCTAGGTATTTACTTTGAAATTTACTCTTGATCTTTTTGTTTCCTGCGCCATTATTGTATTTTGCTTTACATTTCTTAATCTTTGAATAAAACTGAGTTAAACAATTATGTTTCGCGTTTTTCTTTCCGTCTTTTTAACACATGTATTATGTCTTTAAATGATTGTCTCTATATTTGTTCTTAATGCTTTCAGATTTTTTTTTGGGCATTTTGTGCAAGAAGCCTTGTTGAATTTCCCCTTTTTTTAAATATTTCCAGACTTCGGAGTTCATGTCAAGCTGTTGATTTTCAAGGGGATAGTCGCTTGTATCAAAATACAATAAACAATCACGTTTAATGATTTGATACAAATCTTCACAAACCACTTCATAAATGAGAGAATCTGTATCTGTATATCAAAGAGTAGAATCAGAACCAAACTGTGGAATCTTGTACTAATAATGAAAATCATAAATAGTTGTCTTAGCCAGGTCGAGGACACACATACCTACATATATTAAAATAAATAAATAACTGGCCATTTCAGCCCTTGAAAGGACTTTGACCGAGCTTCTTATGATCAATTGTGTTGTGCGTGTTATTAAGTTTTTACACCATTGACCGAGAAACGGACTTAGAAGTTTAACTCCGACTCCGAACGGCGATGAACGGAATGTTCTTGTTCTTAAGAAGCTTTACATGGCATTTTGATTACTCTCTGTGGTTTGCCATTGTCTGCAGAGAGGTGGCGGCCGTACAGAAAAATTATTTTAATTCAAATAATTTTCTGTCGCTGCTGGGGTTCGAACCCGGTTCTCCAGGTTCGTTGACATAGAGGCCACACACTTTAACCAACTACGCCACGGACGCCACACCTACATATATTGGTTTATTTAAAAAGATCTCAGTTTTATTTAATTCAATAGCAATCAAGTTTTCATTAAATAAATGTTAGTTGAGGCTTTGAATTCTGGTTTTGAAATAAAAACTTCAGCCCCATATCGACCTAACCATCTAGTTGCTAGCTTTATAAAGCTATCTTTTCGGATATTTTCCATAGTCTTGCCAAAAACAGCGTTATTCAATAGCTTGAAAAGATTTTTCTCAAACTCATTCTTAGCAGCTGTGCGAAATTTGTGTTAAGGTCACTATATGACTTAAGCCAAGAAGACTGCTTTAATTGAAAAATTCTATTAATTTTAGTTAGCTTTAATCCATATTTAATAGCCTGCCAGTACCCATTAATTTTCTTTGTTTTGTCCCCGGTAGTGTAGCATGTTCAGGACAAAACGGAAGATCTTTATGAATATCATGTAGCTGGGTTCAGATGTTTAAACTTGACTTATTATGAATTTCCTGAAAGTATAATTTTCTGATCTATCGAACAAAAAGCAAGTTTACACTGTTAAATTTAAAGTTATTTTTTGACGAAGTTAGGATGACGATGATTTGCAATGTCTATTGCTAGTCGTAAATGATTACTTAATCAGATTCCCACCTCATAAAAAAATGCGTTAATCAATACAACAAAATAACCATAGTAACTTTTCGGATTTTATTTTAGTTTATACTCATCAGTTTTGAAGAATTACCACATCATGCCCTTTAAAATCATATAAATTTTAATTTTCAGGATCGGAAGTTTACTTATTGAAAGAAGAAACATATTTCCTGTTTTTCGAGAACACAAGAATCTCACTAATTCGTACTGAGTTTATGTTTTTATGTTTAAAATTATTTAATTTTAATAAACAACTAGTCCAGTTCTCGATCAAGAAAAAAAAATATGTACAAACATTTAATATCACGTACAACACTTGGTTCGTTAGTTGCTTTCTTTTCATACTGACGTGTTTTAGTCTAAAAATTTTCAAAGTTTTTAAGTTCTTTAAAGTTAATTAATAATTAAATTTAAAACAACATTTGGCTGATCATCTTTGCTGGGTCATCTTGCAGCGTGCCAGCATTCTTATTAATCCTTTTTATTAAAAAGTTTATTTTTGTGTCAATTTTAATATACACATTATTTTATTTTGTGTGCGAGAGCGAATTATCATATTCTTCTTGCACATCGACGTTTTAATTACATTGCTTATTTTCTTTTAACTACAAACAGGTTTTCTGTGTGCAAGCGAGTGAGAGCGATTGTTTGTTTTTTACACTTGCTCATCTGTTTTTGGCCTGTTTTTTTTGTTTATAATATACATTACCAGGGCCGCACTTAATAACTGTGCAGTGCTTATTTAACTGTTTTATTGGAGAACCGAGTATCTTCTTTTTTGTGGTTATTTTTGCATTTTATTAACACTTCAAATTTAAAATGTTCTGCAGTTTCCGTAATTGTGCTAGACGAATCCGACCGCGTAGTAAATTGCTGGTTGTGCGATTCCTTTTTTCACTTCAAGTGCGCAGCGTTGAATGCAAGAATTTATGACGCAATCAACGAAGGCAAAGGACTTCGTTGGTCATGTGTTGATTGCAGATCTACGGATGTTGATATCCTTAAACTTATTAGACAATCTAGAAGAGGCTTCTTGGAAGTGTCTAAAAATTTAGAGGCGGCTCAGTCCAGATTGGCTGAATTTGAAAGTTTGTTCAAAGAGTTTAAGGTCTTCGATGAAGCTTCTGCGTCTCCAAAACGAAAGCGAAGTAACAAAAATCTTCGAAGCTCAGCATAATCTACTGGAATAGCCTTGCCTTTGTCATCAATTGATCTTATTTCACCTGCCTCAGTTTTACCACCTGAAGAACCACTGAAAAAGTCTGTTACGGATCAGTTGACGCCTACTAACGCTGCAGTTTCAGTTGATTTAACTTTAACTGTACCTTCTTCAGCAGTTCCCGCAAATGATAATTCTCCTCCTGTTGCAAAAAAAACATATGCTCAGACTTGTGCTTCTATTGTTTCTCCTAACATTGCTACGAAAACTAATATTATTACTTCCCCTCCTAGTTCGGTTTCTACTGGAGCTATACCGAAGCAAATATCGAATAGCAGCAATAAATTACCTGTTCATAAGGAACTTGTAGTTATTCCGCCAGCAAAATGTATATTTGTTTCTCGCTTTGCAGTTGATACATCTGAAGGTGATATCTTATATTATTTAAACTCTAAGTTAAACCTTCTTAATAAGAAGATTTCGGTTCACAAACTGAGATTCTCTTATCAGCGCACTATTTCTTCTTTTAAAATTACTTTGCCTAGTGATATCTTCAATAATGTTCTGGATCAAGGTTTTTGGCCGGAAAATACTTTGGTGCATGAATTTATTCAAAAATCACCGCCTCAAACTTCACTGGCTATCTTACCTGTTCACAGCGTGAACCCAAAAAACTAGATTGTTGCCTTCAGTTCCTAGCCTTATGTCAGAACGTTCGTGGTTTAAATACTAAACTTACAGACTTACACATTTTAAGCCATAATATTAATTTTGACATTATTGCTTTCAGTGAGACTTGGCTTAAACCTAGTACTTTAAATACTGAAATTCTGTCGAACAATTTTAATATTTACCGCAAAGATAGAAGCTCTATTGCTGGTAATTTTTGCAATGGTGGTGGCGTGTTAATTGCCGTTAAATCTTCTCACTTTTCACAAGAAATATTAATATCTGACTCTTTAGATATTGAATTTTGCTGTGTTCTTGTAAGGTTTGGTACTTTGAGATTTTATGTCACATGTTCATATATACCTCCACTTTCTAGTGTTGAAGTGTATGGGAAACATTTGGCGTCGATTTATAAAATTTGCTCACAACTTCAGCCTTATGATCACATTTTAATAACGGGTGACTTCAACCTTCCTAATGTTTCCTGGAACTGCTGTACTGAAAATTCTGCAGTACTCTTGCCATCTTCAGAGTGTTCATTCGATAACTCATTTTTAAATGAGCTTTCGAGCCAAGGACTTTCAAATAAACTGCCACTATAATAGAAACAACCGCTTGTTAGACCTTATTTATTTTGATGATAGTAATATTGTTTCAGTTAATAGGTCTGATCCACTTGTGTATCCTGAAGACGCACACCATCCAACTATCAAAATCACACTAAATTTTCCTAAACAATCTATATCAAACCGTATTCAAACTCCTGCCTTAGAGTTTAACTTTAAAAGAACGAATTATGTAAGTTTGAGAAATAATTTGTCAATTATCAACTGGTCATCTGTACTTAATATTAATAACACAAGAATATTGCCACAAACGCTTAACTCTGCTATATTTGCCTTTAACAGTACTCTTAATAATTGCTTTTTAACTTCATTGCCACAGCGAAAATCCTCTTTAATATCTGGTCCCGTTTGGTATACCAAAGAACTGAGAAAGCTGAGGAACTTAAAATCGAAATATTATAAAAAGAATTAAAAAACTCATAACATTTGTGATTTTGATTCTTATACCTTAACTAAATATAACTACCGGCAATTATGCAGGCAATCCCATAATATTTATTTAACAAAAGTTAAACTAAACATAAAATCTGATGCAAAATCTTTTTGGAACTTTGTTAATACTAAACGTAAGATAAATTCATATCCATCTTTTATGAAATATAAAACATTTGAATCAGATGTTGATTCTACTATCTGTAGTCTTTTTGCAGATTTCTTTAAGACCACTTATTCATCAGCTTCTTACGATAATTTTAGTTACCCTTATAATGTGCAACCTGGTGACATTTGCTCCCCAATAATTAATGTTGATACAGTTTTAACCTACTGAAAAAACCTCAAAACATCTTATAAAAGCGGTCCTGATAACATTCCTTCATGTGTTTTGAAATATTGCAGTGAAGAACTTGTAATTCCCATTACTTTGCTTTTTACAGCGTCTTTGCAATCTTGCTATTTTCCACTGGCTTGGAAATCATCTTTTATTATTCCGCTGCATAAATCCGGCAATAGATCTTTAATAGATAACTATCGCGGAATTGCAAAGCTTAGCGCCCTACCTAAACTTTTTGAGGCTATTGTAACCTCACAATTATCACATAGCGTGAAATATTTAATGTCCCCATTCCAACATGGATTCTTATCTAGAAAATCTACTGTTACTAACCTTCTAGAATTCACATCAAAGACTATTGAGAATTTTGGAAAAGGTCTACAAACGGATGTTATCTATACTGACTTCAGTAAAGCTTTTGATGTTGTAAATCATAAGGTCTTAATTTTATAACTAACCCTTCTCGGTTTTCCAACACCATTAGTGCTTTGGATTGAATCTTATTTATTAAATAGAACACAAAGTGTTATCTTTAACCTTGTTAAGTCAGAGGAGTTCCCTGTTACTTCCGGTGTACCTCAAGGAAGCCACCTTGGGCATCTGTTGTTTCTACTTTTTATTAATGATTTACCATCTGTTGTAATTCATAGTAATATTTTACTATACGCTGATGATGTTAAACTTTTCCTGTCATATAAAAATGAGCAAGACTCTTTTTTCTTACAAACTGATCTTGACCAACTTGAAAAAGTGCAAACACATGACTTTTTGTCGTAGACAACCTTCTCGAAGTTATGACAAAATAAGTGACTATACACTTGAGTTCTTAGAAGTTTTCGACGATCTTGGAGTAACTATGGACCCAAAACTTCGCTTTCACATTCATATTAATAAAGCTATAAGCAGAGCAAACAGTACTTTAGGGTTTATTAAACGATGGTCAAAAGAGTTTAATGATCCTTTCATTACTAAAACATTATTCACTTCGCTTGTAAGGCCCATACTTGAGTATGCGTCAATTGTCTGGTGTCCTAGATATGGGTGTTATGTTGACGATATAGAATCAGTTCAGAAACAATTTATTTTGTTTTGTTTACGCAATATATATTGTCATACTAACATTCACTTACCACCCTATGAATATCGATTAAAGCTAGTTAACCTACCTTCTCTAAGAAATCATAGAATCATGCTTAATGTTTGCTGGATTTATCAACTTATACATGGATTTGTTGACAGTCTATACTTACTGAGTAAAATTTACTTTAATCTTCCTCTTCGACCAAGAAGATCTTTTGAGCTACTTTTTATGAACTTTTGTAGAACTAACTACTTGCAAAATGAACCACTAAGAAGCGCTTGCGGAGACTTCAATTCCGTTTCAGATGTTATATCTTTTAATGAAATCCTATACCAAAGAATATCCAATATATAGAATGCGCATCTCATATAAGAAGAAATTTTGTTTGCGGGTCGTAATATTACGACCCGCTCTCCAACATTGCAACCCGTTCACACCAAACATGACAACCCGCTCTCATATTCCATACCGCAACGTGTTGTGCGCATTGTTGTTGTTGCACTATTACTTGTGCATTGTTTCTGTTATCAAACCTGTCTGTGTTCGCTTGCTAAAGTGATGGGATGAGAGAAGGGAGTCGGAATTTGTATACTTTCGCAACTTCGTGGGCGCAGCTGATTTTTCGGTTTTCGATCAAATTAATTGCAATTATGCTTTTTTGGTAATAAAAAATAAATGAAAAAATAAAAAGAAAAACACGACTTAAGACACATTATATAGAGAAAGAAGGAGAATAATAAGAATAAAAATAAGAATAAGAATAAAAAGACTAAAAATAAGAATAAGAATAATAAAAATAAAAATAAGAATAAGAATAATAAGAAAAAAATAAAAATAAGAATAAGAATAATAAGAAAAAAATAAAAATAATAATAAGAAATAGAATAATAATAATAATAATAAGAATAAGAAGAAGAGTAAGAATAATAAGAATAAGAATAAGAGAAAGAATAAGAATAAGAAGAAGAAGAAGAAGAAGAAGAAGAAGAAGAAGAAGAAGAAGAAGAAGAAGAAGAAGAAGAAGAAGAAGAAGAAGAAGAAGAAGAAGAAGAAGAAGAAGAAGAAGAAGAAGAAGAAGAAGAAGAAGAAGAAGAAGAAGAAGAAGAAGAAGAAGAAGAAGAAGAAGAAGAAGAAGAAGAAGAAGAAGAAGAAGAAGAAGAAGAAGAAGAAGAAGAAGAAGAAGAAGAAGAAGAAGAAGAAGAAGAAGAAGAAGAAGAAGAAGAAGAAGAAGAAGAAGAAGAAGAAGAAGAAGAAGAAGAAGAAGAAGAAGAAGAAGAAGAAGAAGAAGAAGAAGAAGAAGAAGAAGAAGAAGAAGAAGAAGAAGAAGAAGAAGAAGAAGAAGAGTTGCTTTTTTAAATTATCAATCTTTTATACGGCCCAAGAACAATGTTTTCGTAAAAGGATTAATATAAGGTAGTCCAAAATTTTTAATTTGTGATCAGAGTAGGTTTCGTTAAACCATTCTGGAGTAGCTCTTTTACATGATTCAACAATAAAAGCTTTAATACCAATTTTATACGGTTGTGTTGTAAAGATATTGTTAAATATAATAACATGTTTTTTGTTTACTTCTAAAAACTTTTGAGATGCTACTAAATTTCCAAAATCGGTGACTGATTCATAGTTTTTGTGAAAAATGAAAAGTTCACTAGGAACAGATAAAACCTCATCTTCTTTTCTTAGCTCTTGATAACATTTATCGCAATTAAATTTTGGAATGATTTTGTAGGCTACATATCCTATAAAATATCTAATGGATACTAGTTCAAGATTCATTTCTTTGAAATTCGCTAAAGCATCCTCTATAAAATAATCAACATATGAATCGCTATTGAAATCAATCTCTATGGAATTATTCCTATATGATTCTTCATCAAAATCTATTGCAGTATTAACACCCTCTTCAGACAATAAATTTGGATCTATATTAAAATTTAAATCAGTTACCTCTTCACAATTGCTGAATGAACTTAATTGAACAATTTTTGAAGTCATAAGTTTCGCTAATATATTGTTTAGTTCAGATACAGAAGGATTATTATTATTTCCTCCTTTTTGACGTAGTCGTGCAAAAGTATTCTCAAGCTTATCTTGATTTAATGATTTTGTCATTATAAAAAACAAATCATTATTTTTCCCTAAAACGTGATCAACTAAAAGAAGCAATGAATTAAGTGTCATTTTCATACCGTCAAGAAAATACACTCTCTTTTTTTTGTCAACAAACGAAACTTGTTTGAGATATTCCAAAAAAAATTTTACAAATTCATGTGCCTGATTATTAAGCTGAATTGCGGATCGGTAGCAATTATCCGAATATAAAGAACCACTATTTAAACAATCAAATATTCGGTCAACTTTTTCAATGAAATGAGCTGTTGATAAAGCTATTTCTTTAGAATTTTTTTTGAAACCTACTGTGTCAAGTATAGTCTTAATGGCAGCTTTAACTGTTTGACTAAATACTTGTGTTGCAAATTTTACTCTCATTTTTTCGAAAGAGTTTGGGAAAATGTGTTGCCTTGTTAATTTCGGACACATTTTTGTTTTTGCATTAACCTCCATTTCCCAAAGTTCTTGGACAATTTTAAAACTAACAATCCCATCAGGTGTATTTAAATTACAATTCAGCAACCCATTTCTTAAAGATTTCACTAAATGTGGAAAATCATACATGCAATATATGTTTCTGTTTTTGAACTCAAAGAAGGGCTTTTCTAAAGTGACTCCTAAGCTATAAAAACTTTTTCTATTTGAGGATCCCTGGTCGCAAATTAAAACTCTTACCAAAACTCCAATACTATCTATTATGTTTATATTTTCAATAATAATTTTGCAAAGATTATCAGCAGATAGGCCATTTTCTGATATAAAATAATTTAATATAATGGTCCAATTAGAAAACATTGATTTAAGCATAAATACACACACTTGCTTACCAATAATTTTGGTTCTTTCAAAACCGTTGTCTTCAAAACCATCTATAAGATCTAATTTTAAATTATACCTTAAATCTTTTCTGATTGCCATTTCGTCCATTAACAAAATCATATTATCCCTTTCACTTTCTTTTAATTCGGAGCATCAGTTTTTTAAAGTGTCAAAAGCAGAATTTTTAAATCCTGGCTGAAGAAACTTTATAGGAGCCCATCGATTTAAAGTAGAGACATGCGGTAGATTGAGATTTAACTTATTTCTCAAAAATATATAAGTTGATTGCGATATATAATATATATTTTGAGCCAAAAACTTAACTTCATCAGAATATTCTTTAGGTCTTGAACTTACTAATAATTTGCAAAAAATTTTAGACTCTTCACTAACACTTTCTAAGCCTTCAATATCTTTTTTTATTTCCTGAACCGACCTTTTTTTATTAAGTGATAATTTAAACGATTTAGTATGTCTTTTAAGCTTTCCTTCTTTTTGCAATTTCTTATATTTTCTAAGTATTTTATTATATTTCTTCTTATAGAATTCAGTTAATTTAACGTATTTTTCGCAATTACTGCAATACCCTTCAATATCGTCGCTAAACTTTCGTCTTTTAGATGGAGGTTCGAAGTAAGAAAAATCTTCCTCCAAGTGCTCTTCTTCCACTTCATTTAAATTAAGTGTTGGAATAGCACCAGATTTAAGTTTTTTCTTTCCTATAAATGAGCTAAAAAAATGGCTGTCGCAAATGTACAAATTTGAGCCGTAGTCCAAATCTGAAATATTGCATTTTTCTCGCCATATTTGACCTATTGCTAAATCATGGGAAGGAAATTTGAATAATTTAATATTCGGAAAATTTCTTTTTGATTTTTTGCATGTCTGCACACAGCATTTAATGCCAGAATTCAGATTGTTTTTTTTTATTTTATTTTTTGACATCATAACGACTTGTCGCATCAGCCATTCATATAATAATAAAATTTCAAAAAGGCCAGCAAAGCTATGAATGCCAATCATGCTAACATGATCGAGCTCACAAAAACATTGTGCGCTTTGTCAAACAACACCACTCCTGTTGCAACCGTTGGTTGGTTAGCGCCAAATGTTCGATGTTGCTTGGTGTTGCTCACATCGCATTTTCGTCTTGTTGCTACCCCCCGCATCAATGAGTAAGAAAGAAAAATGTTTGCGTTTTGTGCCAAGATGCGCATTCTATATATTGTATATTCTTTGCCTATACTCAATTAAACTTAAAATAATAGATTATCTGCAGCACCGCCACTGATTCTCAACATACTCTTCCAAGGATACGGAATTTGTACTGTTAGATGGTAATCAATCTACACATTTATATCTGAATGGACCTGAACTTGCCGGACTTATTCCTATATAGAACGTGAGAACGATCTGCATAGTATATATATTAATATAAGTGGCTTATTAGACCAAGTTTGTCTATGTGCCTGCATTCGTTACCTTTGTCTTAGCTTGCTAGGAACTTGGTGTGATAAATAAAAGATGAATCAAGACATCATCGGCTTTAGAATCACAGAATGAATAATATTGTATATATACTATCAGTATGGCGTACCGGGCCTTGTTTGTCTTGATACCTAACACTGTTCTATATCTCACACTCTGATACTATGTACCACATTTCCGCTTCGAGGTGTTATATGTATATTAATATGAGTGGCCAATGAGACCCAGTTTGTCTTAGTGCCTGCGTTCGCAACCATTTTCTTTTCGTACAAGGAAATTGGTGTAGTAAATACGACCCAATTCATCGGATTACCAACTTGTTAAGCCAAAACTTCATTGGCTTCAATACAGAACGATATATATTTTATGCATATTCTCATTCTTGATACCACCGCTTTGGAGCCTCTGGATGATTTATTATTAATTTATTATTTTTTTTTTTTTGCTTTATAATACCTTTATTCATATTATCTATTAGTCTGTACATTTTTTAAAGCTCATACTTTAATTTACATTACATTACAACTGAATTTATTTTACTTTGGTTTTGTATTTGCATTTGAAATGAACTGAGCTCTTTATATTAGTATTATTATTAGCATTATTAGTATTAGTATAATTGAATTATGAATTTTAATTTTAAAATGTTTTTAAAGTGCTATAAAGCCTTAAAGGCTTAGCAAACAAATAAATAAATAAAAATAAAATAAACACAATTTGATCATAACAAGTTGGGTCAATGTCCTTTCAAGGGCTAAAATGGCCAATTTATTATTATTATTATTATAAACAACTAAAATAAATAAAACTTTGATCTACAACTAATTTCAGGTATGAAAGTGTTAATTGATGCTAGAGAAAAACTGGATGTTGCCTGGGAAAATTTTGACAGAGAAGTAGATGCAAATGCTGTTAAAAAGACAAATTGCAACTTAATTGAAACCAGGCAATTTTGTCAAATTGCTCCATATGTTCGCAGACTATGGTATGAACCTAGTATTAAAAGGACATACGGAAGGCGAAGAGAATTCCAAATCGTAAGTAAATTGTAAATTATTAAAAAAAATATTAATTAAAGTTGCTATTGACTAGCTTCAGGTGATTCAAATACAAAATAAATATTCTTTAATTTTAGTTTTTTTGTATATGAGAATAAATTAAAGAATTTTTATTTTGTATTTGAGTTGACCTGAAGCCAGTCAATAACAACTCTTGCTAACTCAAAAGGTCGCTAAAACTTTCACATATCAAAAAAATAATGATTGAATGAAAAACAAAGTTAAACGAGTCAAGTTTATAAAAATAGGAATCTTGAAATTTGGTCGCATTCAAAATGTTCGGCTGTATTACGGAAGAAAGCTTACCGCCTATAGTCAGCCATGCTTTGCAAACTTTTCGTGAGCTTTGGAAAAGGTTTTAAGGCTGTTAACCAGCCAAGATTTTTCAAAACGTGTTACTAATATTTCATGTTTTTTTTTAATATATGTTCTTTGACAATAAAACAAAGATATTTAATCAATTTAAGCTCTTTTATTTCAATATTAAAAATTCACAAAATAACAACGTTTTTAGCAATAAATTTTTTAAAATTAAGAAAAAATAAAAAAATCAAACATTCATAAAAGAAAATAGCATTTTTTAGTCTTTCGACACTCGGAACTTTTACGAAATAAACAAAAATTGGTATCCTTTCAAACAAAAAATAACAAAAAATAACAAAAAAATACATGTCAAAAACTAAATTTCTTTAGGTAAACAGCTGCTGCAATACGGCACTACGTGTTAAAGACACAAATATTGTTGACATTAATGGCAAGAGTACTTGGTTTTTCTGTTTTTTTTTTTTTTTTTTTTCATCCACACTCATAGCACCAGCCAATTCTTGAAGGATCCGATGTCCCAGGTAACACATGGTCCAATAAGTCCCGAGACTAAGTCATAAAAAAATTTTTTTGAAAATAATCTTCTTTATTCATCAACATAGGTTCCTTCAAGAGCAATACATTCGTTCCACCGCTTTTCTTACTTTTCAATACCAGTTTTGTAGAACGACTTGTGCTTCGCCTCAAAATACGATTCAGTTTCAGCCATCACCTCTTCATCTGGTGATGAAGCCAAATCTCTTGCCGGAAAGCATTTTTTTGAGATCAGCAAAGAGCCAGTAGTCGTTGGGGGCCAAATCTGGCGAATATGGTGGATGAGGAAGTAATTCGAAGGCCAATTCGTGGATTTTTGCCATCGTTTTCATCGATTTGTGACACGGTGCATTGTCTTGGTGAAAAAGAGTTTTTTTAGGCCGATTTTTCGCGATTTCATCCTTCAAACGCTCCAACAACGCTATATAATAATCGTTGATTGTTTTTCCCTTTTCGAGATAGTCGATGAACAAAATTCCATTCGCATCCCAAAATACAGATGCCATAACCTTTCCAGCCGACTGTTGTGTTTTTGGTCGCTTTGGCCTTCTTTCAACGGTTGCTCTCCACGCAGCTGACGATCGTTTTGATTCCGGTGTGTAATGGTGCATCCATGTTTCATCCATTGTCACATACCGACGCAATAATTCAAGTTTATTCTTTGTAAACAGTGCCAACAGCGCTCCTAATCACCGACACGATGTCGTTTTTGATCCGGTGTGAGAAAATGCGGCACATTTGGAAAAAAGCTTTTTTATCGACAAATATTTCTGTAATATGGTTCCCACACTGCCTTTCGATATCTTCAGAGCCTCAGCTAGCTCACGCACCTTCACTTTACGGTCGGCCAATACCATTTTGTGTACTTTTTTATGTTTTGTGGAACAACTGCCTCATTTGTGCGTCCCGCAGTGTAACCGTTTCATATAAGCCGTGACCAAAACTATTTGCAGTTGCCACAGAGCAACGAAATTTGGTGTGGACGACTGTTTTACATAGATTAAGAAATTTTCCAAATATTGGCCAGATCGGAGAATGACCACGCCTACCTCCCATATAAGTCAAAGTTAAAAATCGATGTATCTTTGGACTCCTTCAATATTTTTTAAAACAATTTCGCATTCTTCAAAACTTAAAAAATAACTTCAAAAAATATTCGTACCAAAAATGTTGACAATAAGACCATTATTCGGGGTACCCTCAGTATAATCCGAATTTTAAATATCTCGTATCTTTAAAATAAATACTTAATTATAATCACACGCAAATATTTTCAGTATTATAGCAACGGTGTTTACTGAAAATGGGCTGGGTCAGACCAGTTTTTGGGGTACCCCTCAGAAAACTTCAATTCTTAAAACCCGAGTACTTTTATCATAATCACTTCATTTGAACAAAATAACATTGATAACTTTATTTTATCCCAACTAAGTCTTTGCTTAAAATAGCCTGAATTGATACATTGTTTGGGATACCCCCTATGACCCACGTTTTTGATACACTTTCACTTTAAAATTTTATAAAAAAAGCCGTTTTTCCAAATAAAGATTCCTTTTAAAATATGCTAACTTCCTTTTAAAATATGCTAACTTCCTTTTGTGCTACCCCAATTTAAACCAAATTTTCAACACAAAAAACAATTTGAGATCATTTATTAAAAAAATTTAAAAAAAATAAAATATTCATATATTTTGTACATAAAAAAGAAAATAAAAATGAAAGTTAAATTACAAATAGAAAAAAATTATATATAAGAATTTCTGTAGTTAATCTGTTTCATCCGAAGTGTCTCTTGAAATAAAATCTTCAAAATTTATATCAGAAATGAAGCTATTATGAACATCGGCATCTGTACTTTCTTCTATAATATATGACAATAAATCTTTATAATAATTTCCTTTTGTTTTGGCAACATGTCTGTTCGAAGAAATAAGAGGATCCGAATTTATCAGTAATGCAGCCATAAGATCTCGATTGCAATTTTCCATTGGCAGGGGCGCCGGAAGCGGGGGGTCAGGGGGGGCAGTCGCCCCCTCAGTAAAAAACTCACAATAATTTTTTTAATAGAAATGTTTTTATGCAATGGATTACATTTTTTTATTTTAAGTTTAATTTAATTTTAACTACCATACAATTTTTAATTTCTCTTCACATCGAATTTTTGTAATCAGCTGTAAAGCATTAAGTTCTAAAATCACAATTTTTAAAAAATAAGTCATTTACAAGTCATTACAATCGCATGGAAAGTATACATCGCCTTGCTTAACGTTCACCTTAAAGTAGCAAAGTAGTAGTGAAGTTTGCAACTCTGGTTAGGTGACCAATTTGACAGCTTAATAACACGCAGCTAATTGTGAATGTGCAATATGAAAAGAAACGGAAAATTGGAGCTGAAATCAAAGAAGCAAAAAATAAAATTGAGTTCAATTGAAGTGCATGAATTTTATGAATGAATTTTATAATTTTTATAACAATTATATGATTGGCGGTGATTTTCTAACTTGAGGTGGCAAAATAGTTCTTCGCTTGCACTCTCGCGCATCAAGTTATTTTAAATTCCACTAAAAAAGCTGTGTAATTTGTGAACGAAATGCAATGGACTAAGTACTCATTTTAAATTTTATATTATTTTAATACAGAAAATTGCTTTCACCAATTTTGTTCTCGTTTTGAAAAAATTTTGTTTTTTACTTGTTTCTAACCCGTGGAGTCCATACTGCAAATTCGCTGCCGAAAAAAAAGTGGTTGTGTAAAAAATTATAAATTTAACTATAAATTAATAAATTTTTCGTTTCATATTGGATTTAAATGTTTTGTTTGTTTTTACATGCCTTTATCGAACTTATTTTGATATCAATCTTTTCGTAATATTTTATTGAAATGTTTTTTTTCGTCTTAATGACATTTTTAATGTAATAAAAAAAGTTCTGCCCCCCCCAGTTGTACTGCCCACCCAATTGAAATGAGCTTCCGGCGCCTTTGTCCATTGGATAAAAATTCTAATTGGTAAATTAAAAGTTTTAATTATTTCACATCCATGAATCAATATTTTGTGGACAGTTATTGGCATATCATACCAGGGATAATCCAGGGAGTGGACTGAACCTTAGAGTAAATATTTATTTTTTTTGCCGCTTGACAGTGTTCTCAGAATCAAACTGAAATTTTTTAATTAAACAAATATTTAAGTTTGCTATTTCATACACCATTTCAATATTTGAAAAAAAAACATTCTGGCAGTATTCCCATCGTTTGAAGTGCCATATCCTGTTTTTACTTTATCAATAATAAGACACATTTTTTTTTTTTTTCAATTTCAATTTCAATTTATTTTACATTTGACATTTAACATTTATAGTAATAAATCCTTATGTAAAAGATTACAAGAATCTTATAAATACAACATAAGTCACTAAAGGCACATTTTTATATATAATAAAACATACTAAGAAGTTAAGAAAAAAAACAATTGTAAGAAAAAATTAAGATTAAATTAATTAAAATTAGATTAATTAAAATCAAAAATTTAGCAAATATTTTGAAATAAAACTCCTACTGAAGTTTGCAGCAGATTAATTTCAACCGATAATACAAGATTGACCGAAATGATACTAGTTAAGAATTATATAAGATATCAAAAAGTTCTTTCTTAAATCGCGCGTCGTTGCAGATATTTTGGAGTTGATGTGGAAGAGAATTCCAAAGACGAATACCGTGAATGAAAAATTTTCGCTCTGATATTAAAGTATTATGTCGCGTATGTATTAGTAGGTTTAAACGTTGAGATTGTGCAAATCTAATTTTTCCAAAGAGATACGAAGGCTCTTTGGTATTAATTATTTTATGTAAGAAAATAAGAGAACGGAAATCTAGAAGTTTATCTAAGGTTATTAAACATATTTTTTTCGCGTGATGTGATATATGGTCGTATTTTTTCAAACAAAATATATATCTTGCAATACTGTTGTAAAGTACATTCAGTTTGCGTTTAGCAGTATAATCGCAATTAGCAAATATTTCGCACCCGCAAAAGTGTAGGAAGAAGGTAAGTTTTAACTAAAAGCATTCTTATGTGCTGCGGTGTGAAGTGCTGTGTTGCCCACAGTGTGCGCAACATTCCATACACTTTACCAACTGCAATGTAAATGTGATTGATCCATGTAAGAGTATTGTTAAATGTGATTCCCAGATTTTTTGCAGAAGAAAAATAATTTATCGAAGATTGATTCATGTTAACTTTTGGCCATTCAGAAAGATCAAGTGGTTTTTTGTACATTACAATGCATTTTGACTTGGACGCATTTAGGCACAGACCGTTTTTCATCGCCCAATTAGAAATATTTATTAAATCATTGTTTGTATTTTGGATACACTGCGCGATTTCATTCAGCGGGGTACTGGCATAAAGTTGGACATCATCTGCATACAAGTGTATTTTGCAATGCTTCAAGACGGTGGGATGATCGTTAATATAAATAGAGAAAAGAAGTGGACCAAGAACAGAACCTTGCGGGACTCCGCGCGTTAGAGCTAGGTGTCGAGATTGTGAGTGTTTAGTGCTAACTGCCTGTGATCTACCATGTAAATATGTTGAAATGAGTTTTATAGCAGTGCTGGAGAAATTATACATTCTTATCAGTTTGGTGCAGAGAATGGTATGGTATACGCAGTCGAAAGCTTTCGAGTGATCAAGCAGGGTTAATAGTGTGGTTTCATTTTTATCTAATTTCGACCGAATTTCCTCTGATACATTTAACAAAGCAGTGACGCAACTTCTATTTGGCCTGTATCCAGATTGAAATTCAGATAAAGCATTCGTTCTCTTTAAGAAAATATTTATTTGTTTTTTAAAGACTATTTCAAAGACTTTCGATAGGTAAGGAAGAATTGCAATTGGTCTAAACTCATTGTTTGATTTCGAAATTGGTATTATTTAGGCTGACTTCCAGCTGATTGGAAAGGTCGAAGTAGTTGAAATTGTATTAAAGATATGTGTTATGTACGGTAACACTTTTGGCAGTAAGATTTTTAGAAATTTTGGATGTATAGCATCAAAGCCAATTGCATTAGATTTAACTTCATAAAAATATTTTAACACATCGTACTGGCTTACGCAGGCGAAATCGAAATTGTTTTCTGAGTTAAGAACAGACGAAGAATTATCACAATAATCTGATTTCACTGTCGGAATAGATAAATTGCAAAATTTGTCGTTTAATAGATCGACATCAATTTCATCGTCGATGTCAGTGATATGTTTACCAATACCTATGTCACGTATGCGTTGCCATTTTTCTTTGCTACCCGTGGCTGTTCAAAACTCTTCAGTATAAAATTCTAATTTTGCTTTCTTTACACTTTTAGTTGCGCCACTTTTGAGCTTATTGTACGTTTGATGTAACTCCGGTGTTTTATACCGTTTCCAGCGATTATATGCTGCATTCCTTTCTATAATTTTTTGTTGTAATCCGGCATTAAACCAAGGACGTCCCTTGTGCTTGATTGTTTTGTTTCGAAGAGGAACCAGTTGTTCAAAAAGATTGCATATATTGATTTGAATAAAATTTACCATTTCCTCGACTGATGCCATGTGGAAGATATCATTCCAAACAACATTTGATACTTGAAAATTTAATTGTTCATAATTAATGTTTCTAAAATCCTGGTAGCAAAACGTTCGCGGGTTAGAGCTCATGTCAAAATCGTAAGAAAGGAATATTAAATCATGTTTTGAAAAAACTGGTACTAGAATTTGATCATATAATTGCACTTTAGTTGAGTCATTTAAAAAAAAAACATCTAAGAGTGTGTTCGACGATTTGGTAAAATGGGTTAGCATAACGTAGTTAACACAATATAAACCTAAAGCTAGCATACCTTCAATTAAGTTATTTTCTTTTAGTATGTTACAGTTGAAGTTTTTGGAATTACCATTCGAGTTACTTGTATTTTGATCGATCATGATAGATTAAAAGTGATATATTTTGTAAGTAAAACTGCAACGCGCGCATGTCAAACGATCTAAACGTAAAAAAGTATCTGTTGCAAACTACCATCAGAAGAAATAAAAATTTGAAAAAACTAAATAAATACAATAACAATAAATAGTATAAAATACTCGCATTAAGGTGTAACATTGTAGACCCATGATGTTTGTCGTTGGCCATTATGGTACTCTTACTGTTGTTGTTTCTTTTAAGCTGACATCTGACGATTAGGCTCGCCTCGAAAAAACTCTTGATGTTGTTGTTGTAAATCTGCTTGCACACTTGTATTAGATGAATTGCTGGCGTTATGTTTATGTTGCGATCGAACATGGTGGTCTAATGCATGCAGAGAGTTGACGCGAGTGTAATTAGTATCATTACTACATTTAACGTGTACGATCCCACGCCTGACAAACGCTGCTGAGAGCTGTTTTTGTTTTTTGTATTTTAATTCAGCTTTAAGAATAAAGTGGTTTTCTTTTGTTAAGCTTTCATTAAAGTAAATTGGGACATCGGAATTGAAACCAGCATGTATTAAGCGGAGAGGATTGTAGTTATTAGCGCGTCGGAAACCGTGTATTGCCTTAAGTAGGAAATTTTTGTCATGCGGGGAGCACAATCGTAAAATCACTGCAGAGTCTGTTTTTGATTGATAATTGTTTTTGATGCGAAAAATTGACTTTACGCTTGGTGGATTAATTTTAATCGTGTGGCACACATTATTGAATGTGTTTAGCAAGTTTTTTGACTTTTCATACGGGATTCCGTGCAAACGCAAATCACAGGCAACGGCGGAATTTTCTTGCTTTTGTAGCTGATTTTTTAAGTCATCAATCTGCAATTTAAATAAGTTTATTGCTAAGATATTAGACTCCAGGTTTTTATCGTCGTTATTGCTGCACTTGTTATTGTTGTTGTTTTCTATTTTGCTGACTCTGTTGGCTATGTCTTCGAGATCGCGCTTGAACGTTGCTATTTGCGCATTCATATTTTCCACGTTCTGGTGGAGCACATCGAAAATTCTCTTTTCACTCATTTGAATAGCATTGATCAGCTTTTCGTTTAGTTGAGAGGTGAGCAAATTGTGTTGCTGTTCGATGAGTTCGTTTTGCTTAGAGAAACGTGAATCCATTATCTGGTTCAGTTTGAGCCAAAACGAGGTAGAACCAAGCTGAAGTGTCGATGAGTCTTTTTTCAGAGAACGAGTGCGTTCATCGAGTTGGAAGTTAGATGAAGGAGGAGTAGAAACCTCTTCGGTTTTATCTGAAGCGGATTCTAACGATGATGGCTTTATCGGTAGATCGTGAAGAGATGAACGGCGAGCGACAAGCAATGCACTTAAAAAGTTTATTGTTTTTTTCAAATAATCAACATCAGTTATTGTTAATTTTACACAAAGGCAATGAAAATATTCATTGCAGCTAGCACATTTAATCTTTTTTTCTTCGTCTAAATGACGGTCGACTCTTATTGAGCAAATGCAAGGCATTTTTGATAATTGAAAATGTTTTCTGTTTAAAATTTTGACAAAAACACGAGAGCGCAAAATAATACGTCTTGACTTCACGGCCGCACAAGAGTTCTTATTTTTTGGTTTCTTATTTTATCTCTAAACTCTTTTTGTATTTTTATTTTTTGCTCTAAATAAATTCGTTTGTTTTCTTCGCCGCATACCTGTCAGCATTTAAGAGGCATCCTGTATGCAATATGAATTAGGCATTCGAAAGTTTTAATCCATGGATGCAATGTAGATAATACATATTGTAGATGTCTTTCGTCTATAGTTTTTTGCATGCAATGAAATTTGAATTTTGATGCCACATGGATTTGGTTTGTTTGCATGGAATGTCCTTAATGAGCACGTTCCGCGAAATCCTTCCAACTTCTCATCTATAGTTACAAAAGCAGATAAAGTGTAATAAGCCATAATAATATTTCTCGAATATGGCAAATTTTGTCAAATTGCTTTCTATTTGCCCTTGTAGTAGGTTCATCAAACCTCAAAACTCGCAGTAAAAATCTAAATCTCTGGGCAGATATTGAAAGCCGAAATATTTCAATTGAACCACCGTTGGAAACAACTTTTCAACGTCCAGATGATTAGATTTTTAACACCAGCTAAAAGGAACAATCCTATCAGGCAATATATTTCCTTGAAATCAGTCTTTTGGCATATGTTTCTCTGCAAAATTTATCCTTCACGGTAGCAATATATTGGTTGGTATACTTGACAATTATATGAATAATAGAGTCCTCAAAAAAGTGTCTCCAAATTTCAAGAAGGTCTTTTTCATTGGCTATAACCTGCTTTGGTCCTGGTAACTGTGAAACTATGTTGACACTTCTAGTACGAACAGATTGGCGCGGAGGTTCCTTACTCCATTTCGTACTTTTGTCTTTTCCAATATAAAATAAGGGGTTGTTGTTACCTGAAGGTTCTCAATCACTCAATTCCTCTTCGCTGTCTGAATTTTGTGTATTCTCTGGTTCATAATCGTTCTCGGATTCACTATCTGAAGAACTTGGTGGCCTGTCCTCATCAAGTGGTGTTTCTTGTAGAAGGTATTCAAGATGACGCTGTTTGATTTCGTAAGACATGCTGTAACAAAGTTTATTGATTCATTGATGACAAGTTTAGAATTGATTATATGGTACATTTTTAAGTCATCTGCATATAATAGATGTGGGATATCAGACAAAACATCGGATATGTCTGATATAAAAATATTGAACAGAAGTGGTCCAAGATGACTTCCTTGTGGCACACCGGATGTGACAGAAATCTCCTTGGATAGAAAACCTTGAAATTTAACAAATTGGGATCTACCGTGAAGATACGACTTAAGCCAATTGAGAAGGGAGCCTGAGATACCAAACCTTTCCAGTTTGGAAGCTAGGATATTATGATCAATGCGATCGAAGGCCTTGCTAAAATCAGTGTATATTGCATCAACTCGATGTCCTTTTTCCATCTTGCCTAATACATCAGAAACCATAATCATAAGATTTGTGGTAGTTGATCTACCTTTACGGAAACCATGTTGCTGTTCATTGAGTAATGGATTTATAAAACCTGTCAGTGTTTCGCATATTATTTTTTCGAACAGTTTTGGGATAGCAGATAATATGGCAATACCCCTGTAGTTTTCAACTGACCTTTTATCACCATTTTTGAATATTGGTGTGAGGTGAGATGTCTTCCAATGAGGCGGAACAACACCTTCATTAAGTGATTTATTGAAGATTATTTGTAGGGGCAAGAGCAGTGAGTCTACGCATTGAATAAGTAAATTTGGGGGAATTAGGCCAGGGCCTGGTCCTTTCTTTGGATCTAGCTCGATTATAGCTGTGTATATTTCATCACGTGTTAGTTCGAAGTGATTGATTTGAGGTGATAAATTAGTGATAGAAGGGGAGATGTGAGATGTGTTTGTAGAAGCACAGAAAACTTCCTTGAAATGATCTGCGTAAAGATTGCAAATCTCTTGAGTGTTAGAGGATGTCGCACTGCCTTTGAACATGGAAGAAGGGTATCCGTTTGATTTGCGTTTGATATTTACATATTCAAAGAATTTCTTTGGCTGTACAGTAATTCTTTCTCCAATGAGATTAATATAAAGATTAAAGGCTTCTTTGGATTTTATAGAAAATTCTTGTGACAACTCTTCATACTTTGTTCTCAATTCATTGGTTACATTAATGGTGGATTTCATGACTTTATACAGTTTATTTCTCTGATTTCTTAGATTTCTGAGATTTTTATCTAGCCATGGTTCCGAGAGCTTAGCCTTTTTCTTTATTTTCGGGACATGTTTATCAACAATTGTGAGGACACGCTGATAAAACAGTGCGACTGCACTATCGAGGTCAAGTGCTGATAAATCGTTCCAATCAATAGAATCGAGACAAATTTTTATGCTATCGTAGTCAGCATTAAGAAAATCGTGTACTATTGAGTTATTGTATGAGTATACAAATATAATATTGGTGGAAAAGAGTTCTGTAGATAGGGCTAAGTGGTGAAAGCTATTAGAAAATAAGTGTTCAGCTGCAGGGGTTGGAGCAACGTTTATTTCATCATAGGTATTGGTGAATTAGGTCCAGCCATTTACCATTTTGGTTTGGAAACCTGTTAACTTGCTGCAGGTCATTAACATAGAAGGTACTGAGTAAAGTATAATCAATCGAGTTGGAGATGTCAACAGGAAGGAGGCAGTTGTCATTCTCATCAGTGACAAAGGAAATATTTGGACGATTAAAGTCACCATAGATAATGATTGTATCCTCTTTCAATGTCGTATTTAGTGATGAAATCGCACAGATCACTATAGGTAGTTTCTGTTGAATTAGGAGGAATATAAATAACACCAATATAGATAAATTGATGATAGTGAGAACTAATTCGAGCTATTTGGTGTTCATAAAGTTTGTGAGAGGTGGTTTCGACAAATTGACTAGGTAGGGAGTTATGTATGGCTATTAGAACACCACCACCACGGGATTGACCGGTGAAGGTATAATCTCGATCTCTCCGGTAGAGTGTCCAATTGTTGTCGAGAATTTCATCATTTTTAAAAAAATTTAAGGCGACGAAGAATGAGATTTTTGAGGTAAAATATAAACACTATATGAGAGAATTTGACTTTCTACATAAATTTCTATATAAACAATTTGTGATTGGTTTTGAGAACAATATAAAGTCCAACCCAAAAGCTTTTTGGAGTTTTATTGAGTCTAAAAGAGCATGTTCCTCTATTCCAACCTCAATGATCTTCAAAGGTAGGTCATCTAATGCTTTATCTGATATTGTTAACTTATTTGCAGACTATTTTAGTTCGGTGTATGAGTCTTCAAAAAGTTGGTCGGAAACAGAAATCTTAAGTAATATTTTACCATGTACTAATTTCGGTACTCTTGCTATAACGCCACTTGATGTTTTTAATGGGATTATGGCCTTAAAAAATTCATCAAAACCTGATATAGATGGTTTTTCACCATTTCTGTTTAAAAAATGTGTGTTTTCTTTGATGAATCCGCTATCACTTATCTTTAATAAGTCCCTAAGTGCTGGTTTCTTCATTGATGAATGGAAATTCGCTTTTGTTACACCTGTTTTCAAATCTGGTTCAAAAAATGATGTCGAAAATTATAGAGCAATTTCTAAGCTTTCAACGTTTTCAAAACTTTTTGAATCTATTGTTAAAGATAAGCTTTATTTTGTAGTGAAGAATGCAATCAGCCCATTCCAGCACGGATTTGTTACTGGACGTTCCACCGTCACAAATTTATCTGTTTTTTCTGAATATTGCATCTCTTCTTTCGAGACTGGCTGTCAAGTTGATGTTATTTATACAGACTTTGCCAAAGCTTTTGACAAAGTGTGCCATAATGCCTTAATTGCTAAATTAAATAAGATGGGTTTTCACTCTACATTCCTCAGTTGGTTAAATTCATATCTTTTAAACCGCCGTTGTGTGGTTTCTATTGGAAATATCGATTCGTACGCTTTTCTTGCTACCTCTGGAGTACCTCAAGGTAGTATTCTTGGACCACTGCTATTTCTTTTATTTATAAATGATATTGGAAGCTGTTTTAAAAATTGCAATTACTTACTTTTTGCAGATGATCTAAAACTATTTAGGTCGATACGTTCCATTGTGGATATTAACAGTCTTCAGGCTGATCTGTCGAATCTTGTTTTTTGGTGTGAAAAGAACTTATTTGCACTTAATTTTAAAAAATGTGTCCATGTTACTTTTTCTAAACGATTAAATAACATTGCTTCTTCTTATACTATTCAAAATAATATTATAAAGCTTAAAGATCAAATCTGTGATTTAGGTGTCTTATTTGACTCCAAATTCCTTTTCACTAAGCATTTGGATTATATCATTCCAAAAGCTTTTTCGATGTTAGCTTTTATAAAACGTAATAGTTCTGATTTTAATGATCCGTATACACGATTATATTTGTTCTCTGCCTTTGTAAGGTCTAGGCTAGAATATTGCTCGTTTATTTGGAGTCCTTTTTATGATGTTCACATTAATAGACTTGAGTCTATTCAGAAAAGGTTTTTGAAATTTGCACTTAGACCTTTAAATCTTACCGAGCCTTTATCATATAGTACACGCTGTAAATTATTGCATTTAAACTCACTGAAAGATAGAAGAACAATTCAGGCCTTAGAGTTTATTCGTGGTTTAATAAGTGGTAATATTGATTGCGCATCGCTTCTTGAACGTATAAATTTTAATATTCCTTTAAGAACCTTGCGTTGTTGTGTACCATTTTATCTCAGAGCCCTCAAGTCAAACTATGCGGGATGTGAACCCATAACTAGAGCTCTTAAAACGTACAATAATTTGTATTCAATTACTCTTTTGGATTTTTCCATGCCCAAGGAATTATTTAAGCAAACCTTGCAAGATTATTTTGTTAATTTAAGTTAAGATTTACCTTTGTAATTTATTTACTTTGTATCTATACTTAGTTCTGACTAATATGATTATCTATCATCTGTCAGTAAATAAATAAATAAATAAATTTCTTCGTTTTTGAAGGAGTCATTTAGCCACGTTTCTGTGAATATCAAAACATTATAGTGGCATGACTTTGCCACAACGAAAAGTTTATTAAGTTTGCCACGCATACCACCACAATTGTGATAAAAAGTTTTTAGGCTATTGTTTTTAGAAGAAGGTGGACAAAAATCTAGAGGAGCATTATTAGGAACAGTAATAGTTTTTGAAGTTTGAACGCGAATTGTTCAAATGCCATAGACGCTTTGAAGTGGTGTGTGAGGCATAAGCTGATAAGTCTTTTTCTACATCAGCTGGTGAGATATTAAAGCTCTCATGGTACTGAATGTAAATTTTTTTAAGTTCAGCTGGTTCGGTTGAAAGCCCTTCCTGTTGTATCAATACCATAACGCTTGTTCTAGTTGAACCGTCGATACAAGTGATGTCAGATTTGTTATGTAGGTATGCCAAGTAGAGACGCACGTTATCATATAACCTCCGGTCTCTAAGCCGAGACATGACAAAGCGCCCTTCAGTGCTAGTTTCAGCGAGATTTTTTGTTAATTTGGCTAAAAGTGGAAAGAGAGGATCGAGAAATTATGGTGTCATGAAGGCTTAGCTACGGAAAGTGTGGTTGAAACAGGGGACTGTGTGGTTGTAAGAGGATCAGCGGTATTTATTGCTATGGGAGGCGTAACTATGGAAGAAATACTAGTAGTAGCAACGGGAGGAACAGGTGTCTTGCCTGGAGTGAAGGTTGCTGCATTCTTATTAAGAGTGATTTTTGGTAAAGAGGGATTTAGTACATGTGAGCGAATAAAATTTGGATAACGAACAGATGAGTGATTGTTCTGTGGGGTAGTTGATGGTGATAAGTTGAATGAGACACGTTTGTTTTTAGGATGTGATGGCTGTGATGGTATATAAGTCTTTAATGGATGTGAAGGATTATATTTTGAGAGGGAAAATGAGGGAAAGATATTTGTTTTCAGGTTCCAATTAGGATCCTGTGAATCTGTTTTACTTATTTTAGTAGCCTGTTTATTTCTATTGGTCTTAATTCTATTACTCCTAGGCTTAGGGTGATTAGTTTGAAATTTCCTATTAGACCACTCGGATATTCGTATGTTTCCATCTTTAAGTACTGTACGAGATCCGGTCAGGAACATCCAACTGTATTTCGTGGGTATACTCACTTTAAAGCTGCTCACTTTCTTAGCTTTTATAGAAGAGGTCCTCTGGCAATCGTGAATATTAATGTGGTGCTTTTTGAAGTAGTTTTGTACCCAAATTTCGTTTGCTTTCAGTGGAAATCCTTTAACGAAAAGTACAGTGCTGCTTTCATCATTGCATTCTTTTAGACGTTGTATCCTTTTTTCCCATTCCGAATTGGTCCAGATTGTTCCGAAACGTTCGATTGCCGGTGGAGAAGCTGCGATAGATGAGGTGGAAGAATGTATTATGGGAGGTGGTGTGACCGGAGCTTCCATTAAAATTTTTGAAGCTTCGAAGCTCTTCGAAGATGGAAGAGGTATCGAGATGGGAACGCTGTAGGTCTATACCTTCATTGACTCTGAGTGGTTGTTGCCTCACAAAGTTTACAATCTCCTCTAGTGTGGAGCGGAAAGCACTGAGTTCGTCGCTGATGTCGCTCATTCTAGAGAATAACATATCGACTAGGGAGGAATCAAATAAGGTGTGTGGATGATCTGCTTTATTGGATGTAGTTTGCAACAAGGCATCAAGATCATTCCGTATTGCAATCATATTGTCATGGAGTTGACGATCAGGTTCATAGGTTGTAATATCCTTGATCTTTTCTGCTATCTCCATGTAAATTTTTCTAATGTCGGATCTAATTGCAGAACATTTGCAAACTTTGTTCGCCGTATCTCTTATTGCCTTTAGGTTTTCCGACATCGACTTAAGTTTCGATTCAGTTGATTTCTTAGCTGAATGCCGCTATCGGGCCTTGTGAGCTGCTTTGTGGTTTTCTTGAAGAAGGATTTGTTTTCTAACGAAACCGAATTCAAAGAGTCATTTATGCATTTTATGGCAAGCATTACATCGGAAAGAGATATATTCTGGCACTCGTCACAGTAGAATACGAAGTTTCTAGTTCATGTGTATACGTGAGGCATCTTCTCGATAGCCCTACACAACAATCATGAAAAGATTTCCCGCAAATAGCCTTGCAGGTGATAATAGGGATTGTTTTGTCTTCAATGACACAGGTTTGGTTACCACAGGATGATTCCATTGTTATATTTTTATTTTTTTTAACTTTGGCACAGATAGTTGTAATTGTTTATTTGTTTTTTTTTTGTTTTTTTTTTTTTTTGGCACGCTTATGTTTGCTGTTGTGAAATTGGGTTGTTTTATTATTTTTTTATTTTATTTTATTGTTAATCAATTGGGTAGCACTATTTTATTGTTTTTGCTGTTCATAGAGTTCACTGTACTTGCTTCAGTGGGTAATCTGCAGCGTTAGCACTTTATAGTTGTTTTTGTATTTCACGTTTGCGGCACGCTTATATTTTCAGTTGTGAAATTAGGTTGTTGAGGAAGGTCAGGGAAAAAAGTAAATTTTGCGGAGCTTATTAAAAACACGTCTGAACGGTTTGACTATCGAATTACGATTCAAGGCCAAAATAGGGTGTATTTTGAAACAACGTAGCTCAGTCAATTTAAATCCGATTTTCGTAAATAAGGTATCATTAAAAGGTTATTTTGTCTTTTTTAAGGGAAAAATATAAAACTTTTGGAGAAATTGTTGTAAGTTGGCCCATTCTTACTTTTAAAGTTTAATGCCATGCCAACAACAGACGCTATAATTTTTTTTCAGTTTCTTTATTTTGGTTTTTTGTACGTTTCAATAAGGCCTATTGAAGTTATGGCGTAAAACATGCATTGGTAAAGAATTTTCAATACAAATTCAACTAGCTATCGACTTTTTATATTTTTGTTTGTACAAAATCAAGAAAAAAAAATTGGATGAAAATTGAATGTGTAGTTGAATTTGTATTGAAAATTCTTTAACACTGCACGTTGTACGCAATAACTTATGTACCCTTCAAGAACACACCTTAAGTTTTTATCGTTGGAAAGATATTGAAACGTACAAAAAACCAAAATAAAGAAACTGAAAAAAAATTATAGCGTCTGTTGTTGGCATTGCATTAACCTTTGAAATTAAAATTAGGTCAATGTACAGCAATTTTTTCAAAAGTTTTATGTTTATCCTTAAAAAAGAGGAGGTAACTATTCCAATGATACCTTAATTAATAAAATGTGACTTAAATTGACTGAGCTATGTTGTCTAAAAATAGGCCCTATTTTGACATTCGAATGGCTGTGGCTCCGCAAAAAAAATTTTTTTGAAACTTTAAACTCTGGAATTGGTTTTCTTAACAAAAAACCAATCTAAAAACAAATTTTGAGCCAAATCGGAGATGGTCTATTATTGTTATTTTTTTTTTTAAATTTTTTTTTTAATTTTTTTCTAAAAGTAAAATATTACAAATTTAGAAAAAAAAAATTGAATAGAGCTTTAGCAACAAAGGCCTTCCGCTTCAGACTAATATAAATCTAAATTTCGTATAATAATCCTAACATTTTTAAAAATTAATTGAATATCTTAATATTTTCTATAGATACATTTGTAAGTAAATTAATGATGTCGTGGTTAAAACCTTTTTGTTGTTTTATATCTGCAATTGCTGGACATGATTCGATTATGTGTTGCACTGTGATTTCTTCCATATGACAAAAGCGGCAAAATGGTGTTAAATCTCTGCTGAACAGATGCTGGTGTGTGAGTCTTGTGTGGCCTAGACGAAAACGGATGTAGTTAAGGGTTTCTCTTCTTCGTATTTGTGTTGAAGTTTTTGTAATGGTGTTCGTAAGTTTTCCAGTTAAGTCGAATGATTTCTGAGTAGTAGTTGGTGACAGCTTGTTTAATATCTTTCTTGTTGTGAGTATTTTGTATAAGTAAAGGCGATCTTGTAGCTAGATCGGCAGCTTCGTCGGCAGCAGTATTTCCACTAATTCCAATGTGACTAGGTATCCAACAGATTTTAATTTTTTCGTTATTTATCAATAAGTCTCTTATTGTAGAGATTGTTATTTTACTGTTGTTGCAGTTTGATACGGCTTTTAGTACCGTTAGTGAATCAGTGAATATTAGGTATTTGCTTCTGCCTTTTTTGCGAATTGGGTTGCAAATAGAATTCCTTCTGCTTCTGCTGTAAAGATAGATGTGTGGTTCGGAAGTCATACTGTGCGTATTACTTTATTGTGTTCGTCGATTACGCTATATGTTGTTGCGTCATCGTTTTTTGATCCATCTGTGTAGAGCTCTTTCCAATCATTGTGTTGGTATCGTATATTTGAGTATAGCTGATGGAAAACAATTGGCTCAGTGCTATCTTTTTTGTAGTGACTTAAGTTGAGGATGATTGATTCATTTTTTAGTTGCCATGGTGGCGCATTTGGTATGTTGTTTTTTGTTGGAGTTGGGTCTATACTGATTGTGATCGCTGCATTAATAATCCTTTGGAGAGCAGGCGTTGGTTTAGTTAGTGTTTTCCTTTATAGTCTATTTCGAGTCAAGATCGCTACGTCTGAGCCCTCCGCATGTACTATTTTAGAGATCATTCGTCCTGTCAAAAGCATCAGTCGGTCGTGTAGGGATGGTAGTCCACTTTCGGTCAAAATGTTTTTTATTGGAGTCGATCTGAATGCTCCCAAGGCCATTCTTATTGCGTTGTGATAGCTGGATTGGATTTTTTGCAAATTTCTTTGTGTTGTGGATCCATATATAGGCAGCCCATAATCGATTTTGGATAGTATAATTGTTTTTACTATATGTATTAATGAACTAGTGTTAGCTTCTAGTTTTTTTTTAGTAAGACATTTTATGATGTTTAATCTTTTTGATAAATTATTTCATAGATAATTAACGTGTTCGTTCCATAAATATCTTTTATTGAATATTAAGCCTAGTATTTTTAAATTATTTACATTTTCAACTTTTAAAGAATCGAGCATTATATCTTGCTGAATACAATTATGTTTTTTGCATATGTGTAAGAGTTTAGATTTATCTACTGAGATTTTTGTGCCGCTATAAGTGCACCAATTTTTTATATTAGAAAAAAGAGTTTGTAAGTTTGATTCAGAATTTAAATAATCTTTATACTTTGCGAGTATGTATAAATCATCTGCGTAAATTGCATGTTTAAAAAAGGATTGATTATCTATTATTTTACTTAATTTATTAATTGTGATTAAGAATAATGTGACCGATAACGGTGAGCCTTGTGGGATACCATTGTGTAGAGAGTATGTGTCAGAGTAAATACCGTTTACTTTGACACGTATTTTTCTTTTTGATAAAAATTGTTTAACAAAGTTAATTAGTTTTTCTCCAAGCTTCCATTCAATTAATTGATCAATTAAGCAATGTATGCCGATTCGGGCAAAAGCCCTTTCTGAATCAAAATATATGATAAAGAGTGGTTCCAAAGTTAATAAAGTTTCAATTGTGCCTTTACCAGATTTAGAAGCAGATTGTCTGTTGGTTAAGAGTTTGTTGTAAGAAACCACATTAATCTTCGTGACACAATTTTTTCTAGAACCTTAGACATGCAAGGCAGCCCTTCAGTGTTGTTTTTTGGTTTATTTGGCTTAGGTGCTGGTAAGACAGAGGCAATCTTCCATTGCTGCGGTAGATAACCTTTGCTAAATATGTCATTATAGATTTTGAGTAAGTAATTTTTTCATTGTAGTTAAGGTTTTTTATGATTGGGTAAGACAGTGTGTTGAAACCGGGTGTTTTTCCTTTTAAGGTAAATAAGCAAGCTTGTAGTTCTATCATTGAGATGGGATTTTCAATGTTGTTAGCAGATTTATTTATGCTATAATTAATTTTAATTTTATCTGCTAAATTGTTTTTGTTTTGTTGGAATTGGGTTGTGAAATTGTTATCATTGGAATATGTTGACCAAGTATTAGCGAGGGTATTGGCAATGTCCTTAGAATCTGTGGTAATTGTTCCATCTGTTTTTACAATGCAGTGAATGTACAAACTTTTTCCAACTCTTGTGTAGTGTACTTACATATGTACATACATAGTTACCAAACCGACCACCCAAAAGACTTTCATGCGTAGCTACAATTGTCCAACATATGACAATAATAAAACCCAAAGATATCAACAAATATATTGTGACAAATTCTAAATATTAAATCCCCAAAAATGTTAACGTAAACAAAATATTGCACTCAAATTCTTTTCGATGCACTTAGCACCTTTTACACTTCTGCCGCTAGGTACCGCACAAGCATAAGCGCGACAGCGGGTGTTGTGTTTCAAATGCATGTGCATGAGAAACTCTACGCAACAACAACAAGGTAATGAACTGAACATTTAGACGGCCTATGACACTTTAGAATCAAGGCCGTAAATTTAGTGAACCAATTATTGGTAGAGAATATCAATTTGAGGGGAAATATGAAGAATTTTACCAAACCAAGAGTGATTGGTCAATTGTCTATTTTTAAATTAAAATGATGAAATATTGGAATTCAAGGAGGAGTCTTGGAAATAGTGGTAAAAATAATGTTAAAATAATAGTGTTAAAAATTGTATAAATATCTTTAATTTTATAAAATAAAGACAGAATCTATCTGATGGTAATTCTGAGCTCTACTAGCTTAAAACTATCTTTTTATTTTCTCAATAAGCGCGGCTCTTAAGCCATCATATCCTGAGCTTTGGTGCGTTCTAAAAACACCACAAGTTATTTTTGACACTGTTAAATAGTAATAATAGAAAATACTACCTACCCTACATAGCGATCCTGCTACCATCGATCCTGCGATCTCAACTAATCCTAAAAAACTGAAGTTTTTCTGTTTCCTTGCATCAAAAACAATACTAATTAAAAATCCAAATGTCAACATTAGAAGAAATAAATAATATCTTTTCAAAGTGGGAGAAAATACTGACACAAACGAAACAAGATCAAACAATTTACAACAAAACAGAAGAATACCAACCTGAAACCACAACATTTGACGCACGTATATATATTCCATCATCTTTGAAAAACGCTGGACCAAAGCCGTTGACTTTAGAAGAATACCGAGCAAGACAAAAGAAAATACCAAAGATACAACAGGAAAAACCAGGCGAAAATTCCAAAAAGATTCAAGAGCTGGAAGAATAGTCAAAGCCAGACAACGTGTGGGAGAACTAAACCGGATAGCTAGGATAACAACAGATAAAAAATTAAGAAATGAAATTTAAAAAAAAAGAAATATTGAAAAACAAAGTTATGTAAAAAAATAAAAATCAATTATAATATACAATTTTTTTTACATTATACTAAAATAAATAAACTTATGATACCTAACATAACACATGTATATCACTATCTTACTTACTTACTTACTTATGTGGCGCTTACAACCGTAAGTCGGTTTTGGCCTCGTGTAAGAAATTGCGCCAGCCATTTCTATTTTGCGCTTGCTGGCGCCAGTTGGAAACACCAAGTGTAGTCAGGTTATCCAACACCTGATCCTTCCAACGAAGATGTGGGCGTCCTTTTCTGCGTTGACCACCACCGGGCACCGAATCGAATATTTTTTTCGCTGGAGCGTCGTTTTCCATTCGCTCAACATGACCTAGCCAGCGGAGCCGCTCGATTTTAATACGCTTAACTATGTCGATGTCAGCGTACAGCTCATACAGCTCGTGGTTCCATCGAATTCGGTACTCGCCATTGACGCAGATTGGACCGAAGATCTTACGAAGGATCTTTCTCTCGAAGGCTCCCAAAGTCTTTTCATCAGAACTGCTCAACGTCCAAGTTTGTGCTGCATATAATAGGACGGGCATGATTAGTGACTTATAGAGCGTGAGTTTTGTTCATCGAGAGAGGGCTCTGCTTCTCAATTGCCTACTCAGCCCAAAGTAACACCTGTTGGCAAGAGTTATCCTTCGCTTTATCTCAATACTGACATCGTTGAAAGAGTTTACGCTGGATCCCAGGTAGACGAAGTCCTTAACAACCTCGAAGGAGATGTTGTCAACAGTGACGTGGTTTCCAAGACGCTGGGACTGTTTATTTGTTGACACTAGGTATTTCGTCTTATCTGCGTTCACTGCAAGACCCATGCGACTCGACTCTTTCGCTAACCTGGAGAATGCTGCACTGACTTCGCGCGTATTATGGCCAATGATATCGATATCATCAGCATACGCCAGCAGCATAATACTTTTGTAGAATATCGTGCCACTGCGTCTCAAATCAGCAGCTCGGATGATCTTCTCCATCATTAGGTTGAAAAAGTCGCACGATAAGGAATCACCTTGTCTAAAACCTCGTTTGGTATCGAATGGAGGAGTGAGGTCCTTCCCGATTTTAACTGTGCTGCTGGTGTTGCTCAGTGTCATTCTGCAAAGGCGGATGAGCTTTGCAGGAATACCAAATTCAGACATGGTGGAATATAGATGATTCCTTATTGGACTGTCGAAGGCGGCTTTGTAATCGACAAAAAGATGGTGTGTGTCGATTTGTTTTTCTAGGGTCTTCTCCAAGATTTGTCGTAGCGTAAATATCTGGTCTATGGTGGATTTGCCAGGTCTGAAGCCACACTGATAAGGTCCAATCAGCTGGTTTACGATGGGCTTCAGTCTTTCACATAGTACGCTCGACAGAACCTTATATGCGATATTCAGAAGGCTTATCCCACGGTAGTTGGCGCAAATTGTGGGATCGCCTTTCTTGTGGATTGGGCAGAGCACACTGAGGTTCCAATCGTTTGGAATGCATTCTTCCGACCATATTCTGCATAGAAGCTCATGAATGCATTTAAATAGAGCTTCGCCTCCATTCTTGAAGAGCTCAGCCGGTAAGCCATCGGCTCCTGCGGCTTTGTTGTTTTTAAGCCGAGCTATAGCTTTCAAGACTTCACTATGGTCGGGCAGCGGAACTTCAACGCTGTCGTCCAAAATTGGGGATTCCGGGATATCATCTCTATTGGCGGGATTGTTGTCGTCGTCGCCATTCAGAAGCCTAGAGAAGTGTTCCCTCCACATCATCAGTGTACTCTAGATATCTGTCACTAGATTCCCATTTTCATCCTTGCAGGAAGAGGCCCCGGTCTTGAAACCATCGGCCAGGCGTCTTATTTTTTCGAAAAATTTTCGGACCTCATTCCTGTCACCATGCATCTCAATTTTCTCGCACTCACGCATTTCCGCTTCCCTTTTCTTTCGCCTGAAAATGCGTCTCTCTTCCCTCCTCTTCTCTTTGTATCGCTCCTTAGCAGCACGCGTTACAACCGACTGCAGGGTGGCTTTGTAGGCGGCGTCTTTTTCTGCAGTGGCGTCGCGACACTCTTGGTCGTGCCACTGGTTTCGGCGAGGGCGGTGATAGCCAATCACCTCTTCGGCAGCCGTACGCATAGAGTGGGAAATATGATTCCACTGCGCGCATATATCGTCGATCGGAGGAGTGCTTTCTTGAAGCAGGAGTGAGAGTCGAGTAGCGAAGTCTTCGGCTGTTTGCTTTGATTGCAGCTTTTCGACGTCTAGCTTTCTCTGTGCTGGATTGCGTGCATTCTTGGTTGCGCACAGGCGTGTACGGATCTTGGCTGCGACAAGATAATGATCCGAGTCTATATTGGCACCACGGATCGTGCGTACATCTAAAACACTGGAAGAGTGCCTTCCGTCAATCAAAACGTGATCAATTTGGTTGCGCGTCTTTTGATCAGGAGACAGCCAAGTTGCTTTATGAATATTGAGATGCTTGAATCTAGTGCTACTAACGACCATGTTTCGCGCTGCGGCAAAGTCAATCAGCCTCATTCCGTTATCGGAGGTATTGTCGTGGAGGCTGAACTTTCCGACTGTTGGACCAAAGATATTTTCTTTTCCCACCTTGGCGTTGAAGTCACCAAGCACGATTTTTATGTCGTGGCGGGGGCTGCGCTCATAGGCATCTTCAAGGCGCTCGTAGAAGCTGTCTTTGGTCTCATCGTCTTTGTCTTCTGTCGGAGCGTGCGCACAAATCAGGCTTATGTTGAAAAATCTTGCCTTGACACGGATTATGGCAAGTCGTTCGTTCACAGGTGTGAATCGCAGAACATGGTGTCGTAGTCTCTTGCCAACCACGAATCCGCATCCAAATTCGTGCTTCTCCGCATGGCCGCTGTAGTAGATATCACAGGATGCTTGCCGTGAGCAACCCTGTCCCTTCCATCGCATTTCTTGGATTGCAGTAATATCAGCCTTGTATCTTTCTAAGATATCTATCAGTTGGATAGAGGCACCATCCCAATTAAGGGTTCGGACGTTCCAGGTGCATATCCGTAAATCATTGTCAGTTTTTCGTTTGCGGTAGTCGTCATCAGATTTGGGGATCATTTTTATCTTATTTCTTTTTCGTTTCATTGAAATTTTGTTTTTACGTGGCGGGCTTCAAACCCAACGCACAACCCTTTAAAGGCAGGGGGAGCCCGCCGCTCACATTAGCCGTCAAACTAACGCTTGCCAGTTTGCCGTTTCTAGAGGACACCACGCAGAGGTTTGAGTCGACTTGAGACGAGTTCGACATGGATAATGCTGGCCTCACCAGGTTGAGGCAGTCAGACACGTTGCCATGTGAAGATCGCCCCCTTGACCCTCACGCGTTGCCTTGTGAGGATCGTCCTCCATCACTATCTTACAATGTTAAATAACGAGAATAAAGAAAAAATCATTATAAATGAAAACATTGACAATAATATTGGGTCGATAATAACAACATCTCAGATAACTAATATTACATGGACAATAGTTATTACATTAGTAATTATTTCTTTAATAGCTTACATTTTGTATAGAATTAACTTATATTACAAAAAGTACGTAAGAAAACACGTAACCAGAGCAAATGTTTAAACAAAACATTAACTTTTAAATAAAATTTTGAATAAAGCATTCTGCAACACTTTGTAAATACCAAGGATGTTATGGTATCCTGTTTAAAAAACATTGCTTAGCTTGTTATAAAAAAATAATAGATATAGGTAAAGTAATATATATAGAGTATGAAGGAAAAAGCTGGCATCAAAATTGTTTTCAATGTAGTAAATGTAACATTAGACTAAGCAGATTTGATTTCTTTGAACATAACTCGCAATTATTTTGTAAGTATTGTCACTAATAAGAACAAAAACATAAGAAATTCATGGAAGAACTTAAAGAAATTTTTAATGAGGTATTAAAAATTAAGCAAAATATCAAGAAATCATCAAATAGAAAATACAAAACAGATACAATCGATTTAAAGCTAAATTATTTAGATCGCTATAATTTACATTTCAATAAAACTGCCGAATCCTTAAATAAAATAGAGGCATATGAATTGAATGATCAATTCCAAAAATTACTAAACGAAACAAAAAATCTTTTGTTAAATCACAAAGTAGATAACAAGAACAAATTAACAATGTCTGAACTAAATATAGAGCTAATTTTGAAAACCATTCCTATTTTCAATGGTAACTACAAGGAATTAAACGCCTTTTTAACTTTAGTAGAACTAATAGACAGCACTTGTATTACACCAGAAAACAAAAGAAAATGAATAAACATTGTTTAAAAAAAAAAAAAAACATTGTAATCAATGTAAAACTAAGCAATAATGTTAAAACAACAATAGGACATACAGCAAGTATAGACACATTCGATAAACTTAAACTCGCTCTCACAAATTCATTTAAAAGCAATTTAACAATTACACAAATATATACACAACTATCTACACTGACACAACGAAACGGTACAGTATCAAATTTTAAAGGCAAACTACTAAACTTAACTTCTGAACTAAATAATTTACAAATTAATAAACTACCTACCGATAGCAATACTCAGCAAAGAGAGTTAATTATGAAAATAAATGAATCTTACGCTTTGACTATTTTTAAAAATGGACTCAATGAAGACTTATAGAACACAATTTTTGCAGCTCAACCAAAAACATTAATTGACGCAACAAATCTAGTTTAAGAACTAGAGAAAAATATACAAACAAATAATCAGTTAATGTACTTTAAAGCAAACAACAGGAAACAGAACTTTAATTTTTACAATTCATACCGGGGACGACAAAATAATGGAGCTAATAACTACAATAAGAAGACACAATACAGAAGCTATAACAACAATACTAATACTCGACAACAAAATTACAGAAACAACAATACAAATTTCATGCAGCGCACAAATAACCAAAATAATCATAATAACAACAATCACAGGAATAATTTACAAAACAGCAATAACTATAGACGAAGTTTCAACAGTAACTATAGACAAAATCCAAACTATAGAAACCAAAACAGAATGTATGTCATAAATGACAGTCAAAATGATAGTAACAGGAGATTTCACTTACCATGGGGCAAACTGTGAAAAGTATTTTCTCTGCAACGAAACTTGTAGTTTTCTTAATAACGTACACACTTATAATAACACAGGTACCTGTTCGAAAAGCTGCTTTAAGATTGATTGTGTTAAAACTTTCAAATATCTGGGTTTAGTACTAGACTGGAAAATTAATTGGGGTGATCACACAAATGCATTAAAAAAATATTTATTGTCAACAACAAGACAACTGTATCATTTAAAAAACTTCTGCTCTACAAAATTACTTACTTGTATCTACTTTGGTATTGTTCAATCTAAGTTAGACTATGGTTTAGCTTGTTGGGGTGGTACACACTATAATAGGATCAATCCACTTCTTACTCTCCAAAAATGTGCCATTAGATTAATAACTAAAAAAAGTCGCATGGTAAGCAGTCTACCTCTTTTTAGAAAGATAAACATTTTGCCGTTGAAGCACTTGTACTACTACAAGGTATTGAAACTATTTTTTCTAAGGTCAGGCTATTCAGTTAACATTAGAAGCTATTCAAATTATAATTTAAGAATAAATAATAGAAATTTGGTTACGGTCCCACCTCATAATTTACAACACTTTCTACACTACTTTGCGTCTGTAGCCCCAAGAATTTTCAATAAACTTCCGTACCTTATAAGATGTCTTAGAAATAAACATGCTTTTTTGAAGGGAGTAAAGGCTTGGCTGTTAAGTTTCTCGTACGAAAATATAAACACAATAGGTGCTATTATTTCTTAAGTTACGTTTATATTTATAATCAATAACTGCCTAAAACTAAACAAATATTTGTTTGTAGCTCTAAAGTTTTTTATTTTTGGTTCCTCATATGTTCTTTTTTTTTTCTTTCCCTTTATTTTGTCTTTTTTCTTCACTTTAAATATATGAATGTAATTAAAAAATAAATTTTACTCAACAGGAATTTTAAACTTAAATTAATTTAAAAATATTTATTGACCCCACACATTATAATTTTGTAATTGCAAGTTTTATATGAAATTTTCATCCGCCTCTAGTGATATTTATACTATTGGATGTAGATTATACTTTGTTGTTATTATCTGTAAACAAATAATTTCGTTCTGTAATAATTCTGTAATAATAATGTATTCTTATAATAATAATAATAAAAATAATAAAAAAACAGAACATTAGATATACAGGGAAACGGAGAGTGCTCGGAGATCCATATAGAAGATCTTCCGGGACAGCAAAATTAAAGATTTATAATATATCGGATAACAATACGAATTATATTATAGTAAAATGTAAAAATTCGAAACAAAACCTAAAGTTCTTAATATACACGGGTGCAGATATTTCAATATGCAAACTTGAAAATATAGCACCAGATACAATAATAAAAACAGACAATAAATGTAAATTAACAGGAATAACAAATGAGGAAACTTTAACTTTGGGATCTGTACAACTAAAAATAGATTTTCAATGTGACATAGTAGAACATTTTTTTCATGCAGTAGAACCAGATTTCCCAATAAGCACTGACGGAATTATAGGAAGAGATTTCTTAACTAAATATATGTGCAAAATTGATTATGAAACACAAACATTAACAATAATACTAAACAACACTGACATAGTAACACCTCTTTACATAAATAAACATGCCTTTGATATAATTCAAATACCACCCAGAACAGAAATTATAGCCCCTATAAACTTAAATTTAGAGCAAGATAGTGTAATATTAAACGAGGAAATACAATCAGGAGTATTCATAGCGAACTCTATAGTTCCATCAACAGGAATATGCCACGTAAAGATATTAAACACAACTGAAACAGAAGTCAAAATAAGTAAACTAACACCAAAATTAATACCCTTATCAAAATTCTTGTATTTCGAGCAAGACACACGTAAAGATGAAATTAGATTTCAAAAAGTTTTGAAAGAGTTAGACATAGGAATAAAACATCCACTTATAAATATATTCAGAGATTATCAACATATATTCCATTTAAAAAATGAACAGTTAACCATAAATAATTTTTATACACAAAGACTTTCCACAATTGATGATACACCCACATACATTAAAAATTATAGATTACCATATAGTCAAAATAAAGAAATCCATGAACAGGTTGAAGAATTAATGAAGAATGATATAATTGAACCATCAGTAAGCCCGTACAATTCACCACTCCTACTTGTACCAAAGAAAAGCAGTGATGACACTAAGAAATGGCGTTTGGTAGTTAATTTCAGAAAATTAAATGATAAAATAGTAAGTGATAAATTTCCGTTGACAAGAATAGAAAATGTATTAGACAAATTAGGTAGAGCAAAATATTTTTCCACACTTGACATGACGAGTTCTTTCCATCAAATTCCTTTAGATAAAACTTCGAGACCTCTAACAGCTTTTTCGACCAATGACGGTCATTACCAATTCAAAAGATTATTATTCGGATTAAAAATATCCTCAAACAGTTTTCAACGTATGTTGACATTAGCACTCACAGGATTAAGCTCAGAAGCATTTTTATATGTAGATGACATAATAGTTTTTGGATGTAGCCTCCAACACCATAACAATAATTTAGTTAAAACTTTCGAAAGATTATCAAAATACAACCTTAAATTAAATGCAAGTAAATGTAAATTTTTACGACCTGAAGTAGTCTATTTAGGACATTTAATAACACGAAACGGTATTAAGACTGATCCAGCAAAATCAATAAACAAACAATAAAAAACTATCCAATTCCTTCAAATGCTGACGAAGTGCGCAGATTCGTCGCCTTTTGCAATTATTATAGACGATTCATAAAAGACTTTGCAACAATCGCACAATGCTTAAATGCCTTACTTAAAAATAACCAAATTTTCAATTGGACAACACAATGCCAAACAGAGTTCGAGACACTTAAACAAAAATTAATAGAACCACCCATACTACAGTATCCAGACTTCTCCAAAACATTCATTTTAACGACCGACGAATCAAACTACGCCTTAGGAGCAGTATTATCACAAGGTGACATTGGGCAAGACTTACCAATATCTTATGCCAGCAGAACTCTACAGAAACATGACATAAATAAACCTATAATAGAGAAAGAACTTTGAGCCATCCACTGGAGAATAAACTTTTTCAAACCATATCCATACGGACAGAAATTTATAGTTGTTAGAGATCACAGACCTTTAGTTTCATTATTTAGTCACAAAAACCCATCATCAAAAATGACGAGAATCAGACTGGATTTATCTGATTATGATTTTACAATAATATTTAAACAAGGCAAAATAAATACAAATGCCAACGCACTATCGCGAGTAAAAATAGATTCAGAAGTATTAAAAAAAACTGATACCAACGGAAGAAAACAGCAATCTAAAAAAAGCCATGGTAATAACTTGGAGTAATAAAAAGAAGCACGAAGAACTTGCAAAGGATGAATCCACATCACCGCTGGAGTCTGATCAACTCTTAATATGGGATTGCACATCAATTAGCGACATAAAAAACGTGCGCAAAATAAAATTTGAAACAAGCGATAAGAATATAAATATGAATATGAATGATACTAGTATCGAGTTAATAAATGATACTGTGCACGTGCGATGTAGCGATAAATCGACGAATCCAGATTCGACTTCGATGAAGCTATCATCAAAAATAAATAATAATATTAAAAATATGCATGCAAGATCTAATGATAATTCAGCGACTCTAGAGCCGATTCTGAAGAAATTAGTATCTAAAAGGAATAAATTGAATATAAAAGAACTAGCGCTAGATGAAAATGATATTATATTTGAAATTGTACAAAAAGAAGAATTTAAGAGAATATATAATATGCTGCAGCAGAAAATGAATAAAAATAATAAAGAATCGCTAAAAATTTTGATATTTCAACCACCTAAAAGAATAACAAATAAAACCATGCAACACAAGATAATTCAAGAATACCATGACACACCACAAGGAGGACACTTCGGTATCAGAAAGACTATCCTTAAACTAAAACAACGCTTTGTATGGAAACATATGCGACAGATGGTGAAAAATTATATAAACAAATGTATATATTGCACACGTAATAAACAGACTAGACACATCAAAGAAAAAATGACAATAACTGACACTCCTAATACAAGTTTTGAAACAATTTCAATTGACACTGCCGGACCATTAAAAATTTCAAACGGATTTAGGTACATACTGACTATGCAATGTGAACTGACAAAATTTGTTATAGCACACCCAATTGAGACAAAATACGCAAAAACAATAGCCCAAACACTTGTAAAACAGTTGATTTTAAAGTACGGACTTTTCAAGAATTTAAAATCTGACAGAGGAACGGAATTTACAAACGAACTTTTAAAAAACGTTTGCGACTTATTAAAAATAAAACAAATTTTCTCAGCGGCCTCGGTAGTCGAGTTAGTAGCGTGCTCGACTGCCACCCCAGAGGTCCCGGGTTCGATTCCCGGCCAGGCCATGGTCCTTCGCTTTAAACCTTTCTAAATTTTCTATCCTCATTTCTAATCAACTGAAATTAAAAATTCATCAATATTTACGAACTTCATGTCTTCATGTAGTTGTTGGTAGAGAAGTTTGTGGATGAGATCGACTTATAACTTAAATTGACTGGGTAAAGGCATAACACTTGCCTCTGATTCAAATTCACATGTTTTTTTGGCTTTCCACCACGCTTAGAACATCCTACATATGTTTCACTTGATTGCCGTTTCCCTCCCACTAATCTATGGCCCCATTTCGAACCAAGGTAGACTTGACTGAATAGGTATTCCACCTGAAATCCTTGGTTCAATGCTAAAAAAAAAAAATTTTTGGCAAATTACTGAACACTCTAAACGATAAAGAACCATTTTACAATTTTGAAAATTATTCAAACGAATTGAAAGCAAGACTAAGAAATTCCATTAATAAAGCAAGAGAAATAATAAAAACTGTAAAAGAAAAACGTAAAATTGTTACGACACAAATGTTAATATCTCCGATTTTCAAGAAGGAATTTTATTAGTAAAATTAGAAACTAAGAAAAAATCTCAAAGTCCATATCACGGACCTTATAAAATAGTACGTAGAGAAGGTGTAAACTGAATTATAGAAATAAATAATATCTATAAAAAATTTCATAATAATATGTTAAAAAAAGTTATATAAGCACAATTAAAATAAGATTATTAAATATAAATATTAATCAATCACGATTAATCAAAAGCTCTAATAAAACCATTTTATTACATATAACTTTTCAAAACTAGAAATTTAACATTAGAATGCGCAAATAAGTAAATAATAAATAATTATAAGTATTAAAAATTGTATTATAAAAACTTCTTTTTATACAAATCTTATTTAAATTTCATTTAAAATCATATATGTTTATACCTAAACCCTAAGTAATAATATTGGTATACTTTCTTAAGCTAAATAATATGTAACTACCTTTTTTTTTAACTGCCTTACCGACCGATGTAATGTCGCTTACCGCGATCGAATTGCTGGTTCTTCGGTTTATCCGAACGAAGAGATATCTTAAGATTTTCGCATCATTATTGGCAGCTTTTCGACAAATTTTCCTCCCAAATATTATCAACCCTTGTAAAAAGTAAGGAATAATTAATCATAAATCATCAATAAAGTTATTAAAAACATCTAACATATTGGACTTATACTTAAGTACCTTCTTTGTTTTTATTTCCTGTGTATAAAATTCTGTGAGCACGTATTGCACCAGAATTTTATACACTTAGGCTTAACCTTTATGTCCGTCCAGCGCTCCAGCAACTTATTTGCACCAGCATCTCCTAATTCCACAAAATCGAATTTATTCATGGTCCTTCGAGCCGGATTGCCTGAAAGGATTAAAAACAAGAAGAAATTTTTCATCAACTTAAATCACATCAACAAAAAACTTACCAGCTTTCAACGAGAGAAAAGGTGCGTTGATTTTTTCTTTAATTTACTTACGTCTCAGTGCTTGTGTCGTGTAATTCATGCGAAAAAATTTAAAAATAACAAAACCAAAAAAAGAAAATAGAATTAATTAAAATATAAATTAAATTTGATATAAAAAAACAACAAAAATCGCGGCGGCCATAATACAAGGCATTCGTTGAACTTCGAGAATTTCGGTTTTTTGCAACAATTACAAAGTTTAGCAATGGCGCTCGTTTTTTGATATTGAAAATTTTTAACATTAAATTTTCTCTGCAGTTCTCTACAGAATTTTATTCATTAGCAATTGTTTATTTTCAAAAGCGTTGAAAAACAAGTTAAAATCGTGAAAACTCAAGTTGCGAACACGACTCAGTGCTTGAATTTTGCCGTCCATCCGAAAAAAAAAAACACAAAATAACACCGCGCAATTTTTCTTGTTTTTAATTTATTCTTTGCCACTCGCGTTTTTCAATTCGTACAATTCTTTTACGATTTGTTAATTAAAAACGATTAAATTCATCGGTGTTAAATTATTCACTTAACCAACTTTGGTTAGTTTTTTTTGTGCACAACAGGCAAGTAAACAAACTTTGCCGTCCGTCCGTCGGACATTTATTTTGTTTTTTTTTTATTTTTTATCGCAAGAATCTGCTTTCAGCAAAATATTGTTAAATGCAGTGAGAAAATATAACTCACTCAAAAAACACATCCCGACACGATAAGATTTAGCACAACCACTCTATTAATTACTTACTCATTTATATTTTTCATTAATTTTATATTATTTTTAACAAAATAAACTCGTTTATTTCGCGTACGTTGTTTTGTTGTTGTTTGCAATTTATACTTTGGCAAGAAACAACCTCAAAAAAAAAAGGGTTGCCATCAACAGCATAAAAAATATGCAAATAGTGGGTAGGTTCACACGGTCGATTTTTTGTTTGACAAAAGTTTGCATATCTTGGCATTTTGCGTAAATTTGTAGTTTTTTACGTAATAATCGCCATTCAAAGTATTTTTAAATAATTTTAAGTAATTTTTAATAGTTTTTTAATATTAAAATTTTGAAGAAAAAAAATATAGAAAATATAATTTTTATTATAAACGTGGTGTTTTTTTTTATGTAATTTTTTGAAATTTACGTCAAGTTACCAATAAGCGAAAAAATTAAAAATATACAATCGTCAACTGGACCAGTGTAAACTAAAACTACTACTGGTGTATCTCTTTTGCATCGTGTCTTTCTTTTGCATTCTTGGCCAACATTTTTGACCAATATTTAAAAGATTTATTTTTAATCGTTACTACGCGATATTTTTAGTTGTTTATAACTTTTGAAGTTTTTTCTTCCATTTTTATTTTGCTTTACCCTTTTGAGATAGTATTTTGGACTCCTTCGTCTATCTCAAGAAGTTCCAAATCTTAAAATTTTATATAAAATTTTTTTTTTCATATCAAAAATTTTTTATTTTTTCGTGGGTTTTCTTCAAGTCTTTTATTACATTGTAGATAAAGCTTTATTCAATGGCAAAATTAAACTCCTGCATGCGTCAAACTGACCAAATTTTTGACATGGAGGCAGATTTTAATGAAATTCCTCAAAATGAGCACACTATATTTTCGCTCAAAATTCAAGAGGATGAATTAAAATCAGTTTGGGCGAGTGTGAAAGCCTCTTATGAATCATGCCTTCTCAAATTGACAACGTCCAGCAATGACGATGATAAAAATATAAGTGTCCTAAAGGTTAGATATCGTACCTGCTATCAAGCCTACGTCCGCTGTCTATCAAAAATTACCGAAATGTCCGATCAGTTTTCCGCAGCAAGAAGAGTAAAGGAGATTCCGTCTCCTTCTACAACTGAGGCCCATTTGTCTGGCCATAATATAAGCCTACCACCCTGCGACACTGAACTCTTTTATGGAGATTATTTAACGTGGCCGTCCTTTCGTGACATGTTTTCAGCGATTTATATATCTACTAATCGACTGACGCCCGTTGAGAAACTGTTCCATTTAAACCAGAAAACTCGTGGTGAAGCCAAGGAGATTGTCCAGAAATCTCCCTTGACTCATGAAGGTTTTGCGACAGCGTGGGAGAATTTGAAAGACCGCTACGAGAATAAACGGATTCTTGTTAATAGTCAGTTGAAAGTTTTATTTAATCTTCCTGCGTTGGTCAGTGAGTCCGGAAGCGATATAAAAAAGCTTCAAAGAGACATTAATAATTGCATTTCGGCACTTACAATGCATAAAGTTGGTATAAGCAACTGGGATGCAATATTCACCTATTTGTGCTCAACAGAATTGCCTGAGAATACGCTCTCCTTATGGGAACAATCAATTCAGGACAAGGCAGAAATTCCTAAGTGGACTGACCTTGACAAATTCCTTACTAGTCGTTTTCAAACGCTAGAGACAGTGTCTGATTTCAGAGGTGCTATGCCAAAAATCTCTAAAGCAAGTGCGCCACCTCAACAACAAAAAAAGGTCAGCACCTACCAGGCAAAGGTAACAAATACTAAATGCAAGCTGTGCAAAGGCCAGCAGCATTCATTAAGACTTTGCCAAAAATTCTTGTCGATGAATGTTAATAAACGATCATCAACAGTGAGGCGCTTACACTACTGCATTTACTGCCTTTCAAGTAGCCATGTCTCTAAAGATTGTAGGATCACTTACAGCTGCTCCACATGTTCGCAACGACACCATACGCTGTTGCATAGAACCCATTCAAGCTTAAATAATCAGCCTGAAGGGGGAGGTCAAAGGAGTCAAAGTACAAACAAAACAGTACAGTCCAATCACCAATGTCCAGAGCAACCGCAAACATCAGCAAGCGCTCAAGGAAATATTCAATCGTGCTTTGCTTCCAGCAGTAAACGTATTTTACTGGGCACAGCGATGGTTAACATCTGCCATAAGGGTTCACACTTCACAGCCAGAGCACTTATTGACTCTGGCTCAGAAGGGTCCTTTATATCTGCAAGGTTGCTGAAACTTATTCAGTTACCTACTCGCCGCGTGAGCGTCCAGGTCTCTGGCCTCAACAATGTAGTCTCTGCAAAGGTGCAAAAGGCATGCAAGTTTGTTCTTGGATCACCTATTGATCCAACAATACAAATCTCTGCAGACGCTCTGATCTTATCAAAGATCACCGGAAATCTTCCTACCTGTTCCGTGGATCCATTGCTTCAACAAGCTTTTCCTGAGCTCGTTTTAGCAGATAAAAGATTTTTCTGCAGCGAACAGGTAGATGTACTACTAGGCGGAGATTTGTATTCGCAAATTTTACTTGACGGTATCCGCCGTAATGTTTTGGGTTCACTTATTGCCCAAGAGACCATCTTTGGATGGATTCTAACCGGATCCGTTCCATGTGATGGTCAGTCCGCGTCCTCGTCTATGGTATCCTACTTTTGTGAAGTTTCTCTTGATCGCCAGTTAGCGTCATTTTGGGAACTCGAGGAGTTTCCACAAAAGATTTTTTTTACAGACGCAGACAGATTTTGCGAAGAAAACTTCGTCAAAACTACGCGACGAAATTCAAAGGGCCGATATATGGTGACTTTGCCATTTAAGCAAAGTTATCCAGCAGAAATGTGCTTAGGCGACTCGCGCTATATCGCAGTACGCCAATTTCTTCGAAATGAGGCCAGACTTATGAAAAATCCGGCCGCAAAAATGGAATATGACACGGTTCTTAGGGAATACTTGGACCTCGGCCATATGCAAAAGGTTTCTGACAATTTTGAAAAGGAACAAGCCGACAGTTATTTTCTACCTCATCATGCCGTTATGAAGCCCGATAGTATCACTACGAAGGTACGAGTGGTCTTCAACGGATCAAGTCCGTCATCGAATGGAGTCAGCCTGAACGATGTTCTCTACGCGGGACCAGTTCTGCAAAGCGACTTAACGGTACTCATCCTTAAGTGGCGCTTTTTTAGGTTTGTCTTTAATGGAGACATCGAGAAGATGTATCGCCAGATTGTCGTGGACGATACCCAGCAGGCTTATCAACGCATAATCTATAGAGAGTCGTCGCAGAATCCGCTTCAAGAATTCCAGTTAAAGACTGTGACCTTTGGAGTCAATTGTGCTCCATTCTTAGCGATTCGGACACTTCTCCAGTTAGCAGATGATGTGGAGACTACCCTTCCGCTGGCGTCAAGCATACTACGTAACCACATGTGCGTAGATGACGCTTTGGCTGGTGGACTTAGCTTAGCGTCCTCAATACAAGCACGGAAGGAGCTTGAAAAGGCGGTAGAATCTGCCGGGTTTTCCATGCGTAAGTGGACGGCGAATTCCGAAGAAGTTCTTCGAGGGATTCCCAAGGGCCATCTGCTCAATGAAGACTTCCTGCAATTCGAAGACAGCAGTCAGGTGAAGACGCTAGGCATCCGCTGGAATGCACGTTCGGACATCTTTTATTTTGATGTCCGTCCACTCGACCAAGGCGGAAGCTTTTCGAAAAGGGAAGTGCTATCTACGATAAGTGCTCAGTCTTCGTCGAGAACCCACAGCGAACAGTCAAAGTGATCTCATTATCGTTGAAACAGTTAAACACAGTGCGACCGTTTAATTCCGCTCAATCAACTGAACAAACTTTCGGCTACTAGAGAAAATAACAATAAATCATAGAAAAAACAAAAAGAAATTAAAACAACAATGAACGAACCACCTGATGCTCTTAGGAGCATCAATACAAACCCACTGCTAATGCAAACAAACCAAAACAAAGTATTAAAACATATCTCTCCCGGTCCCAAATATTTAACAATAAATCGAATTGATAGTGACCAAAACCTCACCAACGTCTCGCCCTTTTTAATTAAGAAAGTGATCGACAATGTATGCGGAGAAGTAGACACGTGCAAAAAGCTACGCAACGGTACTCTACTAGTTAAAACGAAAAATGTTTCTCAAGCTGAAAAGCTTATTAAACTCATAGCGATTAATCCAAATATTAAAGTGGAAGTTAATGAACACACATCGCTTAATTCCAGCAAAGGCGTCATCTACTGTAATGACTTACGTGGTATAAGTGAAGAAGAAATATTAAAAGAACTATGTTCACAAAATGTGTCAGAAGTAAAAAAAATATTAAAAAAATCGAATGACTTATTAGTAGAATCGGGATTAATAATAATAACATTTTCACTTACTTCACTTCCTGACCGCATACACATAGGTTACGAAAAAGTCAACGTACGTCCATACATACCGCTTCCCCTCCGCTGCTCAAATTGCCTACAATATGCTCATTCCTCAAAAAACTGTCAAAACAAAAAACTGTGTATAAACTGTGGCCTTGACTCTCATATTAATAGTGATCTCAATGAAAAATGTTCCAATCCCACATCGTGCCTAAACTGTAAAATAAACAAAGAGAGAGACACCAATCACTTTGTGCTCAGCAAAAACTGCCCAATATTTGTAATGCAAAAGGAGATGCAAGCCATTAAAACTTTACAGAAAGTCGACAATCGAACAGCTGCTAAAATATACCAAGACCGTCACCAAAATGCAAACGATACATATGCATCAGTATCTAAACCCAAAACATCAGTAATTCCACCTGGACGTAATATTATATCTTACCAAGATGACTATGCGCCATCGCCTTCACAACCATCAACAAGCAACAATGCAAACACAAACACCTCCAACAACAGCATCACTAACGGAGAGCAATGTAATCGGCAAACCACCACGCAACAGAATGAAATAATTTACGAAACAAACGAATGCACGCTTTACGCTTCAACAACCGAAAAACTTCCAACAACAAGCCAACTGCAAATATTTCCCAGAAATACACCCAACCGACTAAAAAAATTACTGAAAGCAAAGGCAAAGCCATTAAATCCAACCAAAAACAAGACACAAGCGCCACCTGCAAAAGAAGCTGACGAGGACATGAGCGATGATTTCTTCGATGACTTTCATTAATATAAGTTATTTTAGTTATCTGTATCTAAGACCAAACTATTTTAAATCCATATAAAATCTATCACTACAAATATTTTATCTTCTCCAAGTAATAATGTCTTTAAAATTACTTCAGTGGAATATGAGAGGTTATGTGAACAACTACAACGAACTTCTTATACTTATTAAAAACCACTCTCCGAAAATAATAGCCCTACAGGAAACTCACTTGAGATCTGTTAATACTATACCAGTGCCAATAAATTATAATATATATGCAGACAAGTCTCCCAACTCTTTTGGAGGAACCGCTTTGTTGATACATGACTCATTACAGCACACTCAGCTCTACACAAATAATGTTCTCGACGCGATTGCGGTTACTGTGTACTCAAAAATTAAATTTAGTATTATTTCAGTATATATACCTCCAAACAAATCCTTTAATTTACAAAATATAGAGAATCTAGTCTCAAGAGCCACAACCAATTGCGTCGTTGTAGGCGATTTTAACAGCTGGCATCAAAAATGGGGTTCTCTCAAAAATAACAAGAGGGGTAACATTATATCCAAATTTATTGACCAGTCTAGATTCATTCTATTAAACAACGGATCTCCTACCCACTTCAGCACCCATTCCACATTTACCCATCTCGACCTTACCTTTTGCTCACCTTCTTTAGCCATTCAGGCTACATGGGAGTTAGAAAGCAATATGTTTGGTAGTGATCACTACCCTATAATTATAACCCTATTCAATAACCATACAAAAGAGTTTCAAAAACCTAGACCCAAATTTAATACAAATAAAGCTAACTGGCCCTTATTTGAAAAACTCACCGACAACTACAGTGAAAATTTTCCAGTGTCCCAGAACATTAATAGAGAATCAGCAAGCTTGCACGAAGGAAAAATTTCCAAAAGGAAATCTATTAACAAATTTACAGCTAAAATAAATCCTTCTTCTACACCATCTAAAATTTGGAAAAACATTAGAACCTTTTGCGGACTAAATACCCACTCCAATATCCACACGATTTATCCCCAAAATAGCACAGAACCACCAATCCAAAATAAATCTGATATCTCGAACGAGTTTTGCAAATACTGGTCTGAATCCTCTGCCGATGAAAAATTCCCCTATAGATTTAGGCAAGCTAAAAGCACAGCCTTGACAACTTTTTTGACAACAGCGCCAAACTGCCATTCATCAATAATTGAAAAGGAAATAAGCATTATCGAACTTAGTTCAGCCCTAAAAAAACTTAAAGGTAGAACACCGGGATATGATAGGATTTCGTATCCGATGATTAAAAACTCAGCAACTTCTGTCAAATGTAGACTACTAAACCTCTATAACAATATTTTTAACAACCATATCCCACAAATGTATAAAACAAGCACAATCATTCCCATCATAAAACCCAACTCCGATAAAACCAATATCTCCTCGTATAGACCTATTTCACTTAATCCTTGTTGTTCTAAACTGCTAGATAAGATAGTTGCTAACAGACTTTGGTGGTTTGTTTCGACTTACAAACTTCTTAATAGTCACCAAATGGGGTTCAAAAAAGGAAAAGCGGTGACTGATCCTTTACTCATATTAGACTATCATATCTCAAACTCACTCTCCAATAAGAACCACATTTCAATACTTTCGCTGGACTTTGCAAAAGCATTCGATAATGTAGGGACTCATACAATCATAGATCAGCTACAAAAATGGAACACGGGCCCCAAAATTATTAAATACATCATCAATTTCATGCAAAATAGAAAAATAATAGTCTGCGTGGAGTCTGAATACTCTAATATTTATCCCTTGCACAATGGTATCCCTCAAGGGTCGCCTCTCTCAGTTATTCTGTTTCTAATAGCTTTCAACAAACTATGTGATACCGTTGCACTTCATAAAGAAATAAGCTTTTGTGCGTACGCTGATGATTTCCAAATTATAAAAAAATTAAACAAAAACAAAAACATCTCCATTAACTTCAACAATATATTCAACGACATTAAATCATGGTGCAATTACTCGGGAGCTGTTCTCTACTTTCAAAAGTGCAAACATATCCATATTTGCCGGAAAATAAGTTGCTCGTGCCAAATAATAGCTGATGATATCAACATTAACAACACCAACAATCTCAAAATTCTCGGAATACATTTCAACAACCGTTACAACTGGTCGACCCATATAGATAATCTTTGTAATTCTCTCTCCAAACGCCTAAATATCATAAAGTGCCTAGCCAACAATAAATTTAACTCCAATCCTTCAACACTAATAAATGCTGTCAATGCTCTTATAATGTCAAAAATTGACTTTGGACTTTTTCTCTATGGGCATAGTGCCAAACATATCTTAAATAAATTAAAAGTAATATATCACTCTGCAATTAGAACAGCACTAGGAGCATTTCGAACAACTTCAATCAACAATCTTTTACTCGAATCAAACATTAAGCCAATAGAGATACGACGAAACCTATCGATAATCAGACTTTCGAAGACTTTTCTCCATGGCAAAGACTCCCCTCTTTCCGTAGTTATACAAAGCACTCATAGAAACAAAAAAACTCCAAAAATCCCTTCTGTCATACACCAAACTATAGAACTAAACAAAAATCTTGAGACTCCATATCTCCCTATCAGCCCCCCAAAATACAAGTCCCCTCCTTGGGAATTAAATCCGACATCAATTATCAATAGACTTCGCAGATTTAATAAATCACATACAGCTCCAGAAACATATCGAAGTAACTTTCTTGAAATCCAACGTGAACTCCCCGACTACTCATTTTTATATACAGACGGTTCCAAATCGCACTCAAGCTCATCCTTTGCCATAACCACAACTACTTCAATAATCAAAAAGTCTCTCCTCCCAAAATATAGTTCAGTTTTCTCTGCAGAAATTATAGCAATCTTTGAAGCACTTAAAGTGGTCAAAACTAAAAGAGGTCGATTTGCCATATGCACGGATTCCCTATCTGCCATTGACGCAATCGAAAATCCTCACAATAACAACTTATATGCCGAACATATAAGAAGCATTCTTATAGATTTATTCCCTAAATTTGTCCTTATTTGGATCCCCGGCCACGTCAATATTCTTGGAAACGAACTAGCAGACACAACTGCAAAAAACGCTATTTCTTCACCCTTAACTGTTACTCCTAACTACAATTTTGACGATATCAAACAATTTGCAAAAACCCATCTATCCAACGAATACAAACTATCTCTTAATGTATCAGAGTGGTACTCTGCCATAAACAACAACCTCTCAATTAACGTTCACAACTACCTAAACTTTGACCACACAGACAAACTACACAGACTGGATATAACTAAATTTACACGCTTAAGGTTGGGACACACTAGACTGACAAACCAACATTTACTTGACAACAATATCTCTTCTATCTGTCCATACTGCAACAACAACACACCTATTACTATTCAGCACATAATTTCATATTGCACAAAATTCTACAGTTTGAGAAGAATATTCTTCTCCCATGATCCTATTTCTTATCTTAGCAACCCTAATTCAAATAATATAAAAACAATAACCCAATTCTTAAAATCGTCTAACCTTTATTCCAGCATCTAAATCATTCTTTAAAATATATACATACATACACATAAGCCTTTTAAATACTGTACCATAAAGTTACATAAATATTATTAACCCTAACTAATCTCGTTTCATATATAAATACCAGCTGAAGGCCTATGTTGCTCTTGCTGTTTAAGTTAACTTAAGATTTGTAATTCTAAGTCGACTTTGTAAATAAATAAATAAATAAAAATACGATAGCAAAACTTTTTGACCCTGCAGGATGGCTGGCCCCAGTAGTTGTTGTAGCAAAGATCTTGATGCAACAAGTTTGGTTAGATGGGATCGACTGGGATGAGCAATTGGTTCCTTCAACGCTCCAACGTTGGCAGTCTTTTGTGCAGACTTATTCTCACATCGGCAGCATAAAGATTCGACGCTGGGTTAATTTTTCTCCTGACGCCGATATCCAGTTTCACGGATTTTGTGATGCGTCTGAGAAAGCATATGGTGCAGCGTTATACATAAGGGTCAGATATAACCACCAGGTAAACACCCACCTCCTTGTGGCCAAAACTAAGGTAGCACCAGTTAAAACGGTGTCTCTACCGAGGCTCGAGTTGTGTGCAGCTGTGATTTTAGCCGAAATGGTGAATGCCTCTTTGTCGAAGTTAGAAGCGTACAACCACCAGTTGTTTCTTTGGACTGATTCGACGATAGTGTTGGCTTCGCTGCGTAAACAACCGTGCACTTGGACGACGTTCGTGGCCAACCGTATCACAAAAATCAAGGAAAAGATTAATACAGAAAACTGGAACCATGTGGACTCCCAGGATAATCCAGCGGATCTTGCCAGCAGAGGAACAGACCCACAAAGTTTGAAAGACAGCACTTTGTGGTGGCATGGACCAGCGTGACTGAAGCAGGATCCATCTCTATGGCCAAGCAAAGAACACCAGTTCGATACAACGGTGGAATGCAAACCAGTTCAAGCCCATATGGCTTGGGCCGAGAATACTGACATTTTAAGTCGTTTCTCTTCACTACCTCGTGCCTTGCGGGTTATATCGTACGTATTACGATTCTTTCGGATGACGCATAAGACGCAGCGAAAGAATTTCGTTTTCCAGTCGGTTGCTATAACCCCGCAAGAAATTAAAGACACGACGAACAGGCTCATTATATGGTGCCAGAAATTGGGCTATTCTTCAGAATACCACAATTTAAAGAACAAGATTTTAGTTGATGCCAAAAGCTCAATTTTAACGCTTAACCCATTTTTAGACAGCCAAGACATCATAAGAGTAGGTGGAAGGTTGGCTGGGTCTGAGCATATAAACTAAAACGAGCGGCACCCCATTATTTTACCGTATAACTGTAATTTTTCAAAATTACTTGTGCAGTTTACCCATGAAATTTCTATTCATGGAGGGAACCAACTTGTATTGCGACTTATTCGGATGCAATATTGGATTCCTAAGGTAAAAAACATGATTAAGTCTGTAATTCACAGCTGCAAAGTATGTGTGATCGACCGAAAGCGTCTGCAAACGCAGCTAATGGCATCCTTGCCACCTAAGCGAACTTCCCTTATACGTCCTTTTGCGTGCACTGTTGTGGATTTTACGGGTCCATACGACATTAAAAATTATACGGGCAGAGCGTGTCTCATCACGAAGGGCTATATTTGTGTCTTTGTCTGTTTTTCGACAAAGGCCATTCACTTGGAGGCCACCAGTGACTTGAGTACGGTCACTTTCTTAGCGGCATTTTCTCGCTTTGTATCGCGAAGAGGATGTCCAGAGAAAATGTACTCTGACAACGGAACTAACTTTGTTGGTGCCTCACGAGCCTTCAAAGAAGATTTGAAAGCCTTTCTGAATGAAACAAAAGAAAACGTGGTGTCAAAGTTTGCACACCAAAACTTGTCTTGGCATTTTATCCCAGCTGGTGCTCCCCATATGGGAGGCCTGTGGGAAGCGGGTGTAAAAAGTTTCAAGTTACATTTTCGCAAAATCGCGTCAGACATGAAGTACACGTTTGAAGAACTGTCGACATTGCTTTCGCGTATCGAAGCATGTTTAAATTCGCGCCCTATAAGTCCGATGTCAACCGACCCTCATGATCTTGCGCCCTTAACTCCAGCGCATTTTTTGATTGGTGGACCGTTGCTTTCACCTATTGAACCAAACATATCTGAGAGTCCTATGTTGATTATCAATCGTTGGCAAAAGTTAAAGGCATTGAACCAGAATTTCTACCGGGTCTGGAAATCAGATTATCTAAAGGAACTGCAAAATAGATAAAAGTGGAAAAATCCACGCGAAAATTTACAAATTGATGACTTAGTTGTAACCAAAGCAGACAATCTTGCGGCGAACGAATGGCGATTATGCAGAGTTATAAAAACCTATTTAGGAACCGACGGTCGCGTACGCGTTGCCGATTTACGAACGGAACGTGGGGTCATTAGCAGGCCGGTGGTTAAGTAAATTCTCTTACCACAACGCGAAAAGTAGATTTTGTGATGTCCTTTACGTCCTTTTTCAAAATTAGGGAACTAAATAATTTACATCTTTCAGAAATGTCCCTAGTTTCAACCAAACCATCAAAATGCCTACTGTGCCTGGGTCAGCACGCTCTTAGATCCTGCCCGGAATTTTTGCGCGAAAATATCACTGGGCGCCTGCGAATGGTGTTGCTTTTCCGATACTGCTCGAAGTGCCTCTCCCCAAACCACCGGACCAACGAATGCTCTAGCGACGGCTCCTGCCGCTACTGCCAAAGAGCGCATAATACTTTGCTTCATCTGGGGTCGCGATTACGCGAAGGACCTTAAAGTATCGAGACGCAACTCCTCTCGCGACGTAGCCAGGCCTCGTTTGCCTCGGTCTCCCCGTTGCGATTTTACGTCCACCGAACGAGAGGTCGCTGTTAGACCTCGTTTGTCTCAACCAGCAAGCGATGAGGAGATTGGCACCTGATGGCGAAGAAAAGATGGAGATTGACACCAACATGGCTTCAGCAGCTCAGCGTGCGGAAGAGTCACAATCTTTCATAAATTTTCTCATTTCCATACATTATATATATTTCTTTTTTCATTTGCATACATAAATACACATGAATTTTAATAAATTGAACTGAACTGAGACGAAAAAGAAAAATCAACAACTTTTATATCTTTATTGTATTTTTAAGATTAATTTTTATTTTATTAATACAACATATATGAGATTGTTTTGAACTTTACGCCCTAAGTAATAATATTATTATACTTACTTAAGCTAAATAATATGTAACTACCTTTTTGCTACCGCGATCGAATTGCTGGTTCTTCGGTTTATCCGAACGAAGAGATATCTAAAGATTTTCGCATCATCATTGGCAGCTTGTCGCGGCACTTTTGTTCGCACTTTTTACCTTTTAGTATAGAACGTATTACAATCGCGCACACTTATTTATTTATTAATTTAAACCAAAAACTTTCCCGGCGCGATCGCGAGTTTAGCACTTATTTAATTAATGCGCGAACAGCTGATTCGTTTATTGTGTGGAACCCAAGTGCACAATAGTGCCGACGACAAGGGTTGCCACCTGCTCAGCGGAGACGGGTGTGGGTATTCAAATTACAATGGAAAAGGAAAACCGAAAACAATAATGCAGGTGCGTTTGATAAGACTTTTTAATGAAAGTCTTATCAAATTTATGCACCGTGGGACCGAACGAAAATAAAATACGATAAAAAAAAATATGTTATTCTTATTATTAAAGTATCGCGATTTTTACGTATTTTCGATTAAAAGAAAAAAATATACCACAAAAAAAATAACCCAATTTTTGGGTCGCACTCTAATTGCGGGTTCAAGGGGACCACTTGAACCCTCACACGATTCCACCGGTGGAATCAATTTATTTCACCTGTTCCGGACGGAACTAGGCTCGAGTGCGAGGGGCCTAACACACAAGAAAAACGCGCCAAAGCAAACGCGGAGCACGACTACACGCGACGGTAAAACAAAAAAAAGGAGCGCGGTAACACAAAAAGAAAACCGGGCGATAAAATTTAATCACCGTGTGTGGCGAGCGCACCAACACACAGAGGCAAAAACACAAATATATATATATATATAAAATAAAAAGGGTACTCCCTGACAGCTGGAGTCCTCCGTTCCTGGCTTTCCGGGCCTCTCGTTGGTCCTGCGACGAACTCCCAAATCCCACGTAATTCGTCGGTCGCAACTGGCTCACAGCTTCCCTGGAACCACTTCACTTAAGTGTATATATATATATATATATATCACTTTTTTTCTTTTTTGTTTAATTTTCGGTCGTTAGTCAAAAAAAACCCTTGGCACAATTTTTCACACTATTGGCACACTTCCACCTCGCTTCAATGTTCAGAACGAACTGAACTGCCAACCAGCGGTGCAGACTGACGATGCTTAGGTTCCACAAGATGGGAACCTAAACACAGCCATCTTTTTTCTAGCATAGATGCGGTTTTCGCAGAAACCGGTATTCACACCTGAAGGCTTTGCTCACACCTATTTTCAAAATCGTTTTACGGATTTTTTGAGGTGCATCTTGAGCAAATTTAAATAAAACCTTCTACCCACCAAGTGTTTTTCTACATCTTGGCGGCATCTATGCTAGTATTGGTGTGGCAACACTCCACACCTTCCACAGCCCACAATGGCTACCCTCATTGTGACTTGGCCAAGTGATTTTTACTTTTTTTCACAATAACAGTCCTAGTCCTGTTCGTTTTATTTGTCGCGCAATTCCGTGCGTTCAGTCACTCGTGGGATTTCAGTTTCGTCGAGCATGGAGCACAAGGAGAAACTTTAGCCAACCCGAGTTTTATGAAAGTAATAAATAAACAAAGTGGTTTAATGACCACTGGAGTGCATGTGTGTGTTGGACGCCACTCCAAACGCACAGTGATTACGTCCGGACATAACAAAATCGTCATTTTATGACTACACATAAAATGGTCGCCGTGTAGTTTTGTCCGTACGTCACTTTGGCGCAACTAAAATTTTAGACCGCGACAACCCCACCCCCACCTCCACGAAAGTTGCTCGGTATCTGATAACCGAGAAACTTTCGTTACAGAAAACTAACCTAAGGGATACTAAGTTTCTCCTACATGTGGCCGTAGATCCTGTACGTGCCACGTCCCTTTCTCACGCCCATCCTCATCTTCGAGGACATAAGTCCAGGGAGATACCCTCTTTTTAACCCTATATGGTCCTATAAACTTGGGTGCTAATTTTGCTGCAAAGTAATTGGCTGCATCGGACAGCACAAAATTCCGTCTCCAGACTAATTCGTTCGGTAAGTATTGTACATCCCTACGTCTCAGATTATAGGTCTTTGCCATCTTGGCGCTCGCTATTTCCATTTTCGTCCGTATGTCTTGCCTCAACTTGGCCATAAGTTCCGCTCGTTCCTCACTATTATTACAAGTCGGTTCGTCTAAGTCATCCTTTCGTCGATAGTCCCTATCTCCCCGGACCGCCATGTTCCTGCCAAAATTTACAAAATAGGGAGATTGCCCTATCACCTCGTGCTGCGACGTGCGAATGCAGCAGGCTACTTTAGCCAGGTGAGTATCCCACGTTCGATGATTTTCAGAAATATAAGCCCTAAGGGTTGTCTTAATGATCTGATTAATCCGCTCGGCCGGGTTCGCCTGCGGATGATAATTGGCAGTGAACCGGAGCCGGACTCCAAAGGAGTCACACAAAGACTGCAGTTCTCTGCTCTTAAATTGAGGGCCATTGTCGCACACTATTGACCTAGGGACGCCAAAGAGTAAGAACACGTTGTTCTCCAGCTCTTTGCAGATGCTTTTTGCCGTTGCTGAACGTAATGGAAACAAAAGCGGGAATTTGGTGAAGTAGTCAACCACAGTTAAAATATAACTGTAACCTTGACTAGACTTCACAAGGGGTCCTACCAGATCCACGGAGATCATCTCCCATGGCTCCAAATCCTTGATCCTACCTACCATTCCACCAGCTGGCTTCCTATTGTCTGGTTTCACCTTTTGGCAAACCTGACATCCTTTAATATACCTAGCTATATCTGCCTTCATCTTTGGCCAATTATATTTGTCGGCCACCCTAGCTAACGTCTTCCGTACGCCCTTGTGTCCTGCTAACGGATCATCATGGCACTCGCGCAAAGCCTCCTTTCTCTCAGCTTTTCCTAACACTCGCTTCCACTCATAAGCCCTATCGTAAACGTTGCTAAGCCCTGCCTTAACGTGTTTGTATAAAACACCGTTTTCGAACCGCCACGCGGAAAAATCAAGGGGCGTCTGTGCCACCTTTTTACTCATCTCCAGTACCCAAGGGTCCGTTGGTCCATCGGTGATTTCACTGATTACTGGAACACTCCGTGACAGCATATCCGGGACAACATGGTCCTTACCCTTGCGGTGTACGATTTCAAAATCGTACTGCTGTAGTTTAAGGGCCCACCTGGCCAGTCTCCCGCAGGGGTCCTTCAAATTGTTAAGCCACACGAGCGAGTAGTGATCAGTTACCACCGTAAAATGAACTCCCTCGATGTATGGACGCAGCTTCTCCACTGCCCACAAAACTGCCAGACACTCCTTCTCCGTTGTGGAATAATTTTTTTCACACTTATTAAGCGACCTACTCAAGTAAGAAATTACCTTTTCGCCCTCATCAAACTGCTGGGTCAGGACTGCGCCTATGCCAAAATCAGAGGCGTCAGTTTGTACAGAAAAGGGCCTATCAAAATCTGGGCAACTCAAAACAGGGGCAGTGACAAGGCGCTCTTTGGCCTTCAGAAAACTATCTTCGCACTCAGCCGACCAGTGAAACCTCTTATTTTTCTTAAGAAGATCCGTGAGTGGTTTCACTAGATCGGCGAAGTTTGGTACAAAACGCCTGTACCAAGAGATAGTACCTACAAAAGAACGAACTTCTTTGACATTCCTGGGGGCGGGTATCTTCAACATCGCCTCCACCTTTTCTGGGTCTACGTGTAGACCTTGCCTATCAACAACATAACCTAAATATCGAAGTGAAGACAAACAAAAATTACATTTTTCCCTATTCAGCCGTAACCCGGCGTCGCCAATTCTACGAAGGACTTCCCTCAAAACCTCTACGTGCTTTTCGAACGTATTCGCCAGGATGATGATGTCATCCAGGTAGACGAATACGTGCGGCTCCAAATCAGCTCCGATCACCGTATCTATAAATCTCTGCCACGTGGCAGGCGCATTATGCAGGCCATAGGGCATTCGCTTGAACTGGTAAAGTCCCCGACCTGGGACCGTAAAAGCGGTGAACGCCCTTGACTTTTCCGCGACTGGAATCTGCCAATACGCTGACTTTATATCCAAGCTTGAAAGATACTTGGCATCTTTCAGCTTATCCAATGTTGCGGAGATATACGGCAACGGGTAACTATCACGCTCGGTGTGCTTGTTGAGTGCTCTATAGTCGACACAAAATCGATAAGAGCCGTCCTTCTTCTTGATCATGACCACCGGTGAGGCCCACGGACTGTGAGAGACCTCGATCACGTCCTTCTCCAGAGACACTGGATAGTATCTCTGCTTGATGGGCTCCACATTTGGCTTTGGTCTGATCCGGTGTTCGACCAAATGTGTGCAGCCAAGACCCTCGGGCATCGCCTCAAAAATCTCTCCTACAAGTCGTTCCAACGACGCGGCTTCGCTAGAGGTCAATTCCGACCTTTCCACGATGCTTGCCACTGCCGACACTTCTACCCTATCGCTAAACCTCCACTGATTTCTGGCTACATCCGGGACAATGCCCGCCTTGACCCAAAAGTCAATGCCTAAAATCAGGTTTTGCGGTAAGCCTGGTATAACGAGGCACTCTATGAGGACCGACTTGCCCTCGACCTCGATCGGAAGTGTGATAACTCCGCGTGTGATAACAAACTCGCCATCCGCTAACGCGACCCTAGAAATAGTTGAAGAAGTCAACTCTATACCCCACGAACTTAAAATATCCCACCCTGGGCGACCAATGATGGTTCTTGAAGCTCCCGAATCTAACAAACCTCTCAGAAAAACTCCAAAAATTCTAACACCTAAATAAGGCCTATTATCTAATTCCTTTTCTAGAAGTGTAAACCCTAATCTAACCTCATGACAACAATTTTCTATGTCCCTATCTATCCTAGCCAGCTGGTTGCTCGCAGGCAACCTCTTTATTCTCGGCGAGCGCCTTGCCCTGCGTCTGCATGGGCTCGCAACACATTTCCCGACATATTCGGGTTAGGTCCCTCCCTTGGCCCCTCTCGGCCCCTATCTGCTTCGGCCCTGCTCTATTCGAGCACCGAGGACAATCGCGCTTCATGTACCCGGCCATTCCGCAGCCGTAGCACTTAATCCCTTTTGGACAGTTGACCGAAACATGTCCAAAACGTCTGCAATTAAAACACCGGAACGTCGGTTGTGGTGGCGAAGAAATCCTGCGTTCCAATCGTTGCGCCCGGAGCGGGGCGTTCACTTCAGCCACAGCGGGCTCTGCTGACACGTAGGCTAAGTCCGGCTCCAGAAGATTCCTTGAACGACTGCTTGGCGGCGGGACGAATGATTCCACATTCGTACGTACGGCTTCCAACTTACGACCTAACGAGACTAATTCTGAAAGAGTGGTTGGCTCAGCTAAACCTAGCTGAGTTTGAAAAAAAGGTGTCAAATTCGACATCACTAACCCTAACTTTCGGCGTTCAGAAAGAGGTTCGGCCAGCCGACCAAATAAGCCTCTCATTGCCGCTACAAAAATCCCTATGGACTCATTGCCCCCTTGAGTCCTTCTCCTAATCTCATCCATCAATAATTCGTCGTAGTTGGGTGGGAGAAACTCCAGTTTCAACTCCTTCACCAACTCCTGCCAACCTGACACGGTCTTACGTACCGCACGGAACCATAAAAGCGCCTTACCACTAAACAAATCTACTGCCCCTCTAAAAAGTTGGGTCTCACTGACCCCTTGAGCTTCACAAAGCTCCTCTACCCTCTCTAAAAACGAACTTAAGGACACGCCTACCTTTTCTCCAGAAAACTTCAACTCCCACTTCGACAAATTTTCGATTTTTTCCGGATACTGTAGACCTCCCTCTACACTAACCGAGCGACCTGCCACGGGTTCGGGTACCAGTGGCGCCGGTGGAACATCGTCCTCAACCGCAGCAGTTTTTTGTAGCGTGGCCCTTGGCTTGGCCATCTCCTCCGTAGTTTTGACGGGTTTTGGTGGTACCTCGTCTTCCTCATCCTGCACTCCAGCTAGCTCCAAGAGATCCGTCAGGAGCAACATCAGCCGGTGCCTCAGCTCCATCTGCTCGGATACCATACTGGCAGACGTAGGCCTAGACCGGTTAACCCGACCAACGCTCCACTCGAGCTTGGTCATAATCTTCAGGAACTCTGAAGACTTCGGGTCCTGTGGTGGGTTCTCCATGAGCGCCTCGATCTCCACGATCTTCGCCTCCAACGCTGCCTTATCCTCGGAGAACTCGAACGGGTACACGGTGAAGATGTCGACCGAGTCTCTGCGCTCTAGGTGCCTTGACGCTCTCAAGGTTTTCCTCATAGAGTCAACCGTACCTGTTGGTAACCCACGAGACTCCATCTCGTACACCAACTCTTCTTGGTTTAGCCGGTTGATCTCCATGGTATCAAATCAAAAGAAGACAAAAAAAAAATAAACAAAGATAAAAAACTAAAATCGCTGAAAACCTACTACAAATAAGAAAAATAATAAAAGAAAGGACAAACAAATCCGGACGTATACTAAAATAAAACAAAAACCCCAAAAACGAAATAAATAAAGCCAAAAAAAAATATATATATTAGTGGACCAACAACACACGTCGGACCAGTATTAAGAAACAACGCAAATATGCAGAAAATAAGAGCTCCGAATTAAGTGAAAACGGAACGACAACAAAAGTCGGACCAGCGACCAATAATACGTGCACGGATAAATAATGGTAATAATACCCGGATTCAAATACGTAATTTTTTATAAAAACCGACTCCGACTTTTAAATTTTATTTTATTAAACAAAAAAAATAAAAATTAACAAAAAGAAATCAAACAATAAAACAATATAAAACTATATATATGTATGTATATTAAAATATGAAGTATAAATAAAAAATGTAATAAAAATAAAAATATTATTCAAATTAAAATATTATTCAAATTAAAATCAAATCCCTTTAGCCCACCTTGCTTTCACTCATATACCGGAACTAAATTCCCTCTAGTCAAATTCGCCCGAACTTTACTTTTAAATTTAATTACGACTTTGATTAATTTTTTTCTTTAATTTAACTTGATTTAATTTCAAGTTATTTTTAATTAAATTTTAATTCACTTCCAATTTACCTTTTGTTAAATTTTCATTTAACTTTATTTAACTTTAATTCAATTTAAGTTGATTTTAGTTCCCTTTTATTTTAATTTTAATTTGATTTTAATTGAATGTTGATTTAACTTTAATATTATTTTAATTTAATTTTAATTTAATTTCATTTAATTTTTAATTTCGGTTTAATTTAAATTTGTTTTAATTTTAATTTAATTTTAATTTAATTTTAATTTAATTTTAATTTAATTTTAATTTAATTTTAATTTAATTTTAATTTAATTTTAATTTAATTTTAATTTAATTTTAATTTAATTTTAATTTAATTTTAATTTAATTTTAATTTAATTTTAATTTAATTTTAATTTAATTTTAATTTAATTTTAATTTAATTTTAATTTAATTTTAATTTAATTTTAATTTAATTTTAATTTAATTATAATTTAATTTGAATTTTAATTTAATTTAAATTTAATTTTAATTTAATTTTAATTGTAATTTTAATTTAATTTTAATTTTAATTTTAATTTTAATTTAATTTTAGTTTAATTTTAATTTAATTTTAATTTAATTTTAATTTAATTTTAATTTAATTTTAATTTAATTTTAATTTAATTTTAATTTAATTTTAATTTAATTGTAATTTAGTTTTTAATTTAATTGTAATTTAATTGTAATTTAATTTTAATTTAATTTTAATTTAATTTTAATTTAATTTTATTTTAATTTTAATTTAAATTTTTTTTTCCACCAAGGACCCCACCTGGCCCACTGTGCGCATGAAACCAAGCAAATCAACTAAGCACACCAAAACAATGATCAAAAGGAAAACTATTTTTTTTTTTTTTTTTTAACTTAATTCGATCGCGCCCACTGTGCCCTACGACCTGACAAAATAAAGGAAGAAAGACAAAAAAATGGAACGAACTCACCGGGTATTCCTGTGGTCCTGTATATGGAATCCGAGCTGAACTCTGCCGACGGCAATCTCTGCTCCGCTGTCAGCAATCTCTGCTCCGCTATCCACTACTCTCGGCAAGAACCAAGTAACCGAACACTGTTCCAATTTTTGCGCTGCTCCCCACCGTTGAAAAATTCACAGCACCAAGCTTCTCAAAATGCTCCTGAAATCAAAGATTTTGATCAATTTTATTTAACAAAACAAAAAAAGTAATTTTTTTTTCTTTTTTTTTTTGTCCAAAATTAATGTCAAAATGTCCGAGAATACACAAAATGTCTGTCCGAATATTTACAAAATGTCCGTCCGAAAGAATACACAATGTCCGTCCGATGGTGTGCCTAAAAAGACTGTCCGTCCAAATACACACGAGCGTCCGTCCAAATACACACAAGTGTCCGTCCGAAGCGAAATGTCCGTCCGTCCTGCGCAACACTAGGTGGAACCGACGATTTCCACCACTTGAACTTAAGCCGGAATTGTTTAACTTTTCTTAATTTTTTTTTTTTTTTTTTAGTAACACGTCGCGCACTTGTTGGGTTATTAGTTTCTGTTTTTTTTTTTTTTTTAACACTTCACTATGTAAACGGCGCACAATTAAACGCTGTTTTTTTTTTGTTTTCCACTAAATTAACCACTTTTTTATTGTCTTTTTTTTTGTTTTTCGAGCCCCACGTTGGGCGCCAATTTGTCGCGGCACTTTTGTTCGCACTTTTTACCTTTTAGTATAGAACGTATTACAAACGCGCACACTTATTTATTTATTAATTTAAACCAAAAACTTTCCCGGCGCGATCGCGAGTTTAGCACTTATTTAATTAATGCGCGAACAGCTGATTCGTTTATTGTGTGGAACCCAAGTGCACAATAGTGCCGACGACAAGGGTTGCCACCTGCTCAGCGGAGACGGGTGTGGGTATTCAAATTACAATGGAAAAGGAAAACCGAAAACAATAATGCAGGTGCGTTTGATAAGACTTTTTAATGAAAGTCTTATCAAATTTATGCACCGTGGGACCGAACGAAAATAAAATACGATAAAAAAAAATATGTTATTCTTATTATTAAAGTATCGCGATTTTTACGTATTTTCGATTAAAAGAAAAAAATATACCACAAAAAAAATAACCCAATTTTTGGGTCGCACTCTAATTGCGGGTTCAAGGGGACCACTTGAACCCTCACACGATTCCACCGGTGGAATCAATTTATTTCACCTGTTCCGGACGGAACTAGGCTCGAGTGCGAGGGGCCTAACACACAAGAAAAACGCGCCAAAGCAAACGCGGAGCACGACTACACGCGACGGTAAAACAAAAAAAAGGAGCGCGGTAACACAAAAAGAAAACCGGGCGATAAAATTTAATCACCGTGTGTGGCGAGCGCACCAACACACAGAGGCAAAAACACAAATATATATATATATAAAATAAAAAGGGTACTCCCTGACAGCTGGAGTCCTCCGTTCCTGGCTTTCCGGGCCTCTCGTTGGTCCTGCGACGAACTCCCAAATCCCACGTAATTCGTCGGTCGCAACTGGCTCACAGCTTCCCTGGAACCACTTCACTTAAGTGTATATATATATATATATATATCACTTTTTTTCTTTTTTGTTTAATTTTCGGTCGTTAGTCAAAAAAAACCCTTGGCACAATTTTTCACACTATTGGCACACTTCCACCTCGCTTCAATGTTCAGAACGAACTGAACTGCCAACCAGCGGTGCAGACTGACGATGCTTAGGTTCCACAAGATGGGAACCTAAACACAGCCATCTTTTTTCTAGCATAGATGCGGTTTTCGCAGAAACCGGTATTCACACCTGAAGGCTTTGCTCACACCTATTTTCAAAATCGTTTTACGGATTTTTTGAGGTGCATCTTGAGCAAATTTAAATAAAACCTTCTACCCACCAAGTGTTTTTCTACATCTTGGCGGCATCTATGCTAGTATTGGTGTGGCAACACTCCACACCTTCCACAGCCCACAATGGCTACCCTCATTGTGACTTGGCCAAGTGATTTTTACTTTTTTTCACAATAACAGTCCTAGTCCTGTTCGTTTTATTTGTCGCGCAATTCCGTGCGTTCAGTCACTCGTGGGATTTCAGTTTCGTCGAGCATGGAGCACAAGGAGAAACTTTAGCCAACCCGAGTTTTATGAAAGTAATAAATAAACAAAGTGGTTTAATGACCACTGGAGTGCATGTGTGTGTTGGACGCCACTCCAAACGCACAGTGATTACGTCCGGACATAACAAAATCGTCATTTTATGACTACACATAAAATGGTCGCCGTGTAGTTTTGTCCGTACGTCACTTTGGCGCAACTAAAATTTTAGACCGCGACAACCCCACCCCCACCTCCACGAAAGTTGCTCGGTATCTGATAACCGAGAAACTTTCGTTACAGAAAACTAACCTAAGGGATACTAAGTTTCTCCTACATGTGGCCGTAGATCCTGTACGTGCCACGTCCCTTTCTCACGCCCATCCTCATCTTCGAGGACATAAGTCCAGGGAGATACCCTCTTTTTAACCCTATATGGTCCTATAAACTTGGGTGCTAATTTTGCTGCAAAGTAATTGGCTGCATCGGACAGCACAAAATTCCGTCTCCAGACTAATTCGTTCGGTAAGTATTGTACATCCCTACGTCTCAGATTATAGGTCTTTGCCATCTTGGCGCTCGCTATTTCCATTTTCGTCCGTATGTCTTGCCTCAACTTGGCCATAAGTTCCGCTCGTTCCTCACTATTATTACAAGTCGGTTCGTCTAAGTCATCCTTTCGTCGATAGTCCCTATCTCCCCGGACCGCCATGTTCCTGCCAAAATTTACAAAATAGGGAGATTGCCCTATCACCTCGTGCTGCGACGTGCGAATGCAGCAGGCTACTTTAGCCAGGTGAGTATCCCACGTTCGATGATTTTCAGAAATATAAGCCCTAAGGGTTGTCTTAATGATCTGATTAATCCGCTCGGCCGGGTTCGCCTGCGGATGATAATTGGCAGTGAACCGGAGCCGGACTCCAAAGGAGTCACACAAAGACTGCAGTTCTCTGCTCTTAAATTGAGGGCCATTGTCGCACACTATTGACCTAGGGACGCCAAAGAGTAAGAACACGTTGTTCTCCAGCTCTTTGCAGATGCTTTTTGCCGTTGCTGAACGTAATGGAAACAAAAGCGGGAATTTGGTGAAGTAGTCAACCACAGTTAAAATATAACTGTAACCTTGACTAGACTTCACAAGGGGTCCTACCAGATCCACGGAGATCATCTCCCATGGCTCCAAATCCTTGATCCTACCTACCATTCCACCAGCTGGCTTCCTATTGTCTGGTTTCACCTTTTGGCAAACCTGACATCCTTTAATATACCTAGCTATATCTGCCTTCATCTTTGGCCAATTATATTTGTCGGCCACCCTAGCTAACGTCTTCCGTACGCCCTTGTGTCCTGCTAACGGATCATCATGGCACTCGCGCAAAGCCTCCTTTCTCTCAGCTTTTCCTAACACTCGCTTCCACTCATAAGCCCTATCGTAAACGTTGCTAAGCCCTGCCTTAACGTGTTTGTATAAAACACCGTTTTCGAACCGCCACGCGGAAAAATCAAGGGGCGTCTGTGCCACCTTTTTACTCATCTCCAGTACCCAAGGGTCCGTTGGTCCATCGGTGATTTCACTGATTACTGGAACACTCCGTGACAGCATATCCGGGACAACATGGTCCTTACCCTTGCGGTGTACGATTTCAAAATCGTACTGCTGTAGTTTAAGGGCCCACCTGGCCAGTCTCCCGCAGGGGTCCTTCAAATTGTTAAGCCACACGAGCGAGTAGTGATCAGTTACCACCGTAAAATGAACTCCCTCGATGTATGGACGCAGCTTCTCCACTGCCCACAAAACTGCCAGACACTCCTTCTCCGTTGTGGAATAATTTTTTTCACACTTATTAAGCGACCTACTCAAGTAAGAAATTACCTTTTCGCCCTCATCAAACTGCTGGGTCAGGACTGCGCCTATGCCAAAATCAGAGGCGTCAGTTTGTACAGAAAAGGGCCTATCAAAATCTGGGCAACTCAAAACAGGGGCAGTGACAAGGCGCTCTTTGGCCTTCAGAAAACTATCTTCGCACTCAGCCGACCAGTGAAACCTCTTATTTTTCTTAAGAAGATCCGTGAGTGGTTTCACTAGATCGGCGAAGTTTGGTACAAAACGCCTGTACCAAGAGATAGTACCTACAAAAGAACGAACTTCTTTGACATTCCTGGGGGCGGGTATCTTCAACATCGCCTCCACCTTTTCTGGGTCTACGTGTAGACCTTGCCTATCAACAACATAACCTAAATATCGAAGTGAAGACAAACAAAAATTACATTTTTCCCTATTCAGCCGTAACCCGGCGTCGCCAATTCTACGAAGGACTTCCCTCAAAACCTCTACGTGCTTTTCGAACGTATTCGCCAGGATGATGATGTCATCCAGGTAGACGAATACGTGCGGCTCCAAATCAGCTCCGATCACCGTATCTATAAATCTCTGCCACGTGGCAGGCGCATTATGCAGGCCATAGGGCATTCGCTTGAACTGGTAAAGTCCCCGACCTGGGACCGTAAAAGCGGTGAACGCCCTTGACTTTTCCGCGACTGGAATCTGCCAATACGCTGACTTTATATCCAAGCTTGAAAGATACTTGGCATCTTTCAGCTTATCCAATGTTGCGGAGATATACGGCAACGGGTAACTATCACGCTCGGTGTGCTTGTTGAGTGCTCTATAGTCGACACAAAATCGATAAGAGCCGTCCTTCTTCTTGATCATGACCACCGGTGAGGCCCACGGACTGTGAGAGACCTCGATCACGTCCTTCTCCAGAGACACTGGATAGTATCTCTGCTTGATGGGCTCCACATTTGGCTTTGGTCTGATCCGGTGTTCGACCAAATGTGTGCAGCCAAGACCCTCGGGCATCGCCTCAAAAATCTCTCCTACAAGTCGTTCCAACGACGCGGCTTCGCTAGAGGTCAATTCCGACCTTTCCACGATGCTTGCCACTGCCGACACTTCTACCCTATCGCTAAACCTCCACTGATTTCTGGCTACATCCGGGACAATGCCCGCCTTGACCCAAAAGTCAATGCCTAAAATCAGGTTTTGCGGTAAGCCTGGTATAACGAGGCACTCTATGAGGACCGACTTGCCCTCGACCTCGATCGGAAGTGTGATAACTCCGCGTGTGATAACAAACTCGCCATCCGCTAACGCGACCCTAGAAATAGTTGAAGAAGTCAACTCTATACCCCACGAACTTAAAATATCCCACCCTGGGCGACCAATGATGGTTCTTGAAGCTCCCGAATCTAACAAACCTCTCAGAAAAACTCCAAAAATTCTAACACCTAAATAAGGCCTATTATCTAATTCCTTTTCTAGAAGTGTAAACCCTAATCTAACCTCATGACAACAATTTTCTATGTCCCTATCTATCCTAGCCAGCTGGTTGCTCGCAGGCAACCTCTTTATTCTCGGCGAGCGCCTTGCCCTGCGTCTGCATGGGCTCGCAACACATTTCCCGACATATTCGGGTTAGGTCCCTCCCTTGGCCCCTCTCGGCCCCTATCTGCTTCGGCCCTGCTCTATTCGAGCACCGAGGACAATCGCGCTTCATGTACCCGGCCATTCCGCAGCCGTAGCACTTAATCCCTTTTGGACAGTTGACCGAAACATGTCCAAAACGTCTGCAATTAAAACACCGGAACGTCGGTTGTGGTGGCGAAGAAATCCTGCGTTCCAATCGTTGCGCCCGGAGCGGGGCGTTCACTTCAGCCACAGCGGGCTCTGCTGACACGTAGGCTAAGTCCGGCTCCAGAAGATTCCTTGAACGACTGCTTGGCGGCGGGACGAATGATTCCACATTCGTACGTACGGCTTCCAACTTACGACCTAACGAGACTAATTCTGAAAGAGTGGTTGGCTCAGCTAAACCTAGCTGAGTTTGAAAAAAAGGTGTCAAATTCGACATCACTAACCCTAACTTTCGGCGTTCAGAAAGAGGTTCGGCCAGCCGACCAAATAAGCCTCTCATTGCCGCTACAAAAATCCCTATGGACTCATTGCCCCCTTGAGTCCTTCTCCTAATCTCATCCATCAATAATTCGTCGTAGTTGGGTGGGAGAAACTCCAGTTTCAACTCCTTCACCAACTCCTGCCAACCTGACACGGTCTTACGTACCGCACGGAACCATAAAAGCGCCTTACCACTAAACAAATCTACTGCCCCTCTAAAAAGTTGGGTCTCACTGACCCCTTGAGCTTCACAAAGCTCCTCTACCCTCTCTAAAAACGAACTTAAGGACACGCCTACCTTTTCTCCAGAAAACTTCAACTCCCACTTCGACAAATTTTCGATTTTTTCCGGATACTGTAGACCTCCCTCTACACTAACCGAGCGACCTGCCACGGGTTCGGGTACCAGTGGCGCCGGTGGAACATCGTCCTCAACCGCAGCAGTTTTTTGTAGCGTGGCCCTTGGCTTGGCCATCTCCTCCGTAGTTTTGACGGGTTTTGGTGGTACCTCGTCTTCCTCATCCTGCACTCCAGCTAGCTCCAAGAGATCCGTCAGGAGCAACATCAGCCGGTGCCTCAGCTCCATCTGCTCGGATACCATACTGGCAGACGTAGGCCTAGACCGGTTAACCCGACCAACGCTCCACTCGAGCTTGGTCATAATCTTCAGGAACTCTGAAGACTTCGGGTCCTGTGGTGGGTTCTCCATGAGCGCCTCGATCTCCACGATCTTCGCCTCCAACGCTGCCTTATCCTCGGAGAACTCGAACGGGTACACGGTGAAGATGTCGACCGAGTCTCTGCGCTCTAGGTGCCTTGACGCTCTCAAGGTTTTCCTCATAGAGTCAACCGTACCTGTTGGTAACCCACGAGACTCCATCTCGTACACCAACTCTTCTTGGTTTAGCCGGTTGATCTCCATGGTATCAAATCAAAAGAAGACAAAAAAAAAATAAACAAAGATAAAAAACTAAAATCGCTGAAAACCTACTACAAATAAGAAAAATAATAAAAGAAAGGACAAACAAATCCGGACGTATACTAAAATAAAACAAAAACCCCAAAAACGAAATAAATAAAGCCAAAAAAAAATATATATATTAGTGGACCAACAACACACGTCGGACCAGTATTAAGAAACAACGCAAATATGCAGAAAATAAGAGCTCCGAATTAAGTGAAAACGGAACGACAACAAAAGTCGGACCAGCGACCAATAATACGTGCACGGATAAATAATGGTAATAATACCCGGATTCAAATACGTAATTTTTTATAAAAACCGACTCCGACTTTTAAATTTTATTTTATTAAACAAAAAAAATAAAAATTAACAAAAAGAAATCAAACAATAAAACAATATAAAACTATATATATGTATGTATATTAAAATATGAAGTATAAATAAAAAATGTAATAAAAATAAAAATATTATTCAAATTAAAATATTATTCAAATTAAAATCAAATCCCTTTAGCCCACCTTGCTTTCACTCATATACCGGAACTAAATTCCCTCTAGTCAAATTCGCCCGAACTTTACTTTTAAATTTAATTACGACTTTGATTAATTTTTTTCTTTAATTTAACTTGATTTAATTTCAAGTTATTTTTAATTAAATTTTAATTCACTTCCAATTTACCTTTTGTTAAATTTTCATTTAACTTTATTTAACTTTAATTCAATTTAAGTTGATTTTAGTTCCCTTTTATTTTAATTTTAATTTGATTTTAATTGAATGTTGATTTAACTTTAATATTATTTTAATTTAATTTTAATTTAATTTCATTTAATTTTTAATTTCGGTTTAATTTAAATTTGTTTTAATTTTAATTTAATTTTAATTTAATTTTAATTTAATTTTAATTTAATTTTAATTTAATTTTAATTTAATTTTAATTTAATTTTAATTTAATTTTAATTTAATTTTAATTTAATTTTAATTTAATTTTAATTTAATTTTAATTTAATTTTAATTTAATTTTAATTTAATTTTAATTTAATTTTAATTTAATTTTAATTTAATTTTAATTTAATTTTAATTTAATTTTAATTTAATTTTAATTTAATTATAATTTAATTTGAATTTTAATTTAATTTAAATTTCATTTTAATTTAATTTTAATTGTAATTTTAATTTAATTTTAATTTTAATTTTAATTTAATTTTAGTTTAATTTTAATTTAATTTTATTTTAATTTAATTTTAATTTAATTTTAATTTAATTTTAATTTAATTTTAATTTAATTTTAATTTAATTTTAATTTAATTTTAATTTAATTGTAATTTAGTTTTTAATTTAATTGTAATTTAATTGTAATTTAATTTTAATTTAATTTTAATTTAATTTTAATTTAATTTTAATTTAATTTTAATTTAATTTTATTTTAATTTTAATTTAAATTTTTTTTTCCACCAAGGACCCCACCTGGCCCACTGTGCGCATGAAACCAAGCAAATCAACTAAGCACACCAAAACAATGATCAAAAGGAAAACTATTTTTTTTTTTTTTTTTTTAACTTAATTCGATCGCGCCCACTGTGCCCTACGACCTGACAAAATAAAGGAAGAAAGACAAAAAAATGGAACGAACTCACCGGGTATTCCTGTGGTCCTGTATATGGAATCCGAGCTGAACTCTGCCGACGGCAATCTCTGCTCCGCTGTCAGCAATCTCTGCTCCGCTATCCACTACTCTCGGCAAGAACCAAGTAACCGAACACTGTTCCAATTTTTGCGCTGCTCCCCACCGTTGAAAAATTCACAGCACCAAGCTTCTCAAAATGCTCCTGAAATCAAAGATTTTGATCAATTTTATTTAACAAAACAAAAAAAGTAATTTTTTTTTCTTTTTTTTTTTGTCCAAAATTAATGTCAAAATGTCCGAGAATACACAAAATGTCTGTCCGAATATTTACAAAATGTCCGTCCGAAAGAATACACAATGTCCGTCCGATGGTGTGCCTAAAAAGACTGTCCGTCCAAATACACACGAGCGTCCGTCCAAATACACACAAGTGTCCGTCCGAAGCGAAATGTCCGTCCGTCCTGCGCAACACTAGGTGGAACCGACGATTTCCACCACTTGAACTTAAGCCGGAATTGTTTAACTTTTCTTAATTTTTTTTTTTTTTTTTTAATAACACGTCGCGCACTTGTTGGGTTATTAGTTTCTGTTTTTTTTTTTTTTTTAACACTTCACTATGTAAACGGCGCACAATTAAACGCTGTTTTTTTTTTGTTTTCCACTAAATTAACCACTTTTTTATTGTCTTTTTTTTTGTTTTTCGAGCCCCACGTTGGGCGCCAATTTGTCGCGGCACTTTTGTTCGCACTTTTTACCTTTTAGTATAGAACGTATTACAAACGCGCACACTTATTTATTTATTAATTTAAACCAAAAACTTTCCCGGCGCGATCGCGAGTTTAGCACTTATTTAATTAATGCGCGAACAGCTGATTCGTTTATTGTGTGGAACCCAAGTGCACAATAGTGCCGACGACAAGGGTTGCCACCTGCTCAGCGGAGACGGGTGTGGGTATTCAAATTACAATGGAAAAGGAAAACCGAAAACAATAATGCAGGTGCGTTTGATAAGACTTTTTAATGAAAGTCTTATCAAATTTATGCACCGTGGGACCGAACGAAAATAAAATACGATAAAAAAAAATATGTTATTCTTATTATTAAAGTATCGCGATTTTTACGTATTTTCGATTAAAAGAAAAAAATATACCACAAAAAAAATAACCCAATTTTTGGGTCGCACTCTAATTGCGGGTTCAAGGGGACCACTTGAACCCTCACACGATTCCACCGGTGGAATCAATTTATTTCACCTGTTCCGGACGGAACTAGGCTCGAGTGCGAGGGGCCTAACACACAAGAAAAACGCGCCAAAGCAAACGCGGAGCACGACTACACGCGACGGTAAAACAAAAAAAAGGAGCGCGGTAACACAAAAAGAAAACCGGGCGATAAAATTTAATCACCGTGTGTGGCGAGCGCACCAACACACAGAGGCAAAAACACAAATATATATATATATAAAATAAAAAGGGTACTCCCTGACAGCTGGAGTCCTCCGTTCCTGGCTTTCCGGGCCTCTCGTTGGTCCTGCGACGAACTCCCAAATCCCACGTAATTCGTCGGTCGCAACTGGCTCACAGCTTCCCTGGAACCACTTCACTTAAGTGTATATATATATATATATATATCAATTTTTTTCTTTTTTGTTTAATTTTCGGTCGTTAGTCAAAAAAAACCCTTGGCACAATTTTTCACACTATTGGCACACTTCCACCTCGCTTCAATGTTCAGAACGAACTGAACTGCCAACCAGCGGTGCAGACTGACGATGCTTAGGTTCCACAAGATGGGAACCTAAACACAGCCATCTTTTTTCTAGCATAGATGCGGTTTTCGCAGAAACCGGTATTCACACCTGAAGGCTTTGCTCACACCTATTTTCAAAATCGTTTTACGGATTTTTTGAGGTGCATCTTGAGCAAATTTAAATAAAACCTTCTACCCACCAAGTGTTTTTCTACATCTTGGCGGCATCTATGCTAGTATTGGTGTGGCAACACTCCACACCTTCCACAGCCCACAATGGCTACCCTCATTGTGACTTGGCCAAGTGATTTTTACTTTTTTTCACAATAACAGTCCTAGTCCTGTTCGTTTTATTTGTCGCGCAATTCCGTGCGTTCAGTCACTCGTGGGATTTCAGTTTCGTCGAGCATGGAGCACAAGGAGAAACTTTAGCCAACCCGAGTTTTATGAAAGTAATAAATAAACAAAGTGGTTTAATGACCACTGGAGTGCATGTGTGTGTTGGACGCCACTCCAAACGCACAGTGATTACGTCCGGACAAAACAAAATCGTCATTTTATGACTACACATAAAATGGTCGCCGTGTAGTTTTGTCCGTACGTCACTTTGCGCAACTAAAATTTTAGACCGCGACAACCCCACCCCCACCTCCACGAAAGTTGCTCGGTATCTGATAACCGAGAAACTTTCGTTACAGAAAACTAACCTAAGGGATACTAAGTTTCTCCTACATGTGGCCGTAGATCCTGTACGTGCCACGTCCCTTTCTCACGCCCATCCTCATCTTCGAGGACATAAGTCCAGGGAGATACCCTCTTTTTAACCCTATATGGTCCTATAAACTTGGGTGCTAATTTTGCTGCAAAGTAATTGGCTGCATCGGACAGCACAAAATTCCGTCTCCAGACTAATTCGTTCGGTAAGTATTGTACATCCCTACGTCTCAGATTATAGGTCTTTGCCATCTTGGCGCTCGCTATTTCCATTTTCGTCCGTATGTCTTGCCTCAACTTGGCCATAAGTTCCGCTCGTTCCTCACTATTATTACAAGTCGGTTCGTCTAAGTCATCCTTTCGTCGATAGTCCCTATCTCCCCGGACCGCCATGTTCCTGCCAAAATTTACAAAATAGGGAGATTGCCCTATCACCTCGTGCTGTGACGTGCGAATGCAGCAGGCTACTTTAGCCAGGTGAGTATCCCACGTTCGATGATTTTCAGAAATATAAGCCCTAAGGGTTGTCTTAATGATCTGATTAATCCGCTCGGCCGGGTTCGCCTGCGGATGATAATTGGCAGTGAACCGGAGCCGGACTCCAAAGGAGTCACACAAAGACTGCAGTTCTCTGCTCTTAAATTGAGGGCCATTGTCGCACACTATTGACCTAGGGACGCCAAAGAGTAAGAACACGTTGTTCTCCAGCTCTTTGCAGATGCTTTTTGCCGTTGCTGAACGTAATGGAAACAAAAGCGGGAATTTGGTGAAGTAGTCAACCACAGTTAAAATATAACTGTAACCTTGACTAGACTTCACAAGGGGTCCTACCAGATCCACGGAGATCATCTCCCATGGCTCCAAATCCTTGATCCTACCTACCATTCCACCAGCTGGCTTCCTATTGTCTGGTTTCACCTTTTGGCAAACCTGACATCCTTTAATATACCTAGCTATATCTGCCTTCATCTTTGGCCAATTATATTTGTCGGCCACCCTAGCTAACGTCTTCCGTACGCCCATGTGTCCTGCTAACTCATAAGCCCTATCGTAAACGTTGCTAAGCCCTGCCTTAACGTGTTTGTATAAAACACCGTTTTCGAACCGCCACGCGGAAAAATCAAGGGGCGTCTGTGCCACCTTTTTACTCATCTCCAGTACCCAAGGGTCCGTTGGTCCATCGGTGATTTCACTGATTACTGGAACACTCCGTGACAGCATATCCGGGACAACATGGTCCTTACCCTTGCGGTGTACGATTTCAAAATCGTACTGCTGTAGTTTAAGGGCCCACCTGGCCAGTCTCCCGCAGGGGTCCTTCAAATTGTTAAGCCACACGAGCGAGTAGTGATCAGTTACCACCGTAAAATGAACTCCCTCGATGTATGGACGCAGCTTCTCCACTGCCCACAAAACTGCCAGACACTCCTTCTCCGTTGTGGAATAATTTTTTTCACACTTATTAAGCGACCTACTCAAGTAAGAAATTACCTTTTCGCCCTCATCAAACTGCTGGGTCAGGACTGCGCCTATGCCAAAATCAGAGGCGTCAGTTTGTACAGAAAAGGGCCTATCAAAATCTGGGCAACTCAAAACAGGGGCAGTGACAAGGCGCTCTTTGGCCTTCAGAAAACTATCTTCGCACTCAGCCGACCAGTGAAACCTCTTATTTTTCTTAAGAAGATCCGTGAGTGGTTTCACTAGATCGGCGAAGTTTGGTACAAAACGCCTGTACCAAGAGATAGTACCTACAAAAGAACGAACTTCTTTGACATTCCTGGGGGCGGGTATCTTCAACATCGCCTCCACCTTTTCTGGGTCTACGTGTAGACCTTGCCTATCAACAACATAACCTAAATATCGAAGTGAAGACAAACAAAAATTACATTTTTCCCTATTCAGCCGTAACCCGGCGTCGCCAATTCTACGAAGGACTTCCCTCAAAACCTCTACGTGCTTTTCGAACGTATTCGCCAGGATGATGATGTCATCCAGGTAGACGAATACGTGCGGCTCCAAATCAGCTCCGATCACCGTATCTATAAATCTCTGCCACGTGGCAGGCGCATTATGCAGGCCATAGGGCATTCGCTTGAACTGGTAAAGTCCCCGACCTGGGACCGTAAAAGCGGTGAACGCCCTTGACTTTTCCGCGACTGGAATCTGCCAATACGCTGACTTTATATCCAAGCTTGAAAGATACTTGGCATCTTTCAGCTTATCCAATGTTGCGGAGATATACGGCAACGGGTAACTATCACGCTCGGTGTGCTTGTTGAGTGCTCTATAGTCGACACAAAATCGATAAGAGCCGTCCTTCTTCTTGATCATGACCACCGGTGAGGCCCACGGACTGTGAGAGACCTCGATCACGTCCTTCTCCAGAGACACTGGATAGTATCTCTGCTTGATGGGCTCCACATTTGGCTTTGGTCTGATCCGGTGTTCGACCAAATGTGTGCAGCCAAGACCCTCGGGCATCGCCTCAAAAATCTCTCCTACAAGTCGTTCCAACGACGCGGCTTCGCTAGAGGTCAATTCCGACCTTTCCACGATGCTTGCCACTGCCGACACTTCTACCCTATCGCTAAACCTCCACTGATTTCTGGCTACATCCGGGACAATGCCCGCCTTGACCCAAAAGTCAATGCCTAAAATCAGGTTTTGCGGTAAGCCTGGTATAACGAGGCACTCTATGAGGACCGACTTGCCCTCGACCTCGATCGGAAGTGTGATAACTCCGCGTGTGATAACAAACTCGCCATCCGCTAACGCGACCCTAGAAATAGTTGAAGAAGTCAACTCTATACCCCACGAACTTAAAATATCCCACCCTGGGCGACCAATGATGGTTCTTGAAGCTCCCGAATCTAACAAACCTCTCAGAAAAACTCCAAAAATTCTAACACCTAAATAAGGCCTATTATCTAATTCCTTTTCTAGAAGTGTAAACCCTAATCTAACCTCATGACAACAATTTTCTATGTCCCTATCTATCCTAGCCAGCTGGTTGCTCGCAGGCAACCTCTTTATTCTCGGCGAGCGCCTTGCCCTGCGTCTGCATGGGCTCGCAACACATTTCCCGACATATTCGGGTTAGGTCCCTCCCTTGGCCCCTCTCGGCCCCTATCTGCTTCGGCCCTGCTCTATTCGAGCACCGAGGACAATCGCGCTTCATGTACCCGGCCATTCCGCAGCCGTAGCACTTAATCCCTTTTGGACAGTTGACCGAAACATGTCCAAAACGTCTGCAATTAAAACACCGGAACGTCGGTTGTGGTGGCGAAGAAATCCTGCGTTCCAATCGTTGCGCCCGGAGCGGGGCGTTCACTTCAGCCACAGCGGGCTCTGCTGACACGTAGGCTAAGTCCGGCTCCAGAAGATTCCTTGAACGACTGCTTGGCGGCGGGACGAATGATTCCACATTCGTACGTACGGCTTCCAACTTACGACCTAACGAGACTAATTCTGAAAGAGTGGTTGGCTCAGCTAAACCTAGCTGAGTTTGAAAAAAAGGTGTCAAATTCGACATCACTAACCCTAACTTTCGGCGTTCAGAAAGAGGTTCGGCCAGCCGACCAAATAAGCCTCTCATTGCCGCTACAAAAATCCCTATGGACTCATTGCCCCCTTGAGTCCTTCTCCTAATCTCATCCATCAATAATTCGTCGTAGTTGGGTGGGAGAAACTCCAGTTTCAACTCCTTCACCAACTCCTGCCAATCTGACACGGTCTTACGTACCGCACGGAACCATAAAAGCGCCTTACCACTAAACAAATCTACTGCCCCTCTAAAAAGTTGGGTCTCACTGACCCCTTGAGCTTCACAAAGCTCCTCTACCCTCTCTAAAAACGAACTTAAGGACACGCCTACCTTTTCTCCAGAAAACTTCAACTCCCACTTCGACAAATTTTCGATTTTTTCCGGATACTGTAGACCTCCCTCTACACTAACCGAGCGACCTGCCACGGGTTCGGGTACCAGTGGCGCCGGTGGAACATCGTCCTCAACCGCAGCAGTTTTTTGTAGCGTGGCCCTTGGCTTGGCCATCTCCTCCGTAGTTTTGACGGGTTTTGGTGGTACCTCGTCTTCCTCATCCTGCACTCCAGCTAGCTCCAAGAGATCCGTCAGGAGCAACATCAGCCGGTTCCTCAGCTCCATCTGCTCGGATACCATACTGGCAGACGTAGGCCTAGACCGGTTAACCCGACCAACGCTCCACTCGAGCTTGGTCATAATCTTCAGGAACTCTGAAGACTTCGGGTCCTGTGGTGGGTTCTCCATGAGCGCCTCGATCTCCACGATCTTCGCCTCCAACGCTGCCTTATCCTCGGAGAACTCGAACGGGTACACGGTGAAGATGTCGACCGAGTCTCTGCGCTCTAGGTGCCTTGACGCTCTCAAGGTTTTCCTCATAGAGTCAACCGTACCTGTTGGTAACCCACGAGACTCCATCTCGTACACCAACTCTTCTTGGTTTAGCCGGTTGATCTCCATGGTATCAAATCAAAAGAAGACAAAAAAAAAATAAACAAAGATAAAAAACTAAAATCGCTGAAAACCTACTACAAATAAGAAAAATAATAAAAGAAAGGACAAACAAATCCGGACGTATACTAAAATAAAACAAAAACCCCAAAAACGAAATAAATAAAGCCAAAAAAAAATATATATATTAGTGGACCAACAACACACGTCGGACCAGTATTAAGAAACAACGCAAATATGCAGAAAATAAGAGCTCCGAATTAAGTGAAAACGGAACGACAACAAAAGTCGGACCAGCGACCAATAATACGTGCACGGATAAATAATGGTAATAATACCCGGATTCAAATACGTAATTTTTTATAAAAACCGACTCCGACTTTTAAATTTTATTTTATTAAACAAAAAAAATAAAAATTAACAAAAAGAAATCAAACAATAAAACAATATAAAACTATATATATGTATGTATATTAAAATATGAAGTATAAATAAAAAATGTAATAAAAATAAAAATATTATTCAAATTAAAATATTATTCAAATTAAAATCAAATCCCTTTAGCCCACCTTGCTTTCACTCATATACCGGAACTAAATTCCCTCTAGTCAAATTCGCCCGAACTTTACTTTTAAATTTAATTACGACTTTGATTAATTTTTTTCTTTAATTTAACTTGATTTAATTTCAAGTTATTTTTAATTAAATTTTAATTCACTTCCAATTTAGCTTTTGTTAAATTTTCATTTAACTTTATTTAACTTTAATTCAATTTAAGTTGATTTTAGTTCCCTTTTATTTTAATTTTAATTTGATTTTAATTGAATGTTGATTTAACTTTAATATTATTTTAATTTAATTTTAATTTAATTTAATTTAATTTTTAATTTCGGTTTAATTTAAATTTGTTTTAATTTTAATTTAATTTTAATTTAATTTTAATTTAATTTTAATTTAATTTTAATTTAATTTTAATTTAATTTTAATTTTAATTTTAATTTAATTTTAATTTAATTTTAATTTAATTTTAATTTAATTTTAATTTAATTTTAATTTAATTTTAATTTAATTTTAATTTAATTTTAATTTAATTTTAATTTAATTTTAATTTAATTTTAATTTAATTATAATTTAATTTGAATTTTAATTTAATTTAAATTTCATTTTAATTTAATTTTAATTGTAATTTTAATTTAATTTTAATTTTAATTTAATTTTAGTTTAATTTTAATTTAATTTTAATTTAATTTTAATTTAATTTTAATTTAATTTTAATTTAATTTTAATTTAATTTTAATTTAATTTTAATTTAATTTTAATTTAATTGTAATTTAGTTTTTAATTTAATTGTAATTTAATTGTAATTTAATTTTAATTTAATTTTAATTTAATTTTAATTTAATTTTAATTTAATTTTAATTTAATTTTATTTTAATTTTAATTTAAATTTTTTTTTCCACCAAGGACCCCACCTGGCCCACTGTGCGCATGAAACCAAGCAAATCAACTAAGCACACCAAAACAATGATCAAAAGGAAAACTATTTTTTTTTTTTTTTTTTTAACTTAATTCGATCGCGCCCACTGTGCCCTACGACCTGACAAAATAAAGGAAGAAAGACAAAAAAATGGAACGAACTCACCGGGTATTCCTGTGGTCCTGTATATGGAATCCGAGCTGAACTCTGCCGACGGCAATCTCTGCTCCGCTGTCAGCAATCTCTGCTCCGCTATCCACTACTCTCGGCAAGAACCAAGTAACCGAACACTGTTCCAATTTTTGCGCTGCTCCCCACCGTTGAAAAATTCACAGCACCAAGCTTCTCAAAATGCTCCTGAAATCAAAGATTTTGATCAATTTTATTTAACAAAACAAAAAAAGTAATTTTTTTTTCTTTTTTTTTTTGTCCAAAATTAATGTCAAAATGTCCGAGAATACACAAAATGTCTGTCCGAATATTTACAAAATGTCCGTCCGAAAGAATACACAATGTCCGTCCGATGGTGTGCCTAAAAAGACTGTCCGTCCAAATACACACGAGCGTCCGTCCAAATACACACAAGTGTCCGTCCGAAGCGAAATGTCCGTCCGTCCTGCGCAACACTAGGTGGAACCGACGATTTCCACCACTTGAACTTAAGCCGGAATTGTTTAACTTTTCTTAATTTTTTTTTTTTTTTTTTAATAACACGTCGCGCACTTGTTGGGTTATTTGTTTCTGTTTTTTTTTTTTTTTTAACACTTCACTATGTAAACGGCGCACAATTAAACGCTGTTTTTTTTTTGTTTTCCACTAAATTAACCACTTTTTTATTGTCTTTTTTTTTGTTTTTCGAGCCCCACGTTGGGCGCCAATTTGTCGCGGCACTTTTGTTCGCACTTTTTACCTTTTAGTATAGAACGTATTACAAACGCGCACACTTATTTATTTATTAATTTAAACCAAAAACTTTCCCGGCGCGATCGCGAGTTTAGCACTTATTTAATTAATGCGCGAACAGCTGATTCGTTTATTGTGTGGAACCCAAGTGCACAATAGTGCCGACGACAAGGGTTGCCACCTGCTCAGCGGAGACGGGTGTGGGTATTCAAATTACAATGGAAAAGGAAAACCGAAAACAATAATGCAGGTGCGTTTGATAAGACTTTTTAATGAAAGTCTTATCAAATTTATGCACCGTGGGACCGAACGAAAATAAAATACGATAAAAAAAAATATGTTATTCTTATTATTAAAGTATCGCGATTTTTACGTATTTTCGATTAAAAGAAAAAAATATACCACAAAAAAAATAACCCAATTTTTGGGTCGCACTCTAATTGCGGGTTCAAGGGGACCACTTGAACCCTCACACGATTCCACCGGTGGAATCAATTTATTTCACCTGTTCCGGACGGAACTAGGCTCGAGTGCGAGGGGCCTAACACACAAGAAAAACGCGCCAAAGCAAACGCGGAGCACGACTACACGCGACGGTAAAACAAAAAAAAGGAGCGCGGTAACACAAAAAGAAAACCGGGCGATAAAATTTAATCACCGTGTGTGGCGAGCGCACCAACACACAGAGGCAAAAACACAAATATATATATATATAAAATAAAAAGGGTACTCCCTGACAGCTGGAGTCCTCCGTTCCTGGCTTTCCGGGCCTCTCGTTGGTCCTGCGACGAACTCCCAAATCCCACGTAATTCGTCGGTCGCAACTGGCTCACAGCTTCCCTGGAACCACTTCACTTAAGTGTATATATATATATATATATATCACTTTTTTTCTTTTTTGTTTAATTTTCGGTCGTTAGTCAAAAAAAACCCTTGGCACAATTTTTCACACTATTGGCACACTTCCACCTCGCTTCAATGTTCAGAACGAACTGAACTGCCAACCAGCGGTGCAGACTGACGATGCTTAGGTTCCACAAGATGGGAACCTAAACACAGCCATCTTTTTTCTAGCATAGATGCGGTTTTCGCAGAAACCGGTATTCACACCTGAAGGCTTTGCTCACACCTATTTTCAAAATCGTTTTACGGATTTTTTGAGGTGCATCTTGAGCAAATTTAAATAAAACCTTCTACCCACCAAGTGTTTTTCTACATCTTGGCGGCATCTATGCTAGTATTGGTGTGGCAACACTCCACACCTTCCACAGCCCACAATGGCTACCCTCATTGTGACTTGGCCAAGTGATTTTTACTTTTTTTCACAATAACAGTCCTAGTCCTGTTCGTTTTATTTGTCGCGCAATTCCGTGCGTTCAGTCACTCGTGGGATTTCAGTTTCGTCGAGCATGGAGCACAAGGAGAAACTTTAGCCAACCCGAGTTTTATGAAAGTAATAAATAAACAAAGTGGTTTAATGACCACTGGAGTGCATGTGTGTGTTGGACGCCACTCCAAACGCACAGTGATTACGTCCGGACAAAACAAAATCGTCATTTTATGACTACACATAAAATGGTCGCCGTGTCCGTCTCCAGACTAATTCGTTCGGTAAGTATTGTACATCCCTACGTCTCAGATTATAGGTCTTTGCCATCTTGGCGCTCGCTATTTCCATTTTCGTCCGTATGTCTTGCCTCAACTTGGCCATAAGTTCCGCTCGTTCCTCACTATTATTACAAGTCGGTTCGTCTAAGTCATCCTTTCGTCGATAGTCCCTATCTCCCCGGACCGCCATGTTCCTGCCAAAATTTACAAAATAGGGAGATTGCCCTATCACCTCGTGCTGTGACGTGCGAATGCAGCAGGCTACTTTAGCCAGGTGAGTATCCCACGTTCGATGATTTTCAGAAATATAAGCCCTAAGGGTTGTCTTAATGATCTGATTAATCCGCTCGGCCGGGTTCGCCTGCGGATGATAATTGGCAGTGAACCGGAGCCGGACTCCAAAGGAGTCACACAAAGACTGCAGTTCTCTGCTCTTAAATTGAGGGCCATTGTCGCACACTATTGACCTAGGGACGCCAAAGAGTAAGAACACGTTGTTCTCCAGCTCTTTGCAGATGCTTTTTGCCGTTGCTGAACGTAATGGAAACAAAAGCGGGAATTTGGTGAAGTAGTCAACCACAGTTAAAATATAACTGTAACCTTGACTAGACTTCACAAGGGGTCCTACCAGATCCACGGAGATCATCTCCCATGGCTCCAAATCCTTGATCCTACCTACCATTCCACCAGCTGGCTTCCTATTGTCTGGTTTCACCTTTTGGCAAACCTGACATCCTTTAATATACCTAGCTATATCTGCCTTCATCTTTGGCCAATTATATTTGTCGGCCACCCTAGCTAACGTCTTCCGTACGCCCATGTGTCCTGCTAACGGATCATCATGGCACTCGCGCAAAGCCTCCTTTCTCTCAGCTTTTCCTAACACTCGCTTCCACTCATAAGCCCTATCGTAAACGTTGCTAAGCCCTGCCTTAACGTGTTTGTATAAAACACCGTTTTCGAACCGCCACGCGGAAAAATCAAGGGGCGTCTGTGCCACCTTTTTACTCATCTCCAGTACCCAAGGGTCCGTTGGTCCATCGGTGATTTCACTGATTACTGGAACACTCCGTGACAGCATATCCGGGACAACATGGTCCTTACCCTTGCGGTGTACGATTTCAAAATCGTACTGCTGTAGTTTAAGGGCCCACCTGGCCAGTCTCCCGCAGGGGTCCTTCAAATTGTTAAGCCACACGAGCGAGTAGTGATCAGTTACCACCGTAAAATGAACTCCCTCGATGTATGGACGCAGCTTCTCCACTGCCCACAAAACTGCCAGACACTCCTTCTCCGTTGTGGAATAATTTTTTTCACACTTATTAAGCGACCTACTCAAGTAAGAAATTACCTTTTCGCCCTCATCAAACTGCTGGGTCAGGACTGCGCCTATGCCAAAATCAGAGGCGTCAGTTTGTACAGAAAAGGGCCTATCAAAATCTGGGCAACTCAAAACAGGGGCAGTGACAAGGCGCTCTTTGGCCTTCAGAAAACTATCTTCGCACTCAGCCGACCAGTGAAACCTCTTATTTTTCTTAAGAAGATCCGTGAGTGGTTTCACTAGATCGGCGAAGTTTGGTACAAAACGCCTGTACCAAGAGATAGTACCTACAAAAGAACGAACTTCTTTGACATTCCTGGGGGCGGGTATCTTCAACATCGCCTCCACCTTTTCTGGGTCTACGTGTAGACCTTGCCTATCAACAACATAACCTAAATATCGAAGTGAAGACAAACAAAAATTACATTTTTCCCTATTCAGCCGTAACCCGGCGTCGCCAATTCTACGAAGGACTTCCCTCAAAACCTCTACGTGCTTTTCGAACGTATTCGCCAGGATGATGATGTCATCCAGGTACATCCAGGTAGACGAATACGTGCGTTCCAAATCAGCTCCGATCACCGTATCTATAAATCTCTGCCACGTGGCAGGCGCATTATGCAGGCCATAGGGCATTCGCTTGAACTGGTAAAATCCCCGACCTGGGACCGTAAAAGCGGTGAACGCCCTTGACTTGTCCGCGACTGGAATCTGCCAATACGCTGACTTTATATCCAAGCTTGAAAGATACTTGCATCTTTCAGCTTATCCAATGTTGCGGAGATATACGGCAACGGGTAACTATCACGCTCGGTGTGCTTGTTGAGTGCTCTATAGTCGACACAAAATCGATAAGAGCCGTCCTTCTTCTTGATCCTGACCACCGGTGAGGCCCACGGACTGTGAGAGACCTCGATCACGTCCTTCTCCAACATCTCCTCGATTTCCTTGTCGATGTGCTTCTGGATGGCCGGAGACACTGAATAGTATCTCTGCTTGATGGGCTCCACTTTTGGCTTTGGTCTGATCCGGTGTTCGACCAAATGTGCAGCCAGACCCTCGGGCATCGCCTCAAAAATCTCTCCTACAAGTCGTTCCAACGACGCGGCTTCGCTAGAGGTCAATTCCGACCTTTCCACGATGCTTGCCACTGCCGACACTTCTACCCTATCGCTAAACCTCCACTGATTTCTGGCTACATCCGGACAATGCCCGCCTTGACCCAAAAGTCAATGCCTAAAATCAGGTTTAGCGGTAAGCCTGGTATAACGAGGCACTCTATGAGGACCGACTTGCCCTCGACCTCGATCGGAAGTGTGATAACTCCGCGTGAGAACAAACTCGCCATCCGCTAACGCGACCCTAGAAATAGTTGAAGAAGTCAACTCTATACCCCACGAACTTAAAATATCCCACCCTGGGCGACCAATGATGGTTCTTGAAGCTCCGAATCTAACAAACCTCTCAGAAAAACTCCAAAAATTCTAACACCTAAATAAGGCCTATTATCTATTCCTTTTCTAGAAGTGTAAACCCTAATCTAACCTCATGACAACAATTTTCTATGTCCCTATCTATCCTAGCCAGCTGGTTGCTCGCAGGCAACCTCTTTATTCTCGGCGAGCGCCTTGCCCTGCGTCTGCATGGGCTCGCAACACATTTCCCGACATATTCGGGTTAGGTCCCTCCCTTGGCCCCTCTCGGCCCCTATCTCCTTCGGCCCTGCTCTATTCGAGCACCGAGGACAATCGCGCTTCATGAACCCGGCCATTCCGCAGCCGTAGCACTCAATACCTTTTGGACAGTTGACCGAAACATGTCCAAAACGTCTGCAATTAAAACACCGGAACTTCGGTTGTGGTGGCGAAGAAATCCTGCGTTCCAATCGTTGCGCCCGGAGCGGGGTGTTCACTTCAGCCACAGCGGGCTCTGCTGACACGTAGGCTAAGTCCGGCTCCAGAAGATTCCTTGAACGACTGCTTGGCGGCGGGACGAATGATTCCACATTCGTACGTACGGCTTCCAACTTACGACCTAACGAGACTAATTCTGAAAGAGTGGTTGGCTCAGCTAAACCTAGCTGAGTTTGAAAAAAAGGTGTCAAATTCGACATCACTAACCCTAACTTTCGGCGTTCAGAAAGAGGTTCGGCCAGCCGACCAAATAAGCCTCTCATTGCCGCTACAAAAATCCCTATGGACTCATTGCCCCCTTGAGTCCTTCTCCTAATCTCATCCATCAATAATTCGTCGTAGTTGGGTGGGAGAAACTCCAGTTTCAACTCCTTCACCAACTCCTGCCAACCTGACACGGTCTTACGTACCGCACGGAACCATAAAAGCGCCTTACCACTAAACAAATCTACTGCCCCTCTAAAAAGTTGGGTCTCACTGACCCCTTGAGCTTCACAAAGCTCCTCTACCCTCTCTAAAAACGAACTTAAGGACACGCCTACCTTTTCTCCAGAAAACTTCAACTCCCACTTCGACAAATTTTCGATTTTTTCCGGATACTGTAGACCTCCCTCTACACTAACCGAGCGACCTGCCACGGGTTCGGGTACCAGTGGCGCCGGTGGAACATCGTCCTCAACCGCAGCAGTTTTTTGTAGCGTGGCCCTTGGCTTGGCCATCTCCTCCGTAGTTTTGACGGGTTTTGGTGGTACCTCGTCTTCCTCATCCTGCACTCCAGCTAGCTCCAAGAGATCCGTCAGGAGCAACATCAGCCGGTTCCTCAGCTCCATCTGCTCGGATACCATACTGGCAGACGTAGGCCTAGACCGGTTAACCCGACCAACGCTCCACTCGAGCTTGGTCATAATCTTCAGGAACTCTGAAGACTTCGGGTCCTGTGGTGGGTTCTCCATGAGCGCCTCGATCTCCACGATCTTCGCCTCCAACGCTGCCTTATCCTCGGAGAACTCGAACGGGTACACGGTGAAGATGTCGACCGAGTCTCTGCGCTCTAGGTGCCTTGACGCTCTCAAGGTTTTCCTCATAGAGTCAACCGTACCTGTTGGTAACCCACGAGACTCCATCTCGTACACCAACTCTTCTTGGTTTAGCCGGTTGATCTCCATGGTATCAAATCAAAAGAAGACAAAAAAAAATAAACAAAGATAAAAAACTAAAATCGCTGAAAACCTACTACAAATAAGAAAAATAATAAAAGAAAGGACAAACAAATCCGGACGTATACTAAAATAAAACAAAAACCCCAAAAACGAAATAAATAAAGCCAAAAAAAAATATATATATTAGTGGACCAACAACACACGTCGGACCAGTATTAAGAAACAACGCAAATATGCAGAAAATAAGAGCTCCGAATTAAGTGAAAACGGAACGACAACAAAAGTCGGACCAGCGACCAATAATACGTGCACGGATAAATAATGGTAATAATACCCGGATTCAAATACGTAATTTTTTATAAAAACCGACTCCGACTTTTAAATTTTATTTTATTAAACAAAAAAAATAAAAATTAACAAAAAGAAATCAAACAATAAAACAATATAAAACTATATATATGTATGTATATTAAAATATGAAGTATAAATAAAAAATGTAATAAAAATAAAAATATTATTCAAATTAAAATATTATTCAAATTAAAATCAAATCCCTTTAGCCCACCTTGCTTTCACTCATATACCGGAACTAAATTCCCTCTAGTCAAATTCGCCCGAACTTTACTTTTAAATTTAATTACGACTTTGATTAATTTTTTTCTTTAATTTAACTTGATTTAATTTCAAGTTATTTTTAATTAAATTTTAATTCACTTCCAATTTAGCTTTTGTTAAATTTTCATTTAACTTTATTTAACTTTAATTCAATTTAAGTTGATTTTAGTTCCCTTTTATTTTAATTTTAATTTGATTTTAATTGAATGTTGATTTAACTTTAATATTATTTTAATTTAATTTTAATTTAATTTCATTTAATTTTTAATTTCGGTTTAATTTAAATTTGTTTTAATTTTAATTTAATTTTAATTTAATTTTAATTTAATTTTAATTTAATTTTAATTTAATTTTAATTTAATTTTAATTTAATTTTAATTTAATTTTAATTTAATTTTAATTTAATTTTAATTTTAATTTAATTTTAATTTAATTTTAATTTAATTTTAATTTAATTTTAATTTAATTTTAATTTAATTTTAATTTAATTTTAATTTAATTTTAATTTAATTGTAATTTAGTTTTTAATTTAATTGTAATTTAATTGTAATTTAATTTTAATTTAATTTTAATTTAATTTTAATTTAATTTTATTTTAATTTTAATTTAAATTTTTTTTTCCACCAAGGACCCCACCTGGCCCACTGTGCGCATGAAACCAAGCAAATCAACTAAGCACACCAAAACAATGATCAAAAGGAAAACTATTTTTTTTTTTTTTTTTTAACTTAATTCGATCGCGCCCACTGTGCCCTACGACCTGACAAAATAAAGGAAGAAAGACAAAAAAATGGAACGAACTCACCGGGTATTCCTGTGGTCCTGTATATGGAATCCGAGCTGAACTCTGCCGACGGCAATCTCTGCTCCGCTGTCAGCAATCTCTGCTCCGCTATCCACTACTCTCGGCAAGAACCAAGTAACCGAACACTGTTCCAATTTTTGCGCTGCTCCCCACCGTTGAAAAATTCACAGCACCAAGCTTCTCAAAATGCTCCTGAAATCAAAGATTTTGATCAATTTTATTTAACAAAACAAAAAAAGTAATTTTTTTTTCTTTTTTTTTTTGTCCAAAATTAATGTCAAAATGTCCGAGAATACACAAAATGTCTGTCCGAATATTTACAAAATGTCCGTCCGAAAGAATACACAATGTCCGTCCGATGGTGTGCCTAAAAAGACTGTCCGTCCAAATACACACGAGCGTCCGTCCAAATACACACAAGTGTCCGTCCGAAGCGAAATGTCCGTCCGTCCTGCGCAACACTAGGTGGAACCGACGATTTCCACCACTTGAACTTAAGCCGGAATTGTTTAACTTTTCTTAATTTTTTTTTTTTTTTTTTAATAACACGTCGCGCACTTGTTGGGTTATTTGTTTCTGTTTTTTTTTTTTTTTTAACACTTCACTATGTAAACGGCGCACAATTAAACGCTGTTTTTTTTTTGTTTTCCACTAAATTAACCACTTTTTTATTGTCTTTTTTTTTGTTTTTCGAGCCCCACGTTGGGCGCCAATTTGTCGCGGCACTTTTGTTCGCACTTTTTACCTTTTAGTATAGAACGTATTACAAACGCGCACACTTATTTATTTATTAATTTAAACCAAAAACTTTCCCGGCGCGATCGCGAGTTTAGCACTTATTTAATTAATGCGCGAACAGCTGATTCGTTTATTGTGTGGAACCCAAGTGCACAATAGTGCCGACGACAAGGGTTGCCACCTGCTCAGCGGAGACGGGTGTGGGTATTCAAATTACAATGGAAAAGGAAAACCGAAAACAATAATGCAGGTGCGTTTGATAAGACTTTTTAATGAAAGTCTTATCAAATTTATGCACCGTGGGACCGAACGAAAATAAAATACGATAAAAAAAAATATGTTATTCTTATTATTAAAGTATCGCGATTTTTACGTATTTTCGATTAAAAGAAAAAAATATACCACAAAAAAAATAACCCAATTTTTGGGTCGCACTCTAATTGCGGGTTCAAGGGGACCACTTGAACCCTCACACGATTCCACCGGTGGAATCAATTTATTTCACCTGTTCCGGACGGAACTAGGCTCGAGTGCGAGGGGCCTAACACACAAGAAAAACGCGCCAAAGCAAACGCGGAGCACGACTACACGCGACGGTAAAACAAAAAAAAGGAGCGCGGTAACACAAAAAGAAAACCGGGCGATAAAATTTAATCACCGTGTGTGGCGAGCGCACCAACACACAGAGGCAAAAACACAAATATATATATATATAAAATAAAAAGGGTACTCCCTGACAGCTGGAGTCCTCCGTTCCTGGCTTTCCGGGCCTCTCGTTGGTCCTGCGACGAACTCCCAAATCCCACGTAATTCGTCGGTCGCAACTGGCTCACAGCTTCCCTGGAACCACTTCACTTAAGTGTATATATATATATATATATATCACTTTTTTTCTTTTTTGTTTAATTTTCGGTCGTTAGTCAAAAAAAACCCTTGGCACAATTTTTCACACTATTGGCACACTTCCACCTCGCTTCAATGTTCAGAACGAACTGAACTGCCAACCAGCGGTGCAGACTGACGATGCTTAGGTTCCACAAGATGGGAACCTAAACACAGCCATCTTTTTTCTAGCATAGATGCGGTTTTCGCAGAAACCGGTATTCACACCTGAAGGCTTTGCTCACACCTATTTTCAAAATCGTTTTACGGATTTTTTGAGGTGCATCTTGAGCAAATTTAAATAAAACCTTCTACCCACCAAGTGTTTTTCTACATCTTGGCGGCATCTATGCTAGTATTGGTGTGGCAACACTCCACACCTTCCACAGCCCACAATGGCTACCCTCATTGTGACTTGGCCAAGTGATTTTTACTTTTTTTCACAATAACAGTCCTAGTCCTGTTCGTTTTATTTGTCGCGCAATTCCGTGCGTTCAGTCACTCGTGGGATTTCAGTTTCGTCGAGCATGGAGCACAAGGAGAAACTTTAGCCAACCCGAGTTTTATGAAAGTAATAAATAAACAAAGTGGTTTAATGACCACTGGAGTGCATGTGTGTGTTGGACGCCACTCCAAACGCACAGTGATTACGTCCGGACAAAACAAAATCGTCATTTTATGACTACACATAAAATGGTCGCCGTGTAGTTTTGTCCGTACGTCACTTTGGCGCAACTAAAATTTTAGACCGCGACAACCCCACCCCCACCTCCACGAAAGTTGCTCGGTATCTGATAACCGAGAAACTTTCGTTACAGAAAACTAATCTAAGGGATACTAAGTTTCTCCTACATGTGGCCGTAGATCCTGTACGTGCCACGTCCCTTTCTCACGCCCATCCTCATCTTCGAGGACATAAGTTCAGGGAGATACCCTCTTTTTAACCCTATATGGTCCTATAAACTTGGGTGCTAATTTTGCTGCAAAGTAATTGGCTGCATCGGACAGCACAAAATTCCGTCTCCAGACTAATTCGTTCGGTAAGTATTGTACATCCCTACGTCTCAGATTATAGGTCTTTGCCATCTTGGCGCTCGCTATTTCCATTTTCGTCCGTATGTCTTGCCTCAACTTGGCCATAAGTTCCGCTCGTTCCTCACTATTATTACAAGTCGGTTCGTCTAAGTCATCCTTTCGTCGATAGTCCCTATCTCCCCGGACCGCCATGTTCCTGCCAAAATTTACAAAATAGGGAGATTGCCCTATCACCTCGTGCTGCGACGTGCGAATGCAGCAGGCTACTTTAGCCAGGTGAGTATCCCACGTTCGATGATTTTCAGAAATATAAGCCCTAAGGGTTGTCTTAATGATCTGATTAATCCGCTCGGCCGGGTTCGCCTGCGGATGATAATTGGCAGTGAACCGGAGCCGGACTCCAAAGGAGTCACACAAAGACTGCAGTTCTCTGCTCTTAAATTGAGGGCCATTGTCGCACACTATTGACCTAGGGACGCCAAAGAGTAAGAACACGTTGTTCTCCAGCTCTTTGCAGATGCTTTTTGCCGTTGCTGAACGTAATGGAAACAAGAGCGGGAATTTGGTGAAGTAGTCAACCACAGTTAAAATATTTTTTATTTATTTAATATTTATTAATACAATAATAAATTATTATAATAATATGTACAGCGAGTACTAGCTGCCAGGGCTTTCGACTCGGTAAAAAATATAGGGAATTAATGTAATACATACTTGATTATACTAAATGTCTAAAATAAGATTGCAATTTTAAAAATAGGTTTCAATAGCATAGATATTGTGAAAGTTTATGGTTTTTAGAAGTTCAGTAGGAATTCTATCTTTAAAAGTATCTTTGCGCTGCTGAGTAAGTTGGCTGCATTCGTTAAGGATATGTTCGATAGTTAGTAATGCATTGCAAAATCTGCAGTTTGTTGGAGAGTTGCCACTTAAAAGATGTCCGTGAGTCAATTTTGTATGCCCAACACGAAGTCGAACGAAAAGTCTGGTTTGTTGCCGAGAACATGATGCAGGATAATTTGCTTTTAGTGCGTCTGGATTGAAGTTATGGTAGCGATGGTTGTAGCTAGCCCACTCTTCCAAGCGACATTTGTATAGGTGCTTCTTAATAAAGTTTGCCAAGTCTTTGTTTTCATTTGTGCTTATAGTTATACATGGCGATTTTGCGGCGTCTTTAGCTTCTTGATCTGCATTATCATTTCCTGGTATGCCTGAGTGGCCAGGAATCCACATAAGTTGAAGCGTTTTTGGATGTCGGATGTAAGAATCCCGGATATTGGATATGATTTCACTGTTATTGTTGACGTTCAAGATGGCGTCAATAGTGGATTTGCTGTCTGAACAGATTACAAATTTCCCTTTGTTACTAACACAAAAATCGATGGCAGTTTGTATTGCCAGAGCTTCAGCGGTAAGTACCGAGGCGTGTTCTGCAAGTAATCCTTTAGCGATTAAGTTGCCATTTTGATGCACGACGGCAAACGAAATTCCATCGCCAGATTTTGAACCGTCGGTATACACTAGTGTGTAGCCTTTCATTTTGAACTGGCTTTCTAGATCAGTAAAAACTTGCCGATATATCGCTGGACTTGTAGTTGATTTTGGATAGTCTGCTAACTTCAGTACAAAAGATGATTGGTCGAGCCGCCAAGGTGGCTCTCTATTATGTTTTATGATGCGGGGCTTAATGTTCAATTGCATGGTCTTCAAACCTTCAATGCAGTGCCGAATAGCCGACTTTATTTTATAAGTTTTTTTGTGGGCTAGTGCTCTGGTTACATCTTGGTGTAGGATAGCGTTGTTGCAGTTAAAAAGTTTTGGAATAAGATTGTATGTTGCCCATTTTATTCGCCCGGATATTGTTGGTAGACCAGCCTCGGCCAAGATATTTTTGATTGGTGATGTTGGGAATGCGCTGATACTTCTGCAAACTGCTGTGTGGTATGGCGCGTATAGGTGTCGGATGTTGCTTTGTGCGCACCACCCGAATATTGGGAGTGCGTAATCAATTTTAGATAGTAATAAACTTCTAGTTATATTTACAAGTGTATTTATGTGTACAAGTGAATGTTTTGATGATAAAAATTTTATGATATTAGCTCTGGCAGCTAGTTTTGTTCTAAGAGTAAGACATTGTTGATTAAAAGTGAGCTTAGTATCAAAAATTATTCCCAAAATTCTTAAATTATTTACAAATTCAATGACAATATTGTTATGTTTTAATAAAAATTTTGAACAGTTAATTTTTTTGCAAATATGTAGAACTTTACATTTTTCGATTGAGAGAGTCGCTCCTGAAAGCTGTCCCCATTCTTTAATTTTGTTTAATATATCTGTAAAGTTATTTTTTACCGATATATTATCGTTTATTTTTGAAAAAATAATTGCATCATCTGCATAAATGGCGTGTTCGATGTTTTTATATTTAGCTAGAATTCTACTCAATTGGTCGAACGCTATAATAAAAAGGATTACAGACAATGGTGATCCCTGGGGAATCCCATTGTGAAGTGTAAAAGTCTCCGATATTTTATGATTTATCCTAACTCGAAATTTACGATTGGTCAGGAAGGCCTTTACGAAGTTAAAGACCTTCGGACCCACTTTCCAAGCTTGGAGTTGTTTCAAAACCACGTGCACTCCAATGCGGTCAAAAGCTCTTTCAAAATCGGTCGCCAAAATGGAGACATGATTTTTGTTTGAAAGAGCACTTGATGCATAGTGCTGGAGATGCAATAATAGGTCCAAAGTGCTTTGATTTCGTTTGAAAGCGACTTGGTTGGCGCTGATGAGGCTGTTTTTATTTACGTACCAAGAGATTCTTTTTGCGATTATTTTTTCAAAAATCTTTGCCATGCAGGGCAATAGAGAAATTGGGCGATAACTACTAATATCCGAAGCCGGTTTATTCGGCTTGGGAATCGGTACAACTTCCGCTGTTTTCCAAGACTGGGGATATATTCCCCTATCAAAAATGTTATTATACAATGCAAGCAGTCTATGTTTGGCAGAACGTGGGAGGTTTTTAAGCATTGGATATGATATTCTGTCAAAGCCAGGAGTTTTGCCTTTAGCGAGGTGAACGGAGTTCTCGAGTTCAATAATCGATATTTTATTTTCGATTTGGTTAGCTGCAGCAGATAGGCTGCTTGCAATGTATTCACTTTGCAACATTTGTCCTTTATTTAAGATAAACTCTTGTGAAAAGTTTTGGTCTTCAGAGTAGAGTGACCCAAAACCTTCCAAAAGAATTGGCTATGTCCAAAGAAGATGTTAATTGGGAATTGTTTAGGTTTATTAGTTTAATATTTACATTATTATTATTCCCTGTTAGAGTTTTTATGTCGGACCAAATTCTTTTTATGCTTGAGTTAGGATTGATTGTTTTAGTAAAGTTTTCGAAACTTTTATATTTGGCTGATTTTAAAGTTTTTTTAAAAGTAGCATTCGATTTTTTATACGATATTAAGTTCTGAGTGCTTTGAACGCGTTTATAAATATGCCAATGGAGTTGTTTTAACTTTCTTAATTCACTAAGCTCGGTAGACCACCAAGGAACGGTTGATTTAACAAAACTATTTTTGGTCTGTGGAATAGCTATATTAGCTGCTGATCGAATTAATTTATTAAGCTGAGCCGCTTCTTTATTTATATTGCTAGAGCATGGTACGGAACTATTTTTTATTTCGTATAATGTTTGGAATTTAGGCCAATTGACGAAATCAGTTTTAAATTTAGATTTAGTCTTTATTTTCTCAAGACTTAAGTTTGATAATACTTCAGTTACAATGGGGAAATGATCGCTACCATGGAGGTAATTTAATCTTTCCCAATTGCACTTCGGTGCAAGATGGGCTGAACACATTGTCAAATCGACATGTGTGAATGTTTTGTGAGTTGAGAAGTGAGTTTCACTACCGTCGTTTAAAATTATGAGATTTTCGACAAAAATTACATCTTCTAGATTTTTACCTCTATCGTTACTTTCTTTGGATCCCCAAAGAAGGCTCCAAGAATTAAAATCACCTAAGAGAATGACAGGTGTATTTATCTGTCTTAAAATTAGCAAGATATCTTGCGAAGAGAACGATTGTGTTGGTGGAATATAAAGATTTACTATGGTAAATGTGAAAGCAATGTTTATTTGTATAGCCAAAACTGATATGTTTGAAGTGACTGCAACGCACTTGTGAGGAATATGTTTCTTCACCAATATTCCAATTCCCTGTTTAGAAGTAGTGTTAATAGGTAAATTGTGGAAAATACCTACGTAATCTTTAGGTGTTATTGCATTGTGGAAATTACAAGAAAAATGAGTTTCTTGTATTGCAAAAAAGTCGGGCTGTCTGTCTTTAATAAGAAGTATCATTTCATGATAATTATTGAGAAAACCGTTCATGTTCCATTGAATAATTTTAAATTTCATAATGGGATAAAGGAGAAGATAATGATATTATTAAATTTCGTCGTCTTCCATTGAGAGTTCATCATATATTATCTCGTGTGCAGAATTTGAGAAATTGTTTAGGTTGGAGTCGATCGAGCTAACGTTGCTATTTGACTCTGCGAGCAGAGAAACAGTATTGTTGTTGGGGGAGTGATAAGAGAAAATAGAAGTAGTGGTTGAAGAGTATTTATTATTGTGTGGATTGTGTTTTGTGGTGTTTGTTGAAGTTGAAGGTATAGAAGAGAGCATTGTAGAAGGAGAGTGGGTAGATGAAGGTGAGAAAGGTAGACTTTCTTTTGTTGAATAGGGAGTCATAGAAAGGGACTCTGTGTTTGCTAATTTACTATTGTTGTTGCTAAAATTTGAACTTTTATTGATATCTGTTTCTTGTGTTTTATTTTCGCTTGTAATATTAATTTGTGTTGTTGGTTTAGTATTTATTTTTTTGTGTTTTGCGATTACAGTATTTGATTTAGCTACCTCTGCGTAGCTTTCCGTAGCGGAATCGCTACCGTAGTTTTGTTGCTGTGTGGTTGTGTTTTGTTGTATATTTCTTTCGTAAATTGTTTTAGCAGCGCGCATTGAGCACTTGTTTTTAGTTTTAATTTCTAGCACTGTTTTGTGTTCAATATATTTTTTGCATTCTTTGGAGGATGAGGGGTGTTCTGATGAACAATTAGCACAAAAAGTACGAGTGCAATCTTGGGGGGCGTGAGGAGGAAGATTGCAGTTGACACATGCTGGAGGCTTAGTGCATCGTTTGGCCGTGTGCCCAAGTAATTGGCATAGCTTGCAGCGCATAGGGTTAGGAAAATATTCTTTTACAAAAACCGAGTGCCATGAGACATCGATTTTTTTTGGTGCTAGGTATAAATCAAAAGTTAATAATATTACCCCACTTGGTACTGCTTTACCTTCAACAAATTTATTAAATTTGAAGACTGAAACAACTCCCTGTGATTTTAATTCAGTGATGATTTCGGTGTCTGGCACTTTATTAAGGTATGGCGCATAAATTGTGCCTTTAGAGTAGTTTAGGGACGGATGCATGGAGCACTTGATCGGGCAAATATTGCTTAGATATTTAGCTGATAAGAATTTTTCGGCAGTGGCCTGATCTTGGACGAGTAAAAGAAGATTCCCATCGCGTAAGACGGAAATAGAAACTATATTCGTGCTTATAATTTGAAGGGCTTTGTGGACTGCGAAACATGAAAAATCAGCTAAAGGTTTCTGATCGTTAAGCGAAGTAACAGTAATAAATTTATGGTTGGGTAGCACCACTGCTGGGAGTTCGGGATAAGCCTCGTCTTTTTTACTTTTATTTGGTTTTTTTCTTTTTGATTGGGGACTTCTATCTGCCAAAATGGCAAACCGATTGTCCCCCACAAGCGGAGGTGGCCCGGGGGCCATAGTAAATTGTTTTTAATATAAGCTTACTTAAAAAAGGTTTTCACTGTTAGCAAAAACAAAATTATGTGTGTTTGAATTTAAGCCGAACACAATGACCGCGATCAACGCGAAATGAAAACACAAGATTAAGAGAAAGAGAACCAATCGCAACGAGTGTTAGTCGATGACTGCAGTTAAAATATAACTGTAACCTTGACTAGACTTCACAAGGGGTCCTACCAGATCCACGGAGATCATCTCCCATGGCTCCAAATCCTTGATCCTACCTACCATTCCACCAGCTGGCTTCCTATTGTCTGGTTTCACCTTTTGGCAAACCTGACATCCTTTAATATACCTAGCTATATCTGCCTTCATCTTTGGCCAATTATATTTGTCGGCCACCCTAGCTAACGTCTTCCGTACGCCCATGTGTCCTGCTAACGGATCATCATGGCACTCGCGCAAAGCCTCCTTTCTCTCAGCTTTTCCTAACACTCGCTTCCACTCATAAGCCCTATCGTAAACGTTGCTAAGCCCTGCCTTAACGTGTTTGTATAAAACACCGTTTTCGAACCGCCACGCGGAAAAATCAAGGGGCGTCTGTGCCACCTTTTTACTCATCTCCAGTACCCAAGGGTCCGTTGGTCCATCGGTGATTTCACTGATTACTGGAACACTCCGTGACAGCATATCCGGGACAACATGGTCCTTACCCTTGCGGTGTACGATTTCAAAATCGTACTGCTGTAGTTTAAGGGCCCACCTGGCCAGTCTCCCGCAGGGGTACTTCAAATTGTTAAGCCACACGAGCGAGTAGTGATCAGTTACCACCGTAAAATGAACTCCCTCGATGTATGGACGCAGCTTCTCCACTGCCCACAAAACTGCCAGACACTCCTTCTCCGTTGTGGAATAATTTTTTTCACACTTATTAAGCGACCTACTCAAGTAAGAAATTACCTTTTCGCCCTCATCAAACTGCTGGGTCAGGACTGCGCCTATGCCAAAATCAGAGGCGTCAGTTTGTACAGAAAAGGGCCTATCAAAATCTGGGCAACTCAAAACAGGGGCAGTGACAAGGCGCTCTTTGGCCTTCAGAAAACTATCTTCGCACTCAGCCGACCAGTGAAACCTCTTATTTTTCTTAAGAAGATCCGTGAGTGGTTTCACTAGATCGGCGAAGTTTGGTACAAAACGCCTGTACCAAGAGATAGTACCTACAAAAGAACGAACTTCTTTGACATTCCTGGGGGCGGGTATCTTCAACATCGCCTCCACCTTTTCTGGGTCTACGTGTAGACCTTGCCTATCAACAACATAACCTAAATATCGAAGTGAAGACAAACAAAAATTACATTTTTCCCTATTCAGCCGTAACCCGGCGTCGCCAATTCTACGAAGGACTTCCCTCAAAACCTCTACGTGCTTTTCGAACGTATTCGCCAGGATGATGATGTCATCCAGGTAGACGAATACGTGCGGTTCCAAATCAGCTCCGATCACCGTATCTATAAATCTCTGCCACGTGGCAGGCGCATTATGCAGGCCATAGGGCATTCGCTTGAACTGGTAAAATCCCCGACCTGGGACCGTAAAAGCGGTGAACGCCCTTGACTTTTCCGCGACTGGAATCTGCCAATACGCTGACTTTATATCCAAGCTTGAAAGATACTTGGCATCTTTCAGCTTATCCAATGTTGCGGAGATATACGGCAACGGGTAACTATCACGCTCGGTGTGCTTGTTGAGTGCTCTATAGTCGACACAAAATCGATAAGAGCCGTCCTTCTTCTTGATCCTGACCACCGGTGAGGCCCACGGACTGTGAGAGACCTCGATCACGTCCTTCTCCAACATCTCCTCGATTTCCTTGTCGATGTGCTTCTGGATGGCCGGAGACACTGAATAGTATCTCTGCTTGATGGGCTCCACTTTTGGCTTTGGTCTGATCCGGTGTTCGACCAAATGTGTGCAGCCAAGACCCTCGGGCATCGCCTCAAAAATCTCTCCTACAAGTCGTTCCAACGACGCGGCTTCGCTAGAGGTCAATTCCGACCTTTCCACGATGCTTGCCACTGCCGACACTTCTACCCTATCGCTAAACCTCCACTGATTTCTGGCTACATCCGGGACAATGCCCGCCTTGACCCAAAAGTCAATGCCTAAAATCAGGTTTAGCGGTAAGCCTGGTATAACGAGGCACTCTATGAGGACCGACTTGCCCTCGACCTCGATCGGAAGTGTGATAACTCCGCGTGTGATAACAAACTCGCCATCCGCTAACGCGACCCTAGAAATAGTTGAAGAAGTCAACTCTATACCCCACGAACTTAAAATATCCCACCCTGGGCGACCAATGATGGTTCTTGAAGCTCCCGAATCTAACAAACCTCTCAGAAAAACTCCAAAAATTCTAACACCTAAATAAGGCCTATTATCTAATTCCTTTTCTAGAAGTGTAAACCCTAATCTAACCTCATGACAACAATTTTCTATGTCCCTATCTATCCTAGCCAGCTGGTTGCTCGCAGGCAACCTCTTTATTCTCGGCGAGCGCCTTGCCCTGCGTCTGCATGGGCTCGCAACACATTTCCCGACATATTCGGGTTAGGTCCCTCCCTTGGCCCCTCTCGGCCCCTATCTCCTTCGGCCCTGCTCTATTCGAGCACCGAGGACAATCGCGCTTCATGAACCCGGCCATTCCGCAGCCGTAGCACTCAATACCTTTTGGACAGTTGACCGAAACATGTCCAAAACGTCTGCAATTAAAACACCGGAACTTCGGTTGTGGTGGCGAAGAAATCCTGCGTTCCAATCGTTGCGCCCGGAGCGGGGTGTTCACTTCAGCCACAGCGGGCTCTGCTGACACGTAGGCTAAGTCCGGCTCCAGAAGATTCCTTGAACGACTGCTTGGCGGCGGGACGAATGATTCCACATTCGTACGTACGGCTTCCAACTTACGACCTAACGAGACTAATTCTGAAAGAGTGGTTGGCTCAGCTAAACCTAGCTGAGTTTGAAAAAAAGGTGTCAAATTCGACATCACTAACCCTAACTTTCGGCGTTCAGAAAGAGGTTCGGCCAGCCGACCAAATAAGCCTCTCATTGCCGCTACAAAAATCCCTATGGACTCATTGCCCCCTTGAGTCCTTCTCCTAATCTCATCCATCAATAATTCGTCGTAGTTGGGTGGGAGAAACTCCAGTTTCAACTCCTTCACCAACTCCTGCCAACCTGACACGGTCTTACGTACCGCACGGAACCATAAAAGCGCCTTACCACTAAACAAATCTACTGCCCCTCTAAAAAGTTGGGTCTCACTGACCCCTTGAGCTTCACAAAGCTCCTCTACCCTCTCTAAAAACGAACTTAAGGACACGCCTACCTTTTCTCCAGAAAACTTCAACTCCCACTTCGACAAATTTTCGATTTTTTCCGGATACTGTAGACCTCCCTCTACACTAACCGAGCGACCTGCCACGGGTTCGGGTACCAGTGGCGCCGGTGGAACATCGTCCTCAACCGCAGCAGTTTTTTGTAGCGTGGCCCTTGGCTTGGCCATCTCCTCCGTAGTTTTGACGGGTTTTGGTGGTACCTCGTCTTCCTCATCCTGCACTCCAGCTAGCTCCAAGAGATCCGTCAGGAGCAACATCAGCCGGTTCCTCAGCTCCATCTGCTCGGATACCATACTGGCAGACGTAGGCCTAGACCGGTTAACCCGACCAACGCTCCACTCGAGCTTGGTCATAATCTTCAGGAACTCTGAAGACTTCGGGTCCTGTGGTGGGTTCTCCATGAGCGCCTCGATCTCCACGATCTTCGCCTCCAACGCTGCCTTATCCTCGGAGAACTCGAACGGGTACACGGTGAAGATGTCGACCGAGTCTCTGCGCTCTAGGTGCCTTGACGCTCTCAAGGTTTTCCTCATAGAGTCAACCGTACCTGTTGGTAACCCACGAGACTCCATCTCGTACACCAACTCTTCTTGGTTTAGCCGGTTGATCTCCATGGTATCAAATCAAAAGAAGACAAAAAAAAATAAACAAAGATAAAAAACTAAAATCGCTGAAAACCTACTACAAATAAGAAAAATAATAAAAGAAAGGACAAACAAATCCGGACGTATACTAAAATAAAACAAAAACCCCAAAAACGAAATAAATAAAGCCAAAAAAAAATATATATATTAGTGGACCAACAACACACGTCGGACCAGTATTAAGAAACAACGCAAATATGCAGAAAATAAGAGCTCCGAATTAAGTGAAAACGGAACGACAACAAAAGTCGGACCAGCGACCAATAATACGTGCACGGATAAATAATGGTAATAATACCCGGATTCAAATACGTAATTTTTTATAAAAACCGACTCCGACTTTTAAATTTTATTTTATTAAACAAAAAAAATAAAAATTAACAAAAAGAAATCAAACAATAAAACAATATAAAACTATATATATGTATGTGGTGACTCAATACCACCACATATAAACACCGACACCACAACATACAAAACAACATACAAACTTTACAAATATTCACTTACACATTTATTTAAAAAATTATTATTTAAGATTTCAAAATTGTCAATTTTTATTTATCAAAAATTTTGTATATCATTTTAGTTATAAAATTGTGTTCGATGTTTTCACAAGTTTTAAAATAAATTGTTGAAAATAAAAATTGACAATTTTGAAATCTTAAATAATAATTTTTTAAATAAATGTGTAAGTGAATATTTGTAAAGTTTGTATGTTGTTTTGTATGTTGTGGTGTCGGTGTTTATATGTGGTGGTATTGAGTCACCACATGTATGTATATTAAAATATGAAGTATAAATAAAAAATGTAATAAAAATAAAAATATTATTCAAATTAAAATATTATTCAAATTAAAATCAAATCCCTTTAGCCCACCTTGCTTTCACTCATATACCGGAACTAAATTCCCTCTAGTCAAATTCGCCCGAACTTTACTTTTAAATTTAATTACGACTTTGATTAATTTTTTTCTTTAATTTAACTTGATTTAATTTCAAGTTATTTTTAATTAAATTTTAATTCACTTCCAATTTACCTTTTGTTAAATTTTCATTTAACTTTATTTAACTTTAATTCAATTTAAGTTGATTTTAGTTCCCTTTTATTTTAATTTTAATTTGATTTTAATTGAATGTTGATTTAACTTTAATATTATTTTAATTTAATTTTAATTTAATTTCATTTAATTTTTAATTTCGGTTTAATTTAAATTTGTTTTAATTTTAATTTAATTTTAATTTAATTTTAATTTAATTTTAATTTAATTTTAATTTAATTTTAATTTAATTTTAATTTAATTTTAATTTAATTTTAATTTAATTTTAATTTAATTTTAATTTAATTATAATTTAATTTGAATTTTAATTTAATTTAAATTTCATTTTAATTTAATTTTAATTGTAATTTTAATTTAATTTTAATTTTAATTTAATTTTAGTTTAATTTTAATTTAATTTTAATTTAATTTTAATTTAATTTTAATTTAATTTTAATTTAATTGTAATTTAGTTTTTAATTTAATTGTAATTTAATTGTAATTTAATTTTAATTTAATTTTAATTTAATTTTAATTTAATTTTATTTTAATTTTAATTTAAATTTTTTTTTCCACCAAGGACCCCACCTGGCCCACTGTGCGCATGAAACCAAGCAAATCAACTAAGCACACCAAAACAATGATCAAAAGGAAAACTATTTTTTTTTTTTTTTTTTTAACTTAATTCGATCGCGCCCACTGTGCCCTACGACCTGACAAAATAAAGGAAGAAAGACAAAAAAATGGAACGAACTCACCGGGTATTCCTGTGGTCCTGTATATGGAATCCGAGCTGAACTCTGCCGACGGCAATCTCTGCTCCGCTGTCAGCAATCTCTGCTCCGCTATCCACTACTCTCGGCAAGAACCAAGTAACCGAACACTGTTCCAATTTTTGCGCTGCTCCCCACCGTTGAAAAATTCACAGCACCAAGCTTCTCAAAATGCTCCTGAAATCAAAGATTTTGATCAATTTTATTTAACAAAACAAAAAAAGTAATTTTTTTTCTTTTTTTTTTTGTCCAAAATTAATGTCAAAATGTCCAAGAATACACAAAATGTCTGTCCGAATATTTACAAAATGTCCGTCCTAAAGAATACACAATGTCCGTCCGATGGTGTGCCTAAAAAGACTGTCCGTCCAAATACACACGAGCGTCCGTCCAAATACACACAAGTGTCCGTCCGAAGCGAAATGTCCGTCCGTCCTGCGCAACACTAGGTGGAACCGACGATTTCCACCACTTGAACTTAAGCCGGAATTGTTTAACTTTTCTTAATTTTTTTTTTTTTTTTTAATAACACGTCGCGCACTTGTTGGGTTATTTGTTTCTGTTTTTTTTTTTTTTTTAACACTTCACTATGTAAACGGCGCACAATTAAACGCTGTTTTTTTTTTGTTTTCCACTAAATTAACCACTTTTTTATTGTCTTTTTTTTTGTTTTTCGAGCCCCACGTTGGGCGCCAATTTGTCGCGGCACTTTTGTTCGCACTTTTTACCTTTTAGTATAGAACGTATTACAAACGCGCACACTTATTTATTTATTAATTTAAACCAAAAACTTTCCCGGTGCGATCGCGAGTTTAGCACTTATTTAATTAATGCGCGAACAGCTGATTCGTTTATTGTGTGGAACCCAAGTGCACAAAAGTGCCGACGACAAGGGTTGCCACCTGCTCAGCGGAGACGGGTGTGGGTATTCAAATTACAATGGAAAAGGAAAACCGAAAACAATAATGCAGGTGCGTTTGATAAGACTTTTTAATGAAAGTCTTATCAAATTTATGCACCGTGGGACCGAACGAAAATAAAATACGATAAAAAAATATGTTATTCTTATTATTAAAGTATCGCGATTTTTACGTATTTTCGATTAAAAGAAAAAAATATACCACAAAAAAATAACCCAATTTTTGGGTCGCACTCTAATTGCGGGTTCAAGGGGACCACTTGACGGTAAAACAAAAAAAAGGAGCGCGGTAACACAAAAAGAAAACCGGGCGATAAAATTTAATCACCGTGTCTGGCGAGCGCACCAACACACAGAGGCAAAAACACAAATATATATATATATAAAATAAAAAGGGTACTCCCTGACAGCTGGAGTCCTCCGTTCCTGGCTTTCCGGGCCTCTCGTTGGTCCTGCGACGAACTCCCAAATCCCACGTAATTCGTCGGTCGCAACTGGCTCACAGCTTCCCTGGAACCACTTCACTTAAGTATATATATATATATATATATATATCACTTTTTTCCTTTTTTGTTTAATTTTCGGTCGTTAGTCAAAAAAAACCCTTGGCACAATTTTTCACACTATTGGCACACTTCCACCTCGCTTCAATGTTCAGAACGAACTGAACTGCCAACCAGCGGTGCAGACTGACGATGCTTAGGTTCCACAAGATGGGAACCTAAACACAGCCATCTTTTTTCTAGCATAGATGCGGTTTTCGCAGAAACCGGTATTCACACCTGAAGGCTTTGCTCACACCTATTTTCAAAATCGTTTTACGGATTTTTTGAGGTGCATCTTGAGCAAATTTAAATAAAACCTTCTACCCACCAAGTGTTTTTCTACATCTTGGCGGCATCTATGCTAGTATTGGTGTGGCAACACTCCACACCTTCCACAGCCCACAATGGCTACCCTCATTGTGACTTGGCCAAGTGATTTTTACCTTTTCGTTTTATTTGTCGCGAAATTCCGTGCGTTCAGTCACTCGTGGGATTTCAGTTTCGTCGAGCATGGAGCACAAGGAGAAACTTTAGCCAACCCGAGTTTTATGAAAGTAATAAATAAACAAAGTGGTTTAATGACCACTGGAGTGCATGTGTGTGTTGGGCGCCACTCCAAACGCACAGTGATTACGTCCGGACAAAACAAAATCGTCATTTTATGACTACGCATAAAATGGTCGCCGTGTAGTTTTGTCCGTACGTCACTTTGGCGCAACTAAAATTTTAGACCGCGACAAGCTTTTCGACAAATTTTCCTCCGGAATATTATCAACCCTTGTAAAAAGTAAGGAATAATTAATCATAAATCATCAATAAAGTTATTAAAAACATCCAACATATTGGACTTATACTTAATTACCTTCTTTGTTTTTATTTCCTGTGTATAAAATTCTGTGAGCACGTATTGCATCAGAATTTTATACACTTAGGCTTAACCTTTGTGTCCGTCCAGCGCTTCAGCAACTTATTTGCACCAGCATATCCTAATTCCACAAAAGCGAATTTATTCAATATATATATTTTTTTAAAGTTTGTAACATACTAAAAATGTAATTAAAATAAATACAATACTTGATTTAAGTTTATACTTCTCCAAAACTCCGACCTCTTAAAAATTTATCTTTGCAAATAAATTTTCGCTTAAGGGTGAGGGTGGCGTCCGTGGCGTAGTTGGTTAACGTGCGTGGCCGCTATTTCAACGAACCTGGAGACCCAGGTTCGAACCCCAGCAGCGACAGAAAATTATTTGAATTAAAATAATTTTTCTGTACGGCCGCCACCTCTCTGCAGACAATGGCAAACCTCAGAGAGTAATCAAAATGCCATGTAAAGCTTCTTGAGAATAAGAACATTTCGTTCATCGCCGTTCGGAGTCGGTGTTAAGCCTGTAGGTCCATTTCTCGGTTAATTGTGTACAAACTTAATAACACGCACAACACAATTGATCATAAGAAGCTAGGTCAAAGTCCTTTCAAGGGCTGAAATGGCCAGTTATTTATTTATTTTTTTATTTTTAAGGGTGAGGGTGTACTGTACTTACATATTTACATACATACATAGTTACCAAACCGACCACCCAAAAGACTTTCATGCGTAGCTACAATTGTCCAACATATGACAATAATAAAACCCTCAACATTAAATCCCCAAAAATGTTAACGTAAACAAAATATTGCACTCAAATTCTTTTCGATGCACTTAGCACCTTTTACACTTCTGCCGCTAGATACCGCACAAGCATAAGCGCGACAGTGGGTGTTGTGTTTCAAATGCATGTGCATGAGAAACTCTACGCAACAACAACAAGCTAATGAACTGAACATTTAGACGGCCTATGACACTTTAGAATCAAGGCCGTAAATTTAGTGAACCAATTATTGGTAGAGAATATCAATTTGAGGGGAAATATGAAGAATTTTACCAAACCAAGAAATAAAATAAATAAATAAATAAAATAAATAAATAGTGGTAAAAATAATGTTAAAATAATGGTGTTAAAAATTGTATAAATATCTTTAATTTTATAAAATAAAGACAGAATCTATCTGATGGTAATTCTGAGCTCTACTAGATTAAAACTATCTTTTTATTTTCTCAATAAGCGCGGCTCTTAAGCCATCATATCCTGAGCTTTGGTGCGCTCTAAAAACACCACAAGTTATTTTTGAACAGTGTCAAAAATAACTTGTAAAATAAGTTCTCTTTTGAACAGCGCGTTAGCTTTTTATAGATTAATATGTGCTGCAGAGTGGTACAGATTTTAGCTATTTTCCAGAGTTTTTGTTTCTCTTTTTGTAATTTACCAAGTTCTGCGTTCCACCAGCATACCTGCTTAGAAGAACGTTTAGTACTGGTACGGCGAATAGACTGTATGGCTGTACTATAAATGTGCTTTTGAAACAGGGCTGTGTTTTGGTTTAGATTGTTTCCAATAGGAAAGTCAAAGGGGTTAGTTTCAAGCAAAGTTTTAAATTTTTCCCAGTCAGCCAGATCTGTTAAAAAACGTGGGGTGATTTTTTGTGGTTTCGGAATCTTTTTGAAAAGTTCTATACTTATGGGATAGTGGTCGCTACTATAGAGATAATCGTCGACGTGCCAAGATGATTTCAATTTGAGTGGAGGGGATGCAATTGATAGATTTATGTTTGTAAAGGTATTTCGTGTAGAAAAGTGAGTCGGTGATTTGTCATTTAGGAGAATGAGATTGTTGTGTTCAATAAAGTTTGAAACTACTTTTCCTTTTAGATTATACGTGGATGAACCCCACATGGAGCTCCACGCATTGAAATCCCCCATTAGTAGTATCGGTTTGTTTATTGGTGCAATTAGAGAATGAAGATCTGATTCATTTAGGTTATCGTTGGGGGCAATGTATAAGTTAATGGCAATAAAAGATATATCGGATAAAATTTCTAAAACGATAGCTAGGATATTTGAGTTTGTGTTTATGACTTTATGTGGGATATTGTTTGAAACGAGAAATGCGATTCCTCGTTTCGCAGTTTCGTTAGAGCTTATATCGTTTTTTGTGTAGATAGAGTAGTTACTTGGTATAATGGAGTGATGTGGGTTGTTTTTTAAATGTGTTTCTTGAAGCGCAATTATTTTTGGTAATTTGCTCCGAATTATTAATTGAAGTTGGCTGTAATTATTCTGGTATCCGTTGATATTCCATTGAAGGAATTTTAGGATCATAATAAGATAAAGAGAAAAAAGGAAATCTCAGATCTTTCGATATTTATATCGAAAGTAAGTGATTAGGGAGATTCCATATTGTGATCGGATTCTGAAGATATTATTTCTGTTTGCGGAGAGAGTAATTGAGTGTTATGAGTTTGAGTGATATTTGTGTTTTCGTTATCAGAGGCATTGGTAGGTGAAGAGTGTGAGAGTATATTGTGTGGGCGATTAATTTTGGTAGGTGAAGAGTGTGAGAGTATATTCTGTGGGAGATTAATTTTGTTTGAGTTGATTTGTTTATTTGTTGTTTGTGGGGTTGTTAGTGGTGTATTTTGTTTCAGTTGTGTTATTGTGTTTTGTATTAAGTTTTTTATATGTGCTGCTCTTATTTCGTAGAGACTTTGAAGCTCGTCTGGTGTTTGGTTATCTTTGTTTTCTGTACCGTTTGTTTTTGTTTTGATTTTGATTGCAATTGCTTCTTGTAAAGTTTCTTTTGGAGAGTTTTTGGAGAAGTCTATATTTGTTTTTTTTTTGTTTTTATTGGTTTATTGGTTTATTGGTTTATTGGTTTATTGGTTTATTGGTTTATTGGTTATAAAAACATCATTTGTATAATAAGAAACAAGTTCTTTTATAATACAACACAATTGGAATAAGTGCAATAACAAGCGTACATACTTCAGTCTAAAATAATGAAATGCTTATGAAATAAAAAATTAAACTAAAGACACTTAAAGCAACTTAATTTCAAATAAATATAAAATTGGTAGAAAGGGCAAGAGAAAAAAAAAATTAAGAGAAGGAAGATATAGGATAGGAGGAAAATAATGTGGACAGTGTGAAGCATGACATGATCAATTAGAAAATAGGTAAAGAAATGGTTACAAATTACATTATCTTGAAAAATAGGAAAAAATGGCTTGTCTAAACATTCCGACCCCATCAATAGATTTAAGATGATTTGGAAGACTATTCCACAACCTTATCGCGTTGATGAAGAATAATCTTGAAGAATTCAAGAAGTTAAATCTAGGGATAATAAGCATACGACTTCTTTGTTGTTGACCAAGCTGTAATTTCTCATATAGATAAGAAGGCGTTTTGAATTTATCAGCTTATGTAAGAAAATGCAGTTTCTGAAACTTAGGTCGTTCATTAAATCACAACCAAGGACGCTTTTATTGAATTGAGATATATGGTCAAACTTACGAAGACCATACACATATCGGATGGCATGATTGAATGCCAGCTGAAGCTTTAGCTGAGAACTAGAATCCAGCTTACTGTAGACTAGCTCAGAATAAGTGATTATCGGAACAATAAGTTGAACCACAAGTTTCCTTCTGGTGTTCGTGGGTGTAAATATAAATCAGGAATATCTTCATGAAAAACTTTACCTTTCGCAATAGGTAGCACAATAGATTTTAAAGCATTTAATTTAAGACAGTTACAAATAGCCCATTTATTGATAGAGTCTAGATCCTCATTAAGTCTGTAGACTAAATCATCTAGAAGACCAATTCTGTTGGAGAGATATATTTGCACGTCATCTGCATAGGCATGCATTGTAGAGTGCTTGCAGACTCTAAATAAATCATTAATAAACATTACAAACAGCAATGGACCAAGAACTGAACCCTGGGGAACACCATTAGACAGAAATTTATACTCAGAATATTTATTTCCAATTTTGACTCGCTGAACCCGATTTGACAAGTAACTACTCAAGAAACTTATAGCACTATTACAAAAACCATATATAAACTTTAGTTTCGAACACAGTAAAGAATGATTCACTGTATCAAATGCTTTCGAGAAGTCAAGCAAGCAAAGAAGTGTTATATGTCCTTCATCATAAAAACTCCTTATATCGTCAAGTATTTTCACAGTGGCAGTGGCACAACTGTGATTAGCTCTAAAGCCAGATTGCATTGGGGATAATAAATTGCTTTCATTTAGAAAATTTACTATTTGATGTGCCATAAGTGCCTCACACACTTTGGCCAGGCAAGATAGGATGCTGATTGGCCTATAATCGCTAGGACCATTTGCTGTTGGTTTTTTAGCAACCGGCGTTACAAGCGCAACTTTCCAAGAAGAAGGAAACGAAGACGTAGTAATACAGTGGTTTATGATGTGTGTAAGGGGACTGAGAACTTGCACGAGAATAAGTTTTATGAATTTTAGTGAAATATACTCCTCACCTATTGCATTCGACTTAATTTTCACTATTGACTTTCTCACATCATTCACACTTACTGTAGAGAATTGAAAACTTTCATGTTCAACGTAATCAGAGAAATCATAGATGTTGCTAGGAGTTAGTACAGTGTTATAGAGAAAGTAATCATTTAAGACATTTGGGTCGACATTACATTCATCAGAAGGTTTCTCACCAATGCCCATTTCTTTCAAGTTCCTCCACAGCACCTTTGAGGGAAGTGAAGTGTTTAAATTCGACGAACAAAATTTTTCTTTCGACCGCCTAACAAGTCGAACTGATGTATTTCTGGCAATTTTAAATTTTTTCCAATTATAAGCAGTAGGACACTTTTTCCACAAGTTGTGAAGCTTGTTACGTGTTTGTATAGCTTTTTGTACATTAGAGGTAAACCATGGGCATGCCTTATTTTTACCATCACCGAGCGTTCAGGAACATGTTTATCAAAAAGACTATTCACAATATTGGTAAAAACATTCAATTTATTGTCAACTGATTCAACATACCATACATCATTCCAAGAAGTTAAACACAAGTCATTATAGAGAGCCCAATAATTAATCGACTTAAAGTCCCGATAGGTGAATATATCAGAGTTGCCAGGTCGAGACAAATTAATATTTATACAACTAAACACAAGATCATGATCGGACAAAAAATACAGTTGATCATATAACAAAACAGATGCAAGGTTTGAGACAATAAAGTAGTCTAAAAGACTGGGGCTAGCATTGCTGGCAAATCGCGTTGGGACAGTTTCATTGACAATTGACAATCCTGTAGAACAAACATTTTCACAAAACGATTTTGAAGTGTTATCTCGACATAATAAATTTACATTGAAGTCACCACATATAACAAAAAAGTCAAAATCAATTATATAGTTATTCAGCTCTGAAAAATATAAATCAAGGGTATTGCACTTATTAGGGTTATACACACAAGATAGGAACACTTTGACATGGTTATCGAATATACACACATTCAAATACTCAACATTACTATTGCAATTAGACTTAGATACAATTTTAACATTTAAATTACTGCGACAAAAGATAGCAACTCCGCCACCTTTCCTTCCAACTCTATCATTTCTCAGGAGCTTAAAATTATGAATATTATAAACAGAATCAGAAATATCAGTACAGAACCAAGTTTCAGAAACGCAAATGACATCCACAGCAGAATCTTCAACAATATATTTCAGATAGTCCAACTTATTAAGGTTTAAACTCCTAGCATTGAAGTGTATAACTTTAAGACCACAATGCTGCGCACAGAGAACATTAATCAGAATTTTATGATTTCCGTCAACGCTACTTAATATATTAGTATTATTCAACATCATCAACAGAGAAACAATGGTGGGAAAGAATGCTTAGACAGAATATATAAGACACAACAATATGACATCTCATGATAATATACGAAAAGTAACCAAAGTTTGCAGATAGTTATATCAGTATCACAAGATTAAGAATTAAAAGAAAGATAGATACGTAGAATAGGTAAAAGAAAAAAGATATTGCAAGAAGACCAGAAAATTGTGATAAAATTTTTTAGCCATTGAAATCCTGAGCACAGAATCAAAGTTACTTTAAGCGTAATAAACCTAGAACTAAATGATAACTTAAACATAATAATAAAATCCAAGCAATTATAAAATTGACAATTAATATAGCATAAACAGATACAGTTCAATATAAAAATTTTAGCTCTTAAATAACACATTCTAACTAACATTCATACCAGCGACGCAATCAACGCTTTCTCTGCTATCAACCCAACATGCTTCACTATTTCGATCTGATCTCACATAGACCTTTCCTCGAAGAGAAAAAACAGCAGACAACTTGTTCTCTTTCTTTTTTTGTTCCGCATAAATCATTACCAAACGACTCGCCTTTGATAGACTTTCATGTATGAAGAAATATTCATCACGTCCGTAGTCAATATCACTCAGCATAAGCGGTCTCTTTTTGGTTTTACGAAACGCTGCCAAGGCTTTAAAGATTTGGTTTCTATCATAAGCTGACGTCAGCTTTACAACAACAGCAGGCTTGTTTTTGTTTTTTTCATTTGCCCTTAGTCTAAAAACATCCCGTAGCTTAGGAGCATTACTTTTAACGAGAGAGCAAATTTTATCGAAAACATTATGCAGATTTTCATTTTTTACAAGAGGGATTCCATGTATTATGATGTCAGAAGCAACAGCATCATTCTCATATCTTTCCACCTGCTTCTTTAATACATCAATTTGTTTGCTTACTTGAGATAATCCCACATAGTTGTTGTTGCGAGATTCGGTTTGTTGCTTTAGTTGTTCTATCTCATTCTTCATGTTGTTAATATCACCACACAGCGCGTCAACAGCTGACACCCGCTCAGTAACACAGCGCAGAGTCTCTCTCAAGTTTGAGAACTCAGCTGATAATTCACCAAACCTTTCCATTACTCTGCCCTCACTTGTTCGAAGTTCTTCGGTCAGCCTTTTAACGATGTTTGCCTCAATACACGATAGCTTCGCATTTAGTGTTGCATCCGTATAAGTTGCAGTTGAAGGAGATGACTCATCTGCATGCACTTTGAGAAGACCGAGCGGAGTTGTTGGTGCAGCTTGCTTGTTTGCGATTTTATTTGTTGCACTTCGCAGATTTTTTGTTGTTGCAGGCTCGACATTGTCAAAGAGACTATTGTGCAAATTTATATGTGTATAATTTAAGCGCGATAAAACTGAATATTTTATTTGTTAATTTATATTAAAAAATCCAGACGACAACTCAAAACAATGCGTCAGATGGAAACAACGATATCAATTAGCACGCTTTTGAATTTATGGCGAGATTGACAGTATTTATCAGATAATAACGTTAAAATTGCAGACGCCAGTGAAAACACGTCTATTCAGTATGCATGATAAACTTATTATGTGTTGTTTATTTTTTGAGTTGCATCTCTAAACGTAATTTTGCTTTAGATTTTTTCTTTAATTATTGCTTTCCGCTTTTTTAAGGTCGGACAATCACGGTTATTTGAACGGTGTTCATTTTTACAATTAATGCATTCTACTTTTATTCAAGGTGTCGGCTCATGTTCAGAAGCGGAGCATACAAAACATTTTTTTTCAGTTTTACAGTGCTTTTTTGTGTGTCCAATAATATAGCAGTTTTTGCACACCATAGGTGCTGGTATATAAGGATCAACTTAAGTTTTTTCCAAGCGACACTTATTTCATTGGGTAAATCGTACATGTTGAAAGACAAAATATAAAGTAGGGTATTTATAACTTTCCCATTAATAAATGTTGTTATTTTTTTACATTCACAATATATTGTTCTCTCAATCCATCTACGAATTCGGTTTCAGTGAGTTGCGCTAAATATTTTGAATATACTACTCCTTTAACTATATTCAGTGTGGGATGTAGATCAACTTTAATTTCGCATAGGTTTGACAATTTTGTTACCTTAAGAAAACGTGTTGTTTGGTTGATGTTTTTCGTTAATATAAGGAGATTACCTTCTCTTGTGTATGAAATAGACAGAGTTGGTTCCGTTGTTATGCTTTCGATTGCTTTTGCGACGGCAAATATATTGAATTTTTGGATGGGAATAGTTTCGTTTCTGTTTTTTATTACTATAAATTTTGATGCTTGGTTATATTTGTTGGAATTTGTTATTGTTGTGTGATTTTTAAGGTTAGGAAAGTCTTTTCTATTGTCTAAATTAAATTTTCTTTTTTTTGTATCACTTTCGCTGTTAAAAATAGCGAAGCGATTACTACCTCCTCCAGGGTCGTCAAACACTATATGACCTAAGTCGTAATATAACTTACGAAAAAAATATCTTTATTGAAAACTTTTACCCTGACAAATCACCGAGAGAAATAAAACGCAGTCGACTGTACTCAAAGGGAGATGATTGGCAACTGCGGAGATGGTCTAGAGATGAATAAAAGCACAATTTTTGGTGTGCTGACTCACTAGCACATGTGCATACTTATGTGTCAGCACGCTGTGCTAGCACAATTGTGTCACAGTCGAAAAAAGCACTCGAAAAGCAAAAGCAGTCGAATATTCGTCCCATAAGAAATACATGCAAATACAGCAACGGCAATTGTCTCATTTACTCTTTCGTGTGATGAAATTTCGTGTGATGAAATTGCAGCAATGTACCAGAAGGCATGCAAAGAGCGGCACCAACAGGATGCCGCCAAAGCAAAATTATCGCAACCACGACAAAGGCAGAGTGTGGAGACTCAAGCAGCACTCCATGCAATCTCAGGAACTCGGTGGTTGTACGGTGACAAAGAGTACTGTCTAGTTACAACACTCGAAAAAACGCATTCAATTCTGTGAATTGGACTAGAATACTGGAAACTCTTGCGCGCTTTAGCGTCCCCTTCTACCTTTGTAGAATCATTAGAGATTACCTTGAGGATAGAATTCTCTACTACGAAACAGAAGGGGGTACGGAAAAGTATAAAGTTATACTCAGTGTTGGGTCCAGTCCTATGGAACATAATGACGGAGTACTACGTCTACAGCTGCCAGAGATTATCGGGTTCGCAGATGATATTGCCCTCATAGTAGTAGCAAAGCATTTGCACGAGGTTGAAGATAAGTGCAACCAAGCGGTTATAGTGCGGCAGTGGCTGAATACAGTGGGTCTCAGTTTGGCCGAGCACAAAACCGAGGCAGTGCTAAAACAATGGAGTTTTTAGAATAAGAGAATTTTTCTCCTTATTTTAATCAAGAATAAGGAGAATAAGCAGCCGAAAAGTCGTTGAGACCGCTAGAATATTCGTTAAATACCTTGGCGTTATGATAGATCATAGGCTTAACTTTAAGCAGCATCTTGTATACGCAAGTGGAAAAGCGGGAGGCGCAGCTGCAGCGCTAACAAGAATTTTGTCGAATACCAGAGGTCCTAGACAAACCCGCAGAAAGATCATAGTTACTGTCGTCAGATCAATACTTTTTTACGCAGCCATCATATGGGTCGAGGCAACCAGATTCAGCTCCTACTTACGAAGCATGGAATCGGTGTATCGTATCTGTGCACTTCCGAGTTTGCAGTGCGTTCCGAACTATCTCCTCGGATGCAGCGCTGGTTATTGCGGATACTCCCCCTATGGACCTTCTTGTGAACGAGAACGTTACATACGATTCGCTTCCACTCGAACTGCCTAAGTCCTCCAAACGTAGGATAGCGCGAGACCGCAGTGTAGTAGTGTGGCAGATGCGCTGGGAGGCATCACAGAACGGACGATGGACGCACCGCCTAATTTCAAATTTGGAACCGTGGCTTAACAGGCGTCATGGTGAGGTAGATTACTACCTCCCCCAAATACTAACTTATCATGGGTGCTTTAAGTCGTACCTTCATAGATTCAAGCACGACGAAAATCCGTTTTGCAGTTTCTGTGCTGGAAGTGTTATTGAAGACGCCGAACATGTTTTCTTCGTCTGTCAGAAATTAAACGCCGAAAGACTAGAGCTAAGCAATAATCTAAGGAGGTCACCAACAGTGAAATCTCTCGTGGACATAATGCTTAACTCTGAAGAAAACTGGATCTCAGTAGGCAATATGGCATGCGCCAAAACCAAAGAATTGCGTCGTGTAGAAAGACTGTGCAGATCAACTGCAGACTCTATGCTATAGACAAAGTTGGTAGGCCGCACCGTGCAGATTTGCTGAAGATCAGAGGAAAGGGTTAGGGGGTGATGAAGCACGGCGCTCATCTTGGAAGGTATTGCAGTCGATTGTATTGCATAAAACTCTTGCGTCTTCGTCTAGGGATTCATATGCCCGAAGTGATGCCATTCCAAGAAAAGGCTGCTGTCGATAGCACCGTCAGCGTCTTCGGCAAGGGACCATTTCCCGAAGTGGCCTCCCCCCGAAATCCCCTCCAAGAAGAGACCGCAGTCGTCAGCACCGTCAGCGTCTTCGGCTAGGGACCATTTCCCGAGGCGGTCTCCACCTGATGCATCATCAACAACAACGATGAGCCTCCAACGCGTCATTGTATATTAAACACAGCACTTCATCGCTTTGGAATATAAATAAGCATGATCTGCAAAACGCTTCTTTGTTAAGAAGAAGCGTAGAAGTGTAGATGAGTAAACATACTCAATCCCGCCCTACGAAGTAATGCCTCGATTGGTGGTTCCGTAGGGTCTTGCAGGAGGAGAGAAAAGTAAGGAGTGGTTTAGTCATCCAAAAGTGCTGCTCTTCATCGTGTGCTGTTGTCACTACGTGAGTCAACGTAGTGTGCTAGCACACACGACACACTACAGAGAGTCAGCACAGTGCCATAGCACAGCACTGAGTCACCCACCTCTAAGATGGTCAGGTCACCTCAATCTGAAATGGGCGATACATATATATATGTATATGACTCAATAAAACACACAAAAAAAATAATAAACTAGGTTAAATACGCGAATAATAAAAAATTAATCCTTGATTATTTTACTTACATACACGGTAACACACGGTCTCACGCACAGGTTAGTAAAAAAAAATACACAACGTGTGCTCACTAAGCAGTTTCGTCGTGAACTGATGGACGTGCAATGCGGCAGCTACTTAAGGGGGGAAACGCACCCAGACTTTTTTTTTTCAAAAAATTGTTTTGCATTTCCTTAAAGCTTTAAGTCTCAAGAATATGTGATGACAATTTCAAGTCGATATCTCAAAAAATAACAAATTTATAGGATAGTGAGTGAACTGCCTTCTAGAGCGCGCAGTGCTGGCCCTTATTTTCAAACTCGTTTTTCTCGAAACCATGTTTTTAAAGTCAGTGACCAAGATTTCTCGAATCTCAGTGAACTGATCGTTTTGATTTTTTTGCAGGCTTATTTTATTCATAATAATCTCGTACTTGTCATAGGATTTTTATGACGAATTTTTGGTCGAAAATCTTTTTTACGTTCGAAAGTCCGCCATTTTGTGAAAAATCAATATTTTCAAAAACGGCTATGACAAGTATGAGTTTTAGGTATCTAGTTTAATAATATATTACATTGTTTTGTTTCAGATGAATTTAGGAGGAGCAATCTTAGTCACCGCATTTCACCTTTTTTCAGAGCGCTCTACAAAAACTGCTGTATCGACCTTAATATTAATTTTTTTTTTAATAAAAAAAAACTAAAAATACTCTGGAATGTGTATATTTTTAGGTATAAAAACCCTCATTTAAAAATATCTCATAGGTTTCCTTAAAGAAATTCACAAACATGACCTTTTTTTCGGCCTCTGGCTATATTTCCCCCCTTAAAACACATTAACGGAGAACAAAGTTATTCAAATTTTTTTACACACCCGGTCTCACAAACTGTTTAACATTAATAAATGACCTATATGTAATTAATGATTACAGAAGAATTAAAAACCATGGTATACTGGTTTTTTTCAAGAAGGTTGCAAAAATTATACGGCTAAATTTCATGTTCCCAAAGAGTTGTTTAACTGCAACTATAATAGTAAATACCCGGAATTCTTCAATTAAACGAAAATGGTTAATTATTCATCGATATTTATTTTTTTTCCTTCAAAGAAATTTATATTGCAAGCAATACACATATTCAAATGCTTCCTTCAATCTTGAAAACATTTTCTATAGGCTGATTTTGGAGTCACTTTTAGCTCATTCTGTGAATTCTCCTTTATCGCCTCAATCGTATCAAAACGCTTTCCGCGAAGTGGTAAGTTGAGTTGGGTGAATAGGAAAAAGTCACAATTAGCCAAGTCGGGTGAACATGGAGCTTGAGAGACGGTATGAACGTTGTTTTTGGTCAAATATTCAAAACCACAAGTTGTTTCTCTACAATTCTGATATTACTCTACGATTCTCCACATGATATTTTGTTAGGAACACGAAATGTTAGACAAACTCTTTGCTCAACTCTGACTTGTAGAATGTTATTTTTTTGACCATAACTGTATATAGTGATCGCCACTTGAAATCATAGCACCTAGACACCATTTTGCGCTATCAAAACATTTACAACTTAGGAATTACAATGATTTCTGAAAGTGGTGGTAGTTATAGTGCGGTCTTGATAATTTTTAGTACAGTTGTCCTTGAGCCCAACAATATTTTGGTGGGTAAATTTTTCCCACATTAACTTATTTTGAGCCACTAGTATCAATATCGTTGAAAATTTTAAAGATTATTGGCTTTAAATGGGGTAATGCTGAGAATGTGCGAAAAAGCTTTAGTAGTTAAACTCTATTGTTATTGCATGGCAGTAACCATAGGAAATAAATTACAAAATCTTTGTCTTATACGACCATTGTGGCGGTCGTGGCCGAGTGCGTGCGTGAACCACTCGGTACAAATGTTCGAGCAGCTAGGTCCAAGGTTCAAATCCTCCACCAAACACAAAATTTTTTCAATTTAAATTAGTTTTTCTGATCGGTCGTCACCTCTCTGCAGACAATGGCAAACTTCAGAGAGTAAATATTGCCATGTAAAGCTTCTTGAGAACATGCACATTAGCCGTTCGGATTCGCCATAAAACTAGTAGGTCCCGTTCTCGGTCCATTGTTTAATAATACGCACAACACAATTTGATCCTAAAAAGCTCGGTCGAAATTCTTTTTAAGGCCTGAAATGGCCAGTTTATTTTTTGATATATTTTTACGACCAAAAGATACACATATGCCATTCTTGAGAGCATTTTTGGTAGTTAGATTTCGGAATGTCCTTTAGACTCTCTGCGAATTCTTTTCCATGACTTCAATCGTCTCAAAATGTTTTCCACGAATAGGAAAAAATCACACGGGCCATATCTGGTGAATATGGAGCTTGTTGAATGATATTGACATTGTTTTTGGTCAAATAAGTATTTACAATGCGTGATGTGTGAGCTGGTGCATTGCAATTGTCCTTTACTAATTCTGGCCTCTTTTTCCTGGCGCAATTATTCTGGCGCAAACGCGATAAAACACAAATAATATTGAGCGTTGACAGATTGCGGAAGGAATTCCGAGTGGACGAAACCTTGAGAATAGAAAAAAGCAGTCAACATCAATATCCCCACTTTCATTTTTGAACGACTTTGTGGTGGTTCTTTTTTGGGTCTTGGCCATCTGCAGAGTGGCCTGTTTCGACATCATACTCGTACACCCAAGTCTCGTCACGAGTAATGATGCGCTAAATGTCCGTATCATCTATTAAAAGCATCTCCTGAGCGAGAGTTTTGCGAAACTCTTTTTGAAGGGAATTCAACAATTTTGGCACAAGTCGTTCTGCAACCCGTCGCATGCTTAAAACATAATGTAAAATAGTGTGCGCCGATCCCGTCAATATATTAAGCTGGGTAACTATATCTCTCACGGTCACGATAATTTCCAAGCATAATTTCTTTTACGTTTTTGACATTTTCATCGTTTATTGATGTTGCTGAACGAGAAGGGTGAAGCAAGTTGTCACCTGATGGACTACCCTCTTTAAGGGAGTAGTACCAATATTTTGGTAGAAAAGAACATACATTTTTAATATTTTTTTTTTTCAATCATATTTATTGAATATCAATTTTAAACTTTTTGTGACATATTTAAAAATGTTTGAAGATAACAAAAAAAAAAAATTTTTTTTTATTACTTCTTCAGCCGGTAGAGGGCGATAAAATCAAGCACTAAAAAAAAAAGGTTGTCCCGCTGCTGCAACTTAATGTCAGGAACGGCTAATCTGAAACAAAAAAATCAAATTTTCTATTATTGGTGATAACCTCTTACGTAACACAGTATTAAAATAAGAGGCTCTCAGAGAAACGTCTACGACAGCACATAGACGCAATCTTTAACTCCCTCACGAGCAATTTTGCCAGCAACTTCGGTAAGTTGGAGAGAGAAGTTGCAGCCATTAAAGTCAAAGTTACAGAGTATGATCATAAGACACTTCCGCTTGAAAACGAGTTAAGTGTTCTTACTACTCGCTGCGACGAACTTGTTGTTCTTTCAAATAAAACCACCAGCAGTATCAACAACAACCACAACAAAAAACAATGTTGTTAATGTCATTTCCACACTTGAGCCACCAATTGGCCAGATTTAAGGGTAAAGGGTCATCCCAACTCAAATTGTGAAACCAGAACTGTTGAAAAAGTATTTTGAATTATATTTCCGCTGGTGCAAGCAATCCTAACGGATCTAAGATTTGAGAAACGTCTGAAAGTACTTGGCGCTTGCTGACGGGAGGTGATGGGTTTAGGCAAACCTTGTAAGCTAAATGGTCTTCGTTGGGTTTCTAATATATACCTAGAATCATTGTAGTTTCGTTATCGGACGGCTTACAAACGATTGTATCTGGTAAATCGCTTATATTTGAAGCAATGAAAGCATTATTAGACACCCACTTCCGTAGTTCTAGGCCAGCACGTTTCAACAAATTTACTAGGTCATCACTCTTTTTAACTAATTCCATTTCGGTTGGCGCACTTGTCAGAGCACCATATACATAAGAGTCTTCCATTAGAATCCTTGAGATGATAGATTGTTTATTTTTGTAGTCTTGCGCTAATTGCTCGAGAAATCTGAACGCCAAGAAGGGCGCACATGCAGTTCCTTATGGTACTGTTCACAATTGGAAATTAATAGGATCACAAAAATGTTCTCTGCAGAAAATTCGGTGGTAATTCCGATGTTTTCCTGCCCAACATATTTTGCGGCGTCCATGGCGTAGTTGGTTAAAGTGCGTGTCCTCTATGTCAACGAACCTGGAGATCCGGGTTCGAACCCCAGCAGCGACAGAAAATTATTTGAATTAAAATTTAAATCATTTTTCTGTACGGCCGCCACCTCTCTACAGACAATGGCAAACCACAGAGAGTAATCAAAATGCCATGTAAAGCTTCTGGAGAACAAAAACATTACGTTCATCGCCGTTCGGAGTCGGCGTTAAAGCTGTAGGTCCGGTTCTCGGTCAATTGTGTACAAACTTAATAATACGCACAACACAATTGATCATAAGAAGCTAGGTCAAAGTCCTTTCAAGGGCTGAAATGGCCAGTTATTTATTTATTTTTTTTTTATAATTTGCGGCATCTTGGCAATATCTGCTGAAAAAACAAACGATAAGGGCGAAATCGTAAACAAACTGCAAATAAATTGCGCTGAATGCTAGGTCCAATACGTAATATATTAATAAAAATAAGCGACCATCATTATAAAATATAAATTTTATCGGGACGTAGCTCTCAAATATGTATATCTTAATTTGATATACTCGCCCATAACGTTTACATATTGCTTATGAAGAGAGTTATCCTTACCAAGACGACGTTCGACAGCAGGTAATCGTGATATTGCACCTTGAAGAGTATTTGAGAATGTAACATAATTAGGGTATGCAAAACCGGTTCGAATTATTCGGCGTTTCGGTTTTTTCTTTTATTATTCGAACCGGTTTTTTTTAAAATAGCAATTTTCGAATAATTCGAAAACCGATTTTTTGACTCGAATTATTCGACTGCTCGAATAGTTACGAAATATATAAATCCACAATTTAAAATTGTAAAATTCTTCAAACCACTTTTTTTATTACATTTGAGTGACCCTGTTTTTGTTTTTTTCTACATACGTTTTTACATTTCACTAACGTTTCTAACATTTCTTATCTCTGGCTTCTATTTCATTTTGCTTTATTTGTGCTCGTTTAAGCATATGCTTTATGCATATGCTTTCTTTTTGATTTTTGTTTTTTGTTAAAACAGCATTTACAAGCGGCTGGCATATTTAATGTAAGTTAAACATGATTTTTAGCTTATAGTGCATTATTTTTTAAAAAATACATTGAATTATCAACAGCTTAACGAAATACCCAAAAAAATCTAAAAGCATTAAGTACAAATATACAAATAATCATAAAATGATATAAAACATACGTTAAAAAGATTGAAAGAAAAACTCGAAACTAAATTCTACCCAAAGAATCAAAACTATCGTTTTTGAATTCATTTATGAACCATTTCGGGTAGAAACGTTCAATTTCGGCCCTCATAAATTAACCTTTTTTGTATCATTATTCGGACTATAATGTCTCTCAAAAATTAACCTTTTTTGTTGTTCGGAAATGAGTTAAAAAAACCATAAATTTTACTTTTTTGTTCGAAAATTACTTTAAAAAAGAACCATAGAAAATTTCTTTTTCGGCAATCGGAAATGAACACTTTTTGAATCAATCGCCGTACTGAATTGCTTTCAGAAAACGAACCTTTTTTTGTTCAGAAATGAGTTAAAAAATTAACATTTCTGAATTATAAATTTTATTATTGCTTAATATTATTTGTAATTACATATCGATTTGTATAAAAAAAAATTATTATGATTATGATTATAAAAAAAAGAAGGTGTGCCAATGACCACACGATAGAAGTGATAACTTCTCATTTTCCAATTCTAAAAGATATATCTATGTACATTAGAGTGGAACGAATTTTTAACCTCATGGGCTTCATATATTTTTGAAAACTTTTATTTAATTTTCAATTCAAAAATTTATAATGAAAAAATATTTAGGGACTCTATATAAATAAATTTTGTAGTGTTGCTGGGATACGAAATGACAGCGAACCTCCCCATAGACCGTTGTGTAGCCGTATTGATGTGTCCCAAACCATTAATTTTTCGTTCCAGAAGATCTTTCAGTTTTTTTTTTTCGCTTAAGACCTGTCCGAATCACAACCACGCATTACAAATCCCGCCAATAGAGATGATATCCCGGAAGCCCCAATTGTGGAGGACAGACTTGAAGCAAAGAGCATATATCGTAAAGAGGTTTCATGAACTTAACAGAGCACTGTTAATGTTAATTATACGCGTTCGAGTTTAATTCCTATCGAAAGCTATCACCGTGAATGACAATTGTTCACTCTCCCACGAGCGTATCAACATTTTTTGAGAGTGGCAGCTAAAACTTGAGACGAATGCATGAATGAAACTTCCACTATTTTTACCGTTTTTCATTTGTATGCATGGACGTGTGTCCGCCTCGTAGCTGATAAAAATAAATTTGCGATATCTGACCTTTTTTCCGATCTTATTAAGGCATGATTTTTGTTCGTTTTAGCTTAGCTTTGTGTTGTTGTTTTGAGCATTGCTTTGTGTTGTTGGTATCCTTTGCAAACAGATTCATAATTTAGATCACTCATTAAAGAAATTTAGCAACAAAGCTAATAGCAATGCTACTTGAAGAAACATTATAAACTTCTAGAATTAGAATATTATATGTGTGCATGTCTATTAGATTTGTCCAAAAATATATGAGGAAAATTGCGACTCTGTTTTTTTTCTTCGGTGCACGTCCATTTTCTGAAAGTTCCAAAATGGAAGTTTTTGTTTTCCTTAAGAACAAAAGACCCAAAAGAATTTCACCTAAGACATTGCGGAAATCGTTTAAAGGTCATTTTGGAGCTATTTACGACTTAAACCATTTTGAATAATGTGTTTCCAAAAAAAAACAAATCACATATATGGAATATATTTTAATGAAAAATCTTTTATAATATCTAAACTTTTTAAATATTTTTTTTTATTATGTTTTTAAAGGTATCTGATACTTTTGTTCATTTTATTTTTAAACTATTCGATATATTAATAATTTTTATTTTTTTATTGCACAATGTTACATTCCTTTATTGCAATTTATTAGATGGCTAAAATCCTAAGTTAAACACTAACTTGAACAAAAAAGAAATATGCTCTTAAAATGATGATATTCTTAGAAGCATTATTTTAAAAATTATAAAACATCAGGCCCGTAGACAAGGGGGGTTTTTAGGGTTAAAACCCCCCCTTATGGTCCAAAAAGTATAAAAAAATAATATAGCGAAATACAGCGAAAACATCAACAAGCTTAAGTATCGAAAAAAGTTCAAAAGATTCAATTGAACTTTGTCTACGACCAGCAATTTAAGAATTTATTGCGTTAACAGGAGTAACGTGAAAGTGGTTTAATTTTGATTGCGTTTCGTTAGATAAGTTGAGGAGTTTCTATTGTTAATTTTACTGTGCCAAAACTACAAAAATGACTCTACTTAATTGGCTGCAGAAACCAGAAGTAAAAAAGGCTAGAACGGTGGAAAGTACTTGCCTGATTTAAATGATTTTTTTTCCTTTATCAATGCGTAAATGTGTTAAAAAATTGCCGAATATTTCTGAATGTTTGAAAGCTGTGTTTTTTTTTTTTTTTTTGTAGCGTGTTTGCATTGATTGAATATTAATTGATTAGCTTTTAGCTTGATGCGGAACCGACAAAATCCGAATAATATTATATTTTATCTGTATTGCAGAAAACGTTAAAGAAACTTTGGAATCTGAAAAGTCTTCAGAACTTCCTTTGTAACCTGCACTTGAAGAAAGCTTTAATGTTGACAGCTATGTGGAAAGCGGTAGTACAAGTTGTAGTATAAACATTTTACTTTTAATGTTTATAACTTTTAAGTTTGTGTGTATGATTGTAGAAATTTTTCCAGAAATATCATTTGATTCATCGCAACTGCATTCGACTTCGAGAGTATATCAATGTCCAAATAACGATATTTTCAAGTTGATGAGCAATATTTTCGATTCGAACCGCCTTGAAAGTTTTCAAAGCATTTATGTGCCTCCACCCAATTTTAATTTTCCTGCCAGCGGTTCTTGCAAACTCCGATTTAACACGTTAACTGCCATGAGGCACATACGGTGTGCCTCAGTAAAATGTCCACGTAGGCTCTGAGGCACAGCGTATGTACCTCAGTATTTGATTACACTTTATAGTTCATGGTTTAAAATTAGTACCTCGAAATGCAAATCTGTAAACGTAGTTCAATTCCGCATGGCCTGGCATACCTAAAACTATCTTTAGCGCATCATTTTTATACCCCCTTTACTGGGATTTTAATTTTAAAAACTTTAATTTTGTCATTCCGTTTGTAACGCCCACAAGGAAGCGTGGTAGGTATAGAAAAGTGTATATATTCTTGATCAGCATCATCACCCAAGTCGATTTAGCCATGTCCATCTGTCCGTCATCCACACTAAATATACAGTAAACGTATACATCAGGCCGTGAGGTACATATGTTGTGCCTCAATATTATATTTAAAAATTTCACCGAAATATAAAAAAAAACTTTTTCTGATTTGTTCGAAAAAATGGCCTGGAGGACCCGATATTTTTTTTGTATGGTGGCGTTAAAGTGTTAAGCATTCTTGGTCGAACCATTGGCATTGGTTGGTTTACTCCAAATTGGAAAATGCAGCTTATTGCAAGTTTTGCGTATTTTTTAACACTGGTTTTGGAGGCGCAGGATCACAACCTCTTGTTAATTTTACCGAATGAAAATAAAACCTTTTAAATAAAATTTTCTAACCTTTCATTGTGGCCTTTACAAAAGTCAGGAAATGCAATAATAGCATAACACAGAGAACAGATTTCTGCTTTCATTTTCCTTGTGTTCCACAAAAGTGTATTAATTTGTAGAAAATAATTATTATTGTTAACATTATTATGTTAATATTAACCTTGATATTGCCTGCTACGAGCAACCACAACTCTCTTGATAAATTTATCAATAGCAAATGAGATATTGACAAATTTATCAATTAAAGAGCTTTTTTCTATCACAGAATACCAACTCTTGATAAATAGTCAATACTTGATAAATATTTAATAAGGTGAATTTATCAAGTACGCAGAATCGGGCTGTTAATATAAATATATAAAATAAACAAAAATAAAAAATTAATTTTTGTTTTATGTATTTGGTGTACAAAAAGTTTTAAAGTGTTTTTTTTCAAGTTTGTCGCTTTATTGTGAAAAATTTGTTACAAATTCATTTCTCAAAGTATTGTCTATTTCTAGCCACTGATTTTTCCCATCTTTCTGGTAATTATATAAAAAATACATTTTCATTTATCGATATCAAAAACTATCGATATTTTTTTTTAATCCAAACCCCCGCCTTAGGTAAATCCTGGCTACGGGCCTGTAAAACATTATTGAAATAAAATTAATAAGAACATAATACGAAACTATCTTATTATTCGTGATGTATTTATAAATAATTATTTATCTATTTCGTGTATATATAATCAAAGCCAATTAAGGCCAATATGATTACAAGTATATAGCAGTACAAGTAAACCTAAATTTATATTTTATATTACAAAAATTTATGTTACAGTTTTATATTCAATATGATGTAATAAGTTTAATTTTCTATTTTAATGCAAATACAGTTGTGTAAATAGCCTCAAATTTAAATTCCTTAATTACTTAATTTTTTACAAGATTATCCATCCATCTTTTTTTCACTTCAACGTTTTCAGCATTGTTTGTGTTTTCAATGGCCGATTCTGAGCGCTCTCTTTTGAGTATATTTTTTGACAGGAGATGTTTTCCCAAGCAACTGTCAATGCTACCTTGTATTATTATACCATGCACTGCACTGACTCATCAGTTGTTGCATTCTTGCGCTGTTTCGGCCTAGTCGGTGCTCTTGTGCTGTTTGCTGCAGTCTGCGTATCAATGTCGCCATCTCCCATGGAAACCCGCCTTCGTAACAACAACAGCGGTAATTATAACAACAACAACAATAAAAGTGAGCTTACTCCCAAAGTCTCACACAGTGGTAATACTTTTAGCGCTCAACTTCTTGCTGTTGAAGAGAGTCTGAAAGCGCATGCGAAACAAGAGTTAAGAGATCTGGAGGAACGTCTTCACCATGATACAATTATACAGGTAGCATTGACAAGTATAGATTTTCTCAGCAACAAGGCAACGACCATCTGTCAAAAACAGTTGTTCGTGCAACAAGAATTAAACGAATGTAAAAATAAATAAATTCCGCAAAATATGTGCGTTAAATACACAATTATAATAATGAAAGTTGTGAAAAAAATTATGTGTGATATGTGTTTAACGTTTTCCAGCCGTGGTGTTTTAATTTTAATTGAAAACTTCTTCAATTTCGTCCACATGCATCTGCAGCTGCTGAGGTTGCTACACTTAAACGTTTTCAACCTTTTTTTAATGTTTGCACTTAATAACATTAAGTTTACAAATTATTTTCGTTCTAGTAATAATAACTCACTATTGATTAAATAAAATAGGCAATATTTTGTAAGAAAATGTTTGGTTATTTGCAAGCGCTGAAACATAAACTCTCTTTCTTGACTTTTTTTTTGACAGATGATCGTTTCCCAAGCAACTGTCAATACTACCTTATATTATTATACCATGCGTCTTCACAAACACTCCGACAGCCTGTTCACCCGACTGGTTAGCAGACTTGAAAGTGGAGTGGGTTCTCTTAATAAGCAACTCAGCGAGATCAACTCTAAAATAAACTCCCTTGAGTCTCAACTGAACGCACTTACAGTGTGGTGTGATCATCTAGCTCAGCAATTGAATGATACTAGCATCAACAACAACAACAATAATAACAGTAACAGCACTGTTGATCACTCCTCTGATGATGTTCTTTTTGGATTGCCTCTTTTGGAAGATGAAAATCGGAAGACTGGATTCAACTTAATTTGCCTATCTATTGATTTTCAGTCACCACCAGTCAGAGATATTTTTCGAGTACGACAAAAAAATGGCAATAGCTGTGTGGTGATTGTTAAGTTTTATACACCATACGACAGAAATAATGCTCTCAAGTCTTTTGGTGATTATCGTCGTAGGGCTAAAAAGGCAGTCAATCTTAGAGGTGCAGGCATTGACTCCGACCAGTATGTGTACCTACATGAGAGCATACCAGCCGCCACTCGGAAACTACTTCAGAGCCCGAACAGAACCAAAGCGGCTGTCGGTTGTCGGGTGCGCTGTGCAACAAAATACATGAAAATATATGCAGCCGCCAAAAATGAAATGGCCGTAGAAATCCGCGACGGAAAAACGCCAGAATAGAATCAATTCTATTTTTTCTTCGACGGCTGGGTGATCTCTCTTTGATTGGTGTAAGTGTTGCCATATTTTAGCTAAGAATTGGATGTGTTCAGTGATATTTTCTTAGTTTTTACCATGAGCCGACGTTTGGTTTTGTGTGTGTGTGTGTGCATTCCATGAGCTGACATTTCGTTTTGTGAGTTTATGTGTAGAATTTGTTCCATTTACACAACGAAAAGCAACGCTGATCCGACAACCGCTCCTATTCTGGACGTGTTCTCAGCGGATTTCTCCGAGAGAGGTCCGCCAAACGACAGCCGCTTTGGTTCTGTTCGGTCTCTCATGCTGCGATTGTCTGCAAACGCAATAAACAGATCTTTAATGTGTTCACTCTTCGTGGTAACATCTTTATTAGATTGCAACAAGGCGGAGAGCGGATACGCATTAGCACCATCGTTGCATCGGTGCTGCTGTTGACGTAGTTTAAGTTTGATTATGTTCTAAGTTTTATTTTAAAGTACATTATTTTTCTTTTCTCTTTATATTTATTTCTCTACACTAAGGGAAATAACGCATATTAGCATTATCCACGCCTGAGTATAAATTTTATTCAAATATTTACGTGGTTAAATCAAATGTTTTCCTTACAACTCGTTTTTTCCCGTATTTGAATATTATTTATACCACACACGTACACACATATTCTATACAAGCAAGCAGCAACAGCATCGCACACGTACACACATACTCCGACAAGCAGCAACAGCATCGCACGCAGGTTTCTTATAGTTCTCATTTAGTTAATGTTGCAAGGGTAATATAGCATGGAAGTTTGGCAATTATGATTTGTGAATGCGATGGTGAGTTCGATGCATGATGAAATCATGTGGGGTGGAGTGACAACTCGGTATTTTCTCAAGAATGTCTTGAACCGGTTGTCATTTACCTGCATAATTTACTTCTTATTCTCTATTTTTCTTTTTATTGTTTATACTATTTTTGACAGTTAGTGCAATAATATGGCATCAAATTAGTATAAATTAGAGAACGAAAAAAGAAAATAAAATATACCACCAAATGGCATTTGATGGACGCGTTGATTTCCCATGATTTATCCACGTAAATATTTAAATAAAATTTATACTCAGGCGTGGATAATGCTAATATGCGTTATTTCCCTTAGTGTAGACTTACTGATGTTGGTCTTCAGTCAATAAATAATACTATGCCCACTCGCTTCGCAAATAATGCCTCTCCGAGTCTTTTAGATCTGTTCGTTGTTTCAGATGTATCTTCTGTCTTGTTGTTTGACCAAATATCTTTTTTTTATCATGTTCTTCTTTTCTGTACAATTAATATAAATCTTTCATCTGTTGTCATTGATAAAACTATCACTTTTCGGGATTATAAATTTATTGATTTATGACTTGTCTCTCTGGTTTATGACTTGTCTACGATAAATTGGTCCGAATGCTGGACGCTTAGCTCAGTTAATGACAAGCTTAATTTTTTCATTAATAATATTATCGCAATGTTTAATGTGCATGTTCCGTTAATTACTCGCCGGGTCCCTAACAGATGTTGTCCGTGATTTACCAGAAATGTTATGTTAGCCATTAAGACTCGGAACAGAAGCTACAATCGTTGGAAAATAAATCCCACAACATCTAATTGGGAGCAGTACAAAACGGCAAGAAATGAAGCTAACTTGACTGTTAAATCATCTATCGCCATTTTTTTATGAATAAGCTAGATTCATCATTGTCATCCAAAAAGCTCTGAAACAATTTAAGACAGGCCGGAGTATTCAGTGTTAACCCTTCGAGCCACACTGGTGCTTTTCATCGCCCCATGCCTTAAAAAAACCTATTTTTTGAAATAAAAAACTTTTTATGCATACTCCTTACGCCACCTGGGTGTTCACAACTTAACTTGCTTTACTCTCAAGCAATTTAGAAGGTCAGGGATCCGTTAGTGTGTCGTTGGCATTCGTTTAAAACCGACTGGTGCTCTCATATACTCCACGTGTGGCTTAGTGTATATTTTTAAAGATAACTGAAATATTTAATTTTATTGAATTTAATTATTTTTTATTATTTTAAGGTATGTATGAATATACATTGATAAATTAAAATAAAAATATGTATTTTTGTGTAAAAATTTATAAGTTTAGTGTCTGAACTATTTGATTTGAATTTGACTGAATTTGACTTTTTTACTACTTTTTTGTCTATATAAATACATTATTAAATTGTTTTTTTTTTTAATTTCTTGTTTTTTGTTTTATTATTAAATTACTTTAAAAAAAATATTTTTAGGTCTTAACACTGAACGAGTTTATTTGAATGTTATTGGTAAAAAAAATTTTTTTTTTCGTTTTATGAAAACGTGGGTGCAGTTTTTTGGCAGAATAAATATGTTTTTTGAAACTAACGCTATGACTAATATTTTGTCTTTGTAGGAACGTATTTGATGCCTTCAAAAAATTTTTTAGGTCTTAAATTGAAAACTGTAAAAGTTATGAATTTTTTAGTAAAAGAGCTAATTTTTCACGTTTTTATAACTTGGCCGCGCTCGTTAAGTCAGCCCTTTTTAAAATATTAGAAAATTAACTATACACAATGTTGAACAAGACCAAAAATAGTAACCATGTAAAGTTTTAAGCTAATATATTCAAAATTCGGGATTTTACAACGATTTTTTGACGTGGGGTGATGACATACCCCCATGTGGCTCTATTTTACTGGAGTGAAGGTGTGGCTCGAAGGGTTAAACCTGATAATTATGAAAATGATTCCAATATTCTAAATGATTATTTCATTACTAGTTCAGGGTCTTTTGATAATTTGTCGACATATATTCCTTGTACTTTACCCTCTGTAAGTTAGTTTTATTTTGAGTTCGTTTCTGTTAGTGAGAGTGATGTTGCTCATTGTGTTAATAAAATAAAATCAAATGCCGTGGGTGAAGATGGAATATCTATTAAATTCATAAAAATCATATTACCGCACATTTTGAGTCCATTAACCCACATTCTAAATCACTGTTTCACAAGTTCTTGCTTCCCTGAGGTTTGGAAAGTAGCGACAATTGTTCCTATTGCTAAAAAATCCAATGCCTGTGGTCCATCTGACTTTCGGCCTGTAAGTCTGCTTTCATCGTTATCTAAAGTACTCGAGTCTCTCATGGCGGCACAAATTTCGGAACACATTAGAAAATATGACCTCATGTCTCTACTTCAGTCCGGCTTTCTACATGGCTACAACAGTCGTAAAGATTTTAGATGACATTAGATTTACTTACGACTTAGGGCACTTAAATTTACTCTGCCTGTTGTATTTTTCCAAGGCATTTGACACTGTTGACCATTCTATATTGTGTTACAAACTTGTAAATAACTCTAATTTCTCTGCCATGGCCGTCCGTCTGTTATACTGTTACTTAGTTGGAAGGTCTCAAAGAGTAAGGGTGGGTAATAGTCTGTCTGCTTTCCCTAATTTAACCTGTGGGGTTCCTCAAGGCTCTGTACTTGGTCCGATTTTATTTACATTATTATAACCGATATCTTCAGCAAATGTCGGTATGTTACCATGCATGCGTATTAGAGTGTCCCTTATTTTGCGATTTTGGAAATGTCAAGGGGCTGAAAGGTTTTTTATGCGTTTTTATTTTCTAAGAACGAAACTAAAAAAATTTTTTTTGTACGACAACGTTTACCCGTGTCAATCAGGCCCGAAAGTTTCGAAAAAATGCCCATATATTTGCACAAATTAAAAAAAAATCTTTTGCTCTGCTTTTTTTAAATGTTTTACATATTTTGGGACACATACATAAGAAATATGATATCTGCAAAGTTTTTTTCCACTTTTTCATGAAATTAGTGCAATTTAGGTATTAATATCAACAATAAATAAATACATTTTTATTATGCTAAAAGTACGATTACATTTCATTAAATTCGCATTATGTACTTACAAAAATTAACAATAAATTAAAAAACTAGTATTTTACTCTGCGGCGGGCGCGCAACAAGCTAATACCTACAAGCAGTGTTATTGCGGCTTTCCAACCGAAAACATGGTTTTTTTTTATAAATAAAAAATAACAAAAACCAAAAATGTATGCCCCCTGAAGGGTTAAATTTTAATAAGAAATACAAATTAATTATAAGTTTTTTTTAAGAGTATGTATTTTTTTTTTTTTTTGACAGTTCGAGTATATTTTCGAGTATTTTGGGCCACAATAAGTAGGTTTTGTAGCTGCGCTTCTGATTTTGTAAGCTCGAGAAATTCTTGAGCAAGTTGTACCCCACGCTCCGCAACATCATTTACAACACAAAGATCTTTAAAATAATTTTTTACTTTCTGGTATTCTTCATCTTTTTCCCATTCGTCAGGATCATATTTTAAAAAATTGCATGTCAAACTAAACCTACGAAATAGATTTGTTGTTCGACAAGATGCAAAACAATCTAAATCTTTTTTTGTCCATTCATTTAAAGAATTTGGGTTTGCGATTGGATGATTACATGGAAACTTCTGACCTTGCAATGCTGTCACCATACTGCGTTTTCTCTCAATAGAAACTGCATCATCGAAAAAAGCGAGTGCTACAAGTTCTTCGCCAAGGTATCAAAGATGTCTACCAAATTTTTGACTTGCAGCAATGGATATTTTTTGTTAATTGTCTTGTATGCGACCAAATCTTTTAAAAAAGACAGATCCTGATTTGGAGCTTTTATGCTATTAGTAGCTTCAAAACAGACTTTGATGTATAGTAGAACTACAAAAATACAGACTTGACGGATTCCGATAATAATGAATAGCATAAAAGCTCCAAATAAGGATCTGTCTTTTTTAATTAATTTGTATTTCTTATTATAATTTAACCCTCCAGGGGCATACATTTTTGGTTTTTGATATTTTTTATTTATAAAAAAAAACTATGATTTTGGTTGAAAAGCCGCAATAAGACTGCTTGTAGGTATTAGCTTGTTGCGCGCCCTCCGCAGGTTAAAATACTAGTTTTTTAATTTATTGTTAATTTTTGTAAGTACATAATGTGAATTTAATGAAATGTAATCATACTTTTAGCATAATAAAAATGTATTTATTTATTGTTGACATTAATACCTAAATTGCACTAATTTCATGAAAAAGTGGGAAAAGGCTGCGGGAGAAATTTCGACGCAGCAGGGGCAGTAACCACGCCCCCCATAAACAAACTTTTTAGATATCATATTTCTTATGTATTTGTTCCAAAAAATGTAAAACATTTATAAAAAGCAGAGTAAAGATTTTTTTTAATTTGTGCAAATATGGTCTATTTTTCGAAACTTTCAGGCCCGATTGGCACGGGTAAACGTTGTCGTAAAAAAAAATTTTTTTAGTTTCGTTCTTAGAATATAAAAACGCATAAAAAAACCTTTCAGCCCCTTGACATTTCCAAAAATCGCAAAATAAGGGACACTCTAATGCGTATGCTGATGATATTCAACTGTACTTGTCCAGACCTATTAACCTTGTTGATGATTTATGTAGTAAGATGAATGAAGACTTAATGAAAATAACTGAATGGGCTGAATATAATAGGCTCAAGCTGAACCCCTTAAATCATACGTTTTGCCGATTTTTAAATCCAATCACTCTCTCTCTAGGATACCAGTTATTTATCTTAATGGTGTCGAACTGAAATTGGTTGAAAAAGTGAAGAATCTTGGTTACCACATTTGTAGTATTTAGTATTAAACCGTTATTCTTCAGCAGTTCGACTACAACTGAACTGACATGATTATTGTCCGATTGGCACGGGTAAACGTTGTCGTAAAAAAAAATTTTTTTAGTTTCGTTCTTAGAATATAAAAACGCATAAAAAAACCTTTCAGCCCCTTGACATTTCCAAAAATCGCAAAATAAGGGACACTCTAATGCGTATGCTGATGATATTCAACTGTACTTGTCCAGACCTATTAACCTTGTTGATGATTTATGTAGTAAGATGAATGAAGACTTAATGAAAATAACTGAATGGGCTGAATATAATAGGCTCAAGCTGAACCCCTTAAATCATACGTTTTGCCGATTTTTAAATCCAATCACTCTCTCTCTAGGATACCAGTTATTTATCTTAATGGTGTCGAACTGAAATTGGTTGAAAAAGTGAAGAATCTTGGTTACCACATTTGTAGTATTTAGTATTAAACCGTTATTCTTCAGCAGTTCGACTACAACTGAACTGACATGATTATTGTTCAGTTTTTGCTTATTTAGCTACATTAAATATAATGTACAGAGATAAAAAGAATGCACAACAAGAAAGCAATTCATATGTTTCAATACTAATGCAGCTGCAATATATATAACATACAGAGATATAAGAAATGCACAACAATAAGAGAGTTAATATGTCTTAATACTACATCTACTTCTTTCACAAATACAAAAGATATTAAATAAAATTAGAATTCACATCAGCAATAAATTTTTGTATGAATTAATTTACTTCATTTGACTATGATCATTGATAATGCTTTGTAAAAATTAAAATTTCGGATTACTCGCCCATAACGAGTTTGTTAATGATTTTGCTTTTCGAGATGTTGTGACGGTTGCGTGATTTGATAGTCATTTTAATTTTTATCTTGCTGAGCTGCTACTTGTTCGTCATGTTTATCCGTACTTTCTTCCATATTATTAAAATTAGTAATATTTGGAGACCGTGTGGCGTCCGTGGCGTAGTTGGTTAAAGTGCGTGGCCGCTATGTCAAAGAACTTTGGAAACCCAGGTTCGAACCCCAGCAGCGACGGAAAATTATTTGAATTAAAATAATTTTTCTGTACGGCCGGCACCTCTCTGCAGACAATGGCAAACCTCAGAGAGTAATCAAAATGCCATGTAAAGCTTCTTGAGAACGAGAACTTCCCGTTCATCGCCGTTCGGAGTCGGCGTTAAGCATGTAGGTCCGGTTCTCGGTCAATTGTGTACAAACTTAATAACACGCACAACACAATTGATCATAAGAAGCTAGGTCAAAGTCCTTTCAAGGGCTGAAATGGCCAGTTATTTATTTTTTTTATTTTTTAATATTTGGAGACTTCATGGAACGACGCAATTGGGTCATTCCATATGAAAACGTCTAATGGGTGAGCTGCATAGTTTCCGATTTTGATAAAAAAATTCAAGGATGATCTTATGGGTATCTTATTCTAAAAATGGTGGCCATTTATTTTTTTAGTTACCTAACTTCGGATCGGCACCCATTCGAAGTTCAAAATTGAGTGATTTTCATAGTCTCGTTAAGTTGGCTAAAACTGTTTTTTTTACCGCACATATAAATGCCATTGTAATTTTATTGCATCTTAGAAGATGTGAGTCTTATATAAAAATGCAATTATCTCATCTTTATAATTAACCATTGAATGGTAAACCATTGAAAATTTGATAAAATGTGTTGATTTTTGAGATATTGCATTAGGTCCTGTGCCGACACTATTAGTCCGGGACCGCTGATTTTTCTCAGCCATGTATTACTTGCACTCTTTATTAGGAATTTATAGTTTTAAGTTTCTGGACCATCATATCAAAGAAAAACAGCTTTGAAAATTTCAAAAAAGGTCCTACTTCAACCTCTAAAACGGAGATGTGGAGGACCTCATAAAAATCGGAAACTTTAAGGAAATATAGTCCCCACTTTTATCTTGCATGCTTCTTAGTTTGGTTCTGTTATTTTCACTTTTCATTAAGATACAATTTTTTTAAAATACACCTTTTTGAAAAATTTAAAAATTTTACTTGAGGCTCAAATTTTTATTTTTATTAACAAAAACTAAAGTTAACACTAAACAACATTGATAAAATTGTATTTAAATCATACATTTTTCATAAATATAAAATTAAAAACTGTGATTAAGAATAACTATAGTCCATAAAAAAGTTAAGTTTTAATACTAGTGAATATAAATAAAAGTGATAAAAAACAAATGAAATTAAAGGTAAAAATTAACATTACATCACATTACTTCACTTTTAAAAAATTTAGTCAATGATTTCGTTCTTATTTATTATTTGAGCAATTATTTTTGAAAGTGAATAAGTTAATGGTTAATATATTAATGAGTAACTTATTGCTTAACTTTTACTAGTTAAAAGTTTTCAGAGCTTGAATATCTGCGGACTTTCAAAGTATTTTGTGTGAAAGGTACAAAGTTATAATAAGACCTTGTATTTTTTATTGTGAATAAGTTCATATATCTTTCTGACAAAAAGGATTCAGCAGCTTCAACGTTTTCTTTGGGAACAAAAAAGAATTGTATATTGGGAATTTTAGTTACACAAAAATCGAACATGGCTTGAGGAGTTAAAATATGATAAGCTGAGGTTCGTTGTAGACTTGCTTTTCTAACAATTCTCTTGATGGTTCCTCCCGCACCATCACAAGGACTTTTGGGTGTGGTACGATATGTTGGAAAAAAAAATTCCGAAACCAAAAACATCGAAGACAAAAATGTCGAAAAACAAAATTTCGAAAACCAAAAAGGTCGAAAAAAAAAATGTCGAAAATAAAAATGTCGAAATTAAAAAAGTCGAAATAAATGTAAATAATGATGTGCAAAACGCGCGCGCTTTTTGCACATCATTATTTACATTTATTTCGACTTATTGTTGTGTTCTATTTCTCTGTTTCTACTTTTTCTTTTGCAAAATAGAAGCTCTTAACGATAACTGTTATTCTATCAAAATAAAGTGAGCATTTTGTAAATTGATGCAACTCTCCCATTGATTAGTTCAATGAGATAACGGTAACTATCTTGAAATCAACAAAATTACACTTTTGTTTACCATGCTTCATGATTTTTTTACAATCCAATCCTTAGTCACAGTCAATCGTTTCTAAATATATGTTATACGTGGAGTCCAAGAATGTCTAATAATATTTTTACTGTTACTTCAAATAAAGGAAAAAATAAAATAGTAGTTGATGGTTTCGTTTATTACTTCGAAAAACAATATAAAGATGCATTGTATTGGAAGTGCGAAAAAAAAAATAAGTGCCAATGTAAAGCACGAGTGATTACAGTGATACATCGTGATATCGTTTCATAACTGGCAACAAAACAAATAAAACTAATAGTTTAACTACAATTTTCGTTGTTTTATTTGAAATTTGCTAATTTCGATGTTTTTTCGACCTTTTACATTTTTTCGACATTTTTTTTTTCGATCAAAAATATGTTCGGTGAAGCAAGGCTTTTAATTTTTCGACATTTTAGGTTTCGGAATTTTTTTTTTCGACATATCGTACGGATCCCGGACTTTTTCCGTGAGAAGAGGAAAAAAATTCCATTGCGCTTGCAAACCAAAATCGTCGTTATGATAACATAAGTTTACAAACTTTTTCTTATTTTTGTACTGTGAAGCTGCACCATCACTAAAATAGTGTACTTTTTTTAAAGCTGGACAGTTTAACCGAAGAAATTTAATGAAAACTTGTTGAAATTAATAAAAAGATACAGTACTGTGAGTGATACAGTCACTGATTACACAAAATGTTTTACATTTTAAAATGTTATCTTCCTTAAAATATATAACGAACGGATGCAAAGGTCATTTGTCCAGTGGAAAGATTGCACTTCATCTTGAACCAAAAATGTATAGTTTTCTGAAAAATCGGCTAATATAATGCACTCTAAATCATTAAGTAAATTTTGTTTCATATCTTTGAAATATTGAGATTGTTTTTTTGTTATAAAATGATGAGGTCTAATTTTCGATAACTGTTCTTTTAAGTCAACAATAAATCCTGTAATTGTTTTAACGACAGTTAGTAAATGGTATCGATCTGTGGAAGCCCATTGATTGTATGATATTGTTGAAAGATCATTGAAGTCGTCGTTTAACAAATCCGAATCTATTCCTGGGGATTCTTTGCATTGTGAAAGCATACAATTTTCAGAAGAATCATCGGAAACGATCTTTTTCAATAGCTCCCGATATGTTAATTTAATTTTTCTTGCCATCAACATTAATTTTACATTTTGATCCGTAGCACAAACACATACTGAATGAGTTCCACTAGACCAGCTAGAATACAATTCTTTGGCCGCAAGAGAGCGAATGTAGAAAAACCAAATTTAACAACAACATCAATTTCAACATCTGGAAAGCATTCCTTAAACTTGACGTGTATCTCCTTAAAATTAAATAAGACCAATCTTTTTTGTCGTTTAGATTTTTCACCATTTTCGTCGTTAACAGTCAAGCAATCTTTTTGTCCCGGCATTACTCTGCTATTATCGTCTTCTTCATAAAATTTTTTTACAATATCAATAATTTTGTCATCTAATTTCCTTCCACTTGTTTTACTTTCAAATTTTGGTAGAACTCCACATTTTTCTCTAAGTTTTCTTGCGTTTTTTATAAGATAATCACTGCAGTTAAATTCTCTTCGAGTTTTAGAAATACTTTTCGGCAACAAACTTAAAATTTGGTATTTTTCCTTAAATGAATCTGAAGCTTGAAATTTTATTTTAAGTTCTTCTATTAGTTCCAGATATTCTGAATCATAATTACATAACAAAATTAAATCTTTATTTTCTTTTTCTTCTATTTAAAGGAAGTCATTGAATTGAAGGCAGAGGAGATTCTTCTAAAGTACTACATATTTTATTTAAAGTGTCCATCGTAGAGCTGACTGGTTCGAATAATTCCTCAGTTACCTCTGTGGTTTCTTCAATTCAATGAATTGTTTTTTTTTTAATATTAACATATAGCACCGAGTACAAATAGCATACACTGGTATAAGACTTATGTCCTTATTTTCCTCACTAAACGGCAATGTTATTTCTCTTAAAGATTTCGTTATCGTCTTATTATGCATCAATAAATGATTACAACAAATTGTTCCAAATCTACTAAAAAATTTGTCTATATATTTTTTATAATGGTAGGTGCAAACGGAAACAATAGGTGTAACACCCGTACGTTTTATTAACAATTATTTATCAATTTCACTAATTTCATTTTCACTGTGCAGCTGAGAAGCACGCGAATAAATATTTTTATGTCACTTTTCATTTACAAATGCACCAATTGGACACTCCATTATAAATTAAATTAAATAAAAATTTATTCCAACTGTTTAAAAAAACTTAAGAGTCACAAAACATTTTTTGACTAACTTCACTAAAATTTGCTTTCAGTTTAATTTTTCGTTGACTTTTTTCTTATTGGTAGATCAATGTACTTTTGTGTTTACTTTAGTTTTTGTTAATTGTACAATTCCACACCTCATGTTTTTGGTCTAATGGGATGCCACACTGAGAGAGCGATAAGACCACAAGAGAAAGCCTGGAATATCGTAAATCATGAATCCACTAAGGTAGTCAGAGCATATGTTGCATTTTTAATTAGAGGCGAGTCTCAATTATCTGCTCAATCGGCTTGGTTTGCACAACAGCCAATACTCTACCGCGTTCAATATCAATGTTGTTTAAATTACAATTATAATAAAATTTAATTTTATTAACGATACCTTCGCGTTAAATTAGTTTAAAGATTTGAACAACCCCCTTTTTTCATTGCGATCCGCACATAATTTTGGTGGCCCATGGGGGGAACTTAAAAAAAAAAAAAACATTTAGTGCATAATAACTTTGGAAACAAATTTATAAAATTTATGCAACAAATTTGTTACAAAAACAATTATAAAAAAAAAAAAAGTGCTCAACAGTTAAATTGCAGACGGTGAAGCACGGCTCTCCGCAAAATCGCCCAAAAAAAAATCGCCCAAAAAAAAAAAAGAAAAAACACCCAAATGAAAAATGACCCAAAAATTTATGAAAAATCGCCCAAAACGAAAAAACGAAATTTTACCCAAGAAAACGAAAAAAAGCCCAAAAATTTTTAGAAAAATTACCCAAAAACAAAAGCGAAAATTCACCCAAAAAAAAATGAAAAATCGCCCATTATTTTACATTGTGTTCCCACACGAGATACGAAATTCCCTTGTACGAAATGAGCATTTTCAAGGCCAGTATTTTTTTTTTAAAAGTCTATTTTAATTCAATCATTTGATGAGATAAATACTATTTATTTATTTTTTATTAATATAGTAATTTATTAGCCACTGTTATTAAAACATGAAATAATAAAACGAAAACTATTATTAGAACTATTATTGCAACGATAAAAGGTACTGGGTAAGCTACTATACGTTACTAATCAATCTTAGTTGTGTAGGAAGTGCGTTAAATTTAAAAATTTAATTCATTTTAATTTTATATAATCTCATACTTAAAAATCTATAAAAACATTTCGTACAAGGGAAAAATACTGATTCTTTTTCAAAACAACAAGTTTCTTTGGTTATCAAAAAATTTTAAAAAGAAAAAATGACGGCGGAGGTGGTGGGGGGAGCAGGGCGGGGCGACGGGTGGCGCGTGCGATCCGTCGCACTACGCGTAATCCGCCGCCCCGTGATCCGCCGCGTCGCGATGCGCGGGCGCGGTACTAAATGACCAAGCAAACTCAAGCAAAGGATGCAAATACAAAAGAAAAACAAAAGAAGAACCGCTGCTTTTACTTTAAATACCGTTATCTTTAAGAACTGATTGAGGTTTCTTATTTAATATTGAAAACGAAAGATCACCCAAAAAAAACGAAAAATCACCCAAAAACGCAAAGTGAAATTTCGCCCAACGTATTTGGGTGAAATTTCGCCCAAAAGCAAAAAACGAAATTTTACCCAACAAAAATTCAAAATCGCCCAATTTTTTTGGGTGTTTTTTCATATGAAAAATCACCCAAATTCGTATGGAAAAAAATTGGGTGATTTTTCATTATTTTTTTTGGGCGATTTTTCTTTGGGCGATTTTGCGGAGAGCCGTGAAGCACTGCAAAAAAAAATACAACAAACATTAAAGGTGAACTACAAAGAGTCAAACATAAGAACCGGTCTTGATTGCGCTGCCCCGCCGATACAGCAATTACACTTAGAGGACAAATTAACATCGTACTAACATCGTACATTGGAAATAAACGCGCTCCAAAATCAAGTCAACAATTTGCATACCAGGCCTGAGAGATTAGTGACGTCACAAATAAATACCGACAACTAGAGAGCAGAGAATCAAGTGAAGACAGACAGCATCAACTAGGTAAGTGTGTTAGTGCTTCATCATAAATTTGGTTGCTTAGTTAGTGAGTGAGTTTTTTTTTTTTTTTTGCTTGAGTAAATAACAATAATAAAGGGCATTCGTAAAATGAGTGAAAAAGATAAGAAGGTGGATGAGAGCGAAGTAATCGATGTTGACGTTTTAGTTACACTGCAAAACGATAGATTTGAAGCGATTAAACAATTATTTAAAAATTTCAAAAAAGATTCCATTGCGAGAAAAACAAAATCATATTGCCAAGTACGTCTAGAAAAAATTGAATTTTTAAATAAAGAGTTTACTAACACTCACAAAGTCATTGTATGCCATGATCACGATCGTCAACAAAAATATTTTACTGATAAAATTGCCTCGGCCTTTGAAGAATCCTATTTTGATATCCGCTCTGCCTTGTTGGATACTTGCGAAGAACTGCTTCCTAGACCAGCCGAAGTTTCTGCAGCTCATCATGGAACTTCGGATGACACATCATCCATCAAACTGCCTAAGCTGCCGTTGCCATCATTTTCCGGCAAATATGTAGACTGGCCGGCATTTAATGATTCATTTAGTCGCTTAATTCATAAAAATTCGGATTTGAATGCAATTCAAAAGTTTCATTTTTTAAAGAAAGCACTAGCCGCAGACAAAGATGTAGATGTTCACCAAATGGCGTTAACTGAAACCAATTACGAGACAGCTTGGGATTTGATTGTAAAGCGTTATGATAATCCTCTTTTACTTTTCATGCACCATATGAACAAGCTGTTCAGCTTGCCAGCTATTGCTAAAGAGCGTTCCGATGACATTAAGTCACTATTAAATACAGCAAGCGTTTGTATTAACGAATTTAAACGTTTAAAATTACCGATTTCTGCATGCAAACAGTGGATTGCTTATTTCTTGTCAACAAAACTACCACAAGAAACGCATAAAGCATGGGAACTTCATCTCGGCAGTGACAATAGCATCCCTACCTTTGAATCTATAGAGTTTTTTTTGAACAATCGTCTCGTGTCCATTAATGTCATCGAAAACAGAAACGTTGCAAGCAATGCCAATGTATCATCAAAGAATAGTAATACAAACGATCCCACTTCGTTTCCTAAGCGCTGCACCCCACAGGTAAAAGGTAACAACCGCAACAACAGAAACAGCTTTCATGTCACCGCACAAACAAAGAACAGCAGAGCATGTCACCTCTGCAACGAAGGACAAATTTTGCGTCGTTGTCCCACATTCTTGACAAAAGACTGCTTTGAAAGAAAGTCAATTGCTGATAAAGCGAAACTTTGTATAAATTGCTTAAGTGCATCGCATACATTATCGCAATGTTCGAGTTCGAAAAACTGCGTGCAGTGTGGCCAACGGCACCACACGCTCCTGAATTTTCCGACGACAAAGTTCACTCAGGAAAACGAAACAACACCTTCAGCATCTGTACCTCTTTCACATGGAAACTTTCAATCAAAATTGAACCAATCAGCTCCACCATTTCGAAGTGAGAGTTGGCCAAATCAAACAATGCATTCGACAACCACGAATGCAATGTCAACGCACACTACGCAGCTTGCAGTATCGCCGATGCACTACACCCCTCGAACGGTGCTCTTAGCAACTGCGCTTGTCAAATTGGTGAATGACGTCACCGGCCAAGACATAGTAGTGCGCGCCCTTTTAGATCAAGGCTCCGAATGTACCCTTATTTCGGAGCATGCAGTACAAGCAATTGGCTTGTCACGGGTTCGTACGTCAGTAGATATATTAGGCGTAGGCAGCAACGCTGCACATCGATGTAAGTACACTGTTGGTTTCCGGATGCAATCATGCGTGAACTCTTTCCATGTGGTGATCAACCACGCCTTTGTTTTGAATGGGCTCACTAGCAAAATTCCCAATCAAACAATCAAGCCACAACAGTGGTCACACATTATAGGCCTACAGTTGGCAGATCCTATGTATTATCAATCACGCCGGGTTGATTTACTCATTGGGGCAGACATGTTCGCATACATTTTACTGCCCGAAACACGTATGGGAAGGTTTGACGAACCTATTGCCCAACTTACACACCTTGGATGGATACTGTCAGGCAATGCTACAGCTCCACCACAGAGTAAAATTCGAGTCAATTGCCATCATGTCACACTTGAATTAGAATCACTGGTACAACGATTTTTTGAGCTCGATCAAGTCCCGGAGGAGCATTCGTTGACTGATCAAGAAATGTGGTGTGAGAAACACTTTCAACAAACCCATACGCGCCAGCCAAATGGCAAATATTTAGTAAGACTTCCATTAAAACATTTATTTGATGAGTCCCAAACTCTTGGTAGATCCAAACAAATTGCACTTAACCGATTTTCTTATTTAGAGCGAAAGCTTCAGCGTAACGACGATTTACGCACCCGCTACAAGGAGGGCATTCGTGAATATTTTATACTCAATCAAATAAGACCTGCAGTCACAACTGAGGCAGAGCATTGCATAAAGAACTCAGCTAACAAACCAACAGTCACCTCGTGTGTTTTCCCACATCACGCTATATTTAAAGAAGATAGTGTCACAACCAAACTCCGCATAGTCTTCGACGCCTCTTGCAAAACCATGAATGGTAAATCGCTTAACGACATATTGTGTGTAGGCCCTGCTCTGCAGACGGATCTTCCAGCAGTAATTTTAAACTGGCGGAAGCACAAATTCGCATTTACAGCAGATATACAAAAAATGTATCGCTGCATAGATATGCACATTGATGATGCTCAATATCAACGCATTCTCTGGCGAAATGCAGATCAACAGATCCAAGAATACTGTCTAACCACAGTTACCTTCGGCACGGCATCGGCTCCTTTCACGGCCATACGAGTTCTTCATCAACTAGCCGAAGATGGAAAAGCATCGTATCCACTCGCAGCACATGTTCTGAAAAACGAAGTTTATGTAGATGACATACTATCTGGAAGTCATTCCCTAGAATCAGCAATGGACGTTCGAGAGCAGTTAACCTCATCACTTCGCTCCGCTGGCATGGAACTTCGTAAATGGAGCAGCAATCAACCAGCCTTGCTTGATAATATTCCACACGGACACATGTCTAATAGTAATATTTTTGAGCTCAGTGAGAGTAGTGTGAAAACGCTAGGTATGTGTTGGCAGCCAAACAATGATTTCTTTTCATATAAACTCAATTTCGAACTTGATAATTTCGTCACCAAACGATCCATGCTATCGACGATAGCTCGGCTCTTTGACCCACTTGGACTCATTGCACCTGTTATTGTGGCAGGTAAAATCATTCTAAAATCTGTCTGGTGTTATAAGGTCCAGACCGATGATAAAAAATACAATGCCTTGGGGTGGGACGAAGTGTTGCCAAAAGAGCTGAATAATCAATGGAAACAATTTTTGGACGCACTTTCCACGCTGCACTGCATCAAAGTATCTAGATGGTTGCAATATGACCCCATATACATTGAATCTTTGCAACTTCATGCCTTTTGCGATGGGTCTACATCTGCGTATGCATCATGCGTATATCTGCGCGTAAAATTCGTTGATACCAAAGTTCACACAACACTTTTAATGGCAAAAAGTAGAGTCACGCCAATAAAGCCACTCACCATTCCCCGCGTCGAGCTGTCTGGAGCCGTGTTGGCCACCGAATTAATCGAATGGATAAACCGATCATTTTCAGTGCCAAGCGAGAATTTACGTGTTTCGTATTGGACAGATGCCACTATTGTCCTTTACTGAATCAATGGCGATCCAAATCGGTGGCAGACATGGGTATCCAATAGAGTTGTTAAAATACTGAAAGTATCAGTGCCAAGGCAATGGAGTCATGTCGACACACACGAAAATCCCGCCGACTGTGCCACACGTGGTCTAACACCAGCCGCTTTATCGACATTCAACTTGTGGTGGTCCGGTCCAAAATGGTTGCGCCAATCAGAAGATAGTTGGCCAACGTTTATCCCACAAACTGTACGGGTGAATGAAGAAGAAGCTGAAATTAAACGAAAACAAATTCAAGTAAATTTGACAATTTGTGAAGATTCGGTTATTCTGAGGTACTCGTCGCTAAACCAAACCTTACGTGTATGCGCTTACATTCTTCGATTCTTACACAATAGTCGTATAAAAGACAAGTCCCGCACAAGTGGCCCCCTCACTGTCATAGAGTTAAACCAAAGCCTCACAAAAATTATCTTTCTTGTTCAACAAGAAGCATTTAGCAAGGAAATACATTCCGTTCGCACTAAAACCCCCTTGCCAACTGGCAGCAAACTCAGAAATTTATCGCCCTTTCTTGACGAGTTTCAGGTTTTGCGAGTCCGTGGCAGAATCCAACGTTCAAATCTACCATTTAAACAAAAGCATCCAATCATATTACCAAGTTCTCACCATATCACGAATTTAGTCATTGTCAACGCCCACATCACAACATTGCATGGTGGGGCACAATTAACAAAAGCCTACTTACGCAAACTCTTTTGGATTGTGAACGAACAACGTGTCGTTCAACAACAGCTACGGAAATGCATAACATGCATTCGCATTAATCCGCCAGAAGTGGTTACCCAACTTATGGGAAACTTACCATTCCATCGAGTAAATCCACCACGACGCCCGTTCTTAGCAACCGGTATCGACTACACTAATGCTATTGATATCAAGTCATCCAAATTTCGTGGGAATACGACATACAAAGGCTATATTGCAGTATTCATATGTTTGGCAACAAAATGCATTCACCTGGAGGCTGTCACAGGGATGTCCACTGAAAATTTCTTGTGGGCACTACAACGATTCATTGGGCGAAGAGGTATATGCAAAGACATTTACAGCGATTGTGGAACCAATTTTATTGGCGCCGACAAGGTACTACAGACCAGTCAACGAAGATTCGCAGAAGCTATAGAGCAAGACATCGTTCCGAAAATGGCAATTCAAGGCATACAGTGGCACTTCAACCCTCCCCATTCACCTAATTTCGGGGGGCTCTGGGAGTCCAACGTAAAATCAGTTAAACATCACCTCAAACGAGTTATGGGCAGCACACGACTTACGTACGAAGCTCTCTCAACTCTGCTTGTACGCATTGAGTCGTGCTTAAATTCAAGACCTCTATGCCCTCTGACTTCAGATCCGAATGACTTGATGGTGCTAACACCAGGGCATTTTCTGGTTGGCGACTCGCTGCTATCACCTCCCGAGGCACTGCCAGCCGCTAATATATCACTTAGCCAACAGTTTATACAAACACAACGTATGATGCAAAACTTCTGGAAGCAGTGGACATCAGATTGGTTTTCACATCTTCAAACGCGACCAAAATGGTTTCAGCAGCAGGCTAATCTACAACTTAACGACTTGGTCATCGTAAAAGATGACAGACTGCCTCCAAACGAGTGGGTAATGGCTCGCATCATCGATCTTCACCCTGGACCAGATAATCTTGTCCGAGTGGTTACCATACGTACACAACATGGTACATACAAACGCCCAATCTCCAAGCTTTGTCTATTACCGATCCCTACACACACTCAAGAAAAATAACTTAACCATTCTCTCAAGCACCAAATAGCACTAAGCACACTTTCCTTGAAGCAACGTCGATCTCCAGAAGTTTTCTTTGGTGTTTTTGTTTGCTCCATGAAACTGAAAACACCCATCCAGGTCGTCATCTTTTTTATCATATATTCAAAAAAATTAAATACAGTATTTTTCAGAATCATTTCGACATAATGCTGGTCCCAGCATAGGGGCGGCATGTACAATTCCACACCTCATGTTTTTGGTCTAATGGGATGCCACACTGAGAGAGCGATAAGACCACAAGAGAAAGCCTGGAATATCGTAAATCATGAATCCACTAAGATAGTCAGAGCATATGTTGCATTTTTAATTAGAGGCGAGTCTCAATTATCTGCTCAATCGGCTTGGTTTGCACAACAGCCAATACTCTACCGCGTTCAATATCAATGTTGTTTAAATTACAATTATAATAAAATTTAATTTTATTAACGATATCTTCGCGTTAAATTAGTTTAAAGATTTGAACAACCCCCTTTTTTCATTGCGATCCGCACAGTTAATAAAAATAAAAATTTGAGCCTCAAGTAAAATTTTTAAATTTTTCAAAAAGGTGTATTTTAAAAAAATTTTATCTTAATGAAAAGTGAAAAAACCAGAACCAAACTAAGAAGCATGTAAGATAAAAGTGGAGACTATTTTTCCTTCCGTGGCGTCCCTGGCGTCCGTGGCGTAGTTGGTTAAAGTGCGTGGCCGCTATGTCAAAGAACTTTGGAAACCCAGGTTCGAACCCCAGCAGCGACAGGAAATTATTTGAATTACAATAATTTTTCTGTACGGCCGCCACCTCTCTGCAGACAATGGCAAACCTCAGAGAGTAATCAAAAATGCCATGTAAAGCTTCTTGAGAACGAGAACTTTCCGTTCATCGCCGTTCGGAGTCGGCGTTAAGCATGTAGGTCCGGTTCTCGGTCAATTGTGTACAAACTTAATAACACGCACAACACAATTGATCATAAGAAGCTAGGTCAAAGTCCTTTCAAGGGCTGAAATGGCCAGTTATTTATTTATTTTTTTTTAATATTTCCTTAAAATTTCCGATTTTTATGAGGTCCTCCACATCTCCGTTTTAGAGGTTGAATTAGGACCTTTTTTGAAATTTTCAAAGCTGTTTTTCTTTGATATGATGGTCCAGAAACTTAAAACTATAAATTCCTAATAAAGAGTGCAAGTAATACATGGCTGAGAAAAATCAGCGGTCCCGGACTAATAGTGTCGGCACAGGACCTAATGCAATATCTCAAAAATCAACACATTTTATCAAATTTTCAATGGTTTACCATTCAATGGTTAATTATAAAGATGAGATAATTGCATTTTTATATAAGACTCACATCTTCTAAGATGCAATAAAATTACAATGGCATTTATATGTGCGGTAAAAAAAAAGTTTTAGCCAACTTAACGAGACTATGAAAATCACTCAATTTTGAATTTCGAATGGGTGCCGATCCGAAGTTAGGTAACTAAAAAAATAAATGACCACCGTTTTTAGAATAAGATACCCATAAGATCATCCTTGAATTTTTTATCAAAATCGGAAACTATGCAGCTCACCCATTAGACGTTTTCCTATGGAATGACCCAATTGCTCTGTATTTCGTCTTACTAGATAATTATTTTCTGTTCGTATTACATACGATCTTGGATTTCTATCATTTGCTTCAACTAAAGCAGGCTCCCAATGTTTGCCCCTTTTGTAAACTACAAAATCACCTGGATTAAGACCTAGCTCTTTTCGATTTGCTCTGCCATCGAAATAAAATTTTTGTTTAGCCTTAGCATTTTGCATCTTATGAACTGAGTCTTTTCCTACAACATTCGGTTCCAACTGTGTTCTAACAATGGTAAGTCTAGAACGCAGCAATCTACGCATTAGCAATTGAGAAGGTGTATAGTTTAAATGTGAAAGTCTAGAGTAACGGTATTCTAGTAATGCTGTATATTTACGGTTATACAGCGCGTAAAAGTTGAGGTCGCGAACATGAGGCTTCTTGCAGCTTGCACGATGTCACCTCTTCAGGTGATTTGATAAAAAAAAAACAAAAAACCAAAATTTTATAACAGTTTTGTCTTGTGCGTGAACCAACAAAAAGCGTAAAATTAATAAAATGCCGCTTGAAAGAAAAAAAAAAATGAACAAACACGGAGATGAACGAAGGCGAACGAAGATGAACCGAAAGCTAAATCCTAAAAACAAAGCCAAACTTGACCGAAAATTAAATTCGCTGTAACTTTTTTCCCTACGAATGAAATCAAAAAGTTTCTTCACAAAAGTTTAATGAATTTTTACGAACTTTTATTTTCTTAAAAACAAAAATGGAAGTTTTGGGGTTACTGAGGAAATAAGACGAAAAGTTGAAATATCTGGTCAAAGATGGATTCGGAGGTAAAAATGTTGTTAAAACGAATTATAGTCCTTGTTGACATCTATCCAACGACATACTTTTTTTTACGATCGGATAAAAACTGATGAAGTTATTCAAAAAAGACCATTTGGGCCAGATTTCCATCCACCTAAAAAAAAAATTGTATGCTACTAAAATCCTCTTAACATAAGCTTTCAAATGAGGGGCGGTCTTTTGATATTTTTTTTGGTGACCCACCTTACTGTATATAGATCTGTCCTACCTGCTAGCGTTTTTTTTAATACGCTTTTGGCTATGCCTACTGCTTTTTCAGCCATTCCATTGGATTTTGGATGGTACGGGCTAGAATAAGTAAATTTAAACTTCCATTTGTCTGCAAATTGGTTACAAACAAATGAGTTAAAAGGCTGATTATCACATACAACCCCCTCCGGTATACCATGGACAGAAAAAACTTCTTTCATTGCTTTCACCACGCTCTCACTTGACTTTGAACATAGCTCCTTTAAATCAAACCATTTAAAGAAATAATCCACAATGATTATATAATTTTTTCCTTTAAATTCTAAAATGTCACAACCTACTTTTTGATATGGAAGCTCAGATATTTTCTGTGGGAGTAATTTATGTTTCGGGTTGTTTTGTCTAAATTTTTTACAAACTGGACAACGACTTATAACATTTTCAATGTCCTTGTTCATGTAAGACCAGTAAAACAAACTCTTAGCATGTTCTATAGTTTTCGTTATACCAAAGAGGCTTTCATGTAATACATTCAGTGCATGTGGTACAAGGACATTCGGAACAAATACTCTTCCCTCATAAAAAACTAATCCATTTTCCTCGTATAAGCTATCTTTAATGTTCCATAAATAAACAATTATAAGCTATCAATTGCTTGATGCAAGAGGACTTGGCTAGCTGGCACAACGAAAATAACCAGCAATCTTTGGCAAGCATGGGTACACATTGGCACTTCATCACCCTCAGTGCTCCACATCAAAGCGGCCTATGGGAGGCTGCTGTCAAATTGGCCGAACATCATTTGGTCCGGATTATCGGTTCGCAAACTATGTGGCATAATCAAATGCAGACTTTGGCAGCACGAATCGAAGGGTGCCTTAACTCTCGCCCGCTCACTCCACTGATTGACGACCCAGAAGAAAGGTTTGCACTGTCTCCAGGAGACTTTCTGATCGGAACTCCACTCATCGCAGTGCCTGAGCCTAGTATCACCGAGGTTTCAGCAAATCGCCTCAAGCAATGGCAGTGGATACGCCAGATTCATCAGCAGTTTTGGCAGAGATGGAGTGACGAGTATTTATAAACGCTACAAAAAAAGAAATAAATGGCAAAAGCGGGTGGCTAACATCGTGATCGGTGACATCGTTCTCGTCAGACACGAGAATTTATCGCCAACTCTCTGGCGCTTGGGACGTATAACTGCAGTTCATCCGGGCAGTGATGGATGTATACGTAATGCCACACTTAAGACACCGAATGGTTCCTGCACCCGGGCAGTACAAAAGCTGTGCCGTCTCTTGGACTTTAATAATTTCGAGTCAGATGACTCGACCGGGCAGGATGTTAAGGAATAATTATGCCTGTTGCATACCCTGTGGCAACACTAAGTTTCATTATCTTGACAGCTTACACTGCTGTCCTACTGATATACATACTTTTTTTAACTTTTTGCATATAAATTATAAAGCGTGCTTATAATATATATATAATTTAACAGTGAGATTCATTGTTATATTTAAATATAGTTATTAATAAAAATTTAATTAACTTAACTTTAAAACATAAAACTTTAACTTTTCTTGTATTTGGCTTGATTTCCCATACAGTATACTTTATATGAATTAAATTGTTATAAATGGAACATTAAAGGTATCTTATACGATAGAAATAAAATTTCAATCTACCCAGTAACTTATTTTTAGAGGCTGGTCACTAGACCGGTTCACATTTCAAAAATGTAAAAATACTTCGGTGCGCGTCCATTTTCCGAAAGTTCCATTCCTAATGAGACCAAAAATGCCTTAAGACCCAAAAAAATTTGACCTCTAGATATTGCTGAAATCGTTTAAAGGTCATTTTGGAGCTATTTACGTCTTAGATCATACTGAATAATATGTTGTCCAAACCGAAACACATGTTGAACATATTGTGATGAAAAATCATTTATAATAATCTAAGCTATTTTCATTTTTTTTATTTTTTTAAAAAATGCATCTTATATTTTTTGGCGGAGCTTTGAAAATGCAATTTAACTCCTTCGTCAAAATTATCGTATTTCCACATAACATTTTTTTCTTATTTTGTTCCACTGACATTATGTTTGTAATTTTGTATTTTTGTGCGGAGCTTAAGGTTTCTTGCTGTATAACTTACTGCATAATTTTTGGACCAAAAAATGAAAAAAAAAAATAAAAAACACTACAAACATTTGTTTTTCCTGAATTTATTTTTTAAAAACATGATTTTTTGTTATGTTTTTCAAATTTTTCTATGGTTATCTACCACTTGCAGCCAATATTGTTTTTGCTCTTCATTAGAAGTAATCGAATTATTAAATTTAGTTATCAACGCTACACTTCTTTCTGCTGAATCGTTAAAAACATTGAACTGAGTGACCATTTGAAGATCACTAACATATGAGCTGTTATTACGCCACTCATCAGGGTGTAGTTTTAAAAACTCAGTAGAAATATTTAGGTTTTTAAAAAACAATCTAGTGTTGATTGTTACAAAATCATGCAGAGTAACATTTAAATATGTTGGTTTACTTGAAGCTTTTTTTAACGACTTTACAGTTCCTGCCTTATTTTGTATTGATTCCGCCATTTTTTTGTGAGTGTCAATACTTAAAGACCTATCGAAATATGATAGCCCCATAAGCTCTTCACCAAGCTACTATAAATGTTGCTCAAATTTTTTTAATGCAATTTCTGTTATAACGGGGCTAATATGTTTGTACCTATATTAAAAAAAAAATTTTGATGTTAAGAAAGTTAAATAAAAAATGCAAGTAACTTGCTTCAAATAAACCAACCTGTTAATCTGCATGATTTTGTAACAATCAACACTACATTCTTTTTTAAAAAACTAAATGTTTCTACTGAATTTTTAAAACTTCACCCTGATGAGTGGCTTAATAACAGCGCATACGTTAGTGGTTTTCAAATGGTCACTCAGCTCAATGTTATTAACGATTCAGCTGAGAGAAGTGTAGCTTTAATAACTGACTTTAATAATTAAATTACGTCAAATGAAGAGCAAAACCAATATTGGCTACAAGTGGTAGATAACCATAGAAAAAATTTGAAAAACATAACAAAAAATCATATTTTTAAAAAATAAATTCAGAAAAAACAAATGTTTGTAGTGTTTTTATTCTTTTTTTCATGTTATGGTCCAAAAATTATGCAGTAAGTTATATAGCAAGAAACCTTAAGCTCCGCACAAAAATACAAAATTACAAACAAAATGTCACTGGAACAAAATAAGAAAAAAAATTTTATGTGGAAATACGACAATTTTGACTAAGGAGTTAAATTGCATTTTCAAAGCTCCGCCAAAAAATATCAGATGCATTTTTTAAAAAAATAAAAAAAAAAGAAAATAGCTTAGATTATTATAAATGATTCTTCATCACAATATGTTCAACATGTGTTTCGGTTTTGACAACATATTATTCAGTATGATCGAAGTCGTAAATAGCTCCAAAATGACCTTTAAACGATTTCAGCAATATCTAGAGGTCAAATGTTTTTGGGTCTTAAGGCATTTTTGGTCTCATTAGGAATGGAACTTTCAGAAAATGGACGCGCACCGAAGAAAAAAAGACCCATAATTTTCCTCATATATTTTTGAACCGGTCTACTGGTCACCCATTTCTAAAAAAGTATATTATATGTTCTAATACTGAATCTTTTTTAGTTTCCTGGATATAAAGATTTTTCGTTTTGTCCCATATACTAATTGAATGTACGTATTCCTCTGATATAACGTCTAAATTGATCTCGGTATCAGTTCCGGTACTACGAGACAGTAATTCAGCAATATGCAAATCCTTACCGGTTACATATTTTACATCTAAATCATAAATTGTCAGCTTAATCATCCTTTATCATCCTTAATCATCCTTTGTATTCGTGTAGAATAATTGTTTCCAAGGTTCTTTCTTAAGGGGAGATACGCAGTCAAAACTTTTTTTTTTTTCAAAATTTTTTTTTGCATTTTCTTAAAGCCTTAAGTCTCAAGAATATGTGGTGAAAATTTCAAGTCGATATCTCAAAAAATAACAAAGTTATAGCCTACTGAGTGAACCGCCTTCTAGAGCGCGCAGTGCTGGCGCTTATTTTCAAACGCGTTTTTCTCGAAACCATGTTTTCAAAGTCGGTGACCAAGAGTTCTCAAAGCTCAGTGAAGCGATTGTTTTGATTTTTTTGCAGGCTTATTGTACACATAATAATCTCGTACTTGTCATAGGATTTTTTTTGTTTTTAGCTTCGTTCATTTTTTATAGGCAAAACTATGACGAATTTTTTGTCGAAAATCGTTTTTTTACGTTCGAAAGTCCGCCATTTTGTGAAAAATCAATATTTTCAAAAACGGCTATGACAAGTACGAGTTTTAAGTATCTACTTTAATAATCTATTTCATTTTTTTGTTTCAGATGAATTAAGGAGGAGCAATCTTGGTCACCGCATTTCACCTTTTTTTCAGAGCGCTCTACAAAAACTGCTGTATCGACCTTAATATTAAATTTTTTTTAATAAAGAAAAAACTAAAAATACTCTTGAATGTGTATTTTTTTAGGTATAAAAACCCTCATTTAAAAATATCCCATAGGTTTCCTTAAAAAAATTCACAAACATGACCTTTTTTTTCGGCCTCTGGCTGCGTTGCTCCCCTTAAAATTGATATTAAAGGCTTGTGGTCAGTATGAACCACAACATGTCTGCCATATATATAAGTATGGAACTTTCTGCATGCGAAAACAATCGCTAATAGCTCCTTTTCTATCTGAGCATAATAGGTTTCTGCACTTGTTAAACTTTTGGATGCATAACAGATTGGTTTATTATCTTGCAGTATGCAACAACCTAAACCGTCTTTTGATGCATCAGACTGTATTACAGTTAAAAGAGATGGGTTAAACGTACTTAGAGTAGTAGCTTCTTCAATTGCTTGCTTGACATTATTCAATACTCTTGAATAATAGTCATTCCAGCCAAAAATAACATTTTTTTTTAATAGTTCTCGAAAAGGAGCTGTAAGATTTGCCAAATTGGGAATGAATGATCGTAGATAGTTCACAGTGCCTAATATTTTTTGCAACTCTTTTTGATTAATCGGATCTTTTATGGCTTTGATCGCTTTCAATCGGCCTGGGTGTGGAGCCATACCAGTTGTTGAAAAAATATGTCCTGCGCCATGTAGTATTTAGTATTAAATCTTTATTCTTCAGCAGTTCAACTACAACTGAACTGACATGATTCTTGTACAGGTTTTGCTTATGTAGCTACATTATATATAATGTACAGAGATAGAGAGAATGCACAACAAGAAAGCAATTCATATGTTTCAATACTAATGCAGCTGCAATATATATAATATACACAGTTAAAAGGAATGCACAACAATAAGAGAATTAATATGTCTTAATACTACAACATTAGCTCCTCACTTTCCTGTGTAAACCATATCAATTCTGTCGTTAGTAAGGTCTACTATTTCCTGAGGAACTTGAGGTGGACTGCGTCATTTGTTCCTATTGCAACTAAAAAAAAGTTAGTACAGCAGCTCATAATGCCTATCATATCTTACTCAGATACAGTAGAATTGATTCCAGGTCTAAACTTAAGTTACAACATACTTTTAACAACGCAGTGAGGTATGTTTATGGCCTTCGGAGTTTTAACCGCATCAGTCATATGGGCAATCAAATACTTGGTTACAATATTTTTAACTACCTGAACGCAAAGAACTGTTCTTATATAATTTGATAAATACCAAAACACCCAATTACCTATTTGAGAAGCTTCAATTTTGTAGATCTAATAGAAATCTAAACCTCACTATTCCTGTCTATAATTATTTGAACTCAAACAGACTATTTTTCGTGAATCAGATTGTGGAACTCGTTGCCTGTTAGAATTAAAAGTATCCCTAATAAGCACACCGATAAGGTAAAACAATTTTTTTTGTTTAATGTTTTTTTTATAGTTTTAAGAATATACATACACATTTTTAAATCGATATTTAAAAACAAAAACAGAAGTTATAACGCGATTTCCTCGAAACTAGTTTTTTTAAAACGGTTCGATAGATAACTCGAAATCTATTGGTTCAATTTCAATGATTTTTGTTTGCATTTTGTTCGTTATTTTGTCCTTTAAGCATCCCCTCTAAATTCAAGTATCTATTTTTTTTTTGTTTTTTTTTTAAACAAAAAGCGCGCGAAAATGTATCTCTTTTTCGAACTTTTTACTTCAACTCCCCCCATAATTAAAAAACAACCCCGGAGGTCTTGCGTAAGGGGGATGCTTAATATAAGGTCTATGCTTTAAAATTTCATTTGATTTTTTTGTTTCCGATACGTGGGAAAAGCCATATCCATCGAACCGTTTTGGATGTCTTTTTTTCAATGCCATTTTCAGCGCCCTCTATATAAAAGCCAGAACTAGCTTTAACCTTAGACCCGTTTACATGTTTTACAACTTAATCCCGTTTATCTGGGTCACATTGACCCGTACTGTATTTTGTATGGAAATTGTCTATTTTTCAATGAGATAAAATTAAAAAGTGCTGTTATTTCATAAAATATTAATTTTAGTATTTGTTTTGAAGGTAACACGATTAACATGCACGAACATAATGCGCAGGTCAAAAAGTTTTGAGCAATAGTCACACACAGCAGACGTTTTATTATCCTTTGTTTTGCTGTTACCCTTATATGCTTCGCATCTTCGTCGTGATTTCGAATCCAGTAAAAACGGTGAATGAAACAAAAATTAACAACATTCATTTGAAATGGAAATTATTTATTTTTTTTACCTAAACTTGTGCATTCGAAGCGATTTTGTAAGGCGTTTTAGCTTCATACCTATCAAGCTCAAAGCAATTCTTAGGCCGTGTGCTATCCGGAAACTTTTCACTCAGATGACGAAATTTTGACAGTCTGAATGAGAATATTTGGCAGATGGGGATGAATATGATTGTCAAAAATTCATGTAGCCCCAGGAGCTAGTATTAATTTTAAAAATCGGCAAGAGAATTTTTGACACAAGCAAAAATAGAAGAAAAAAATGTGTGCTTCCGACAGCATATTAACCAAAAGTGGAAAATATTTGCATAAAATACTGTTAATTTTTAGTATATATTAACAATTTTTCAAATTAAATTAAATTCTTGTGCTTCTACACTACCGAAATCTAAAACGTCAACATTTCTAGTTGTCAAAATTTCATCGTCCTTCTTTTCTACGGGCGATGTTATGTAGACGGTCACGGGCACGGCACGGGCACGAATTGTTGTTGTTTCAATGTAAAAGGGAAATTTGAGAGAGTGAGCGAAGGAATAAATTTTGCCCACCGCGGTCAACAAATGATTCGGCTGCCGATACCAAATCACTGGATCAAAACAGTGTTGCGTTGTAGAAATATTCACAATATTTGTGTTTTTGCATGCAAATAATACACTTTTAGTACGAAATCTATCAAAGCAGTAATGAAACCTGCATAATAGCAAAACTCACCATACTCATACTCCTCATACTTTTTTGCATAAAGTATTAAAAGTAGAAAAAAGTGTGCTAGTGATCATAGATCAAATGACCGCCAGCATAACATTTTTTGGGCTCGACATTTATCAAACGGAAAAAGAGAATACAAACTCGTGCCCGTGACCGTCTACATAACATCGCCCTACCGCAAGTGAAAAGTTTCCGAATAGCACACGGCCTTATTGATTGTTTCGTTGGAGTGTTGGTATCGCTCTTTCAATTGATTTTTAGCATGATATAACGCAAATACTAAAATACAACACAAAATAGAACACTGTAAATGCACAACAGATCTGTAAAGAAAGCATATTTTCATACGTGTAAGTGTACATAAGTACGAAAAGTACATACGCAAAGGACAGAATAATGCTGTCTCTCACTTCCAATGTACTCACAGTTGCAAAAAATTTAGAAACGACTGCACAACAGCAAAAAGTAGTGAAAAAGTACTACAAAAACTGATCCTTCATACAAATCGTATGGTAGAAAATTTCGGGTCATTTTGACCCAGATAAACGTATAGTGCACATGTCAGTTTTTGTCTCTGCTATGCACATATGTCACATATGTACAATATTTTCATACTGGTTGCAAAGATAAAAGCTCAAAAAATAAAATGGTATTTTTTCTGTTTTTTAATTTTTGATATTTAATATGTTTTTTTTGCAAATGAAAAGTGCCTCGGGTCAATATGACCCGATAAACGGGTTTAAGGTTAAAAAAAGAAATATTTTTATAAAGTATTTTTTATGTACAATAACCTGTATAAATGAAAAAAAAAAATAACTTCTTATATCTAAAAAAATTTTTTTTGAAATAGCTCCCGTTTTTGGTTGCTACACCTACATATATTATACCTTAAGCATTAAATTCTTCTATACTTTTCTTAATACTGTCTCTACGTCTTTTTATCAACATCTATATAATTAATTTTAAGACCTGATTTGTAAATTACTTGTGTTTTGTTGTTATAACAAGTTGCTTATTCAACTCATTTCTTTCCAAATAACTTAATTGTTAGTTTTAACTAGTATTTATTATTATTTCTTTTTTTTCGGTTGTTTATTCAACTTGTTGAAAACTGTTAGTTCGCTTTGCATTTAAAAGGGTATGTCTGACATGTAAACATTCATTTAAATAAATAAATAAATAATTACAGTGTGTCATTGCGAGTGTTGAGTGTTGTGATTTTGATTATTAACCCTAATCATGTCACGCTGTCTGAATAACGTAAACTGTCGCGGTGTGACTAAGAGACACTAATACAAACAACATAATTATTTTATTGAAAAAAAGGAAGTTGATACAAAATATCGTTCATGGAAAATTAATTTCTTTTATTAAAATTAAAAATTTTATTATTTGTAAATAATGTGGAAATTGTTATTAAACTATTTATTTGTACATTTAAGGCAAACTACACTTTTCTGTGAATGCTCGTTACTCATAGGTGTAGGAATTAAAAAACTCTCTACTTATGGGTGAACATTTTTTGCAGGGAGACACTATTTCCTTTTCTCTTTTTCAATCGTGTTATTTTGTAATTTCTTTGTACTTTTGATATACTTACATTCTGTTGTTTGCTGTATCGCTAGAGAGAATTAACTTTGTACTTTACATTTTAATTAAATTTACACATTTTGTAACTTAATAAAATATTGAATTCAACACCACATAGGTTTCTGACTATTACCAAGAAATTGCTTAGAAAATCGTCCTTTTTTATAAGAGGAACAGTTACGTTGACGCCTCTTCTTTGATTATACTGTCGATGCATTCTAAGCTGGGTTTCATGATGAGTTTTCCATTATCACGTCTTTTGCAGATACCAGTGTCTTAGAGTCACTACGTGACAGTTCATGTTGTATTTTAATATTTTGTGTAATAGGTAAATATTATAAAAACATAAAAAAAATTAATTGTATATTACAGAAATAGAATGACCAATAATAAAATACATTTAACTTATTTTGCTTTAAAACAATATTAGTTTGAAACTTATTTAACTTATTTTGCTTTAAAACAATATTGGTTTGAAATTGAATAGTGACCCGAAGACACAGCCTGACATGAAAAGGGTTAATTTGATTTAAGTACATATCTATATTAATAAAAATCATTTTCTGTTTGTTTGACTACAATACAAATCTTAACGGCTGAACGGATTTAACTCAAATTCGGCTCACATATTACTTGAATCCTAACTTAGGTTATGGTATATTAAGTTTTGACCAACCCTCTTCCGCCCCTTTACAAGTAACGCAAATCTAACTACTAGCGTATTTTTGTCAAGCGAAAATGCTCAACTTATTAATTTTAAGGAAATCCTGTTATTTTGACACCAAAAACATTCACATATCTTTAAAATTGCACAAACTTCTGGTACAACGTCTTTTTCTAATAACATCGCTTTACTTAAAATAACAAAAAAACTATCAGAAATTCGTATATTGTACTTTCGATGCAAATAACTCCGTTGTTTTTGAATACATTTCATTTAAATTTTTTTCGTTGATAAACTCAATTCAAGCACTTAATAAAAACAATTTAAAGGGTATCGTTATTTTAGCGGATATATTTTAATATTTCTTTCAAAAAAAGTCCAAAATATTGACTTTTTACTCAAAAAATGACACAAAAGTTGTTTTTGTTGTTAAAATAATAAAAACTGAAAATTTTCCACTACCTTCTAGATGACATAGCGTTTAATAGCAAAAATACTTCCAATTTTACAAAAAACTTTAATAACTTTTTCTGTCATCAAAAAACATGACCCTACCCCAGTGATTTTTTAAAGAAATTAATTTTTTTCAAAAGTTGTTTTTATTCTTTTTATATAATAGTTAAGCTCAAAGAATAATTTATGTGAAAAATTATACCAATATCTCTTTCCGATCAAAAGTTATCGCAATAAATATATTTTTAGACACAAACCAAGCTGCTTTTCAAATGCTTTTCTATTAAGGGGGGAAACGCAGCCAGAGGCCGAAAAAAGGTCATGTTTGTGAATTTTTTTAAGGAAACCTATGGTATATTTTTAAATGAGAGTTTTTATACCTAAAAATATACACATTCAAAAGTATTTTTATTTTTTTTTTATTAAAAAAAAAATTAATATTCAGGTCGATACAGCAGTTTTTGTAGAGCGCTCTGAAAAAAAGGTGAAATGCGGTGACCAAGATTGCTCCTCCTAAATTCATCTAAAACAAAAAAATGAAATATATTATTAAAGAAGATACTTAAAACTCGTACTTGTCATAGCCGTTTTTGAAAATATTGATTTTTCACAAAATGGTGGACTTTCGAACGTGAAGAAACGATTTTCGACCAAAAATTCGTCATAGTTTTGCCTATAAAAAATGAACGAAGCTAAAAAAAAAATCCTACGACAAGTACGAGATTATTATGAATAAAATAAGCTTGCAAAAAAATCAAAACGATCGGTTCACTGAGCTTCGAGAAATCTTGGTCACCGACTTTGAAAACATGGTTTCGAGAAAAACGCGTTTGAAAATAAGCGCCAGCACTGCGCGCCTTAGAAGGCGGTTCACTCACTAGGCTATAACTTTATTATTTTTTTAGATATCGACTTGAAATTTTCACCACATATTCTTGAGGCTTAAGGCTTTAATTTTTGAAAAAAAGGTTTTGGTTTATTGGTTTATTGGTTATAAAAAAAAACATCATTTGTATAATAAGAAACAAGTTGTTTTATAATACAACACAATTGGAATAATTGCAATAATAAGCGTATATACTTAATTCTAAAATAATTAAATGCTTATGAAATTAAAAATTAAACTAAAGACACTTAAGCAACTTAATTTCAAATAAATATTGAATTGGTAGAAAGGGCAAGAGAAAAAAATTAAGAGATGGAAGATATAGGATAGGAAGAAAATAATGTGGACAGTGTGAAGCATGTTATGATCAATTAGAAAATATGTAAAGAAATGGTTTCAAATTACATTATCTTGAAAAATAGGAAAAAATGGCTTGTCTAAACATTCCGACCCCATCAATAGATTTAAGATGATTTGGAAGACTATTCCACAACCTTATCGCGTTGATGAAGAATAATCTTGAAGAATTCAAGAAGTTAAATCTAGGGATAATAAGCATACGACTTCTTTGTTGTTGACCAAACTGTAATTTCTCATATAGATAAGAAGACATTTTTGAATTTATCTGCTTATGTAAGAAAATACAGTTTCTGAAACTTAGGTAGTTCATTAAATCACAACCAAGGACGCTTTTATTGAATTGAGATATATGGTCAAACTTGCGAAGACCATACACATATCGGATGGCATGATTGAATGCCAGCTGAAGCTTTAGCTGAGAACTAGAATCCAGCTTACTGTAGACTAGCTCAGAATAAGTGATTATCGGAACAATAAGTTGAACCACAAGTTTCCTTCTGGTGGTCGTGGGTGTAAATTCAGCAGTAACTCTCAGATTGCGTAAAAAATAATGCATCTTTCGCACCACATTATTAATATGTTCAGTGCATGTCAGAGAGGAGTTTATATAAAAGCCAAGACTTTTTGTACTGTTAGTTAACTCCAGCTTTTCAGAACCTAAATATAAATCAGGAATATCTTCATGAAAAACTTTACCTTTCGCAATAAGTAGCACAATAGATTTTAAAGCATTTAATTTAAGACAGTTACAAATAGCTCATTTATTGATAGAGTCTAGATCCTCATTAAGTCTGTAGACTAAATCATCTAGAAGACCAATTCTGTTGGAGAGATATATTTGCACGTCATCTGTATAGGCATGCATTGTAGAGTGCTTGCAGACTCTAAATAAATCATTAATAAACATTACAAACAGCAATGGACCAAGAACTGAACCCTGGGGAACACCATTAGACAGAAATTTATACTCAGAATATTTATTTCCAATTTTGACTCGCTGAACCCGATTTGACAAGTAACTACTCAAGAGGCTTATAGCACTATTACAAAAACCATATATAAACTTTAGTTTCGAACACAGTAAAGAGTGATTCACTGTATCAAATGCTTTCGAGAAGTCAAGCAAGCAAAGAAGTGTTATATGTCCTTCATCATAAAAACTCCTTATATCGTCAAGTATTTTCACAGTGGCAGTGGCACAACTGTGATTAGCTCTAAAGCCAGATTGCATTGGGGATAATAAATTGCTTTCATTTAGAAAATGTACTATTTGATGTGCCATAAGTGCCTCACACACTTTGGCCAGGCAAGATAGGATGCTGATTGGCCTATAATCGCTAGGACCATTTGCTGTTGGTTTTTTAGCAACCGGCGTTACAAGCGCAACTTTCCAAAAAGAGGGAAACGAAGACGTAGTAATACAGTGGGTTATGATGTGTGTAAGGGGACTGAGAACTTGCACGAGAATCAGTTTTATGAATTTTAGTGAAATAAGATCCTCACCTATTGCATTCGACTTAATTTTCACTATTGACTTCCTCACATCATTCACACTTACTGTAGAGAATTGAAAACTTTCATGTTCAACGTAATCAGAGAAATCATTGATGTTGCTAGGAGTTAGTATAGTGTTAGAGAGAAAGTAATCATTTAAGACATTTGGGTCGACATTACATTCATCAGAAGGTTTCTCACCAATGCCCATTTCTTTCAAGTTCCTCCACAGCACCTTTGAGGGAAGTGAAGTGTTTAATTTCGACGAACAAAATTTTTCTTTCGACCGCCTAACAAGTCGAACTGATGTATTTCTGGCAATTTTAAATTTTTTCCAATTATAAGCAGTAGGACACTTTTTCCACAAGTTGTGAAGCTTGTTACGTGTTTTTATAGATTTTTGTACATTAGAGGTAAACCATGGGCATGCCTTATTTTTTACCATCACCGAGCGTTCAGGAACATGTTTATCAAAAAGACTATTCACAATATTGGTAAAAACATTCAATTTATTGTCAACTGATTCAACATACCATACATCATTCCAAGAAGTTAAACACAAGTCATTATAGAGAGCCCAATAATTAATCGACTTAAAGTCCCGATAGGTGAATATATCAGAGTTGCCAGGTCGAGACAAATTAATATTTATACAACTAAACACAAGATCATGATCGGACAAAAAATACAGTTGATCATATAACAAAACAGATGCAAGGTTTGAGACAATAAAGTAGTCTAAAAGACTGGGGCTAGCATTGCTGGCAAATCGCGTTGGGACAGTTTCATTGACAATTGACAATCCTGTAGAACAAACATTTTCACAAAACGATTTTGAAGTGTTATCTCGACATAATAAATTTACATTGAAGTCACCACATATAACAAAAAAGTCAAAATCAATTATATAGTTATTCAGCTCTGAAAAATATAAATCAAGGGTATTGCACTTATTAGGGTTATACACACAAGATAGGAACACTTTGACATGGTTATCGAATATACACACATTCAAATACTCAACACTACTATTGCAATTAGACTTAGATACAATTTTAACATTTAAATTACTGCGACAAAAGATAGCAACTCCGCCACCTTTCCTTCCAACTCTATCATTTCTCAGGAGCTTAAAATTATGAATATTATAAACAGAATCAGAAACATCAGTACAGAACCAAGTTTCAGAAACACAAATGACATCCACAGCAGAATCTTCAACAATATATTTCAGATAGTCCAACTTATTATGGTTTAAACTCCTAGCATTGAAGTGTATAACTTTAAGACCACAATGCTGCGCACAAAGATCATTAATCAGAATTTTATGATTTCCGTCAACGCTACTAAAAATATTATTATTATTCAACATCATCAACAGAGAAACAATGGTGGGAAAGAATGCTTAGACAGAATATATAAGACACAACAATAAGACATCTCATGATAATATACGAAAAGTAACCAAAGTTTGCAGATAGGTTTATCAGTATCACAAGATAAAGAATTAAAAAGAAAGATAGATATGTAGAATAGACAAAAGAAAAAAGATATTGCAAGAAGACCAGAAAATTGTGGTAAAATTTTTTAGCCATCGAAAGCCTGAGCACAGAATCAAAGTTACTTTAAGCGTAATAAACCTAGAACTAAATGATAATTTAAACATAATAATAAAATCCAAGCAATTATAAAATTGACAATTAATATAGCATAAACAGATACAGTTCAATAGAAAAATTTTAGCTTTTAAATAACACATTCTAACTTCTCATACCAGCGACGCAATCAACGCTTTCTCTGCTATCAACCCAACACGCTTCACTATTTCGATCTGATCTCACATAGACCTTTCCTCGAAGAGAAAAAACTGCAGACAACTTGTTCTCTTTCTTTTTTTGTTCCGCATAAATCATTACCAAACGACTCGCCTTTGATAGACTTTCATGTATAAAGAAATATTCATCACGTCCGTAGTCAATGTCACTCAGCATAAACGGTCTCTTTTTGGTTTTACGAAAGGTCTGACTGCGTTTCCCCCCTTAATAATAATAATTTTCTGTGAACATTAAAACTACTGGGAAACTGTAACGGGCAGTGGAAAATGACAGTGGTGTCAAACTATGAGTCTAAGAAAAGTTTAGATTCACCTATCATATTTCCATATAGGTGCAGGGTGCATGCCCGCCGGGAAAAGGCTAGTTATGTATAAAACTCCCATCTTTATTTGTATATAAAATTCAATATTTAATAAAATTGGGCTTTGGTCGTTGTTTTTCGAACTTTAAGTACAAAAAATAAGGCATACAATTAAATATATAAAAGCTTCTTTAAATCAAAATAAGCAAATTAACATATCTCAAACCACTGACTAAATTATGCCCTTCATTATGTTGGCGAAGTTTTTTATCTACATAAAAAAGAGAGAACTTATATTATCAATAAATAATTTTATTTTAACTTACACCAAAAGTTTTTTCCGAGCTTTAGTGGCTGCAAAATTGTTGATAAGATCATCCAGTTCCAATTTTTTTACTATATCGCGTTCGATGGAAGGGGTAGCTAAACCACCAAGACAATCTTGGAGCATTGTTAATTTATTTTAATAAATTTTAATATGACCTTTTTCATTCAATTATATTGATAATTGTTTAATAAGCTTAAGGCCAAGTAATTTATTGAAGAAAACAACTAACAACAACAACAACTCTGTATAGAGCAAATTATACAGCAGACTAGTTTCGTTGGACGCTACTTCAACCTTCAACTCCAACATAAATAAATTGGCCATTTCAGCCCTTGAAAGGACTTTGACCGAGCTTCTTAAGATCAAATTGTGTTGTGTGTTATGAAATGCTTGTACACAATTGATTGAGAACTGAACCGACATGTTTTATGCCAACTCAACACGGCTCATGTTCTCAAGAAGCTTTTTATGGCATGGTTTATTCTCTGAGGTTTGACATTGTCTGCAAAGAGGTGGCGACCGATCAGAAAATTTTTTATTAAAAAAAAAATTTGCCGCGAGTGGGAATCAATCTCGCGCTCTAGGCATGCAAGCTACACACTCAACACGCATGCCACGGCCGCCATATATGTTTCCATATATATTGATTGATATATTTTTTTTAAATATGTAAGGCGCCCTCATCTGTATGCGCCCCGAGCCCTGGCCTTACTGGCTCGACTCTAGGGCCGGCCCTGCTCATTATGCTAACTGATTGGCTTAATAGTAAGCTTAATAATAGGTTTAATAACAGGACTATTTCCAGGCGGACCCGTTTTCCTTTGAAATTTATCCGTCCACTCGGCAATACGGGCATTACTACGCCTAAGTGTGCCGCCAGAAGATCCACGCATATTTGTTTGGAATAATATGACTTCTTGTGGCAATCAGAAATCATGATCCGAAATTGCTTAAGAAAGTATTTTTGTACAAAAGTTACACTCGCAGCTGAAGGAAAACCTTTCATAAAAATTATGTTCTACCTACTTGGTTTGCAATCATTAATATTTGAATCCGATTGTTCCATTCAGTTTTAAATTTTTTATATTGGTTACATTGGTCTCGCCAACATACACAACAAAATTCTCTTTGTGGAAGGTCAACAAAAATATTTCACTTCCGATAGAAAGTGAAATGCTAATCAGAGCCTCTGATGGCAGTTGGGCGCAAAGAGAAGAAGAAAAAGCGAACATATTTGCTAGTCACTTGACTAAATTCAAACTAAATTCAGCTACTACTGGATTTGAGATCCCAGCCATAATAAATAATCCCAACGAAGAAATTCCACCAATTATTATTAGAAGGGGTGAGGTAAATAATATCATCTCTAAGGAACTTAACCCAAAGAAGAGTCCTGGTCATGATCTTATTACTCCTAAAACCCTGGAAAAGGCAAAACCTTACCATCTTCATATAGATCTATAAGCTTGTTTCCTTGCCTGTCAAAGCTGTTCGAGAAATTACTGCTCTTAAAACTTTCGGATTATCTCAGCAACATGGATTTCATGCAACAACTCAGGATTTCGCAAGCAACATGGAACCATTGAACAAATGAACCGTATAACTAATGAGATTAGAAAGGCATTTGAGTTCCGAAATTATTGCTCTGCTATATATCTCGATGTTGCCCTGGCATTTGACAAAGTATGGCACGAGGGTCTTATATACAAAATAAAGTGTTTGCTTTCTCCTAATTCCCATAAAATCTTAGAATCATACCTAACAAATCGTTTGTTTAAAGTTAAATACAAGCAATTTTTGACGAATGACTATTTAATAATTCGGACCAACACTTTATGTTATATATACCTCGGACATTCCCCTTAACAATAATCTGACAACATCAACATTTGCGGATGATACTGCAATTCTAAGCTGCAACAAATGCTCAATAAAAGCTTCAAGAGAATTAGAAGAGCACTTAAAACTTGTAGAATCATGGTTGTCGAAAAAGCGTATCAAAGTAAATGAGCAGAAATCCAAACATGTTACATTTCCTCATGCCCCACATGCCCCACAGTTCTTCTCAATAATACCACTATTCCGCAAACCAATGAAGTCACATATCTCGGCATTCACCTTGGCTGACGATTAACGTGGCGAAACACATTGATGCTAAGAAAACTCATCTTAAGCTTAAAGGAATAGTCTACATTGGCTTATTAACCACCGTTCTGCACTGAGCCTTGAAAACAAAGTTCTCCTGTATAAAAGCGTTTTAAAGCCAGTATGGACATATGGTGCCCAAATATGGGGTAAAATAAAAAATAAATAACTGGCCATTTCAGCCCTTGAAAGGACTTTGACCTAGCTTCTTAGGATCAATTGTGTTGTGCGTGTTATTAAGTTTGTACACAATTGACCGAGAAATGGACCTACAGGCTTAACGCCGACTCCGAACGGCGATGAACGAAATGTTCTTATTCTCAAGAAGCTTTACATGGCATTTTGATTACTCTCTGAGGTTTGCCATTGTCTGCAGAGAGGTGGCGTCCGTACAGAAAAATTATTTTAATTCAAATAATTTTCTGTCGCTGCTGGGGTTCGAACCTGGGTCTCCAGATTCGTTGACATAGCGGCCACGCACTTTAACCAACTACGCCACGGACGCCACGCTCCACAAATATGGGGTAATGCTTCTAAAAGTAATATTGAGCTTATACAGAGGGCTCAGTCTAAAATACTCAGAACAATTACAGGTGCACCTTGGTACATGAGGAACGAAAACATACACAGAGACCTGAACATTAAGGTAATATGGACATTAAGGTAGGTGATATAGAAAAAAAAATATTTCAAAAGGCCGCCCTTCATTTGAAAGCTTATGTTAAGGGGATTTTAGTAGCATACAAATTTTATTTTTAGGTCGACCCGAAATCTGCCCCAAATAGTCTTTTTTTTATAACTTCATCAGTTTTTATCCGATCGTTGTTTTTAAGAAAATAAAAGTTCGTAAAGAATCATTAAACTTTTGTGAAGAAACTTTTTGATTTCATTCCTAGGAAAAAAAGTTACAGCGAATTTAATTTTCGGTCAAGTTTGGCTTCGTTTTTAGGATTTAGCTTTCGGTTCATCTTCCTTTGCCTTCGTTCATCTCCGTGTTTGTTCGTTAGACTTCGGTTCAGCTTCATTTGGTTTCGTTTTTAATACAAAGTTTCTTTAAAATCGGTCCAGTCGATCAGGCACTGTGGAGTCATATAATAAATTCTAACTTGAAGCGCCCTCTATCGAAAGTTTTTGAAACTTCTCATAGTCTATCTTTTAATCTTGAGTCAGGAAAATCTTTATACTAAATGCCAACAAAATTGTCCAACCGTTTAGTCTGCAATTTATTATTGCATATAAAAACAAATCAACAAGCAAAACAGCAACAAGAGGAAAACCACACAACCTCACACACAAGCAAACCTGCTATTGCTTGGTCAGGAGTATTGTCATTCTTTATTTCATCAAAATCGTTCTAACAGTTATATTTTAAATTGAACTGTTTTTTACTGCCGCTCAGTATAATAATATAAATTAAGGCCCTGTTTCAATTTTTTTTAATAAAAAAAGGGCTTGTTTGAATGCCTGTATTTTTTTTATTTTATTAAACATCAATACAATTTTTTTTTTTATTTCAGTCTTAGATTAACAATTTTTTTTTTGCAGCCATATTGACGGTTATACAGCGCGTAAAAGTTGAGGTCGCGAACATGAGGCCTCTTGCGGCTTGCACGATATCACATCTTCAGGTGATTTGATAAAAAAAAAACAAAAAACCAAAATTCTATAACAGTTTTGTATTGTGCGTGAAACAACAAAAAGTGTAAAATTAAAAAAAAAATAAAAAAATGCCGCATAAAAGAAAAAAATCTATTTTTCATACACGAAATTGGACCTTATAAATGAAATAAAAAGCAGAAAAAATATTTTTTTATTTGATTTTGTTGGTTCACGCACTGCGTATTCAATTATTTTACAAAATGAAAAAAGATTTAAGTTAATCGGACATTTACTTTTCGAGTTAGAGTGCAGGCCGTTTCAAAAAATGTCATTTCGAGAAGAACGAAATCAAATACAGGGTGTTTTTTTTAGAGGTATAGAACTTCGAATTGAAATAAAACACAAGAAAATCGTTTTAATGTCCATCAATTTGGCTTTATTGGAAGGATAATTTTATGCCATTAATGTTTAAATATGATTTCGGGCATGTGGCCGCCGCGGCTGGCTCGAATAAAGCCAATTCTACAGGTCCAATTTTCAACCACTTTTTCGAGCATATGGGGCCGTATGTCGGCAATAACGCCACGAATGTTGGCCTCCAAGTCCACTAACGTTTCTGGTTTGTTGGCGTAGACGAGCGACTTCACATATCCCCAAAGAAAATAATCCAATGGTGTCAAATCACACGATCTTGGTGGCCAATTGACAGGTCCATTCCGCGAAATTATGCGCTCATCGAATGTTTCCTTCAATAAATCGATTGTGACGTGCGCTGTGTGGCATGTAGCGCCGTCTTGTTGGAACCACAACTCATCCACATTCATGCCATCCAATTCGGGAACAAAATAGTCGGTTATCATGGCTCTATACCGGTTTCCATTAACGGTAACTGACTCTCCAGCATTATTTCGGAAGAAGTATGGCCCAATGACTCCACCAGCCCATAGAGCACACCAAACAGTCAGTTTTTGTGGATGTAATGGCGTCTCAAGGATCTCATGTGGATTCTCTTCACTCCAAATGCGGCAATTTTGCTTGTTGACGTAGCCATTCAACCAAAAATGAGCCTCATCACTGAACATAATTTTGCGATGAAAATCAACATCGAGATCAATCTTATTTTCGGCCCATACACCAAAATCACGACGCATTGCATGGTCTCGCGGCTTTAATTCTTGCACAAGCTGGATCTTGTAAGGTCGCAAGCCAAGATCTTTTTACACATTCTTAGGATGTTTTTGAAAATAATAAAAAAAAAAAAACTTCGAAAATTTATCAAAAAAAATTGGAACTGGGCCTTAATTCAAATCTTGGCGCGAATCAAGAATCGAACCCAAGATTCAAAAAATTTGCAAAGTATATTAAATTTTATGTTGTAGCGAGTCAATGTTGTTTATTTTATTTACATAACCCATAAATATTATTAGCCATCTACATTTCATTAATATTCTTTACTGCGCCATCTATGTTTCAATATTCTTAATATCTATTGTGCATCCCTGTATATATTTTGAATTTCTTACAAGCGCAGCCAACTTTGATTGTAACATAGGCGTATAAAAGAGAGAACAACCGAGCAGCTCGCATCATTTGTCGTGCAGCAGCTCAGGTAAGAACACTTAACTTCAATAAGCCTTATTTTCCTTTTACTGACTGATGATTGCTGATAAGCGAAAGCTAGTCGTTTTCATCTGATTTGCAATTTCCTTGCACGCGCTGACTTTTGTCTACTGATGAGTTAAATCTGGTCGTTTTCATGTGTCAGAGCATTCCTTGTTTGGTGCGATAAGTTAGATAGCGATGGCTGGTCACTTGTTTAACCAAACTTCCATTGTTTTTTAAAATAATATTATTTCATTGTTATTCGTTTGCTACTTTCTCTCTTTTATTCGCTTATTCGCAGGATCTACACAATTGCTTCACCTTACATACTATTAATTAAATAACATTTATGTAAATTTTTTTTGTAAACAAAATTTGAGCTTCAAAATAAAAGAACTATTAATCGTTTTACAATTGGCGCCCAACTAGAGGCTCGAAATTGTGCAACCTGGAGCTAAGAAGCGCAGCAAATCGTTCAAAAAGCGTAAAAACAACAACAACTTGTTCAACAGCGACAGGGTTTCCATTGGATAGTGCGGCGGGATCAGTGTGTCCAACAGATACTAGTGTTCCATTGAACAACTCAACATCAACAGCGTGTCCAACAGTGAAAAGTGTTCGATTGAACAGTTCCACAACTACAGTGTGTCCAACAGCGAATAGTGTTCCATTGGACAATTCAACAGCAACAGCGTGTTCAACAGCGAAAAGTGTTCCATTGAAAAGTTCAACAACAACAGCGTGTCAAAAAGCGAAAAGTGCTCAGTTGCATAGCACAAAAACAACAACAACAGCGTGTTTAATAGCGACAAATCCATTGGACAGGGCGGTGGCACCAACGTGTTCAACATTAAACACAAATCCAATAGTGATAAGTCCATTGAATAGTACAGAAAAAGCGAGTAAGATGACAACTTTATCAGTAGAGCAGTTTAAGCAACTTATGGAAGCAGTGTGCGCTTGTAATGTTAAGCAAGGCTCATTCAGCGCATGCACAGCTCGATATAAAGGCGAGCGCGATCCAGCGAAGGTAGAAGAGTTCATAGCGGCTATATCGACATTCAAAACGGTAGAGAAGGTTGCTGATGGAGATGCGGTCCATGGTATGCCAATGTTACTCGAAGGAGACGCAGCGGAGTGGTGGCGCGGAGTGAAAGATGGTGTTACGTCTTTTCAGGATGTGGTGCGTATGCTACGTGAGAGTTTTTCGCCTCCAAAACCAGCATGGCGTGTGTATGCTGAGATTTTTGAGTTCAGGCAGCAGAAAAGCGAGGCAACAGACACATTCATAAGAAAGAAAAGAGCACTCTTCGCACGGTTAGAGCACACTCCAGTTGAACGTGATCAAATCGACATCATATTTGGACTATTGCACCCACAAGTTCGCGAGCGTGTATGCAGGGAGAAAGTGAACACCTTTGAAGAGCTTTTAAGAGACGCACGTGAAGCTGAGCAGGTTCGAAATGAAAAGAACGCCACAGTCGACGGTGCTGCAAGCAATATTGGTGGTGGTTCTTTGCGCTGCAACTATTGCCGAAAGGGAGGTCATACTCGAGAGAATTGTTTTAAGAAGCAGGAGGCTGAAGCAAAAGAAGCACAGGCCAATGCACCAGTGGTTTTAGCCAAGGCTAAGGTGTCTTGCTATGGTTGTAATACGCCTGGTTTCATACGCGCAAATTGCCCAAATTGCAAGAAGACATCGACCGAAAACAATCGCGTCCATTTTAATTCACTTGCTTTGAAGAAAGTTGAATATGACAGTCCAATTGCAAATGTGCAGCTGTTTGGTGTTCCTGGTCAAGCTTTTTTCGATACTGGGGCTCGCATGAGCGTTGCAAGTCAAAATTTGAAACAAATCATGGACATAAACAAGTGCAAGTATGAAAATGTTTTGTATGAAATAACGTTGGCAGATGGTAGCAAAAATAATCGAAATTGTTTGTCAACGATTTGCAAAATTGTCATCGGCGGCAGGTGTCTTAATATACAATTTATCATTTTGCCTCATGCTGTCGGTAATCGCACATTAATAGGGACCGATTTCATGCAACAAGCAGGTATAGTTCTAAACATGGGACAGAAGTTCTGGTATTTTGAAACCAGCCAAGATCAGCACTTCGATTTCGCGGAGTCAATGCCACTAGAGCTCAATGTTTTGGAATCCATTGTTGTTAATAAACGCAAACCAGAGGAGTCTGTCGAAAATATACCAAAACACCAAAAGCCTATTGCCTCTCCAAATTTATCTGATTTTGAATATTTTGGACCAGAATACATCAAGCAGAGTGACTACTCACCACACTCAATTCAAACTATTTTCCGAGATGCCATTCCAAAGGATGCAGTCACACCTGATCGAAACCGAAATTTGTTCACTGGCGTCATGTATAAGCCCAGAAGCGAAGAAGAGCCTATTTTTACGAAACTTTGTTCCATTGAGTTTAAAATTTTGAAAGACACGGACGCAACTCAGCTTACATCCACACAAAAGCAGCAACTAGAAGAGGTTCTACAGAAACACAAGGAAGTTTTTGGACCAATAGATGAGCCCACACCATACGCAGAGCATCGCATCAACACTGGTGAGCATGAACCTATTTTTTCGCCACCATATCGTATGTCCCACGCAAAAACTAGAGAGCTGAAAGAAGACGTGGAAGTGTTGCTAGAAAATGGCATTATCCAAGAAAGTGAGTCTGCTTGGACGTCGCCAGTGGTGATGGTGCCCAAAAAAGATGGCGGTGTGAGAGTCTGTATAGATTACAGAAAATTGAATGCTGTAACTATTCCAGACAAATACCCATTGCCGAGAATTGATGACTTGCTGCATGCTGCCAAGGTAACAAAATTTATGTCAACACTTGATTTGCAATCCGGCTACTATCAAATAAAAGTTCATGAGAAAGATTACGACAAAACTTGTTTCATTACCCCATTTGGGACTTATAGTTTTCAAAGGATGCCGTTTGGTCTAAGAAACGCACCTGCGACTTTTCAGCGTCTTATAGACAGGTTTAAGTCTACAATTTCTAAGGTAAATCTTTTAGCGTATTTAGACGATCTTATTGTTTGTTCGCCATCATTTGAAGATCACTTGAACGATTTAGACTTGGTTCTTGAAAAGTTAGTTTGGTTCAAGCTAAGAGCAAACAGCACAAAATGTTATTTTTGTTGCCCTCACGTTAAGTATCTAGGACATATACTCACACCTAAAGGTATATGTGTTGACCCAGAGAAGACGTTGGCTATAAGTGAACGAAAAGAGCCAAAGAACGTAAAGGAAGTCATTTCATTTATACAAACTTGCTCCTGGTACCGACGATTCATTGAAGGTTATTCCAAAATTGGGAAGCCTTTAACAGATTTAACAAAGAAGAATGCTGAATGGCGGTGGGGAGAAGAGCAACAAGTCGCATTCAATACCCTTAAGGAGAAGCTTGTTACTTCGCCGATATTGAAGCAAGCTGAAAACAACAAAGCATATTTTATAAAAACGGATGCTAGTGCTTATGCACTCGGAGCAGTTCTACTCCAGGGGGAGGGAGAACATGAACACCCCATAGAGTATGCAAGCCGTTTGCTCACGAAGGCGGAAATAAATTATTCTACAACTGAGCGTGAAGCTCTTGCTATTGTATGGGCCTGCTCAAAGTTTCGCGGCTATATAGAAGGAGAAGACATCACTCTTATAACTGACCACCAGCCCTTGAAATGGTTGCTAACCATGAAGTCGCCATCAGGACGCCTTGCACGATGGGCGTTGCAACTCCAGCAATACAACTTTAAAGTCGAATATATGCCCGGTAAAACAAACTCTATGGCTGATATGTTATCAAGACCACCTATTGAGGATACATCTACTGAGGAGTCGACACCACATCTTTTTGCTGTCCACATTGATTTTCCAAGAAAGAGTGTCTCAGAGCTACGCGACGAGCAGTTGAAAGATGATAAACTCAAAGAAATCATCTTGTCGTTAGAGTCTGAAGATGAAAACATTAATCGATGGATTAATAGGAGATACACCATGAATGATGGCATTTTATATTGTTACGATAACGAAGATTCAGAAGATGCTCAGTTTGTTGTTCCGTATCAAGAAAGAGCAGGAATTCTCAAGAGCTATCACGATGATAACACAGCAGGTCACTACGGGGGAGAAAGAACAATTACTAGAATTGCCAAACGATACTTTTGGCCTGGTATGCGTGCGGATATACTTAAGCACGTGAAAACTTGTATAGATTGTCAACGATTTAAGGCCACGAATATGAAACCATATGGACTTCTTCAAACTACTAGCAGCAAGCAACGCTTTGAGGTTGTTGCGATTGATCTTTTTGGACCACTTCCACTTACTGAAGACGGTTATCAATGGATATTCATAGTCGAGGATGTAGCCAGCAGATGGACGGAGATTTTCCCAATGAAGGAAGCAACAGCGGAAATGTGCGCAAAACTACTTATTGAAGAAATATTTCTACGGTTTGGAATACCTAGGCGCCTCAAATCAGATAACGGCGTTCAATTCGTATCAGCGATTATGCAAAAGGTTGCATACTGTTTTGGAATTGAGCAGCAGTTCACGCCAGTCTACCATCCTGAAGCTAACCCAGTAGAGCGCCGAAATCGAGACCTGAAAGCACAGCTAGCTATACTTGTGCAACAAGACCATACCATTTGGCACAAAAACTTGGCAGCCATACGCTTTGCCATGAATACAGCAAAATGCCAGACCACAGGTTTTACACCATCCTACCTTACTTTCGGAAGAGAGTTACGAACTCTTGATGACATCCAGCATGACGTTAGAGACATTGTCGAGAGGGAAACATTCATTCCGCAAATCACACCATTTTTGAAAGAGCTAGCGCACTCATTTTTGACGGCACGAGAAAATGAGCAGAATATGCAAGACAAAAACAAAGTTTACGCAGATCAAAGAAGACAGAAACAACCAGACTTTGACATTGGAACAAAGGTATTGGTAACAACACACGTGCTAAGTCAAGGAGCTAAAGGCGTTACAGCAAAATTCGTGCCCAAAAGAGATGGACCGTACGTCATCACTAATAAAATTGGGTCAACAATATACGAAATTTCATCACCGAACGATTTAAATACACCATTAGGATCGTATCATGCGTCCGCCCTTAATTTGTACAGAGGTTCAAACAGAGATGATACACCTGCTCCAGTTCACCCTATTAGGAAGCGGGGACGACCAAAGAAGAAGAACAGTAGTTGATGTCTTGTCGTGCTCTCGGAAGGACGATATACGCACGCCAAAGGGGGAGTCTGTAGCGAGTCAATGTTGTTTATTTTATTTACATAACCCATAAATATTATTAGCCATCTACATTTCATTAATATTCTTTACTGCGCCATCTATGTTTCAATATTCTTAATATCTATTGTGCATCCCTGTATATATTTTGAATTTCTTACAAGCGCAGCCAACTTTGATTGTAACATAGGCGTATAAAAGAGAGAACAACCGAGCAGCTCGCATCATTTGTCGTGCAGCAGCTCAGGTAAGAACACTTAACTTCAATAAGCCTTATTTTCCTTTTACTGACTGATGATTGCTGATAAGCGAAAGCTAGTCGTTTTCATCTGATTTGCAATTTCCTTGCACGCGCTGACTTTTGTCTACTGATGAGTTAAATCTGGTCGTTTTCATGTGTCAGAGCATTCCTTGTTTGGTGCGATAAGTTAGATAGCGATGGCTGGTCACTTGTTTAACCAAACTTCCATTGTTTTTTAAAATAATATTATTTCATTGTTATTCGTTTGCTACTTTCTCTCTTTTATTCGCTTATTCGCAGGATCTACACAATTGCTTCACCTTACATACTATTAATTAAATAACATTTATGTAATTTTTTTTTGTAAACAAAATTTGAGCTTCAAAATAAAAGAACTATTAATCGTTTTACAATGTTTATTTTTTATATTCACTTTACTTATTGAACAGACTGCAGCAGCAAATGCAATGCCGATTGCTTGAAAAAGACAGCGGGAAACAGCTATCGATTACATTAGAATAAGTCATTGAATGCTGGATACAGGCTTATGTACAAAGTTCATCTTATGAGAAGCAAACCAGCTGTTTTAAAGCATGATTTTTTATATACAAAACTCAGTGCAAGTGATAAGAGAAAAAAAAAATCGAAATATAAAATGAAAAATAAAATTTGCACTGAAACTTTGATTCGTTGTAACTTTTTTCTTAATTAATGAAGTAAAATACTTTCTTGCTAAAAGTTTAGGGATTTTTCTCGTAAAGTTTCATTTTCCTAAAAAAAAATAATCAAAGTATACGTATGAAATAAAACTCTTAATTTGAAATATAATGGCTTGAACAATTTTGATGCAATAAAGAATGACAATTCTCCTGACTAAGGTATAGCAGATATTTTGTTTTTAGAATTGAAAATATTTTGTTTACTTGTGTGTGAGGTTGTGTGGTTTTCCTCTAGTTGCTGTTTTGCTTGTTGATTTGTTTTAATATGCAATAATAAATTGCAGACTTAACGGCTGGAGCAGTTTTGTTGGCATTTAGTTGTTGTTATTATGTAATTCTTTAAGTTTTCCATTCTTATCAATTATTGAATTCACTCCTAATCTTTTAATTATTTTAAATGGAGCAATATATGGTGAAACATTCTTTTTTCTATTTTCTACTTTTACTAAAACTAAATCTCCTATATTAAAGTTTGAAGGATTACTATTTTTATCAAATTCTAATTTTCTCTTATTCTTCACTATACTTATTAGTTCTTTAGCTTTCTGTTGTGATACTTTTAGTCTATTCTTTAACTCTACTGCATAATCATCTAAGTTATAATGTATGGTTTTACTGTTTGATATCTCATTTGGTAAATAAGGTAATTTGCCAAATACTAACTCATAACGTGAATAATTGTTATCAATATGAGGGGTTGTATTATATGTGAATGTATAATAAGGAATCCATTTGTCCCACTCATAGTCGTTTGCCATTGCTAAAAGGTATTCGTTAAGTACCCTATGGTTTCTTTCTAATGCTCCTATGGTTTCATGATGATATGGGGTTGAAAATATTTGCTTAATTTGTAACAATTTACATACGTTTTTCATTAATTCATTAATAAACTCTGTCCCTCTATCGGATTTGAATACTTTAAAACAACCATATTTTAATATGAGCTGCTCGACAAGCGTTGTTGCAACGGTTCTTGCATCTTTTGTCGGCATTGGATGTGCTATAACGAATTTCGTTAAGTCACATTGCATCGTTAAAATATATCTATAACCATTTGAAATTCTTAATGGTCCGACAGTATCAACTGATACTTTTTCAAAACTTGTATTTGGTGTGTCTGTAATTGTTAAGCGTTCTTTAATATGTTTAGTTTGTTTACATTTTTGACATATTTCGCAATTGTTTATAAAAGATTTTACCATTCGTCTCATATTTTTCCAAATGTATTTTTGCTTTAATTTGTTAACGACTTTTGTTATTCCCAAATGACCGCCGTGAATTGAATTATGATATTCGTCAATTAATTTATATTTTATTACTTCATCTCTTATTTGCTTAGGGGGTTCATATATTAATATTTTTATACTCTTGCCATGGTCTTTAAAATATTTCTGCTGCAGTTCATTATACAATTTTTTAAATTCTTCTTTTGGTACCAAATTTAATATGTTATCGTTATTCTTTAACGCGAGCTCGTAAATTTTCATTGCGTTCATTTTAGACGTTAACTTCTCTAGAGTCAAAACTAATTTTGCTAGATTTTCGCTACATCTCACAATTACTTTATTCTTTCTATATAAATATACTTTTTCTTGCATGCATGCTTGTTATCAACTAAAAATTCTATTCCTACTACGTTCTTAATATCAGAAATGGACGTGCAGTCCCAAATATGAAGTTGATCAGGCTCCGATGGGTTACTACAGTTCTCATTCTCGGTAGGATTTTCGCGCTTGTTTTCATTATTCTTCATACCCCTTGTTATTACTAGTGTTTTCTTGGCGTCATTGTTTCTATCATTGGGAATCATATTTTTTAAAATGTCTGAGTCGATTTTTATTCGTGATAGTGCGTCCGCGTTGGTATTCATTTTGCCTTGTTTGTAAACTATTTCGAAATCATAGTCGCTTAAGTCCAAACGTATTCTAGTCATTTTAGAGGAAGGGTTCTTATGTGAAAATAGAGATACTAGTGGCCTATGGTCAGTTACTACCATAAATTTCTTTCCGTATAAGTAAGGTCTAAAGAAATTTATTCCCCAATGAATTGCTAAAAGCTCTTTCTCTATTACTGCTTTTTTTAAATCGTGTTTCAAAAGTGATTTGCTAGCGTATGAAATGGGTAAATCTTCACCAATTTCACCTTGTGAAAGTACTGCTCCTAGAGCATAATCTGATGCATCTGTAGTTAAAATGAAAGGTTTATCAAAATCTGGATATTTTAGAATTTGTGGACTTATAAGTTTTTCTTTTAAATTTAAAAATGCTTTTTGACAATCTGATGTCCAGTTAAAGGGTTCTTTCTTTTTTAATAAATTATTGAGGCATTTGGCTATATCTGCAAAGTTTGGGATGAATCTCCTGTAGTAATTACAAAATGCTACGAAACGTCTTACCTCGTCAGCATTTGTTGGTACTGGGTATTGTTCAATTATTTTATATTTTGCAGGATCAGTTTTTATTCCCTCTTTCGTTATCAAATGTCCTAAATAGACAACTTCTGATTTTAAAAAATTACACTTGCTTGCATTTAACTTTAAGTTAAATTTATCAAGTCTTTTTAAAACTTTAATGAGATTGTTGTTATGATGGTTTAAACTACAACCAAAAACAATAATGTCATCAACATTTAAAAACACATTCGCATCCAAGCCACTTAGTGCGATAGTCAACATCCTTTGAAAGCTGTTAGATGAAATTTTTAACCCAAAGGGTAATCTCTTAAATTGATAGTGACCGTCTGGTGTTGAAAATGCTGTTAATGGTCGTGAACTACTGTCTAACTCTATTTGATGAAATGAACTTGTCATGTCTAGTGTTGAAAAATATTTTGCTCTACCAAGCTTATCTAATACGTCTTCTAGTCTCGTTAACGGAAATTTATCGTTTATTATTTTCTTATTTAATTGTCTAAAATCTACAACTAAGCGCCATTTCTTTTCGTTTGTTTCACTCTTTTTGGGTACTATTAAAAGTGGTGAGTTGTATGGGCTTATTGAGTGTTCTATTATGTCATCGTTCAAAAGTTTTTGTACTTGATTATTTATTTCGTCAAGTTGTGTGTGAGGAAGTCTGTAATTCTTTATGTAAACGGGTGTGTCATTTTCGGTATTAATATGTTGTGTATAAAAATTATTTGTTGTCAATGGTTCTTTGTCAAGATGAAATACGTTCTGGAAATGTTTGAAAATTGGTATTAATGAATTCCTTGCTTTTAAATCATAACCTTCGATATTTAAAATTTGTAAAAGTTTCTCTAATCTATTTTGATTATTTCCACTTTTTTTAGATATTTTAACAATTTCATAATTTTTTAAAGGTTGTATATCAAAATTTATATTATTCAAAGTTTCTTGTTTGTCATTTATGTTTAATAATTTTACATGGCTAATGCCATAAGCTGGTATGATAACGCTTCCAACCAAAATTCCATTTGCTATTTCTTTATTTAATACCACGCTATCTTCACTTAAATTTATGTTTATTGGATGTATAATCTCTGATCTGGCTGGTACTGTTATATTTGAAATATTATAACAATAATTTTTATTGTCGTTAAAATACATCGGAATAATAATTTCTTCATTGTTAATTGAAATTGTTAGAGTAAAAGTTTCGTAATCAATTTTGCACATATTTTTAGACAAAAAATCTCTACCTAAAATTCCATCTGTATTAATTGGAAAATTGGAATCTACTATGTGAAAAATTTGTTTAATATTTACGTTTGAGAATTTTAAATCTAAGTCAATTGTTCCTAAAGAGAATATTTCATCTTTTGTTATCCCGGTTAGTTTACATTTGTCATTTGGATAATAAAAATTGTCATCATTTAATTTTTGTGTCTTGCAAAGCGAAATGTCTGCACCAGTGTCTGTGAGAAAGGTCAGTTGTTTTGTTGCATTATTGCAGTTTATTAAAATGTAGTTCGTTATTTTATCCGATATTTTGTATATTTTCAGTTTCTGTTTTGGCGTTCTGGAATATTTACTTATTCCGCGCCTCTCACGTTTCCCTGTTGGTCAGCCGTTGGTCTGTCCTCATTATCATGTTCAGTTTCTTCACTACTGATTGTTCGTATGTTGCGTCTTGGGTTTCTATTGTTGTTGAAATTTTGGTCATCGTTGTTATTGTAATTTCTGTTTCCAGAATTTGTGTTGCGATTGCTATTTTGGTTTCGGTTTCCAAAAGAAGTGTTACGGTTATTGCCTCTAAAATTGTTCTGACTTCTGTCGTCGTAGTACTGCATGTTGTTGTTATTATTTTGTCGGTTGTTGTTAAACTCTCGATTGCTGTTGTTGTTGTTGTAGCGTCTGTTGTTGTTGTTAAAATTTCTTCGTTTGTTTCGGTTATTATTAAAATAATTGTTTCTATTATTTTGTGAACTAAAATGCATAACAGAATTTGTTTGCATTTGTTCAAGTTCAAGTGACAAATTAACTGCCTCAATAAAAGAATTTGGTTGTGCCGCGAAAACAGTTTGTTTTACATTTTCTTCAAGACCGTTTTTAAAAATTGTCAGGGCATATTTTTCGTTCATTTTCGTTATGGCAGTTTTTTCGGGAGTAGTTGCATTTGCACCTAGTTCTGAGATTTGTAAAGTATTTAAATCATTGATGAGTGACAGAATTTTATCTTTGAAAACACTTATCGGTTGACGTCTTTGTGTCAGACTAGATAGTGTTGTATGTATTTGTGGAATTGTTAACGGGTTTTTATATGATGAAGTTAGTATGTTTTTTAACTCATCGTAAGTAGTTGGTGTTGAAACAGAAAAAATTGCGGATTTTACATTACCGCTTAGTTTAATACTAATTATTAAATCTATTAATTTTGGTTTTGAATCTGTATTAAGTCCATCATATAAAAGTTTTGTAATTTTTAGGAAAGCATCTAATTCTTTATAATTACCACTAAATAAAGGTATTGCCTTGATGGCAAGGTCTATGTTTAGTTCTGTCATTTTTGATTCCTTTGCAACCTCTTCTATACTATCTATTTGTTCATGTAATAAAGTTTTTGCTAATATATATTTTTCTTCAAATTGTTTTTTTATTAAACTAAAATCTGCTTGTTCTTTTAGCTCAACTTTTTGTGTAAGTTCTATAAATCTATTTTTATAATCTTCCAATTCTTCTAATTTTGCTTCTACAGTTTCTTGTCTATATTTTCTGTTCGAACTCTTTTTTATATTTTTGATTATTCTCTCTATAGACTCTACAACTTCTTTAGCTCTTTCCATTTATATGGATGTATAGTTTTATGTTGAAAAAAAATTTTTTTTTTTTTTTTTTTTTTTCTTAAACATTATTAGATGCATTTAATTTTTTATTAATATAGTTCTTATAGTACATGTGTACTTTGTATGCTATATAAAATATTATAAACATTACCACAACTGTTATTAAAACTGTTAACAGTGTGTTGTCTGCAGTCACGCTCGTATCGCCATTGTTGTTATTGTTGTTGTTGTTGTTTGTAGTTGCCATGATGGTTTGTTTTGCCTTCGGGAGCGCTATTGTCCACACCATACTTTAGTTCCCTAAGTTCTTTTATTAGGTTCTTTTTATTGTCTCCAGAGGCCAATGGTATTATTCTGTGAAGTTCAGCAATCCGCTGTCTTCTCTTCACCGCTTTTCCACCTCTAGTTTTCCTTATTTTTGTTGATGTTTTGGCTGCTTCTTCCCTCTGTTGATGGAGTTTACCTTCAGTCCTTTTCCTATATTCTTCAATTGTCAGGCTCTTTGGGCCTGCTGTTTTTGGTATTGGTGTATATATTGGTGGATTATAATTCTTTGGTGCCTCCGGTGTGTATTCTTCAATGTGCTGTTCCGCAAGTTTTTCCCATTTTTTGAATAATTGGTTTATTTGCTGTTCGGTTGGTGTGCTCATAATAAAAATGTTCAGGGATTTCGTTAAGAGTCTGAGATCAGAAGTATTCTTGGGTTGTAGTCGCAGGATCAGAAGATACCAGTTTTATGTCGCAGGATCGCCATATAATATTTTATGTGTTATTCTTTGACTTTTAGGCGAGTCGCGCCACAATATTAGGCCACAAGGCCGCTCTTAAGGTACTTGAAAATAAAAACAATGGCAACAATGCCGTTAGTATGCTTAACTTCAAGTCTGTTCTTTATTTGGCGAGCACCCGATTTTATAGGGGCTCGCGACCAAAATTTGAGTTCTTACAATTGAGTTTTTTCTTAAAACTAACAAAAGAATTGAGTGCTTACATACTATTACATATTCTTACTTTCAAATATTCTTACATAGCATATTCTTATGGTGTCACACATTTGCAAATGTAAGAAAAGCTTACACTGCATTTTGCACAGCTCAATCAAATGGCTTACTTGCTGTGAGCGAAATAGTGACCCAATTATTAAATGTTGTAACATCAAATAATAAGAACTTAAAGTACCCTACACTAAGCATGTTATATTAAAGTGGTAAAGTGTGGTACACTACAATATTTTTTCGATCAGATTAAAAAAATTATTTTTTGATCTATATTAAATCGATCAAAAAAGTAACATGCATATAAAGATATAAATTATAATAAAATGAAAACTTAAAAAAGCGCTATAACTCGAAAACAAAAGAAGATAGGAACAAATAAAAGTGGTTTTGGCTTTTCTAAAGAGGGTGGGTGGCATCGAAATCTCGACGCACAGGTAGAGGGGTTGGTCGATATGATAACCTTAAAAATTAGAAAAAACGCCATATCTTGAAAACGAAACAAGATGAGGCACTACTTATATTTTGTACTTCTATTTTCTACAGCTATTTTCTACTAATATTTTGTTTAGTGTTCTAGTACTATTTTCCATCAATATTTTCTACTACTATTTTTTGCAACCATTTCATGCCACCAGTTTGTCTACTAATCCTACTAATATTTTCTTGTCTAAGGTCTTATTCAAATTCTTGTCTTGGTCCTTATTCTAATCCTTGTCCTAATCCTTGACCAAATCTTTGCCTTACCTAATCCTTGTCCAAGTACTAATCCAAATCCTTTTCCAAATCCATGTCTAAGATCTGGTCCTTATCTTCGTCAAAATCGTTGTTCAAATCCTTGTCCAAGACGACTAGCTAACTTGGTAACGTGGGTTCGAAGCAATAACTTCTTTATTTTAACTCAAAACAGTTTTATTTGTAAATATTGATTTGATTGAAATTTCAATCGATATTATTTCAATCTTGAAATAATTTTTATTTCTGATTAGAAAAATATAGATCATTGATTCATTTCTATTTCTGATCGAAAAAATAACGATCAGTAATAATTTTTATTGCTGATTGGAAAAAATTCCATTAAAAAATAACTTTTATTTTTGCTTGAAAAAAATATCGATCAAGAAATGATTTTATTTCTGATCGAAAAAATAACGATCACAAAATGATTTTTATTTCTAATCGAAAAAAATAACGATAACATATAATTCATATTTATGATTGAAATTATAACGATCAAATAAATAATTTTTATTTCAGATCGAAAAAATAAGGATCAAAAATAATTTTAATATATGATCGAAAAAAGAATCGATCACAAATAATTGAATGAAAATAATTTCTTTCTTAAAAATAATGAAAAATAAATCATGCCAAAAACGGAATCTCTGACTCACTAGCTTCATATTGCTATATTAAAAATTATTTTACATATTTTTATATATGATCTTTTGATGTAAAAATTAAAAAATAACCGTTATTTTCTATCCTTGAATTTTTCATATTTTTATTAAAATCATATTCAATATAATAATAATGGCAGATAAAATAAATTCTGTTCATAAAATAACATGAAAATTTTTACTTTTATATTAAGTAGTGAATAAATTAATAGAAAAAAGTAAAAATATATAAACGAAAATACTTAAGATGCGTCATTTAGATTATAGTTAAAAAAACAACTTGAGATTGGTAACCTGGAAAAAAATGCTACGCTGCTACACTAACCCAAGCTCAGTTCACTGTAGCAGCGTAATACTTTAACGCAATTGCGTCATGAAGCAGTTTGAAATATTATGATACCTGTATTATCAACATGTTTATCTGCGCAAGCTGTTTTTGAATTGCGTTATGTGGGCAATTTCTTGAATGCGGTGAGTTTTTAGAGTGCGCTTCAAACAAAACTAAAACAACAAAGGATTCTGGCATTGCAGCAAGTTTAAAGTTTGATTCAAGTTTGTTTGAACTCTTAACATCGAACACGTTCAACAAATTTAAAAAACCATTGCGTTACCGGATGTAAAGCATCATCACAATCAAACACACTTCATATGCTTAACAGCATCTTCTTCGACCTTGTTCGCTTCGAACATTTTATCTCCATGTTTAAGGCGATTTTGCCTCGCTGCAAAAATATTTTCTCATTTTTCTTTAAGCGTCATTTGTATTATTGCGCTATTGCGTTACTTTTTTTAAAAGAAGTGAATTGGCGCAGTAACGCATTTAAGTGCTTCAACGCAATAGCGTAACGCAGCGCAGCGTTACCCATGTCTACAATATACGTGTAACAACCAAAAACAGGAGTTGTTTTCAAAAAATTTTTTTATATATAAGAAGTTGTTATTTTTTTAATTTATGCAGGTTATTGTACATAAAAAATACTTTATAAGAATATTTTTTTTTTAAATAGAGTTCTGGCTTTTATATAGAGGGCGCTGAAAATGGCATTGAAAAAAAGACATCCAAAACGGTTCGATGGATGTATCGGAAACAAAAAAATCAAATGATATTTTAAAGCATAGACCTTATATTAAGCATCCCCCCTACGCAAGACCCCCGGTGTTTTTTTTTTAGTTATGGCGGAAGTTGAAGTAAAAAGTTAAAAAAATTGATACATTTTCGCGCGCTTTTTTATTTATATAAAAAAAAAATAAAAACAAATAGATACTTGAATTTAGAGGGGATGCTTAAAAAACAAAATAACGAACAAAATGCAAAAAAAAATCATTGAAATTGAACCAATAGATTTCGAGTTATCTACGAACCGTTTTAAAAAAACTAGTTTCGAGGAAATCGTGTTTAAAGTTTTTTATTTTTTGTATGGAGCTTAGACATAGGTTAACGAAAACCGTTATAACTTCTGTTTTTTTTTTAAATATCGATTTAAAAATGTGTATGTTTATTCTTGAAACTATAAAGAATACATTAAACAAACAAAAAAAAATTTTTTTTTTCGAAAAATTTACACGTATGTTATACCTTAATGACGATGAGAAATACGAAGTCCTTGAACGCGTTTGGACCTTAGATATCACTTTTAAGTTTCCAATTTCTGGCAATAGGAATTTGAAATTTCAATTGTCTTTGTTGCACAATTTTAATTGGTTAGCATATTCGACTAAAGAGGACGGAGCGTATTGTCGATTTTGTTTGTTATTTTCCGTAAAAGAAGTAGAAAAGGGAAGTCATCAGAACCTTCAAACCCTGATACAGACTCCGTTCAAAAATTGGAAAAAAGCACCAGGTTCGAACCCCAGCAGCAACAGAAAATTATTTGAATTAAAATAATTTTTCTGTACGGCCGCCACCTCTCTGCAGACAATGGCAAACCTCAGAGAGTAATCAAAATGCCATGTAAAGCTCAGGCGCGGATCCAGGGGGGTTTTGGGGGTTCAAACGCCCCCCCCCCCCCCCCCCCCCCGAAATTCTAAAAGAACCTGTGATGTACTGATGTTTATTATGTGGGCTAAGAGTACCAAAAAGAAAAACATTGGTTTTTTATAATTTACTTTAAATATTCACAACCCTATGCTGTAAACGTTAGTAGCTGTTTCTACACGTATTGCTAAAATACTGAATTCTGTTCCAGTTTTTGTTTGTTTTTGCGATATCGCGCCTGTAGCTGTAAACAGTCACACATACAATCTTAACCTGAAATCACAAAAACACCGCATTTTTTGGATAAAATATATCCAAACACCGCACAGTTTTAATTTAAAAACCCACAGTTTCGATAGTATCGGAAGTGTTGACGTAAAATTCCTTTTTATACAGTAATGGAGAAAAATTCCGGTTTTTGTAGTTTTTACAAAATTAATTAAATTTTACAAAAAAATATGCCCCTTCCTTCGTAAAATTGCTCTATTTCATTACTCTTGCGTAAATAAAAGTAAGCAATAAGTAAGATATAGAATGTTTTTTTTTTTTAATATAATTTTGTATTCAGTTGTATTAAATTCAAATTGTAGTTATGTGAAAACATATGTTAACTCAGGTAGCTTATTATCACTTTTAGCTTTAATTCATTTAAGAAAATGATTAATTTTATAATTTATTTATAAAAAAATAATTGAAATAATGTAATCACTTTTAAGAAAATAAAAAATAATAAAATAAAAATAGAAATAGAGAAACTTTTAAGTTAAACTTTCCAGCTTACTAATATTGTATTGATTTTTTTTTATACTATTGACGTTTTTTTTTTTTTTTGCCTCGACCTTTTTATTTTAAATCACGTTGATTTAGTTCAGTGATACCAAATCTTTTTCCGTGAATGAAATGACTCATTTAATGTTCACCATTACACATTTTCGTGTAATTTTGCATATTTTTTGTCATATTTTAAATTTTTACACATTTTGAGTTAAACATTACAATTTTTTGTGTAGTAACATAAACCTTTTTTGTGTAATTATAAATTAATTTTGCACAACTTTCTGTTTAAAAATAAACAATTTCTGGTTATTTTCATTAAATGACACCAAAAGATAATAGTTTTAGGCAACAACAGAAAATTCAACAAAAATGTATGGTCATTTTGATAGTAAATTTCAACAAATAGTTTAGAGTGTATAAAAAGGGTGGTTAAAATTTAAGGGCCGATGTTGAATATAAACCACACCTAAATGTCAAGTTTTTTTCTGCATTTCATTTGACATTTCTCAATTTCAGACTAACTCAATTTGAACCGTTGAAGTTATTCAGGCTTATTATGAAAATGGGCTTTCAAATCAAAATGAATATCGAGCACTTCGTGATTTTTTCGGTCAATTTAATCGTCCAAATGTGCGTACAATCGGAAAAATCATGCAAAAATTTGAACAAACCAGGGGCCGAATCGCCGCATCCGTGAACGTAACAGTTTTAATATCGTATCTCATGAGATTCTCATACGATTAATTTTTTCTCATACGAAAGCCGTTACGTCACGGATGCGGCGATTTGGCCCCAGGTCTGTAGGAGATGTGAAAACACCAGTGCATGCTCGTACTGCAGAAAATATTGCTGCTGTTCGCGATAGTGTGGCTGAACAGCCGTCCATCTCAACTCGTCGTCGTGCCCAACAATTGCACCTCTCACGCTCGTCGTTGATGAACATTATGCATAAAGACTTGCATTTACACGGTCAGAATGGTGGCAAGAAATGGCAACAGTGGATGATAAATTTTCGAAGAAAATCATCTTCAGTGATGAGGCACATTTTCACCTCAGTGGATTTGTCAATAAGCAGATTTGCCGCATTTGGGCGAATGATAATCCAAGAGTGATTGTCGAAAAACCAATGCACCCACAAAAAGTGACTGTTTGGTGCGGTTTATGGGCTGGCGGCATCATTGGGCCGTATTTTTTCGAAAGTGAGGCCGGGTAGACAGTAACTGTGAATGGTCTTCGCTACCGTGAGATGATAACGAACTTTTTATGGCCCAAATTGGAAGATATGGATGTGGACGATATGTGGTTTCAATAGGACGGTGCCACTTGCCACACAGCTAACGAAACAATGGCTCTTTTGCGCGACAAATTCAATGGCCGTGTTATCTCACGTGGTGGCGATGTCAATTGGCCGCCAATAATGTGATTTGACACCGTTGGACTTCTTTCTCTGGGGTTATTTGAAAGAAAAGGTGTAAGTCGATAAGCCAGACACAATTCAAAAGCTAAAGGATGAGCTAATTCGGCACATTAACGGCAAAGAACCTCACTTATGCCTCAGCGTCATCAAAAATTTTGACGTTTGGATGGAGGTCGATAGTTTGTTCCATGCATAGTTGAACCATACCAATATTATCATAATAAAAAGAAATGACAATAATTTCCTTAATAATTTGTGTTTTATTCAAAATCAACATCGGCCTTTAAAATTTAACTACCCTTTACCTATTCCTGCCATATGTTCTGTTACACAATTTCCAGCGATTATCGTTCAAAACTTCTTGCGGGAATAGAACCGTTAACTTTTTTTTCAGAACACATGCACTGATTAGTGAAGAATACTAGTCAGTTTGGTTTCAGCTTGCAATCTATTAACATGGAGTGGGGCGTTAAAGAGAATCGAGTCGCGGTAATAGCGTTGCATAAGTGCGGAAAGAGTGCTGGCCAAATTTTCGAGTTGCTAAAACCACTCGGAATATCGAGAATGTTCGGTTATCGTGCTATTGCTTGCTTCGGCGAATTGTCTGGAGTAGAAGACAGGCCAAAAAGTGGTCGCCCGCGCGTTGTCCGTACGAGTGCGGTAGTAAAGGCAGTGCGTGAAAGAATTCGGAGAAATCCCCTTAGAAAGCAGAAAATCATGTCCAAGGAATTGGATATATCAACCAGATCCATGTCTAGGCTGATTCGGGATGATCTGCAAATGAAAGCCTATCGTCGGTCCACGGGGCATCTTCTAACTCCTCAACTAAAAAAAATTAGGCTGGAAAGATGCAAGCGACTTTTGCAGTGGCACGAGGACAATGGCCATGAAAACATTCTGTTTACGGATGAGAAAATTTTTACCGTGGAAGAAGTTTTCAACAAACAAAATGACAAGATTTATGCCACTTCATCTAAGGAAGCGAAAAAAGTTGTTCCAAGGGTTCAACGTGGCCATCATCACTCTTCCGTAATGGTTTGGTGGGGGGTCTCCCACCATGATGTCACATCCCTCCATTTCTGTGAAAAGGGCGTAAAAACTGGTGCAAAGGTTTACCAAAAAGATGTGTTAGAGGGTGTTGTGAAGGGTTTGACCAATACCCTTTTCAATGGACGTAGATGGATCTTCCAACAGGACTCTGCTCCTGCGCACAAAGCTAAAACCACGCAGGAGTGGCTCAGAGTCAATATTCCTGGCTTTATAGCAGCAGAAGATTGGCCATCAGGGAGTCCAGATCTCAATCCACTGGATTATGCTTTGTGGTCAGAATTGGAGAATATGGCTTGCAAGACTCACCACAGAAATTTGGGAAGCCTTAAAACAGCATTAACCAGAGCAGCTTCCTCGATCTCCATGGAAATCGTACGTGCGGCTATAGCCCAATGGCCACACCGTTTGAAAGCTTGTGTTAAAGCAAAAGGCGGCCATTTCGAGTGATTTTTTTTTTTTAATAACCAATATTGTCTTCTAATAAATGAAATAATTTTGAATACAATATGTATATTGGTTTTTTTTTATAGCGTTTTATATTTGTAACAGAACATATGGCAGGACTAGGTATATATATAACGTACATAAATATTTTTGAAACCCCCCCCGAAATATATTCCTGGAACCGCCCCTGGTAAAGCTTCTTGAGAATAAGAACATTCCGTTCATCGCCGTTCGGAGTCGGCGTTAAGCCTGTAGGTCCATTTCTCGTTCAATTGTGTACAAACTTAATAACACGCAGACGCAATTGATCATAAGAAGCTGACTGAAGAAAGGTCAAAGTCCTTTCAAGGGCTGAAATGACCAGTTATTTATTTTTTTTATTTTTTCAAGAGAAAGCATACCATAAAAAAGCTGTGGAAGATGTAGAAAATTTATGAGAATAACAAAAATGATGTTGTCTGCCATATTAATTCTGGTCGAAAGCGACAACAGTACGAAAACAGAAAAAAGTTGGTTCCAATTATTCGAAGCGTTGTACTGTGCGGAAGGCAGGGGATAGCATTAAGGGGCCATCGTGACAACGGACCAATGTTCTTGAAAATGACAGAAGAAAATAACGGGAATTTCAAGGCACTCCTTCGATTCGCGGTGTCTACTTTAGAAAGTGTTGATCAGGTTCTGGAACAACATCTTAAAACCGCTGTTGCAAAGGCTACGTACCTAAGCTATAGTATTCAAAACGAAATTCTTGGAGCAGCAATGCAGATAATCACCGCGAAATAATGCAACGTATTAATAAATCACAATGTGTTGCAGCCATTCCCGATGAAACAACTGACGTGAGTGGCATTGAACAGTTTTCAATTTGCGTTCGATACGTAGATGAGATTGATGGTGAATTTAACATTCGTGGAGACTTTTTACGCTTTGTTCCCTTGAAATACGGTACCGGGGCAGGCCTTGCAGATGCGTTGCTGAGTACTTATAAAAAAATTGGAGTTGACTTGAATTTCATAAAATCCCAAGGTACACTTAAATGCTTTTGTATTTTCACCCAGCGCCAGAAAAAAATAACCGAATCTATTGCAAATGGTTTTAGTTTTGATTATTTTTGTTCTAGCAGTTCGAAAAAATTGTAGGGTCGCTTTGTAATAAATAAAATTTTTACAATTGCACAGGCTACAATGGGCATCTTCTATGAGCGGAAAATTTAAAGGCTGCGCTGCTATGGTTCGCACAACCTGTTCAGATGTCATCAGCCTTACTTGTGCGAACCATAAACTAAATTTGGCAATTACGCACGCATGTGAAATCCCAAATATTAGAAATTGCATCGCAACTTAGGATGGCTTGGTTTTAAAAGATTGTATTCTGGCCTTGTGTCCAGATGCAAAACAAATACGTCTATTGAAATTCTGCGAAACTCGTTGGGTGGAGCACCTCGATTCGGTCAAACTATTTCAAAATGCATTTCCACACAAATCCACAGCGTTGGAAAAATTTGACAACAGCAATACAAAATCCGATGGAGTACAACCTGACGTACTACTTTCATCAATTTGTAAACCTCAATTTATTGTTTCATTGACTATACTGGAACTAATTTTCAGCTCGACGAAAAACCTGAGCCTGTTGCTACGAAATGGATTGTGATTTGAACACCTTCGTCGAGTATTCAACCGGTTTGTACGCAGAAATAAATGAGGTGCGTGAAAAATCGGAGGCGAAACTTCACGAAATCTTTATCAGGGCCACGGAAATAGCTAAAGCAGTCAATGTGAAACTGGAACCTCCTAAACGTCCTCGACAGCAGCTTAACCGCGAAGGCGATGCGGAATCGTATTTTCGTCGATCAACTTCATTTCATTCTTGGATCATTTCTTGAGTCAGCTGCAATCAAGATTTCTGGATCATGGTGAATTACTGTCCAAAATTCAAAATATCTTACCAACAAAATGCACAGAACTCAATGCAGAGGAAAATCTTAAAACGATGCAAGCTTTTGAAAATCATTGGCCAAAAGATATTGTGGGAGAATTCGTAAATTACTTTGCGATGTGGAAAAGATGAGAGTATGATAAAAGAAAATCTTGAATGTTCGGCCTTAATATTCACATCTTATATGTAAAACGAGCGAAATAATTTATTGATGCTCTCAATAACTGTAACAAGCAATTCTAACCATCAATACATCGGTTCCTACAAATTTGCGCAACCCTTCCGATTTCAGTAGCTTGAAGCGAACGCTCATTTTTATCTCTACGCAGATTAAAAATGTTTCTGGGAAGCAAAACAAGTGAAGACCGATTGAACGGCTTGTTGTTGTTGAACGTGCATGACGTGAAAGTAACGTGCGAAAATGTAATTGACATTATGTCGAAAAAGCCAAGAAAAATTAATATCATTTTATAATCTAAAACATATTTGATTTGATTTACTAATGACTTATTTAATAAATATACTATGTATATATATATAACGTACATAAATATTTTTGAAACCTCCCCCGAAAAATTTTCCTGGAACCGCCCCTGCCTGTACCCACCGACGGTGGGTTTCAGGATCAACTTTTGCTACAAACAAATGGATAAACCAGCCGTCACGATCACTACGATTAATTGCGTCTAATCCTCTTACTATTTCATTTGCACCATCATACATCTTTCGTAGCATGTTCGAATTTTTAGTGGACACTGAAGGCAGGGACATTTTGGTTTCATTAAATGAGTTAACAATATGTCGTGGTCGGTCAAACCGATCGACGAGTCGTGACCATGTTGTGCTATATGCAGCGTGTGTTATTGGTCTAAGCTTCACAAGATTGGCTGCCTCCTTTCTCAATAAAAATTTAAGATAATGAAATTTTTGGTTGTTTGTAAGATGAGCTTTTGTGTCAATAGAACTGACAAATAGATCTCGAAAGAAAGGCCAATCTTTGTAGGTACTGCCCCGAAATTGGTTGAATATTCATTTTAGGTAATTCATTTTCCGTAAATACAGTCGGTGAATTTGTAACAGAGGAAAATTGATTTGACAATTTAGCTTGTTGATTAGCTAGTTTTGAACATGCATTCAAGTTATCCTCATTTTAAGGTTTTGGTGCTGAGCATTCTTTCAATGCAGAAAGTTTGCAACTTGCTGTTCAGAATTTCTCCTCGTACCATTCAAAATCAATATCGAGATCGACGTATTCGGGCAAGTTTTTAAACAAGTACATATCATTAACGGAAGAAGTAAACTGCATACCTCATCAATCTTTCAATTCACGTAACAGCTTGTTCGTATGTACAGTCATCTGGAGAGCGTTCGGCATAAGCTAAAGCACGTGTGATCGAACCCTTGAGACGATCTCTAAGCTGTACCAAATTATTCATATCCTCAGCCATTGATAACAATCAAGCAATCTTGTTACCTTTTTTACAAACAGTAAGAATATTTAACAAAGCTCCAAATAAATGTCTTGTCACTTTCGCTTAACAGTTCCCCGAGGTCCTGCTACTGTATCCGTTTATAATATGTTATGATGTGCTCCAAATATTGAATGCAAAGAAGATTTTGGCTATTTAGCAACTTGATGTTTATTCTTTAACAGTTTCATCACGTCTATTGATCTGCATTATGTTATTTTTAACAAAGCTTAAAGTAATGAGTCTAGCTTAAACCAGTTCTTGTGTGGTTATAATTAGCAAAAAATTAGAGTATGTCTTGGTATATACTTAGATGTACTCATAATTAGTTCGTGTTTCTTGAATGTACAATGAGTTAATGAGAATTTAACATAACTTATAACATAAGCATAACAAATATATAAAAAAGGGTAGTTTGAAAACCATTCATCAACAATGTCTCTCGACGATCCGCAAAAATGGTTAAACATGTAAGTCGTCTTCAGAAAATAATGAACTTTTCTACTTCCAGGATTACAAAAAGAACGACATTTGAGTTGCTGTTTGGCACAAAAATGTTTTCTCCTTTGGAGCTCGAGCTACGTCGTCAATTTAAGGAGGCTGTTATTAAGGGGGACTATATATCCAGAGGCCGAAAAAAAGGGCATGTTTGTGAATTTTTTTAAGCAAACCTAAGGGATATTTTTAAATGGGGGTTTTTATACCTAAAAATATACACATTCAAGAGTATGTTTAGTTTTTTTTTTATTAAAAAGAATTTAAAATTAAGGTAGATACAGCATTTTTTATAAATACATAGAGCGTTGTGAAAAAGAGTTGAAAAGCGGTGACCAAGATTGCTTCTCCTAAATTCATCTGAAACAAAAAAACGAAAAATAGTATTAAACTATATACTTAAAACTCATACTTGTCATAGACGCTTTTGATAATGTTGATTTTTCACAAAATGGCGGACTTCCAAACGTAAAGTAACGAGGTTCGACCAAAAATTCGTCATTATTTTGCCTATGACTAATGAACGAAGCTACGAAAAAAACCTATGACAAGTACGAGATTATTCTGAATAAAATAAGCCTACAAAAAAATCAAAGCGATCGATTAACTGAGTTTCGAAAAATCTTGGTCACCGACTTTGTAAACATGGTTTCGAGAAAAACGCGTTTGAAAATAAGGGCCAGCACGTTGCGCTCTCGAAGGCGGTTCACTCACTAGACTATAACTTATTTTTTCAGATATCGACTTGAAATTTTAACCACATATTCTTGAGACTTAAAGCTTTAAGAAAGTGCAAAAAAAAAGTTCTGGATGTATAATCCCCCTTAAAGACTTCGATCAAGCGAGGCAAGAAATGCATCGCGATGCGAAGCTGCAAATCCTAAAAGTTCAAGCTGGGAATAAGAACCAGTTTGACAAAAAACTCAAATCAGAAAACACGTATAAAATTGGTGACTTAGTCGCTATTCAACGTACGCAGTTTGGATCTGGACTTAAGCTAGTTCCGAAGTACTTGGGTCCATATGAGGCTATAAAGGTGAATCGTATTAATCAGTACGTGCAGTGGGACGAAGTGGCCATTTAGAACATGGACCTAAAAAAAAAAAAAAAATGAAATGCAATAATTGCATACACTTTGAATGCCATTTGAAAGTTAATACTTCAAACCATTCAAATATAAAAAAAAAATTATTGAAAACTTTCGTAGTACTGTCATTGTGAAAATTGAGGTTTTACATCTATAGTTTGTTGACTTTTTCAGAAGTACTATTTTGAAAATACTGCAGCACTGTCAATTTTTTACCGATTTTAACATTAGCTATACATATCTCTTTATTAAAGCTTGATTTTCATTATTTTGTGCAAAAACAGTAATTAAATTTATGATTCTTTGAACAATTTGCGATTGAAAATCTTGTAAAAATGGGAAAATTTTCCAAATTTAAAAATGAAAAATAAAAAAAAAGAGAAAAAATACCTCCGAAAATTATTTTGTATTTCTTAGTGAATACTATAAAATTGAATACTATAAAAACAAAATAAAAAATCAGCTATTTTAAGGTGCCCTTTTTAAGTTATTGAGCTTTTGCTGTGACCCCTGAAGCAAGTATTTAAAAAATGAAGTTTTTTGCACTCAAATCACAATGAACTTGTTTGATTGATTGAAATAAAGTGTTTACTGTAAAATTTTAAACAGACAATACTTTACAAAAAATTAAATTATTTTTTTTTTACTAATTGCACTAAAATTAAAAAAATTATTGAAATTGGATCAAAAACAGCAAATTTTGGAATTTAAAAAAAATTATTTTTAAATAGAGAAAAAGTATATCTTTAATTTTTTATTTTAATAACCAGAGGTGTAAAATACCTTTGACCACCTCAAAACGAGGTGGTCAAAAAGAGGTGTAAAATTCCTTTGACCACCTCAAGAAATTTACTTTTATTTATGTTGTATAAAAGTTATATTATAAACAAAGTGTTTAATGTGTTATCCATATTAAGTATATAGAAAAAATTTTCATTTTATTTTGTTAGAATTTCTAGCCAGACTAATTTCTAAACAGCCCTGAAAATGGATTACTCTACTAAGCCAGTTTTGCAGTTTTGACAGAGCTTATTCTCTCTTCATTTTTTAATTTTTTGTTGTCCTTGGATTAATAATATTAGATTTATACCTTTCATTTTCGTAGGCATGTTAGGATATACAGTTTGTGCTTTAATAGAATTCAAACACGAATAGCCAAACATATTACTACAATGCAATTATTGCTGATTATTAAATTATTTATCCGCTCCATGCTTGTATTAAATGTTTTATATTTTTGATTCACATCCAATTCCGATATGTCGTTGGCGTGTTTACAGTCCGAAGGCAAAATCAATCATGGGAGGAAATAAAAAAAGGATTCAACTGGAGTTCAAAAATAAATTAGGGTTAATTCTAGATGAGGTGAAACAGGTGTATGGAATGATGGACTGCTTAAGAATATTAGTGTATCGGCTGAGATAAAACACATAGATTTGACCATGGTGAAAAATTTTACTGTAATCTTAAGGGTAATCGCAAGCGGGCACAAGGTAAAAATATTAAATTTTAAAAATTTTCTAACTGAAACAAGAAAAATTTTATGGAATAATTATTCTTGGTACCGAATGTCACCAACAGTCCATAAAATTCTTATACACGGATGTGCAGTTATTAAAAATGTCACCCTGTCAATTAGTATGTTGTCTGAAAAAGCTTTGGAGGCAAAGCACAAGGACATGCAGAAGTATCGTTTGAGCGGCATAAGGAAAGTTTTAAAGGATTTATGCAATTATGATCTCATGGTTGCACTTCTTATATCATCAGAGACCCGTTTATATAGCGGTAACAAACTAAAGTCTAAACATAGTGCTGATATAGATATAGCAAATTATGTCTATAATGATGAAGTGCTGCAAGAGGAAGAAGAAGAAAAGAGGGAATTTGCAAGTTCTAGTTCTAATATATCTAGAAACAGCGATTAAGTTAAGCCATTTATGTATTATTTTTAAATAAAGGCAAATTTTTGTAACTGTTATCTGGCTTTCTTTGAAATCTTACAGTTCTGTTATAGTGTGCATGTATTCAAACTTTTACACAAACCTTTTAACACAAATTTCAAATCCTTACTTACTTCTGTTGTACATTTTTTTTATTTTTCTTTTTGGATGCATTATTTTGTATGGGAGATAGGTGTGTGGTTTGACCGATTTGGAAAATGTTTTCTAAATAATATTTTAGTACTAAAAGTGTTGTGTGTGTGAAATTTTATTCTTTTACGAGTATTTATCGCGAAGTTATAACACTTTTAGAAAAAAATGTATGGGAGGTTGGACAGCCCGTTAACCGATTTCAACCATTTTTACAAATTTTAATTTTACTGTTCTGTATATGCCAAATTTCGTTCCATTCCGATGAAGTTTATTATCAATGGCCGGCTGTTGTAAGAAAGCGTTCCACTGCGCGATGTGCGTAAAGTTCGTGAGGATAATAGGCCGAAACTCACCTCAACTGCAGCTGATAATATGAAACGATGGAAGCAATATGAAGACGAGAGAGACGATTCTCCGTCTGAGACATCCGACATTCAGAATGGCCGCATGTTGGAAATTCAGAATAGAGCCATATTATTCAATATTTTTTTATGTAAGCATACTAATATCTTGTAGTGTTACTCCTTAATTTTTTTTGAAATCAGAAGTTGTATTCATAATTTTTTTTGTCACAGAGTCAGTCGAAAAGAGAATGTCAAGAAGTTGAGTCAGAAAAGAATCAAATCCAAAAGAAAAGAAATTGTCAAGTCTGTTGCATTTTTTCCATATCGTCACCTAAAATGCAAAATAACGTAACATCACTTTTGATAAGTTTACAGGAGAAGCAAAAAACGATATAAAATTCAAACAACTTGAGATATTGAAACGAAATTTTCAAATCAAATAACTTGGTTATTTTTGGTGGCAGAAGTTTAAAATTTACAACACACATGTAATATAATGTAGTGAATCGTAATCAATAAAAAACACAATTTCGAATTTTTTGATCATACTTTTTTTGCATTTTATGTGACGATATATTCCTTATACTATGTTTCCATCTGCTCGAAATCTTGTGATTCTGTGAAAATGATTTCAAAGTGTTTCCATCAGGCATGTTATGACAGCTAGATTTCATTAGACAATCAAGACTTCATTTACTTGCTTCCGATTGGTTGCTAATTGTTTTTTTTTTTTAATCATTAATCAGTTGTCATTGCCAAATGTCAATATGACAATTTTAACACGAGCTGAATAGTGCTGGATAGTGATGCATAAATTTTCAGAATGCCGCATTTCATTTTATGAGTATTTGTATTAGATTTTGTTGAAATCACAAGATTTTGAAATCTTGAACTTGTATGAAAATCTCAGTAGATTTGAATATAGGTTTAACTAAATAATTTTTATACAAAACCTCTCAAGAATAGACAATGCACCTACGTACATTAAAAACTGTAGATAACAATGAGATACAAAAATAACTAGAAAAATTATTAAAAAAATTATATAGTTGAACCATCAGTAAGCCCATATCCTCCACCTTTACTTCTTGTGCCCAAGAAGTGTAGTGACGACACTAAGAAATGGAGTTAAGAAGTTGATTTCAATTAAATGACAAAACAGTAAACGACAAATTCGCTTTGAATAGAATAGAGGACGTTTTAGACAAACTAGGTAGAGAAAATTACTTTCCAATACTTAACATGACAAGCTCTTTCCACCAAATTCCTTTGGAGAAAAATTCAAGACCACAGATTTTTCAAAAAATTACTGGCACTATCAATTCAAAAGACTACCATTTGGATTAAAAATATCATAAAATAGTTGTCAACTAATGCTAACTTTAGTACTGAAAGGTTTAAGCTCAGAAGCATTTCTATATATATACGGCATAATCAATAGCAATCTAATAAAAGTTTCTGAAAGATTATAAAAATACAACCTTAAATTAAATGCAATCAAATGCAAATTTTTAAGACCATAAGTATTTTAAGTAGGACATTTAATTACGCAATATGGCATAAAGACAGATCCAGCAAAATATGATACTATTAAAAATTATCAAATTCGAACTCGTTGCCTTCTGCTTGCTGAAATTGTTCAAAGTTAAAATGCATTACTTAAGAAAAAGCAAACTTTTATCTGGACTGAACAATTCCAGACACCTTTTAAACTTTTGAAATAAAAATTATGAGAACCAACTATATTACAATATCCCTACTTTTCAAAACCTTTTATTCTTATGACTGAGTAATACTACCGACTTTTCAAAACTTAAACGATTCTTATGACTGAATAATACTATCAAAAAGAGAAATAAGACAAGACCTTCCCATATCATACGCAAGCAAAACTTAACAGAAACATGACATCAATAAACCTATCATAGAAAAAAACTCTTTGCGATTCATTGGAGCATAAATTTTTTCTACCATATCTGTACGGACACAAATTCATTTTAATAACAGGCCATAGACTATTAGAGTCAGTTTTTTCTCATAAAAACCCAAAATCAAAAATGATAAGAATCAGACTAGACCTATCTGATTATGATTTTACGATAATATCAAAATAAATACGAATGCCAATGCGCTATCGCGAATAAAAATAAATTCTGATATACTAAAAACTATGATACCAACTGAAGGAACGAACAATCTAAAAAAAGCCATCGTAATAGCACGGGGAAATAAAAAGAAGCAAGAAGAACATTCAGAGGATAAATGTACATCTAAACGGAAGCGTTGCACATGTACTCTTTATATGGGATTGAACATCCAGTATAGATATAAATAATAACGATAAAAATAAAAATAATAACGATACTAGTATCCAAATTATAAATGATATTGTGCACGTGTCCAAATTCGACCTCGATGAAACTAACATCAATGATAAATACGAATAAAAATATGCAAGATGTAGTGATAATCCAACGAATCTAAATTCGATATTGGAGAAACTAAGTAACATCATATGTATATGAATAAAAAGAACTAGCGCTAGATGAGAACGATATCATATTTGAAATTATAGATTAAAGGAATTTAAGAATATTTTAATAAGAAGTAGCAAAGGAGAAAAATTAAAATTAATAAATCATTTAGTGTGGCTAACATATACCAAATATACCAAACCCCAAAAAAAAAATAGCAACACAAACTAATAAAAGAATTTCATGATTCACCACTAGGCAGACATTTAGAAAATTAGAAAAACCATCCTGAAATGAAAACAACTTTGTATGGAAACATATGGGACCAGGCCCGCAGACAAAGGGGGGGTTTTTAACCCCCCCCCTTATGATCCAAAAAGTATAAAAAATAATATATTAGAATTAATATAAATTTGCCAATTTGCGAATACTTGCTGCACGTGCGTCTTTTTTCTCTTACAGTGCAAACTGCAAGTGCAAACAGCAATAGCGAAAACATCAAAATGCTTAAATATCGAAAACGTTCGATACATTCAATTGAACTTTGTCTACCAACAGCAATTTAAGAATTTATTGCGTTGACAGGTGTTACGTGAAAGTGGTGAAATTTTGATTGTGTTTCGTTAGATAAGTTTAAAAGTTTCTATTGCTAATTTTACTGTGCCAAAACTACAAAAATTAGTCTACTTAATTGGCTGCAGAAACCAGAAGTAAAAAAGGCTAGAACGGTTTCCTTTATCAATGCGTAAATGTGTTAAAAAGTTGCCGAATATTTCTGAATGTTTGAAAGCTGTGTTTTTTTTTTTTTGGTAGCGTGTTTGCATTGATTGAATATTGATGGATTAACTTTTTGCTTGATGCGGACCGAAAAAATCCGAATAATATTATATTTCATCTGTATTGCAGAAAACGTTCAAGAAACTTTGGAATCTGAAAAGTCTTCAGAACTTCCTTTGTAACCTGCAGTTATAGAAAGCTTTAATGTTGACAGCTATGTGGAAAGCGGTAGTACAAGTTGCGGTATTAATATTTTACTTTTAATGTTTATAACTCTAAGTTTGTATGTATGTATGATTGTAGAAATTGTTCCAGAAATATCATTTGATTCATCGGAACTGCCTTCGACTTCGAAAGTATATCAATGTCCAAATAACGATATTTCCAAGTTGATGAGCAATATTTTCGATTCGAACCGCCATGAAAGTTTTCAAAGCATTTATGTGCCTCCACCAAATTTTAATTTTCCTGCCAGCGCACAGTGCGCTTTTTCAATTTTAGGATGACATTTGCAATTATCTCAAAAACTATAAAAGCTAGAGTCATGAAATTTTGTACCAATACTTTTTATACAAATAAAGTAATTTGACCAATTATAATTTTAGGTCAACTGCCACGCCCTCTTCCCATACAAGGCCTCTTTATATGGGAAGTATGCATGTATAACGCAGATAAAAAGACATCTCCGGTACAAACATATATTATACTCTTGATTAACTTCACCTCCTGTGTCGATTTAGCCGTGTCCGTCCGATCGTCCATCTGTCCATCTGTGCTAAAATTACGATTACGGACAAACAGAGAAATCAAAGAAAATGAAACTTGGTGTGTATATTACTATTATCAATACGCTGTTTAGTATTGAAAATAAGCATGATAGGACAATGACCACGCCTACCTCCCATATAAAATTCATGTATATAATGATTTAAAATGGCATAACTTTCGATTCGTACAGCGCATTTCATTGATATTTAGTAGGTAGCTTCATATCATCATTACAAATGTCACTACCAAAACTGGGCGTGATCCGCCCACTTTTACATAAACCTCCCAAAATGATTCTGTATCTTTAAAATAAAATAGATTAAAAAAATTTGATATTAAAAATAAAACAATATATAATATATATTGAAATGATCCTCCACTGGACCGAAGTTAAAATACCCCCAGGGCCGAACCACAGTATATTCAAAGTCTTAACCTTAATCGGTCCCTTGTGTAAATTTTACACACACTTTTCAACTTCAAGCTGTTATTTTTTAATATAATTTCAGCAAATCGACCGTGCTAGTATTTTGGCTGGTTTTTTAAAAATCTTTTTTTTTAAATAAATAAAATAATGAATAATAAATAATTTTTAACGACTAGATCGCATTAATTTCAATCATCGATAAAAATATGGCTGTTGAAAAAGTGTGTAAAATTTACACAGAAGGAACTTATTCGTTTCTAGAAATTAGGGACCGATGAAGGTTAAGCAGCCAATAAAATGTTTATTTGTAAAAACATTTCCGTCATAGTTTTAAAGGAAAATATTCGATTTTGTTTTTTGACTAAGTCACTTTATATGGTAAGTAGACGTGGTTTCATGTGCATATTAAACATAAAGCTTCATTAATCGATAAAGCTAAAAATTCATTTTTCAAAGTATTGTCAATTTCTAGCCACTGATTTTTCCCATCTTTCTGGTAATTATATAAAAAATACCTTTTTTTTATCGATATCAAAAACTATCGATATTTTTTTTAATTCAAACCCTCCCCTTAGGTAAATCCTGGCTACGGGCCTGTATGGGACAAATGGTAAAAAATTACATAAGGGGGCATATATGATTACAAATTTAAAAAAAAAATTTTTTTCTGTATTTTTTTTCATAGAAGGAAAAAAAGATATCGTTTTCAAATTTTGCACATACATATATTTATTAACATTTAAAGAATACAAACAAATTCTTTTCAGAATTTTTGAAGCGGTTTTTGACGTTATTTGATTTTTTTTTAACAAATGCCCAAAAATTAACGGTGTGCAGGATATCACCAGTCTAGAACATCTGAGGAAAAATAAAAAAAGACCAAAGTAATCCTTGTTTAAGTGGCTATCGCCTAAACTAGGGTAATTATCGATAAAAATCGATTTTTTTTTCAAATGGCCGCTATTTTGTTTTTTTTCGCCGGAAAAAATTATCTTAGTTCAGGCGATAGGCTTAAACAAGGATTAATTTGGTTTTTTTTATTTTTTTTCCAGACTGGTGAGATGTTCCAGACTGGTGATATCCTGCACACCGTCAATTTTTTGGCGTTTTTTTTAAAAAAATCAAATAACGGCAAAAACTGCTTCAAAAATCTTCATTGAATGCTAATTAATATATATGCAAAATTTGAAAACGATATCTTTTTTCGTTTTATGAAAAACAAAATTCCCGAAAAAAAATTTTTTTTTAAAAATTTGTAACCTATATGCCCCTATATATACGATAAAAATAAAAATAATAACGATACTAGTATCCAAATTATAAATGATATTGTGCACGTGTCCAAATTCGACCTCGATGAAACTAACATCAATGATAAATACGAATAAAAATATGCAAGATGTAGTGATAATCCAACGAATCTAAATTCGATATTGGAGAAACTAAGTAACATCATATGTATATGAATAAAAAGAACTAGCGCTAGATGAGAACGATATCATATTTGAAATTATAGATTAAAGGAATTTAAGAATATTTTAATAAGAAGTAGCAAAGGAGAAAAATTAAAATTAATAAATCATTTAGTGTGGCTAACATATACCAAATATACCAAACCCCAAAAAAAAAATAGCAACACAAACTAATAAAAGAATTTCATGATTCACCACTAGGCAGACATTTAGAAAATTAGAAAAACCATCCTGAAATGAAAACAACTTTGTATGGAAACATATGGGACCAGGCCCGCAGACAAAGGGGGGGTTTTTAACCCCCCCCCCTTATGATCCAAAAAGTATAAAAAATAATATATTAGAATTAATATAAATTTGCCAATTTGCGAATACTTGCTGCACGTGCGTCTTTTTTCTCTTACAGTGCAAACTGCAAGTGCAAACAGCAATAGCGAAAACATCAAAATGCTTAAATATCGAAAACGTTCGATACATTCAATTGAACTTTGTCTACCAACAGCAATTTAAGAATTTATTGCGTTGACAGGTGTTACGTGAAAGTGGTGAAATTTTGATTGTGTTTCGTTAGATAAGTTTAAAAGTTTCTATTGCTAATTTTACTGTGCCAAAACTACAAAAATTAGTCTACTTAATTGGCTGCAGAAACCAGAAGTAAAAAAGGCTAGAACGGTTTCCTTTATCAATGCGTAAATGTGTTAAAAAGTTGCCGAATATTTCTGAATGTTTGAAAGCTGTGTTTTTTTTTTTTTGGTAGCGTGTTTGCATTGATTGAATATTGATGGATTAACTTTTTGCTTGATGCGGACCGAAAAAATCCGAATAATATTATATTTCATCTGTATTGCAGAAAACGTTCAAGAAACTTTGGAATCTGAAAAGTCTTCAGAACTTCCTTTGTAACCTGCAGTTATAGAAAGCTTTAATGTTGACAGCTATGTGGAAAGCGGTAGTACAAGTTGCGGTATTAATATTTTACTTTTAATGTTTATAACTCTAAGTTTGTATGTATGTATGATTGTAGAAATTGTTCCAGAAATATCATTTGATTCATCGGAACTGCCTTCGACTACGAAAGTATATCAATGTCCAAATAACGATATTTCCAAGTTGATGAGCAATATTTTCGATTCGAACCGCCATGAAAGTTTTCAAAGCATTTATGTGCCTCCACCAAATTTTAATTTTCCTGCCAGCGCACAGTGCGCTTTTTCAATTTTAGGATGACATTTGCAATTATCTCAAAAACTATAAAAGCTAGAGTCATGAAATTTTGTACCAATACTTTTTATACAAAATAAAGTAATTTGACCAATTATAATTTTAGGTCAACTGCCACGCCCTCTTCCCATACAAGGCCTCTTTATATGGGAAGTATGCATGTATAACGCAGATAAAAAGACATCTCCGGTACAAACATATATTATACTCTTGATCAACTTCACCTCCTGTGTCGATTTAGCCGTGTCCGTCCGATCGTCCATCTGTCCATCTGTGCTAAAATTACGATTACGGACAAACAGAGAAATCAAAGAAAATGAAACTTGGTGTGTATATTACTATTATCAATACGCTGTTTAGTATTGAAAATAAGCATGATAGGACAATGACCACGCCTACCTCCCATATAAAATTCATGTATATAATGATTTAAAATGGCATAACTTTCGATTCGTACAGCGCATTTCATTGATATTTAGTAGGTAGCTTCATATCATCATTACAAATGTCACTACCAAAACTGGGCGTGATCCGCCCACTTTTACATAAACCTCCCAAAATGATTCTGTATCTTTAAAATAAAATAGATTAAAAAAATTTGATATTAAAAATAAAACAATATATAATATATATTGAAATGATCCTCCACTGGACCGAAGTTAAAATACCCCCAGGGCCGAACCACAGTATATTCAAAGTCTTAACCTTAATCGGTCCCTTGTGTAAATTTTACACACACTTTTCAACTTCAAGCTGTTATTTTTTAATATAATTTCAGCAAATCGACCGTGCTAGGATTTTGGCTGGTTTTTTAAAAATCTTTTTTTTTAAATAAATAAAATAATGAATAATAAATAATTTTTAACGACTAGATCGCATTAATTTCAATCATCGATAAAAATATGGCTGTTGAAAAAGTGTGTAAAATTTACACAGAAGGAACTTATTCGTTTCTAGAAATTAGGGACCGATGAAGGTTAAGCAGCCAATAAAATGTTTATTTGTAAAAACATTTCCGTCATAGTTTTAAAGGAAAATATTCGATTTTGTTTTTTGACTAAGTCACTTTATATGGTAAGTAGACGTGGTTTCATGTGCATATTAAACATAAAGCTTCATTAATCGATAAAGCTAAAAATTCATTTTTCAAAGTATTGTCAATTTCTAGCCACTGATTTTTCCCATCTTTCTGGTAATTATATAAAAAATACCTTTTTTTTATCGATATCAAAAACTATCGATATTTTTTTTAATTCAAACCCTCCCCTTAGGTAAATCCTGGCTACGGGCCTGTATGGGACAAATGGTAAAAAATTACATAAGGGGGCATATATGATTACAAATTTTAAAAAAAAATTTTTTTCTGTATTTTTTTTCATAGAAGGAAAAAAAGATATCGTTTTCAAATTTTGCACATACATATATTTATTAACATTTAAAGAATACAAACAAATTCTTTTCAGAATTTTTGAAGCGGTTTTTGACGTTATTTGATTTTTTTTTAACAAATGCCCAAAAATTAACGGTGTGCAGGATATCACCAGTCTAGAACATCTGAGGAAAAATAAAAAAAGACCAAAGTAATCCTTGTTTAAGTGGCTATCGCCTAAACTAGGGTAATTATCGATAAAAATCGATTTTTTTTTCAAATGGCCGCTATTTTGTTTTTTTTCGCCGGAAAAAATTATCTTAGTTCAGGCGATAGGCTTAAACAAGGATTAATTTGGTTTTTTTTATTTTTTTTCCAGACTGGTGAGATGTTCCAGACTGGTGATATCCTGCACACCGTCAATTTTTTGGCGTTTTTTTTAAAAAAATCAAATAACGGCAAAAACTGCTTCAAAAATCTTCATTGAATGCTAATTAATATATATGCAAAATTTGAAAACGATATCTTTTTTCGTTTTATGAAAAACAAAATTCCCGAAAAAAAATTTTTTTTTAAAAATTTGTAACCTATATGCCCCTATATATACGATAAAAATAAAAATAATAACGATACTAGTATCCAAATTATAAATGATATTGTGCACGTGTCCAAATTCGACCTCGATGAAACTAACATCAATGATAAATACGAATAAAAATATGCAAGATGTAGTGATAATCCAACGAATCTAAATTCGATATTGGAGAAACTAAGTAACATCATATGTATATGAATAAAAAGAACTAGCGCTAGATGAGAACGATATCATATTTGAAATTATAGATTAAAGGAATTTAAGAATATTTTAATAAGAAGTAGCAAAGGAGAAAAATTAAAATTAATAAATCATTTAGTGTGGCTAACATATACCAAATATACCAAACCCCAAAAAAAAAATAGCAACACAAACTAATAAAAGAATTTCATGATTCACCACTAGGCAGACATTTAGAAAATTAGAAAAACCATCCTGAAATGAAAACAACTTTGTATGGAAACATATGGGACCAGGCCCGCAGACAAAGGGGGGGTTTTTAACCCCCCCCCCTTATGATCCAAAAAGTATAAAAAATAATATATTAGAATTAATATAAATTTGCCAATTTGCGAATACTTGCTGCACGTGCGTCTTTTTTCTCTTACAGTGCAAACTGCAAGTGCAAACAGCAATAGCGAAAACATCAAAATGCTTAAATATCGAAAACGTTCGATACATTCAATTGAACTTTGTCTACCAACAGCAATTTAAGAATTTATTGCGTTGACAGGTGTTACGTGAAAGTGGTGAAATTTTGATTGTGTTTCGTTAGATAAGTTTAAAAGTTTCTATTGCTAATTTTACTGTGCCAAAACTACAAAAATTAGTCTACTTAATTGGCTGCAGAAACCAGAAGTAAAAAAGGCTAGAACGGTTTCCTTTATCAATGCGTAAATGTGTTAAAAAGTTGCCGAATATTTCTGAATGTTTGAAAGCTGTGTTTTTTTTTTTTTGGTAGCGTGTTTGCATTGATTGAATATTGATGGATTAACTTTTTGCTTGATGCGGACCGAAAAAATCCGAATAATATTATATTTCATCTGTATTGCAGAAAACGTTCAAGAAACTTTGGAATCTGAAAAGTCTTCAGAACTTCCTTTGTAACCTGCAGTTATAGAAAGCTTTAATGTTGACAGCTATGTGGAAAGCGGTAGTACAAGTTGCGGTATTAATATTTTACTTTTAATGTTTATAACTCTAAGTTTGTATGTATGTATGATTGTAGAAATTGTTCCAGAAATATCATTTGATTCATCGGAACTGCCTTCGACTACGAAAGTATATCAATGTCCAAATAACGATATTTCCAAGTTGATGAGCAATATTTTCGATTCGAACCGCCATGAAAGTTTTCAAAGCATTTATGTGCCTCCACCAAATTTTAATTTTCCTGCCAGCGCACAGTGCGCTTTTTCAATTTTAGGATGACATTTGCAATTATCTCAAAAACTATAAAAGCTAGAGTCATGAAATTTTGTACCAATACTTTTTATACAAAATAAAGTAATTTGACCAATTATAATTTTAGGTCAACTGCCACGCCCTCTTCCCATACAAGGCCTCTTTATATGGGAAGTATGCATGTATAACGCAGATAAAAAGACATCTCCGGTACAAACATATATTATACTCTTGATCAACTTCACCTCCTGTGTCGATTTAGCCGTGTCCGTCCGATCGTCCATCTGTCCATCTGTGCTAAAATTACGATTACGGACAAACAGAGAAATCAAAGAAAATGAAACTTGGTGTGTATATTACTATTATCAATACGCTGTTTAGTATTGAAAATAAGCATGATAGGACAATGACCACGCCTACCTCCCATATAAAATTCATGTATATAATGATTTAAAATGGCATAACTTTCGATTCGTACAGCGCATTTCATTGATATTTAGTAGGTAGCTTCATATCATCATTACAAATGTCACTACCAAAACTGGGCGTGATCCGCCCACTTTTACATAAACCTCCCAAAATGATTCTGTATCTTTAAAATAAAATAGATTAAAAAAATTTGATATTAAAAATAAAACAATATATAATATATATTGAAATGATCCTCCACTGGACCGAAGTTAAAATACCCCCAGGGCCGAACCACAGTATATTCAAAGTCTTAACCTTAATCGGTCCCTTGTGTAAATTTTACACACACTTTTCAACTTCAAGCTGTTATTTTTTAATATAATTTCAGCAAATCGACCGTGCTAGGATTTTGGCTGGTTTTTTAAAAATCTTTTTTTTTAAATAAATAAAATAATGAATAATAAATAATTTTTAACGACTAGATCGCATTAATTTCAATCATCGATAAAAATATGGCTGTTGAAAAAGTGTGTAAAATTTACACAGAAGGAACTTATTCGTTTCTAGAAATTAGGGACCGATGAAGGTTAAGCAGCCAATAAAATGTTTATTTGTAAAAACATTTCCGTCATAGTTTTAAAGGAAAATATTCGATTTTGTTTTTTGACTAAGTCACTTTATATGGTAAGTAGACGTGGTTTCATGTGCATATTAAACATAAAGCTTCATTAATCGATAAAGCTAAAAATTCATTTTTCAAAGTATTGTCAATTTCTAGCCACTGATTTTTCCCATCTTTCTGGTAATTATATAAAAAATACCTTTTTTTTATCGATATCAAAAACTATCGATATTTTTTTTAATTCAAACCCTCCCCTTAGGTAAATCCTGGCTACGGGCCTGTATGGGACAAATGGTAAAAAATTACATAAGGGGGCATATATGATTACAAATTTTAAAAAAAAATTTTTTTCTGTATTTTTTTTCATAGAAGGAAAAAAAGATATCGTTTTCAAATTTTGCACATACATATATTTATTAACATTTAAAGAATACAAACAAATTCTTTTCAGAATTTTTGAAGCGGTTTTTGACGTTATTTGATTTTTTTTTAACAAATGCCCAAAAATTAACGGTGTGCAGGATATCACCAGTCTAGAACATCTGAGGAAAAATAAAAAAAGACCAAAGTAATCCTTGTTTAAGTGGCTATCGCCTAAACTAGGGTAATTATCGATAAAAATCGATTTTTTTTTCAAATGGCCGCTATTTTGTTTTTTTTCGCCGGAAAAAATTATCTTAGTTCAGGCGATAGGCTTAAACAAGGATTAATTTGGTTTTTTTTATTTTTTTTCCAGACTGGTGAGATGTTCCAGACTGGTGATATCCTGCACACCGTCAATTTTTTGGCGTTTTTTTTAAAAAAATCAAATAACGGCAAAAACTGCTTCAAAAATCTTCATTGAATGCTAATTAATATACAGTGCAATCGCGGTTGAGGGAACCCCGGATTGAGAGAACTACTCGGTTAAGGGAACACGTATTTTTTTTTTCATTTACTACTCTGTAGAGGGAACTATACAATTTCAATAGTACTGAGTTGAGGGAACATTGACTGAAAATAGAAAAGAATGTTATGCAAACCTACATATATTTGTATATTGCACATGCTAAGTACATATGAACATTTTTAAATATATGTTTTGTACTTCCCCGTTACTGTCTTTTCGTTTTTGCTTGAAATAAAAGCATGTACATAAGTGAGTTAAGATTGTGTACAAAATCAGTTGATTTTTAAAACTTGGCGCGTGCGTTTGGACAATGTCGAAAAAAACGAAATTATTTCTGTCTTTCAAAACAAAGACAGACATTTTGGAAAAACTTTCAAAAGGTTATGGATGTACACAACTAGCGCAAGAATATAAAGTCGCTAAGTCCTCCATAACACGCATAAAAAAAAACAAGGCTAGGATTTTGGAAGCAGCATCCAAATGCCACCGCAAAAGAAAGTCATCTAAAGCTGGCGAATTTCCACATATGGAAAACAAACTTTATAAGTGGTTCATTTCTCAAAGGAGTAAGCATTTGCCAATAGGAGGCGTGTTGCTTAGAGCAAAAGCGAAGCAGTTGCACGAAAAAATGTACAGATCAAGCAACGGGTTCAACGCAAGTTGTGGATGGCTCAATGGTTTTAAAAATAGATTTGGCATAAGATTATTAAAGATTTGTGGTGAAAAATTATCATCTAACCTCGAAGCTGTTCCAGAATTTAAAAATAAATTGAAGAAACTAAAGGCTGAGCTGAAGTTATGCGACAATCAAATTTACAATGCAGATGAAACGGGTTTATTTTGGAAATCGTTACCCAATAAGACTTACGTCAGCTCTGTTGAAAAAAATGCTCCTGGTAGAAAAACTGAAAAAGCAAGGGTAACATTTTTGGCCTGTACAAATGCAACTGGATTGCACAAATTAAAACCATTGGTAATAGGCCAGTCAAAAAAACCAAGATCATTTAAAAATTTTGAATTACCAGTAGAGTATAAAAACTCTAAAAACGCATGGATGACCGCATCAATTTTTAAGGAATGGTTTCATAATTCATTTGTGCCACAGGTAAGTTTATAAGTTTTCTGATTTGTTGTAGGTTTTAGTTAAAGAAAAGGCGACTAAAATTGTCAAGTTCCACGCTCAGCATTAAGTTACATAAACTGGAGTAGGGGGCTACCCTGTAATTTGCTATGGTGGCTATTTGCTTCATTGATGACTTTTAGTCGTCGTCTATTTAAATCAGTTTGTCGGTTTAAGTAAGTTGAAACATTTATTGTCTTTTTTAAAGGTAACACGTTTCTTGCAAAAACAAAGGTTGCCACGTAGAGCAGTTCTGATTTTAGACAATGCTCCTTGTCATCCTAGCGAAGAAGATTTGAAAACAGATTGTGGTTCGATTTTTACCATCTTTATGCCACCAAATGTGACACCTTTGATACAACCCATGGACCAAAATGTAATTAGATTAACAAAATTGCATTACAAGACAAATTTGTTGAGATCAGCGTTCGGAAAAATGGACACGGAAGGATTTTTGAAGAGTATTAACTTAAAAGACGCTGTATGCCAGTTGGCACTAGCATGGGAAAAAGTAAATCCTGACGTCGTGGAAAAATGTTGGTATCCTCTTTTAAAAGATGATTTTTCAAATGAAGAAGAAGCAATCTGTAGCGAAGATGAAGATACCCCGTTAAGTGTGTTACGTTTAAATCTTATCCAGAAAAAATCTAAAGAATATGAGGAAATACAAAATTTGCTTGAATGTGTTTTGCCAGCAGTAAGCCCCTGCATTGTACATGTGAATGTATGGACATAATTTAACAAATAATATTTTTTCATAGGCAACGTTTAATGCAGAAGATTTGGCTAACTGGGTTTCAACGGATGACCATATTGAAAACTGGGATGTAATTGATGATATTGCTGAAGTAAGTTCAGAAAATGACGAAGAACCATTGTCAAATGAAACACGTATTATAACCGCATCAGAAGCTGTTGCAGTCTTTGACAAGGCTATCGAGTGGGCAGAAGAGTACACAAATTCACTTCCTAATATACTTGTTCTAAAAAACTTTAGAGAGGATGCTGTGAAACAGTGCCTTAAAGTAAAAAAAAAGCAAACAAATATTCAAGATTTCTTTGGAAAAACTTAAAACTTTTGTAAAATGGAAAAAAATGTTTAAACAAAAATGATCTCATTTATAAAATTCATCTCTTATTAAAAAACAAATTTTGATGAAAAATTATTAAAGAGAATCCTGATTTGAGTTCAAGGAACAGTCTTGGTTGAGGGAACAAGCCTTGCACGAATTAGTTCCCTCAATCGCGATTGCACTGTATATGCAAAATTTGAAAACGATATCTTTTTTCGTTTTATGAAAAACAAAATTCCCGAAAAAAAATTTTTTTTTAAAAATTTGTAACCTATATGCCCCTATATATAACCATAAATAAATGTGAAGATTGAGCCCGTAAAAGTCATGTGAATTAAGCTGTATTGCTCTATATGAAAAAAAAAGAATTGCAAATGTTACCGCCTTATATCAAATGTTATATCGAGAAGATTACAGGTGTGCAAAAAACAGCTCCTTTTTTGTCTACAACTCGGTTATTTGTAGTCCGATTTTTAAGTTTAATATATTGTTGAGAAGGTATGACATATAAATCTATGAACTGCAACGTCATCTTTCCCGAATACTCAACCTCACTTTTCGAAATCCCTCCAATCACAAATTTTGGTGATGTAAATTAAAGCTCTTCAGAAATTATTTGCGAAAAAAATATTAAGTTTTATTCAAAAACAAAGAAGTTATATTGATTTTACGTTTCAGTAAATATGAGCACTCTATCGGCAAAAATGAAAAGTTAATATGGATAAAGCACTTTCTCAAGAGATTAACCCTAGAAAGATAACCCTTTTTGCCATACATATTGAAAATATGTTATGTACATAATATTCGTCGAATCGACGTACGTTATCTTTCTAGGGTTAAGAAAAATTGCAGTATTTGGTTACTTCTCTTTAAATTGCGTGCTTTCTCTACATTTTTCAAGTAGTGCACTCTCAAACCAATCAAAACGAACACACCAGTTAAATACACATCATACAGTGAGTGCAAGAGTAAAATTTATGAAGTCAATGTATTTTTATATTTTTGGAATTTTGTCTTCTGCCAAACTACTGAACTGATTTTGAAGATCAAGATCTCTAAAGAATGAGTTTGAAACGTAGAATGAGATTTAAATACTCACACAAGTTGTTGTTATAATATTTGAGCAATAACGGTGAATTATGTTTGTTGCTTTGCGCAGCTTTTGAATGGTAATAACAGCAATAACAACTATCCTTTTTGTTTTAATAAATTATTTATTTTTAATTTAATTTTCTTTTTAACGATTATGATACATTAAAATGGAATTACTATTAACAACTATGTTAACAATTTAAGAAATTTGAGAAATTATACATAAATGAAGATCATATAATTTTTAGTTATTCAAATTAAACACCTGATACGCAGCTTAATACCTTAATATAAAAATCAATTCGTTTGCTTGTACAAACTCAAAAGTAATTGGTGCACTTAGTGCATTGAATAGTATATTTCATATGCTTGAACTATATTGCACACCTCTTTCATTGTTACACTGCAACAACGTTTTGTTTCAATATTTGCTTACATTCTCTTGTACTCACTACACGTATTTGTAATTAAAGCTGAGAGCATGCGACTGTAAGTATTTTAAAACAGAGTGAGTGTCTTGAAACAGATTAATACCCCCATGCAAATGTCTATTTCTTAATAAACAAATAAGACATATTAAAAAAATTACAATAACAGACACTCCAACAACTAGCTTTGAAATAACTACAATAGATACTGTAGGACCACTTAGAATTTTAAACGGTTAAAGATACATACTCACGATAATGTGATCTAAGTAGAATTGATATATCTCATCCAATTGAAACAAAAGATGCTAAGCCGATTGCGACAACACTGGTAGAACAATTCATTTTAAAATATGGTTGTTTTTAAAATTTTGAAATCTCATAGGGGAAGAGAGTTTACAAATGAAGTAATAAAAAATGTATGCAATTTATTAAAAATAGAACAAATTTTCTCAGCACCTTATCATCACGAAACAATAGGAGCACTCGAAAGAAACCATAGGGCTATCAACGAGTGTCTTCTTTCTTTCGTAGATGATGCTTTTAATATGTTTTCGAGAAAGGAAAAAAATTAATTTTCACGCTAAATAAATTGAATTCTGACCGAATCAAGTGCCCCCCCCCCCCCCCCCCGCAAATTTAAAAAGTGATTTTGTAAATAAACAAAAGAACGATTATGCTTAAAATGTCATAACTTTTACCAGTTACAATGGAAATTTGTCTAGTTTGCGGCAATGAATCATACATTTTTCTTTTTTGCATTCTTAAATGAGTTCAATCATAATAATTTCTTTTAATACAAATCCTCGATATGTAATAACAAATAATATAATGCTATAACAAAATTTATGATTCAAAAATATTAATTTTTTAACTCATTTCTGAACAAAAAAAAATGTTCGTTTTCAAAAGGCAATTTAGTCCGGTGATTGATTCAAACGGGGTTTATTTCCGAGTGCTGAAAAATAACTTTTCTATGGTTCTCTTTTTAACTCATTTCCGATCAAAAAAAGTACATTGTATAGATCTTTATTTAACTCATTTCCGAACAAAATAAGTTTAATTTTGATAGGCATTTTAGTCCGAAGAATGATAAAAAAGGTTAATTTATGAGTGCCGAAATTGCACGTTTCTATCCGAAAAACTTCATAAATGAATTCGAAAGCGGTAGTTTTGATTCACTGGGTAGAATTATGTTTCGTGTTTTTCTTTCAGTCTTTTAAACCCATGTTTTATATATTTTAATGATTAACTCTATAAACGACCTCAAATAGAGCAAAATGAAATAGAAGCCACAGATAAGAAATGTTAGAAACGTTAATGAAATGTAAAAACATAAATAGAAAAAAGGTCGCTTGAGGTCGCTCAAATGCAATAAAAAAGTGGTTTGAAGAATTTTACAATTTTGAATTGTAGATTTATATATTTCTTAACTATTCGAGCAGTCGAATAATTCGAGCCAAAAAAACCGGTTTTCGAATTATTCAAAATATCAATTTTTAAAAAAACTGGATCGGTTATTCGAATGTGTTTTTCATACCCTACTTGTAAAAGTACAGGCCCTATCATCAGCAATGTGCAATGTGAAATGTGCTTAGCAGGGCTTAAATGAACATTAATCTTTACTTGCTGGTGCCTTTTATTTAAGTATTAACCAAACCAGTTATATATACAGCCCCTAAAGCCAAAATTATGCAATTTATATAGCAAAATCTAGATAGCACAGATATAAAACCAAATTGCAAATTACTAAAGAGTTTGTTTTTTATTTCAATAAAATTGACAATTCTAATTTTCGTTGTCTTTTCAAACACATTAGACTGATAGATTGGTCTATAGTTGTTGATATTTGAACGGACATCTTTCTTATATAAAGGTTATTACTTCAGCAATTTTCATCATATTAGGAAATATTCCTTGTTGAACGCTGTTGTTGAACAGATGGCTTAAAACGTCACTGAAGTTAAACGCAATTCTTTTAACAAAATTATTGGAAAAGCTTTACGAAGGATATGAATTTAAATTTTTCAAAAACATAATAATTCTGTATACGACGAAAGAAGAAATTGTCTCAAAAAAAAAAAAAAAAAAATTTAGGAAGATATGGCTCAAGTGAAAGACAATTACACTGTAGTTCGTCATTAGTGTACTCTGCTACAAGTTCAGATCCTATAGAAGAGAAATTTTTATTAAATATTAAATATTTAATATTCAAACATTCGGCTAAATCTTCAGAACACGTTAAGGTTTTATCATCAAGTAACAAACTTTGTACACTTACATGATCTCATTTTTTATTTGATATGTTATTTACTAGTTTCCATTCCTTTCTTATGTCACCTTTAACTTTACTGAATTCATTACAGTAGAAATTGGTTTTGCAAGGCATAATTTCTTCGGAAATATCTTTACACATCGTTTTAAATTTATATATATAAAAAAGGAGCTTATGTTTGTAACTATGCAATAGACTCCTGAACTACTCATCCGATTAGCATGAAAATTTGTTTATAGAAGTTTTTTAGTACGGTGCGTGTTTGTGGACTATCAACTTTGATCCACCTTGAACACCAGAGGGCGCTGTAGTACACATTTTTTACAAAACTGCCTAAAACTCACAAACCGCTTATGCGATTAGAATGAGAAGTGGTATACAGTGGTTTTCATGTACGTTGAGTATTTTGCTGCTATCTTTTTTACCTATCTTGAACACCAGAGGGCGCTGTAGTAAAAATTTTTTGAAAAACCACCTAAAACTCCCAAACCGCTCATGCGATTAGAATGAAAATTGGTATATAGTAGTTTTCAGGTACGATGCGTTTTTTGACAATATCTTCTTTGAGCCACCTTGGACACCAGATGGTGCTGTAGTACAAATTTTTTACAAAATCTCATATTTTTTGTTGTTTTCTTAGGTTACTTATGCAAATATTTACAAAATATAAAATATTTCTTAAATGTAGCAAAATTAAAAAAAAATCCGTTATTTTGACATCAAAAACATGAAAGCTATGAAAAATTTTACTACAACGATATATTTAATACAACATCGTTGCTCAAAAATGAGAAAAAAAAAATCAGAAATTTAATTTTGTGACTTTCCATTCAAATATCTCCGCGGCTTTTTTATACATTTTGTTGAATTTTTTTGTCAAAGCTTTATCAAAGTACTATGAAAACATTTTTGCAAAAATACCGTTAGTTGAGTATATATATTTTAAATATTTTTTTCAAAAAAGGCCTGACATTCTGAAGTTTTCCTCAAAATAGGGCTCAAAATTTGTTTTTGTTGTAAAAATAATTTAAATTCAAATTCGCAAATTTTCAATTCTATTTAAAAACTATAACATTTATCAGCAAAAGTTATTTCAATTTCACGCAAAAATTAAAAACCATTTGATTTGATTTTTTCGAAGAAAATTTTTTTTTCCAATATTGTGTTTTTATATTGAAAAAAATACACAAGCTAAAAAATTAATTTTTTAGAAAAAATTATCTTAGTATCTCTTACCAATCAAAAGTTATAGCCAATAATCTATATATACAAAAAGCAAAACGCTCTCTGTGTGATGGCTGGAAACTTCAAAATTACTGAGCTGATAGAGTTGAAATTTTGGCAGTACATTTTTTTCAAGTACGAGATGGTTTGAATTTCTGTCACACTCCCTTTTACTGCCCACAAATCAATAAAAATGCTGTATTTCTTACGGTTTTCGTCTTCTGTCTTCGTCTTCTGTCTTGATTTTTTTCGTCGATTTGTCTACATATTGGTAATTTAGTTTGTATGCTCACTGTCGGCAACTGAACTAAAACTGGGAAATGTCCATCTACTAGAAAACGGGGATGGGCATTATAGAAGGGGGTGTGGCTCAGCCCATACAATTAAAATGTGTATTATCGAATAGCTTTGAAAGTAAAAGCAGCAGTATTTACATACAAACTCAAAATGCAGTTACTAAGTATTAGGTGATCTCCTGCTACTGGTAAACTGTAACGGGCAGTGGTATAAAACTATGCGTCTAAGAAAAATTTCGAATATAATTATAAGTTGCGATATAATTGCTGGGTGCAGCAAGGCGCGCTGGGAAAAAGCTAGTGAAGTATAAATAAAAAATAAACTGGCCATTTCAGTCCTTAAAAGAACTTTGACCGAACTTCTTATGATCAAATTGTGTTATGCGTGTTGTTTTTAAATGTTTGTACACAATTGATCGAGAACTGGACCTACTACTTTTATGCCGACTCCGATCGGCTAATATGCATGTTCTCAAGAAGCTTTACATGACATTATTTACTCTCAGGTTTGCCATTGTCTGCAGAGAGGTGACGACCGATCAGAAAAATTAATTTCAATTGAAAAACTTTTTTGTGTCAGATGGAATTGAACCATACTCAGAAAAAAACCCATGTCTTTTCTTAATAAAAAATCTCTATTTTTGATAACAGCAATTTTCTCTTTTTCAGATAAAATTTCCTACAATTAGAATAAATTTTCACATATTCGAAGAAATATTTCTTCACTTGTCGCAAATGAAAATATTTCAAGCTTATAATAATGATAAGTATTTTTCTCCACTAAAAAGAGAAAAGCATTTTCTGGAGAAAACTCTATACCATTTTTCTCTTAATATGATGCCTTTTTTATCATATTCCGAGAGACTTGTTTCTGAGTGCAGGGTTCTCTATCGTATGGGTCACACACGCTACTCACTGCGCCATGGCCACCACTTTTATCTGTAAAAAGCTCATTTTTTATTTTGATTTCTTTCAACAATTCATCTGAGATCCTTTAAGAGGGCTTAAGTTTTTTTCAGTTTCAGCAGCGGAAACAGGATAATTTTGAATATTATTATTTTACTAAACTTTAGCACTTTTATAACGATCGGGTAAGTTGGCTACTAACTAACATATGGGTATTATTGTAGCCATTTTCTAAGTACAATTATTACTGTTTTAAGCAGAAATTTGTAAAATGTAACTAAAATGAATTTGAAAAATGGTATGTAACTAAGTGTCACATTAGGTAAATGCTTGAGGATTATATTTTTAATTTCATCATGACCTGTTGACTTTTTAACGGGGCTTCATAAATAAGTTTCTTAATAAGAGATTTTTGTATATACTCCGATGAATGAGTATTCAGTTTCTAAGAATTTTGTACGCGAGAGTGTTTACTTTTTCTGGACTTAGAATAAGAGAATTGTCATATAATGGGGGGGTGTGATTATGTTTTCTTTTTAACAGTTTGCATATATTCCTGAAAGGTTTGCTTCTCTTTTCGATCGAACTTATTTCGATCGACTTTCCATTAAAATTTAAAATTTTTCCATTTCAAGATTTTCATCGTTTTGCAGTAATCCTTGCGGGAGGTGGTGACGTATTTAAAGTGTTGAAATGAATGGGAGAATTCTTTGTATTGATTTAATTGATATTAAGGTAAAATGAAACCCGGTTACGTTTAAGATAAGTAGATTTTAATGAAGATTTCGTATTAGTAGAGATGGGTCGTTCCGAACCTGCACGGTCGGAAAAACTAGTTTAAATTTTAAACTTTTAAAACGATTTTTGGGTTTATGACTCATTTCTTAAACAAAAAATTTTATCTTTTAAACTGCAAGCGGTTTAATGCCGGCAAATTTAAATATTTCAAACTTTTGGGTTCAAAAAGAAAACCCGTTCAGTTTTTAATGTATATACTGAGACATTCTAATCCAAAAAGTTTATAATTCAAACTTGAGGTTTACTTTTAAAAATCGCGAAAAACCGTAAGGTTTGAAAAAAATAAACCCAAGAGTTTTTGAATTTATGTATTGTGCCATTCTAGTCCAGAGAGTTTACAATTTAAACTTTAAGTTTATTTTTATTATTGCCCAAAAACGAAAGGGTTTAAAATGTAAACCAAAAAGTTTATAAATTTAAATTCAACTGCTTGTTTTATTTTAAACTGACCAATGTAGTCATCTTAGATGTGTACATCAGTTGGCATGTCCTGACACGTCAACTGTATTTTTGATTACTTTGCCGATCATTAGTTCGTGTTTGCTTCTGCGCGTCAGTTGTTTAAACAATGCAGCTGTGTGGCAGATTTGTGAAAGTATTTTTCTTGGAAGAAAAAGTGTTTAAATACATTCAATTAAAAAAATTCGTGGCTGGAGAAACATTTATGTTCGACGATTTATTACAATCCGGTTAATTGTTGTTGAATGGTTTTGTGCGCGTGTTAAATACAAAAAGCTTAAAAAGTGCATTAAAAAACAAATAATTGATCAAATTTTCTAAATTGTTTGTGCTCCGTAAGTTTGGCTTTAAGTATATTGTTGTTTATGAAATAAAATTGGCTGACAAATTCGCCTCAACCTCTTTTTAGATGTGTTATTGCAATTGATCAAATTATTAATTCTATTTTGCAGTTTTGTTTGAAACAACACATAAGCAATTCACATTTTTTTCTGACAACGCTGATGTAAATTGCCAGCAGATATAATTTTATTTGTTACAACTCAGTTTACTTACTGTGCTTGCTTTTACTTAGAATACCATTCCGTCATAGCTGTAATTAATACAACAGATATAAATCAAGACATAGGAACTATTTCCACATCAGTAAGTATTCTCATATTTAAATAGTTATCATTATAAGTTAGTGAATAATTTATTTCTTTACCTTTCATTTATATCTCTTTTTAAAAGGAAATTGAAGACTTTATATAAAAAGACCACGAAGGCCAACTATTGCTAAAAGTCAGCGGTAAGGCTGTTATTGATGACAAAAATAGAAGACTGCTGGTCAGAACTTTGACTAAATTTACTACCTCTAAATTTGGGAATTACCCAATAAATTATTGCAACAATTGCAATAGAACTTTTCCCAAGTTTCAGGACAAATTCCAAATATAATGCAGCTGTAAGTATCGAAAATATTGTTGCCAAAAATTAACCCTATAATTTTGTATAGCTGAACAAGGTACGAACGGGAAGCTAGACATGAGAAGCAACCCTTTTTTCAATATAAAGATTTGTGTTATACTTGTCTTGCTTATCGTTCGTGTCTCGTTTCGTGATACAGAATGATGGGATAAGTCGAGTACCAAAATCAATTTTAATAGAACTTATTATTTCTTTTTATTTGTTTTATATAGGAGATCTTCTTTAACCCTGATAATAAGGTTATCTGCAAAGCCAGCTAAAAAATCGTAACTTTAAACGAACTAAATATGGTTCAGAAGTTCCAGAAGACACACATAGTTAAAAAACGGAAAACGTAGTTTTACTTGAATTATCCGAAGAAAACTTGCATTTTTTTTAAACTGTGGAAATACCAGCCGAAAAAGAAAAATTTGTGCAAACACTCAAAGCCACCGTTCACCAAAGACGCAATTTAATGAAAAGCGAATTAGATATTCAAGCAACTTTTCCTTTTTATTTTTTGGACCCAGAGCTGGTTAGTTAATTCCTACTTAAAACTAAAAACTAATTTAATTCCTTTGGCTTACTTTTAGATTTTAATTGATTTTGGAATACAGTTTCCTGAAGTCTCCATTGAATTTAAGAGGTTCTGGCTAGAAATTGAAAAAGTCATTTATGTAGTTTTTGAGTCGAAAGGTGTATCACATAGTTCTCTTCAAGGTAATTTCAATGAGTTTGTTATAATAATGGCACTTAAATTTGTCTGGTTTACTATAATATATATATAATATATAATAATATAAATATATATATATATATATATATATATATTATGTGTGAAATTATTCTATTTTCTAGAATGGAATGAAGACGTAAAAGGTTTTCTAGCTTTGCTAAAGCTCTTTCCTCCGGCACCGAGCACAAGAAGTAAGCAAAAAGTCAGTGTCTCTGAACAGGATGCCTTTACTTTTTTACGATTCTTTGATGACAAAACATAACCAAGCGATATTGAAAATTTTTTAAACGATCCAGAGCCTATTATCATTGCAACTACCCAGTACTTTATTTCTATAGACAGAAAGTTAATACCGATACCAGTGCCCTATTTCACCAAATACAAATTACAATCACAAAATTGTACTTGTTAATCACAATTACAAATTTGTGAAGCGTCAAATTTATTGCACGAATCACAAATCAATATTTCACAAAATAAGAAGCAATTTCACAAGTTTGTAATTACCAAGCTACAAGTTGTAAAAATAAAATTGTGAATTACAATTCAACAATTTTTACCGTTTCTCCAAAATTAAGAGAAACATGTAAGCAAAAGCAGTTTTTACAAATTTGTGGAAGTCAGTGGGTATGTATTTTGTATGAGCCGACAAAATAAAGTGTACTAAAAACAGTATAGAAATACTTTTTTGAAAATTTTCTGAGAAAATTAAATTTTTTTTTCTGTTTCATGATATATGTAACTTGTAAGAAACAATCTTCGACTGGGCTGAAAATACCTCCACGGACGAACCGAAAGTAAATTCAAAGTCTTTAGCAGCCAATATAATATTAATCTGTAAAAACATTTTCGTCGTAGTTTTAACGTAAAATATTCGCTTTGTTTTTGATAAAGTCACTTTGTATCAGAGGTAGGCGTGTTTTACACCCAATTTCATTGAATTTCATACTCAAAGTGCATATTAAATATCAAAGCTCATTTGAAAAATTTCAGGTCCATATATTAATTTTTGTGATATTAAAAGACATTTTACTTTTTTGATAAAGTCACTTTGTATTGCAGGTAGGCGTGGTTTTCATCCGATTTGGCTCATTTTCGAACTTGATCTTTATTTTTTAGATAGAAGCTTTAATATCGAATTTTGTGATGATACATAGCTTGAAAATTGTGGCGATAGTCGTGATCACACACAGACAGACGGACAGACAGACGGACAGACAGACGGACAGACAGACGGACATGACTAAATCGACTCGGGTGGTGATGCTGGTCAAGAATATATATACTTTACTATACCTACCACGCCTCTTTATGGGCGTTACGAACGGAGTAACAAATTTTATATACCACTTTTACATTTTTTAAACTTGGGGCCAAATAATTGAAACAAGATTTTCTCCTTTTGAAGTACTTAAACGAAATTTTTCATTAAACTGGAAAAAATTATTTATTTAGAAATTTATTCGCTGTCTATAAACTTTTATATTGGATATTTAGGTCTCCTCTTCACTGCTATTACTCGAGCTGCTATGTATTCGCCAGCGCAACTAACTTGTAAATAATTTACACACAATTTTTTTCTTGTAAAAAATTCATACAAATTGTATAAATTTGTGATCAAATAACAGTTTGGTGAAACGGGAAACAAAAAATTTGTAAACAATTTACATAATTGTGAGTTGTAATCTACAACTTCAAGTCGCATTTGGTGAAACAAATATCAACAAATTTGTTATAAAACACAAATTTGTGATTTGTATTTTACAACTTTAATTCACAATTTGTACAATAGTGGTGATACGAAAATTATTGATTTTTTTACAATTTTGTTGAAATTTTCTTACAATTCACAAATTTGTAACATGGTGAAATAGGGCACAGGTCACTACAATTTTTATCAAGTTTTGGATATTTATTTTAAAATCTTTCAAATATTTAACATAAAGTATTTAGGGAAATTTAAGCCTTTTTCTAAACTTGTTTGATGCATTTGTTTATAAGTTTGAAAACTGTAAGCCCTAGAGCAGGGGTGCCCAAAACTTTCTTATGGAAGTGCAAACACAAAAACATATAAAATCCTACAAACTTTCGTAAACGAAAGCATACTACGTTAGACAACAACAAAATCTACGTAGAAGATCATTGTCGCCAAAATGTACCAACAAAGCATACGAAAGTGTTGTTGCTTGCACTTCGGTATAAACGACGAAAAAAGTTAAAAAAAAAAGTTTCAAAAAACAAATGTGCACCAAGTGCATACGGCTTGGGCACCTCTGCCCTAGAGTTTTTGAAATATGGTCAGCAATTCAGAATTTCTTAAGGGGACATATAGGTTACAAATTTTTAAAAAAATTTTTTTTTCGGGAATTTTTTTCATAGAAGGAAAAAAGATATCGTTTTCAAATTTTGCACATATATTTATTAACATTTAAAGAATACAAAAAATTTTTTAAGAATTTTTAAGGTGTTTTTGACGTTATGTGATTTTTTTTAAAAAAATGTCAAAAAATTGACGGTGTGCAGGATATCACCAGTCTGGAACATCTGAGCAAAAACTAAAAAAAAACAAATTAATGCTTATTTAAGTGGCCACCGCCTGAACTAGGATAATTTTTATCGGCCGGAGAAAAACAAAATGGCGTTCAATGAAATTTATTGAAGAAACTGAGAAGCATATTATAGATCAAACAGAAAGCAGAAAAGACTTAGTTTTGTGGAAAAAATTTTCAAGAAGCATGAAAAAAAAAAATAATTTTTCCAATATTTTGCTTCATAAGCACTACAAAAATTTTAAAAAAATTTTTGAAAAAATTTTAACTGTTGCACAGGTCTCTAGCAATAATTTGGCTTTTACAGATTGAAAAAATATCAATTAGTCGACGAGTTATAGCCAAAAAAACCATATAAACAATATGCGGAAAATCGGCATTTGACTGCAAATTTCGAAGGTCGATTAAAAAAAAATTCGAACTAACATAAACAAACGCCGCGATACGGGTCTTCTAATTTAGCCCCTCACTATCAGAATCGACCTAACTTTTGCTAACCTGAATTTGTTCCACAGTGTTATTCCTTCGATTCATTTTTGACATGTCCACAGATTTCTGGTTGTTTGGTTTGCACGAATTTTGTAATCGACTGTAAGTGCAAAGATTATGTTGGTAAAAGAATGAACGAAAGAACGAGTGATATTGTATGATGACATTTTATTGCTCAAAATTTTAAAAATCAAAATTTAAAAAGTCAACAGGAAATTATGTTTTACAATACGACAATATTTTCACAATGGTTTTTTGGTTTCAAAATATTAAAATAATTATTATTTACAGTCTCTGATTTATTCATATCCTTAGCAGATTTTCTTATGAATTTAGTTCACAAACACATTTGCTCACTAGTTCCGATGTACAAAATAAACGTTCCATGTTCGTTCCGGCACCGGAACTGTTTCGCTTATGCCTACGTACTAGCAGAAATAGAAAAGGATGTCAGTTAGGAAGATAGTTGTGTTCTAGAAGAAGTGATTGAAACAATATTAGTTGCGGTCATAATTTGTGTCTGAGGGGGATTTTTGGGTGATTCTATGGTGCTCATTATCAGGGCCGAACCGAGAATTTGTGGCACCCTAAGCCAAGGGTCTAAATTGCGCCCCATATTATTTAACAAGCAAAAAAAAAAAAGAGTAAGAAACCTATTTTTAACCCTATTCATGTCACGCTATTTGAATAACGTAAACTGTCACGGTGTGACTTAGAGACACTAATACAAAAAACATAATTATTTTATTGAAAAAAAGAAAGTTTAATAAAAAACACAGGTGCGTCACTGGACACACGAGAGAAGCGAAGCATTTTCGCAAATTCATAGATTTGATAATTTAATAGCGTTTTTTCGATTAAAATAATTTTTAAATTCAAAACTTTAAAATAACAAAGTATATATATCATATATATTAACCCTCTTCGGCCCTCCCTTAAAGCCCCCTGTTCAGTTGTAGGGAATAAATATACAAAAATCATTAATTTTGTTACAATTTAATCAACTTACAAGTTGTTTATTTTTAACTATATTTATAACGACCTTTAGTAGGAAGTAGAAACAACATCTAATACACAATCCTTAGTGAATATTTTTTTTAGTTCGTTCGTTCTTTTAGTTCGTTAGGTCTTTTAGTTCGCATGGACAAACCGAAGATTCAAACCATAGCTCGGTAAATTTAGTTATCTTTGCTCTAGTTCGTTTTGTTTGCTACTTTTGTAGGTTGGCTAGCCAATACACAGTCCTAGAATAGTAATAGATTATATTTCTTAATCTATTCTTAAAGTAATAGATTATAGTGATCTTCGTTTTGTTTGCTACTTTTGTAGGTTGGCTAGCCAATACACAGTCCTAGAATAGTAATAGATTATATTTCTTAATCTATTCTTAAAGTAATAGATTATAGTGACATAGCTTTAGCTAATGTTTATCACTGAATCAACAAAATTATGAAAGAAAGGGTTTTAGCGTAATGGTTAGAGGAAAGTACCAACAAACGATAGAACTGTAAGTTATGGGTTCAGTTCCTGCAGCGGGCAAGGAATTATTTTTAATTTAACATTTTCTGGTTCAATTGATGCAAGCAAAAAACAATATCAATTCTAAGAAAAAAGGTGTCGGAAAAAAGTGTCGTTTTTTCTGATTTCACTCTAGCAAATCGCAGAACGAGGCGTAAAAAGCTTCGCTTCAAAAATATCGTTCATGGAGAATAAATTTCTTTTAATAAAAAGAAAAATTAAATTATTTATAAATAATGTGGAAATTGTTATTAAACTATTAATTTGTACATTTAAGGCAAACTACACTTTTCTGTGAATGCTCGTTATTCATGGGTTTCTGACTATTGCCACAGAATTGCTTAGAAAATCGTCCTTTTTTATAAGAGGAACACTTAAGTTGACGCCTCTTCTTTGATTATACTGTCGATGCATTTTATGCTGGGTTTCATGATGAGTTTTCCATTATCACGTCTTTTGCAGATACCAGTGTCTTAGAGTCACTACGTGACAGTTCATGTTGTATTTTAATATTTTGTGTAATAGGTAAATATTATAAAAACATAAAAAAAATTAATTGTATATTACAGAAATAGAATGACCAATAATAAAATACATTTAACTTATTTTGCTTTAAAACAATATTAGTTTGAAACTTATTTAACTTATTTTGCTTTAAAACAATATTGGTTTGAAATTGAATAGTGACCCAAAGACACAGCCTGACATGAAAAGGGTTAATTTGATTTAAGTACATATCTATATTAATAAAAATCATTTTCTGTTTGTTTGACTACAATACAAATCTTAACGGCTGAACGGATTCAACTCAAATTCGGCTCACATATTACTTGAATCCTAACTTAGGTTATGGTATATTAAGTTTTGACCAACCCTCTTCCGCCCCTTTACAAGTAACGCAAATCTAACTACTAGCGTATTTTTGTCAAGCGAAAATGCTCAACTTATTAATTTTAAGGAAATCCTGTTATTTTGACACCAAAAACATTCACATATCTTTAAAATTGCACAAACTTCTGGTACAACGTCTTTTTCTAATAACATCGCTTTACTTAAAATAACAAAAAAACTATCAGAAATTCGTATATTTTACTTTCGATGCAAATAACTCCGTTGTTTTTGAATACATTTCATTCAAATTTTTTTCGTTGATAAACTCAATTCAAGCACTTAATAAAAACAATTTAAAGGGTATCGTTATCTTAGCGGATATATTTTAATATTTCTTTCAAAAAAAGTCCAAAATATTGACTTTTTACTCAAAAAATGACACAAAAGTTGTTTTTGTTGTTAAAATAATAAAAACTGAAAATTTTCCACTACCTTCTAGATGACATAGCGTTTAATAGCAAAAATACTTCCAATTTTACAAAAAAATTTAATAACTGTTTCTGTCATCAGAAAACATAACCCTACCCCAGTGATTTTTTAAAGAAATTAATTTTTTTCAAAAGTTGTTTTTATTCTTTTTATATAATAGTTAAACTCAAAGAATTATTTATGTGAAAAATTATACCAATATCTCTTTCCGATCAAAAGTTATCGCAATAAATATATTTTTAGACACAAACCAAGCTGCTTTGCAAATGCTTTTCTATTAAGGGGGGAAACGCAGCCAGAGGCCGAACAAAGGTCATGTTTGTGAATTTTTTTTAAGAAACCTATGGGATATTTTTAAATGAGAGTTTTTATACCTAAAAATATACACATTCAAAAGTTTTAAAAAATTAATTAATATTAAATTAATTAATTTAAATTAATATTAAGGTCGATACAGCAGTTTTTGTAGAGCGCTCTGAAAAAAAGGTGAAATGCGGTGACCAAGATTGCTCCTCCTAAATTCATCTGAAACAAAAAAATGAAATATATCATTAAAGTAGATACTTAAAACTCGTACTTGTCATAGCCGTTTTTGAAAATATTGATTTTTCACAAAATGGCGGACTTTCGAACGTGAAAAAACGATTTTCGACCAAAAATTCGTCATAGTTTTGCCTATAAAAAATGAACGAAGCTAAAAAAAAAATCCTACGACAAGTACGAGATTATTATGAATAAAATAAGCTTGCAAAAAAATCAAAACGATCGGTTCACTGAGCTTCGAGAAATCTTGGTCACCGACTTTGAAAACATGGTTTCGAGAAAAACGCGTTTGAAAATAAGCGCCAGCACTGCGCGCTTTAGAAGGCGGTTCACTCACTAGGCTATAACTTTATTATTTTTTTAGATATCTAAAACTAACTAACAACAACAACAACTCTGTATAGAGCAAATTATACAGCAGACTAGCAGACTTAAGATGAAATTGTGTTGTGTGTTATGAAATGCTTGTACACAATTGATTGAGAACTGAACCGACATGTTTTATGCCAACTCAACACGGCTCATGTTCTCAAGAAGCTTTTTATGGCATGGTTTATTCTCTGAGGTTTGACATTGTCTGCAAAGAGGTGGCGACCGATTAGAAAATTTTTTATTAAAAAAAAAATTTGCCGCGAGTGGGAATCAATCTCGCGCTCTAGGCATGCAAGCTACACACTCAACACGCATGCCACGGCCGCCATATATGTTTCCATATATATTGATTGATATATTTTTTTTAAATATGTAAAGCGCCCTCATCTGTATGCGCCCCGAGCCCTGGCCCTACTGGCTCGACTCTAGGGCCGGCCCTGCTCATTATGCTAACTGATAGGCTTAATAGTAAGCTTAATAATAGGTTTAATAACAGGACTATTTCCAGGCGGACCCGTTTTCCTTTGAAATTTATTCGTCCACTCGGCAATACGGGCATTACTACGCCTAAGTGTGCCGCCAGAAGATCCACGCATATTTGTTTGGAATAATATGACTTCTTGTGGCAATCAGAAATCATGATCCGAAATTGCTTAAGAATGTATTTTTGTACAAAAGTTACACTCGCAGCTGAAGGAAAACCTTTCATAAAAATTATGTTCTACCTACTTGGTTTGCAATCATTAATTTTTGAATCCGATTCTTCCATTCAGATGTGGTCCATGAGGTTCCAAAATGTTCAATAATCTTCCTTGGAGCAGCAATAGGTGGTGCTGCAACAGAAGAAGAGCGGAGTTCATTTAAAACCTTTGTTGCGAAAGTCTGCTGAAAGCGTTTTGAGTTTATGTAAGCCCGAAGAACTCAACAACAAAGGAACGCTTATTTGCAAATGGGGTATGGATGGAAGCTTTGGTCATAGTCGGTAGAAGCAAAGTGTTTCTTCAAGCGAGTTCACCGATGAGTTTATTTTTTCATTGCTATTGTTCCAATCAAGTGTAGTGTGCATATAGGCAACATGTGATTCATAGCGTACCAATAATCCACTCAACAGCAGCTAACATATGCTGACTAACAAGACCGTCGCTTATTGTTATGACACACTAGCAGCGTCAACTTAAAGTGTGACAAACTGCAATTTGAGCGACATGTAGAGCAGAATTGGTGTATGTTCCATTGACTGACTTTTCGTTTCTTTTTGTACTATGTTTTGTTTGCATTGCATCTACTTGTTAATATCGGTCAAAGATGATCGATTGACACATGTTACCAATATGTCACATATTTCCGTAATTTCATATTAGTAGATATATATGTGTTAAGAATTTTATTAAGAATATTATCTAGGATAAGAACAAGAATACCAAAAATCTTGGTATAAATACTAGTATATTTTAATAAAGAATACAGACTTGAATTAAATCAAAAACAATGCGCTAGTCGCTCTTTTATTTTCAAGTTCTCAAGTGGGGCATTTTAATGCCTTGAAAGTCGGCAAAGCCTTGCTGCAAGTTAACATAAAAAGACAACATTAGGGAATTAAAACAAATATAAAAAGCCTTAACCATCGTTAAATACATAATATGGCGATCCTGCCAAATCGTTCCGGAATCTGCTGAACTGTCACGAAAATGTTAAAATACTCCAGAGAAGAGTTGGACAAACTATTCGACGAATTGAACGCTCCAAGGACATACGTAGGCGAAGAATACACTCTCTGGTCCGTGGAAGATAGAGAGGTTCGAAATTATACAGCTACGCCTAAGACAGCAGGTCCTCAACCATTAACGATAAAAGAATACAGGAAGCGAAACACCGCAGCAAAAGTAATAGAAGCTTCAGTGATTCTTTACAAGCCAAAGAAAAGAGGAGGCATAAAAAGGAGATACAAGAAACAGCTCGCTGAACTGCGGAGACTAGCTGGGTTAGCTAAGAATTCTCACCCTAGTAAGAAATGATCTTCGACTGGGCCGAAGTTAAAATACCCCCACGTCCGAACCAAAGTATACCCAAAGTCTTAAGCAGTCCATAAAATGTTTATTTGTAAAACCATTTTCGTTATAGTTTTAACAGAAAATTTTTTTATGAAGTCACTTTTTTGATGAAGTCACTTTGTATGGGAGGGGGGGTTTTCACTCGATTTGGTTGAATTTCATACTGAGAGTGTATATTAAATAACAAAGTTTATAGCAAAGTTTTAAGTCCATATATTTATTTTTGTGGAATTTAGAGAGATTTTTCATTTTTAATAAAGTCACTTTGTATGTAGGACCTGCCACGGAGGTAGGCGTGGTTTTCATCCGATTTAGTTGAATTTTATCCTCAGAGTGTATATTAAAAAGCAAAGTTCATATGCAACATTTCAAGTCCATACATTAGTTTTGGTGGAATTCTAAGAGATTTTACCGTTTTGATAAAGTCACTTTATATGGGAGGTAGGCGTGGTTATCATCCGATTTGGTTCATTTTCGAACTTGACCTTTATTTTTTAGCTTAAAGCTTAAATATCGAATTTCGTGATGATAGCTTGAAAATTACGGCTGTAATCGTGATCACAGACAGACAGACGGACATGGCTAAATCGACTCGGGTGGTGATGCTGATCAAGAATATATACACATTTCTATACCTGCCACGCCTCCTTATAGGCGTTACGAACGGAGTGACAAAATTAATATACCTCGTTTACGTTTTTTAAACGTAGGGGTATAAAAATCACTTCAGGCAGAGATTGCGGCCACAATTAAACAAATAAAAAAAAATATTGAAATAAAACATGGGCTGGTGGTCCGGTGAAAAGACAAAAGTCAATAACAACAATAGCAGCAGCAGCAGTGTCAGTATCAACATATTTAACAGTTAAGAAAAAATTATATCAATTATTTTAATGTTAATTGTAATTTTATATTTAACAAATAGATATTATAAAAATTATATTAGAAGACAATTACGCCAAAGTTTAGCTGCAAATGCTTAAATAAATAAAATTAAAAGATAAATAACTTCTATAAATAAATTATCAAAATAATGGAAGCAGCTACAACCCATTTTTACCAAGGGTGTTTTGGTATGCTATTCGATAAGTATTGCCTGGGATGTTACAAAAAAATAATTGATATAGGAAAAATAAGATATCTTAGTTATAAAAATATTAGTTTTCATTATAATTGTTTCAGATGCACCTTATGCAAATCCTTGATTGGCAAAAATAAATTTGCAACAAATGACGAAAAATTCATATGTAAGAAATGTTTGTAAGTAGTAGATTTACTTTGAAGCAATTAAACGTAGGACAAACGGTGAGAAACAAGACAAAATCAAAATGTTATAATGAGTAAAGAAGTAAATAGATTAAAAGATATTTTAGCAACATTTAAAAAGAGTCCAAACAGAACATATACTAAGGAATATATTAACAAAGTAAAACTAGTATGACAAGAAGGCGTAAGAACTATAAAAGAAGAGTCAAGCGTTCAAGACTTAAGAGATAACATAGATCTATTTCACAAAATAGAGACAGAAATTCTAAAACTATTTAAACTAAAAGATATAAACATGGCAAATTTTTACTTGTTAACCGCGGTAAAGTTAATACCAGAATATGACGGAGAGCAGAAGAATCTGTAAAATTTTTTAAATTTAATAGAATTCTATGGAGACTCGCTGAAAGACGACAATGAAAAGAAAAAAATTATTTAAATTTGTTTTATCAACAAAACTGACACACAAAGTTAAGAATAAATTACTCACAGAATCCAAACCAGAAACTATTGCAAGTTTAAAAGCAATCTTGAGTAAGAATTACAAATCTAATAAAACTTCATTAAACATTCACATTGAATTGTCAAGGGTATATCAAGGGAATACAAGTGTCAATGTTTTTCTTGAAAGAATAGAATATCTTATAGCCACGCTAAATCAAATTCAGATAGAAAAGCAGGGTGAATCAAACAGGGAGATAATAGTAATTTTAAATGACCAACTCGCTCTAAGTGCATTTAAAAACGGACTGAATGACCGTATTAAAGCAGTTATTCTAGCTTCAAGAGCCACAAACTTAAATGAAGCAGTACAAATTGCTACAGCACCAGAAACAAGACCAACACAACAGAACAATGTACATTTAGCAACACGATACAGATCAAACTATAAAACAAACAACTACAAATAGCTATAAAAGTTATAGATATAATAATAGATTTAATAACAATAATAATATGAGAAACAATAATAATCATCAACGACAAAACACAAATAATAGATTTAATAACACACAAAATAGGAAATATAGGTCACACAATGGCCAAATAATTCGACAAAACAACAGAAACAGCATCAATCAGGGCAATTACGTGCAACGAAGACATTAAACTTTGCACACACGATCTGCACAACGAACTTTGTGACACTTAAAATAAAGGATGAAAGACAAACATTCACTTTTTTAATAAACACGGGTGCAGACATTTCAATTTTCAAAAATTATTCAAGATACATAAATTACAAAAATACATGTAAAATAAATGGGTTCACAGACAAAGCTATATTCTAAAGGCACATCCAAAATAGACCTGATACTAGGTGATAACATAATAAACCATGAATTTCATATTATTGATGACAATTTCAATTTATCTACTGATGGTATACTAGGGCGTGATGTTTTGAAATTAAATAACTGTAAAATTGACTACAAAACTTGTGTGTTAATAATTAGTTTGAATGAAGATGAAATAATATTGCCGATGAACATGGAAACAATAAACATTAGAAGCATAAAAATACCTCCAATAACAGAAGCCATTCAAACTGTAGAATTTCAAATAGATCATGATAGCGTTATGGTTGGCAAAGAAATAAGCTAAGGAGTATTTTTAGCAAACTCAACTGTTCCTCCAAACGGTATAAAACATGTTAAAATACCAAACACCAGAGATACTGAAGTTTCAATTGACAATGTTACTATAGGAGTTCAACTTCTCACAGACTATAAAATATTCACATACACACAGGCATACAAAATCACGAAGAAAGACGACGCGACCTAGGAAAAGAATTAAATATTGAAATTCTAGATAAAAAAGCAAAAAAAAAAGACTATGTGAGATTATGTGAAAAAGATTATGTGAACCGTTTCAAGAGATATTCCATTTAGATGGAGACATTTTGACAAATAATAATTTTTATAAGCAAAAGATAGCAATAACGAACCCAACTCCAGTGTACATAAAAAAATATAGATTATTTCACACACAGTTAGAAGAGATAGATAAACAAGTCTCAAATTTGCTTGAAGAAGACATAATAGAACCATCTACTAGTCTATATTATTCTCCATTACTTATAGTACCGAAGAAAAGCAAAGAAGGTAAAACTAAGTGGAGGCTAGTTGTAGATTTTAGATCTTTAAACAAAAAGTAATTGATGACAAATTCCCGCTAACAAGACTGGATGACGTACTTGACAAACTAGGAAATGCAAAATATTTTTCACTCTTGATATGACCAGCTCATTCCACCAAACACCACTAAGTGCAGAATCTAGACATTAAACAGCTTTCTCAACAAATCAAGGGCATTATCAGTTTAAACGACTACCATTTGGTTTAAAGATCTCAACAAACAGTTTCCAAAGAATGTTATCAATAGCATTATGTGGTTTATAGGCATCAGCTTTTCTATACGTAGATGATGTAATTGTATTTGGCTCAAATCTAAGAGAACACAATGATAATTTATTGAAGGTTTTTCAACGTCTACGCAAATATAATCTGAAACTCAATCCAGGGAAATGTAATTTCTTAAAACCAGAAGTTGTATATCTTGGTCATTTAATTACTTCCGAAGGAATACGTACAGACCCAGCAAAACACGAAGTAATCAAAAATTATCCCATACCTGAAAATGAAGATGAAACTCGAAGATTTGTTGCATTTTGTAATTACTACCGAAGGTTCATTAAAGATTTTGCAGATATTGCTAAACCATTGAATCAGTTACTAAAGAAAAAACAGATTTTTAGTTGGACAGCAGAATGCTCTTAAGCTTTTAACACATTAAAAGAAAAACTCATGAGCCCTCCTATTCTCAGTTATCCAAATTTTTCTAAACCATTCATTTTAACAACAGACGCATCAAATCATACTCTAGGAGCAGTGTTCTCACAAGGAGAAATAGGGACAGACAACCCAATTGCCTATGCGAGCAAATCCTTTAATAAACATGAATTAAATAAACCAATAATTGGAAAAGAGTTATTAGCTATTCAAAATTAACCAGAATACGAGATGACCTAATGGACTATGATTTTGAGATAATATTTAAGCAAGGAAAAATGAACACAAACGCGGACGCACTCTCCAGAATGCAATTAGATTCCAGTAAACTTAGAGAAATGATACCAAAATATGATGTTAATGTTATTACGCGTGCAATGAAGAAAAACGTTAAAGAGAAGATGAAAGAAAATAATAAAGAAATAAATGAAAACCGTGCAATTGCCTTTGACTCAAATGTGGGGATTGATCACCTCTACATCTGAGACTGTGTATCAATATCAGACACTAGGCGGATGAAGAAATTAGAATTCAAGAAAAATGTGAAAAAATATAAAGGTACCAAAAGTATTAAAATAAATATAGCAGCAAACACTGTAGTTGTAGAATTTAACGATAATTCTCTATCAGAGATAAAATTGATTTTGAAGATGTTAATATTCATGATGAACAATGCAGATGTTAAAAAGGTAGCGCTTCCAAGAGATAGTAAAATTTTTGAAAATGTGAACATAAGTGAGTTCAAAGACATATTTAATAAACTGCAAAAGAATAAAAAGAAAGAAGAATGTATAAATATTATTATATATGAACCTCCAAGACAGGTTATAAATGAACAAGAAATGCACAGGTTTTTTTTTTTTTTTTAGACTAAACCAACGCTCAGGGGATGCCCCCTATAAATGCGAAAGCATTGTGTTGATTCGGAAGAAGGGTGTTAGTTAGTTGGAGGGTGGAAAGATGGAGTAAGTCAGAAAGTGTATAGGAAAATTGAAACAAAAGTTTGTCTTGAAAAATATGAATAAAATGGTGAAGAAATTTATTAACAATTGTGAAAGTTGCAATAAGGTAAAAGTAACTAAATACACTAAAGAAAATTTTGAAGTAACGGATACCAGAGAACAGCTTGATTGCATTCAAATGGCGTTTCGAATATATCCTCAATATACGAGCACCGAATGTGCCTTCTGCATTAAAATTAATGCGCGAATACATGCACCATTCGCTGCGGATACGAATACCATAGAGTACGATTGGTCGCGATTACAATTGCCTACGACACAAGAATACCCAACGAAGCGAGACATGAGCAACATTCGCTAAAAGCAAGGAAAATTCATGCTTTTGTGTCCATTCGTACCACGGAAAAAAGTTAACCGCAGTCTGCAGTGTTGATTTTTTGTATATGTAATCACATGTAATCTCATGTGAAAATTTGTGCCGTACACGCAAGAATTATTATTCTATAGTATAATATATAATAGATTCGCCATGCGCATGTCCGCCATCTTTGTTGTGACGTCAGCTGTGAGAAAGAAGAAAATGTCAAACTAACTAAAAAAAAAACGTAGCACAAATTTTTTATAGGGGGGTTACATTCGAAAACCTTTTAATTTTCTTATGTAATGTTTGTTTTTTAAAGTGAAATTAATATTTCTCAAGAAAGAACACTAGTCCAGAATAAAATATAAATATTTTTTAATACAAACTTTGATAAAAATTGCATGTATCATAGGAGCATTAACTTCCGTGTTTACCCCTTCATAGAAAAAAGCAGCTACGTTGCTCGATTTGTTTTGATAGTAGTTTAATAGCTGTTTTGCTTTCATTTCGCCGGCCTCTCGTGTTTTGCTAATATTATTAAATATTTCGTAGCAAGTGTCACGTGATTCTCACGCGTGACATAGGCTGCGCAGTAGATTTTCATTTCTGCGTACTGTTGGCGGAATCTGTTATATATTATTCTTGCCCTACACGCATGGCTATGGGATGACAAACACTGTTATAAACAATAGAAAAAAATTTATTTTGGAGTTGCCGCAAGTCTTTTGCAAATTTTTTTAGATTACGCAGTACAACATCGAACAAAAAATGTCCATCTCTACTAGCACTCATTCTCAAAGTAACGGGAGAATGCGTATTTGTTGGAACGAACGAAAACAAAAAAAAAAAAAATTCATGCAGCAACAGACAATTGAGTGTCAAACGAAGCATCTGCATGCCTGCATTGTATGGATGCAGTGCTTTGTATATATTCGCAATCGTTACAAACTGTGCTTAGCATCAATCGTTGTTTACGAACTCGAGCAATATGCGTGCATTAATTTTTGTGTGCGATTGTGGCTGACGACGATTGTTATTCGAGTGGCAAAAAATGACGATTGGGCTTGTGCAAATCTCTGGTGAACACCTCCTGATGATGAAGCAGGGTGTGATGATTTTGCTCACATTTGCGGCAACCCTCTTTTTATAAGCAAGATTCTCGTGAGTGTTGATGAGCCAAACAATTGTTGCAGTACTTGTGAATCAGAACTGCCCTCATTCGCTGATCGATGCTCATTTTCAAAAACTTGTAGCAGCGGCGGAGTGCATGACAACCAGAGCAAACACGACATTTAAAGGAATGACGCTTAATTGGTGTAGGGTTCCGAGAATATACGTGTGCACCTTCTTCTGATGTGAAATTGTTTCTGCTCACCGTTACTCTTAGCATTGTTCTTGTGTAACTGAAAAGAAAGTAATTAAGAAGATAACAAAAACCAACAAGAATTTTTTGTTTGAGCAGATGAAACGTTAATTGGAGGGGAGTAGGACAAGTTTGACAATAGGCCGAGTGATGGAACCACGCCGAGTTAGGATATCGGCTACTCTATTGTCCTTGCCCAAATATACTTTAGTAATGCGACCTAGAAACCATTCGTTCGGCGGTAGGTTTTCGTCTGGAATAACGACTATCGCATTGCCGTCGAGGTTGTCTTGTGGCTTTTTCCATTTGTTTCTCTTGTGGAGCTCTTTGTCAAATTCATTTTCCTACAAATACAGAAGTGCTCATGGAGAGCTTTGAGGCGTTGCCATCTATTGCTTATTGAAATTGGGTTTTCAGAGGAATATGAAAATTTTTCGAAAATGTATTTTAAAAGACTTACCACCAGCTTCCTATAAGCCTCCCATATGTGGTGCCCCAGGTGGGATAAAATGTCAGGTTAAGTTTTGATAAATCAGATTAGAAGCCATGGTCGTACGAGTAGTTTAAATGAAATCATGCATTTGATTCTTTGCGGCACCAACAAACGTTTTTCTGTTGTCTGAATAAAGATCTAGTGGACAACCTCGTCTGCATATAAAACGGTTAAAAGCAGCGAGGAACGCTGGAGTTATAAGAGTACTAGTTTCTTCTAAATGTATTGCCTTAGTTGCGAAACAGATAAAAACACATACATTTCCCTTTGTGATGAGACACGCTCTCCCAGTATAATTCTTAATGTCAACGGGTCCTGCAAAGTCAAGACCAGTATGTGTGAATGGACGGGTTAAAACTGTGCGTTCTGGTGTAAGAATCCCCATAAGTTGGGTTTGCAACTTATGTTTGTGTAAGTTAACACAGCTAACTGCCGCATAATAAATTTTTGCAACCTAAGCATCTGCCTCTACGATTCGGCTTAGCTTGCACTCGACAACAACAAAGTTCCACACGCGCATCCGCTTGAATTATTTTTTGCAACCTAAGCGTCTGCTTAGGAACGGTACCAGGAACAGAAACAGTAGAAAAAACAACAGCAGCAAGAACAACAGCAGCGACAGCAACAACAATAGCAACAGCGACTGCAATAACAGCAGCAGCTACAACGGCCACAACGACAACAGCGACAGCGGCTAAACTATAATAAGTTATGATAGAGTTATTGTAGAATTAGTATTGTACTGGAATTAAAACTGGCACATAGTGCCAGCAATAAATAAATAATAAAAAATAATTAACCATTCTTATTAATTGGCGCCCAACGTGGGGCCCAATTTCAAGTGAACTTGAAAAAATTCCAAATATTGGAAAGAGATAAATTTATTTTGAAGAAACATTTTACAGTGCCTACGAATTCACAAGTGAACTTGAAAAAATTCCAAATATTGGAAAGAGATAAATTTAATTTGAAGAAACATTTTACAGTGCCTACGAATTCACAAATGGACTTGAAAGAATTCCACATAGTGAAAATACAGCAAATTTTTTTTTTTGAAGAAACATTTTATAGTGAAAAAAATAAGAAAACCTTGTTTTGGAAACACTGAAAGAACTTCACATAGTGAAAGGAAAAGTGAAAAATTTGAATACAGAAACATTTTATTAATAAAAAACTTAAAGAAAAAAACACTTACAAACTAAAAATTCAACTATAACAAAAGATTCAACAAAATTCAACTTCAACAAACTACAACAATGCCTGTTGCTGCTATAGTTATAATGTAAGATAGTATTAGAATAACTAGAATAACTAAAATTAATTGTTATAATTACAATTTATGTAAAAAAATAAAAAATTCTTAAAAAATAATTTTATGAGTCTCGAAAAAGTAATAGATAACTTAGCTAGTTTAAATTTAAGCGTGCAGGAAATAGAAGACTTAGGTATTACAACAGAAGAACTAAATTGTGCAAGGAAAGAGAAAACCATGAACGTTGATACAATGAAAGCCATGATGGACGTTGCTCTAAGACAAGCAACTGAACAAGCTAGGGATGAGTTTAGGACAAAAATTGATGAATTAACTAAACGACTAGCTATTCTTGAAGCACCATTACAGGTAGAAGAGTATAAGGGCATAGAGATTAGAGATGGTATAGAATGTAACGAATCATTAGAAATTGTTAAATCAATACCTGAGTTTACAGGCGACGCAAAGCGATACGTTTCTTGGCGTCAGGCAGCATTAACAGCGCACAAGCTGTTTGAGATTTATGAAGGAAGTTCGCGTTACTATCAGAGCATAGCTATAATTAGAAACAAAATAGTTGGAAGCGCTGATACTATGTTGAGTTCTTATAATACGGTTCTAAACTTTCATGCTATATTATCACGATTAGACTTTGCGTACGCTGACAAGAAATCCATTTATACCCTAGAACAAGAACTTTCTACCTTGAAACAAGGTACTAAAACAATAACCAACTTTTATGATGAGGTAGAACAAAAGTTAACTCAAATAATTAATAAAGTAATGATGTCGTACCAGGGACAAGCAGCACTGATCGAGTCATACAACAAGAAATACCGCCAGGATGGACTTAGAGTTTTTATATCTGGTCTGAGAAGGCCACTCTGCGATATAATATTTTCTTGCAAGCCTGCAGACATTCCATCTGCCCTAGTATTAGCACAAGAACTAGAAACAAACCAGGCCCGGTACCACTTTGCATCTGTTTTCGATAATAACAATAGTAGACTGCCACTTGTTCAGCATGGAAATTTCAATAACTCTCCCCACTATCAAAAACCTAGGGGCCAATTTAACCAACCAACCCATCCTAACCAATTCGGTCAATTTAATAAAAGCCAACAACAACATCCAAATTATCAATTTAATCGATTTAATCAATTCCAAAATGCTACTTATGGACATCAAGTTCATAACTCAAGCAACGCTCCAAGGCAGCAACAGCGCCCGGAGCCTATGGAAATTGATCGTAGCTATCGCATGAACTATGATCAAAACAATAAAAGACCACGTGAATCCAGCAGAATTATTCCTAATAAAATGCAGAGGATTAATAACTTAGACCATGAAGACAGCTTACCTGAGGGACAGGACATTGACGTTTGCTCTACCTATAATTTATACCAACAGGAGTTCGAAGTACCCAATCCTATCAATGATACACCCCTTGTTCCAACTGAAGACGAGATTAATTTTTTAGAAATAAATCCCTCCTCCCTTATATAGAGAGAACGTTGGGGGGAACCAATATAAAATTACTTATCGATAACGGAGCTTCAAAAAATTATATAAAAGATTTTAATTTCTTAAAATCCATTAAATCTGTGGAAAATCCTTTTACTGTTAAATCTGTCCACGGGAAAACCTCTATAACTTCTAAATGCCTCGTAAATATTTTCAACAGAACTTCTGATTTTTTTATACTACCAGACCTAAAAACATTTGACGGAATAATTGGGTTTGATCTGTTAAATGACATTAATGCTCAAATAGATGTGCGTAAAGGAATATTAAATTATAATGGTGGAAAGGAAAGGTTTATGTATTGGTTCACTAAAGAAGTAAATAATATAAGGACCGATGATGCAGATATCCCACCACAGGTGTTGAGACAATTTATTTCACTACTAGATAAGCATAAGCGAGTTTTCGCTGATCCAATTGAAGCTTTACCATATAATACTAGAGTGGTTGCAACCATTCGAACAGTAGATCAGGATCCTGTATATTCAAAATCAAACCCGTATCCACTTGCTGCGTCTGAATTTGTAAATGAAGAAATATCGAATTTACTTAAAGACCATATAATTCAACCGTCTCATTCGCCATATAATAACCCTATCTGGGTTGTTGGTAAAAAAGGGCTCGACGAGACCGGGAAGCCAAAAAAGAGATTAGTCATTGATTTTAGGAAACTTAACTCAAGGACTATAAGTGATCGTTACCCTATCCCAGACACCTCGGTAATTCTATCGAATCTGGGCAAGTCAAAATTCTTTACTACCCTTGATCTAAAATCTGGGTTCCACCAGATTAATTTGGATAAAAAAGACAGGGAGAAAACCGCATTTAGCATAAATAACGGCAGATACGAGTTCTGCCGTTTACCTTTTGGCTTGAAAAATGCACCTGGGATCTTCCAGCGTGCTATTGATGACGTGTTAAGAGATGAAATAGGGAAAACATGTCATGTTTATATAGATGACATCATCATATTTTCCTCTACTGCTGAAGCACATTTGAAAGACATAAACAAGGTGATGGAGAAGCTGTATGACGCAAATATGCGTGTATCTCGTGAGAAATCCAAATTTTTTAAAAATTCAGTCGAATTCTTAGGTTTTGTAGTTTCAGCCGAAGGCATTAAAACCTGTGCAGAGAAAGTTAGTGATATTGTCAACTATCAAACGCCTCAAACACTGAGAGCTTTGAGATCATTTTTAGGCCTTGCAGGGTATTATCGCAGGTTTGTGAAAGACTATGCCCAAATTGCAAAGCCACTAACTAAATACCTTCGCGGTGAGAACGGACATGTGGGTAGCAAGCAATCTAAGAATATCAGAATAGATCTCGATAGAGACGCTCTTAAGGCATTCAGTAAGATTAAAAGCATCCTAGCCTCCGAAGATGTTCTATTGCTACACCCTGATTTTGACAAAACTTTCGATCTAACTACAGATGCTTCTTCAACAGCGTTAGGGGCTGCGCTATCGCAGAACGATAGGCCTATTACTATGATTTCAAGGACATTGTCACCTACTGAAGAGAATTATGCCACCAACGCTGATTGACAGCGTATCAAGACAATACGCCAATAATCTCGAGGACGATTCCAATTCATTAGATAGTTCACTTACGGAAACAGCAATTGAACAAACACACGACACACTAGAGACGAGAACCGCGACAGAGCGTACTAACTCGAATACAATTACTGCGTCGGAACAGAGAGATTCAGATTCCATGGCGGTCAATAGTGAGCAGTCTTCGACAGAAATAATTAAGAGAGTACTATACCCCACAAATTGTTTCCGTAATCAAATAATATTACACTCAACTTCAATACCTGGTAGTTCCTCTCAAACCATATTCGCAAATCATTTCAGGCATCTAATACACTTTAAGACATTAGACGATATCTACAAGTCTTTGAGCAAAATCGTTAATCCAAATGTAATAAACTGTATAAATTGTGATCTCCACACACTAGGTCAGATTCAAAACGAAGTCATCAAAAGATTTCCTTCAGTTAAATTTGTTTTTTCCCATAAATTCGTAATAGATGTCCATAACCAAGATGACCAGAGTGAGATACTTATAAATGAACATAATAGAGCACATCGCAACGAAAAAGAAAATTATAATCAAATATTAGAGAACTATTACTTTCCGCGTATTAGAGATCGACTAAAAGAGATCATTGCACGGTGTAAAACTTGCAATGAAGCGAAATACGTTAGGCACCCAAAAAAGACAGAAATAGGCATTACACCAATCCCGTCATACCCAGGAGAAATCCTTCACGTTGACATCTATTCCACTGCCGGACTACATTTTCTTACATGTCTTGACAAATTTTCAAAATTTGCTACTATGTTTCCCATCGAATCTAGATCAATAGTTGATGTAAAGATACCACTTTTAACAATTCTCAACTTCTTCCCACAAGCTCAAACAATAGTATGCGACAATGAAAAGTCATTGAATTCAGAAACAATCAAAACACTTATTGCTAATGAAACTGGCACACAGATATTCCCAGTTCCACCATCTCATAGCGTCAGCAATGGCCAAGTGGAAAGACTACATAGTACAATAGGGGAAATAGCCAGATGCCTAAAAGCCGAGAGGAAATCAAGTGAACTAAAAGAGCTAATTCTTTTAGCCGTTTTTAAATACAATAACTCCATACATTCTGTTACCGGCTTAAAACCAGCCGAAATAATCCATTCCATTTCAGAAAACCTTACTAATACAATCAAAAGAAAGTTGAATGAAACTCAGAGCAAGGAATTAAGGTTTCATAACAAGAAAAGACGTATTAAAACTTATCAAAGAGGAGATGTCGTTTTTGTAAAGGCAAATAAACGAATTGGGAATAAGTTAAGTAAACTCTACATACAGAAAACAATTCAACAGGATATGGGTCATGCAGTTATAATAGATAACAGAGTAGTCCATAAAGATAATTTACGCTAGACAAATTATGCAAGCTTATATTTTTTTTTTTTTTTTCCTTTCAGAATTTTTGGCATTCCTCTATTAACAACTCACGCGGAAACGTTGGACTATTCTAATTCACAATATATTCCTATAATAGACGGACGAGTTGCTCTTTATTCTGACTACGGATACATTTCGCACAATACTAACCTGACAAGATATGCTGAGATTTTAGGAGAAACTAATAAAATAATGGATCTATTACCGGACTCCCAGATGAAAAAATTAGTAGAAAATGACGTTAATCAGATAGCTAGATTAATTGATACCCTTCGAATACATCATCGCCATGCCCGAAGTTTAAATATCTTAGGAACCGTATTAAAGCATATAGCAGGGACTCCCGATTTTGACGATTTTGAAGAAGTAAAGAAAACCCAAAATTCATTGACTCAAGCAAATAACAATCAGGTTTTAATAAACACCAAAATCCAGTTACAGATAAACAATTTGACTCAAATTGTTAACGAACTTGTTAGAAACACTAAACGGACGATAGTAAATTCATGGCAATTGTTTGAAATAATTAAAAGTAGAAATAAAGCACTCATTGCCCAACTAGACGCACTATCACTGTCCGTGGTATTAGGGAAACTTAATATCATTAATCCAATTATTTTAGATGAAATAGAAATTGATCATATCATTAAGACCGAAGTAACTGGTGAAATTAGCATAAGTGACATGATAAGTTATTCTAAGTTTAAAATTACTCAAGATCATGATGTTATAAATTTTATCATTAAATTCCCCATAGTTACACAGAATTGCGAGAAAATAATTGTACTACCTGTAATTCATAATAACAAAATGTTATCATTTGAAACTAATTTAATAGCGAGATGCAATGACCGGTATAAACCACTAACAGGTTGTAAAGGGGAAGCAGTTACAGTATTTTGTAAAGAACTTTTAAGCAAAGAAGAATCTTGCCTACAATTTCTACTTAGTAATTATACGGCAAATTGTAAAACGGTTTCGACCTATCATATATCACCTATTACGGTGGTAGACGATGGTGTATTGATTATTAACGATCAACCAGCTGAATTGAAGGAGCCCGGGAAATCTCCAATATTTGTAAAAGGTACTTACCTTATTACTTTTAAAGATGAGGTAAACATCAATGGCACAGTCTATGTCAACCCAAAGAGGGCAATATTCATGAGCCCAGAAACTCCTTTGGCTCACAGTGTAAATTTATCAGATCATCTTGAAATTCTTTCTCTTCCATATCTTAATGATTTGAATTTACAGAACATTCAGATGATACAGGAAATAAGTAAAAAAAATTGAACATAAGTCATACGGGTTTCTATTGGCATTTTTAATTCTTGTCGTATTAATTACTCTCTGCATCGTTTATTGTAGAAGGCAAAAAAAGATAGATTAAAAAAAATAGTAGATCACCTCAAAACAGTCGAGGAAGCCTCTTCTTAAGGAGTAGTCTTTCATTCAGTAATATAAGGGAACAAATTTGAAAATCTTGCTTGTTATTTTTAAGCCTAGAATTAATTTGTATTTTTTTTTTCTTCTTTCTGCTGTTCAAATGTAATTTTATTTTCAAATTCGCAAAAACAGAAGCTAAAAAATGTATTAAAAATAGGAAAAAATGGGATTGTATAATGTAATTTAATACAAGTATTGTAACGTTTATAAGATCCTAATTCTGAAATATGTTGCATCATAATCACTTTTAAAATATGTATTGATTTATTTCTGAACTGTACGAACGCCTGGAAAAATGTGCCGCACATTACATACATGCAGCCGTGGACGGCTCCTCTTAAGAGAGAGGGAAGTTAACACAGCTAACTGCCGCATAATAAATTTTTGCAACCTAAGCATCTGCCTCTACGATTCGGCTTAGCTTGCACTCGACAACAACAAAGTTCCACACGCGCATCCGCTTGAATTATTTTTTGCAACCTAAGCGTCTGCTTAGGAACGGTACCAGGAACAGAAACAGTAGAAAAAACAACAGCAGCAAGAACAACAGCAGCGACAGCAACAACAATAGCAACAGCGACTGCAATAACAGCAGCAGCTACAACGGCCACAACGACAACAGCGACAGCGGCTAAACTATAATAAGTTATGATAGCGTTATTGTAGAATTAGTATTGTACTGGATTTAAAACTGGCACATAGTGCCAGCAATAAAAAAATAATAAAAAATAATTAACCATTCTTATTAATTTGTATGATACATGTTTTGCATTTGTGGATTGTTCCTCTTATAAGATTCTTTACTCGGGGAATTCAAAATTCAAGACGAATCTATCGCAGAAGAAGTTGATTGCCACCATGTAGTGAAATTTCGAGTGTAAAGAAAACCAATAATCGAGAGAGCTGACAATTATAGGGGAGTATGAGTGAGTGCCTTTCATTATAAGTTAACGCAGGGGAATTTGCAAGCCTGCCACAAACTCTGAGAACACCATCATTATCTAGGAAGGGATTTAAGTTCAGCAACGTGCTGGATGATGAAATAGGAGTTTTTTTCAAAATAGCTTGGTACTCATTCGGATAACCAACCTGTTGGCAAATGACAAACAACCGTTGTTTAACGTCCTGGATTTCACTTTTAGTAATCGAAGTGGAATCAAAGAAAAGGAAGCTTTACGATTTGGATGTGAGCGATTTAAAAATCTAAAAATATAATTGCGTACATACATATATGGAAACGATGAAAATCGTTCAAGGATATCTTCGAAGTTTTGGAAATAGGTAAAATTGGACTTGATAGTCTTGATTTCGATCTCGGTTTCAGGTTCAATATTTTGGGACTGTTGCGGCCAATAATCAGGGGTAAGTTTAAGCCAGCTCGGTCCTTGCCACCACAAATAGTTTTCAAGAAGATCTTAAGGTAAAGCCCCACGGCTCGCTATGTCCGCTGGATTGTTAGTTGAGTCCACATGAAACCAATTAGCTGGGCCTACAGTTTCAATGATTTTTAAACACGATAACACGAAACAAAGGTTTGCCAGCGACATTGTGGTTTTTGAATCCATGCCTTTTCCGATGCATCACAGAACGCGTGAAACTCAAGACCACTGTCTGGAGTGTGATGGATTGACATCTTGGAATTTGAATTTTGTTCATATAGGGATAGTGATCTATGAATTGACGCCAAGGTTGAAAAGAAGATGTTAGTAAATTCCCATCCCAATCGATTTTTGTTAGCCAAAGTTGTTGCATAAAGATATTGGCTAAAGAGCTTAGCAATCTGCGAAAGAACTTCACGCTTTGTAAATGAAGATTTTTGAAGAATTGGTTTTATGCAGAAGTAAATCTTGTCGGAACGTGCATTCCATCGCACGCCTAACGTTTTTGCATTGCTGATGTCATCTTTCTGGAGAAACGCGTTATTAAGGAGATGTTCTGTTGGTAAATACATAAGGATTTCTTTAGAGTTGGAGGTCCACTTTCGTATAGAGAACCCCGCTGATCGCAGAGCAGTGATAAGTTCGTAACGACAGCAAGCACATCGTCAACATACATGCATGAGCGTAAAATGTGACTTGCTAATGGGAACACCACCTCCACATTGTCTGCCAATTGCAGTAGTATTCGGATGGCTAAGTATGGCGCACAATTGACTCCAATCGTGAAGGTCTTCAGCTCATAATCTTGAATTCTTTCGTTTGGAAATTTTCGGAATAAAATTCTTTGGAATGTAGTTTGATCGGGATTGACATATATCTGCCGATACATTTTTTCAATATCGGCATTGAACACAAATCGAAAAAAACGCCACTTCAAAATAACAATAGTCAAATCGGATTCTAATGTGGGACCCGTGTGAAGTGCGTCATTTAGACTGACCTTATTTCAGAAGGATTAGAAGCATTAAATACTACGCGAACCTTTGTAGTAGAACTTTCGGGCTTTAACACTGCGTGGTGTGGAAGATAGTAGTTTATTGGAAAATTTTGAAATTTTGGGATGGGGATAGGGGTTATGTGACCTAAGCTGGAATATTCGCAAATGACCTCATCGTATTGAATTTTCATCTCTGGGTTTTTGCAAAGACGAGATTCATTTCTCAGGAATTGGGCACAAGCTGAAGAACGTGACTCGCCAAGTTTCAATTTTTGAGGAAAATCGTCTTTGAATGGAATTGAAACATGTAACGGCCATCGTCACTTCTTTTTGTTGTGCGAACAAAATGTTCTTCACAAAACCGATCAGAAGATGATTTTGTGGTTTTTGTGGAAGATGCTCCACTTCCCAAAAACGAGAAATCTGTTTTTTGAGAGATATTTCGTTGAAATATGAGACAATGTTAGATGAAGTAGAATTTATTGAATTGTTCACAGGCAACAATTTTTTACCCAGATACTTGAGCTTGAATTGCTCGGAATGGAAGTTTAAGCAACTTAAAGAGCCGGTCTGAAATAAAAGTTCTTTCAGAACCTGAGTCGATAACCGCCCGTGCAGGATATGTTATACGCAAATGGCATATATTAACGATCGCTGTACACCTTTTGGACCTGAGGCAAAGCAAGTTTGAACAGAAGTTTACGGAAATCCGGAATCAGTGGACTGTATTTGAATATTATAAGAACCCTGAAATCCAGAGTTTGCAGGAGTAAATTTGGAGATCAAACCGCTTGAGGAAGAGGCTATAGCATGTGATTCCATAGCTCGATGCAATAAGGTATTATGGCGTTTTCGATAAGTAGAACAATTGAAAGAACTTTAACAATCTTTTACCGCATGGACTCGGGCAAAACAATTTAGGCATAGACTACATTTTTTTATGTAAGACAGTCTTTCGTCTGAATTCATTTTTAGAAAGTTAGGGCATTTTCGGATAGTATGATGTTCATTAGTGCAAAGCTTGCATTGAGGACTGGTTACATTTGAATGATACGCATTTATTTTAAGAGGGCTAGAATTTTGAGATATTTTTGGTATTGAAGATCGCTGACACGCCAAAAATCTGATATCGGAAACGGTTTCCAGGATTTGGTAATGATTTGTTATTTTTTTTGGTTAAAGACTGCTTAAAGATCATCAAGTCATCAAAGCTAAATAGGTAGGTTAAAAAAGATATTATTTAAAATATTTTACGTGTTAACATAAATATTTTCCTTCTCAAATTTTTTCAGTTAATGTTCAATTTGCTTTAAAATTTTTTATTAATGTTAAAGAATACTTATATATATGAGAAAATAAAAAGTAAACAATAAATCTACAAAGTCATAAGACTTGTGTTCATCATTATAAACGAAAGAGTGTAAAGTACAAAAATGGTTAGTTATTTGAGGTTATATTCACGAAATTATATTCAATGTTTCAATATTTATGTTTAGTTACATTCCAAACGAAAGATAAAAGCTTGTATTAGAAAAAAAATTTCAAGAATATCTTAAAAAACACATATTATATAAGGCGAAATATTATTAAGTTTGAAGAGCTGTATCTTCCAAACAAAGCGAATACCAAACTCAGAGTTTTAACTGAAGTAAGATATTATTATGCACTTTATTGTGAATAAATTGTAAATTTTTAAACCTGTGTCCACCAGAGGTATTTGACCCCAAAATTAGTTAAATTTTCAAAATTGCCATTTTTAAGAGGCTGTTAAAAAAAACTTGGTAAGTCAGAAAGTTGCAAAAAATTATATTTAAACTACTTGCTAAGATGTACTTTAAAAAAGACAAAATAAGTCGACAAGTAATTGCTTTCTATAAAAAAAAATCCTAAAGTTGCAAAATCTAAGGATTTTAACAAAAAAGTCTCACCATTTTAATTAATATGAATAAATTATTTAATCATTTCTTTTTGTATGTGAGATTAAAGTTTAAAGTGTGCTTAGTGTCATGGTTTTTAATTCATCACTCTATGTTAAACAGGAGCTAAGAAATTAAAGTAACCGCAAACGCTTACAAACGCATAAATCTCTACAGGTAGCAAGGCAAATATGGCCGCCATTTTGAAAATACAGTTGAATGCCATTATTTTCAATGCGGTTCTGATATCCCAATACATTGAACAAATTTCAATAAAAATATAAACGTTTTTTAAAATGGTCGAGCAACAAGTGCTGGACCACTTGATATGGACTGACCCTATATATATGTATGCTTTTTAGTCAATTTGTAACGTACAACTTGACTGTTCTTGGCCAAGATAGTAAACTAGCCAAGATCTGTGAACTTGAAGCGAATCTGCACACCTAGCTCTGCTTCAGCGTAGCTCAGGGAAAAAGGGGGGGTTTTTGCTTCAAGTCACTGAAACACAGCCGGTTACAAAAAGAAATAAAAGGTGCAGATATGGTACAGGGAAACAGTTGACAAAACCCAAAAAAAAAGATTAAAATGAATAAAACACACTGAAACTACTCTATTACTTACCCACAGACATTCCCCATGGGTGATTATAACAGTGGAAAGGAAAAGGTGTTATGTTCCTTTCTCGTCTGTACCCGCCCATCCTACTCACGATATCATAATCCTCGTGAGCCCTCGTCATGACAAGCTTACCCTTCCACCTCATTGGTCCTTGCCCTATTGTAGAAATTTAATTAAACTTTAAGGAAACATTTTCATAAATTTCAACAATTTATTCATTTTTCAAAATTCATTTTAATGGTTTATATTTTTCTTTCAAAATCACTTAATATTATTTTTAATATTTTTATAATAAAATAAAATATTAAAATAATATTAATTTTCATAATAAAATAATTTATTGATTCACACAATTGGAACATGAATTGTAAAACTGCAAGATAGGCTTTTTGTTAAACTAAGTTACTTTTGTTAATTTTAGACTTAAGAATATTATGAAAGATAATAAATTCAGTTTGGTTTTGTTCACATAAGTGACAAGTCGAAATAAATAAATTGTCTTTTCTTTTTTAAAAACCCGTTTGTTGGAACAAAAAACGTAAGTGGCGCAGTCGGCAGACCTTTTTTAGTAAATAAAAAGGATAGTGATACGAACTCGGGAAATCGTGTATTAAAAATAATAAAAAAATTTTTAAACACCCTAAGATTCTGCGATTCCGTAGCGAATTCTTTGAAGTTGACCGGACCCTCCAGGATATAAATTTAAATAAAAATTTAATATAAATTTAAATAAAAATTTAATTAAAAGAAACAACTAGTAGTGGAAGTGCTGAAGACACACACTACAAAAACGGCAGAAAAAATTAAAGCAAAAAGACAAGCTGAATTTGATAAGCACAGAATCGAACAGCCAACTTAAACAGGAATGCCTGCAGTGGACCTAGTGGAACTACTAGCAAAGCGGGAGCAGCAATTAGAACATCTTCGAAACGCATATGTAGACCTTCAAAGAATACAACAAACAGATGGAAGCAATTACAATAATTTAATGAAGAACATTGGTCACATACCAACTTTTACTGGTACTGGAGAGATAACGATAAACTCGTTCATTAGCAGTGTTGAGTATTTACTAAATACAATACCAATCGAGGAATTAAAAAAAGAAGCAACGAGGTCAATATTCTATCGGGTAATACAAGGACAAGCAAAAGATGTAGTCATCAACATACCGGAACCAGATAACTGGAGTATGATCAAGGATGTATTAAAACTTCGCTACAGACCGGACACAGAACCACATCAAATATATAGAAAAATAAGTTTTTTAAAAGCCAATACGGTGAGTGAATTAGCGATAGAAATACAAAATATTAAGTATAAAGCCGATGAGCTCATTGTTTATTACAGAGGTGATAATTGTATAGACCTAACGAACGTAGACAGTATACTTGTGAACACAATTAAAGAAATGACACAAGGAACACTTTTAGACAAAATTTACGAAGAAAAAGAATTAGGAAAAATTATATCCATAATGACAAGAAGACGATACGAAGACAGTTGCATTTGACCCGAATTTAGGAAATATAAAAAAGAAGAAAGGCATGTTATAAGACAAAATAATCAACGCAATCAAAATAATTTTAGGTTTCAAAGTAATCCTTCAAAAGAATATAACTTTACTGAATGAACAAAAAAATACAAATTCAGGACAAATAAGAAGAAACCCACAGAACCCAAACCAAAATCACGATTATAATTCAGGAAATGTAAGACAAAGTTTTAACCAAAACCGAGATTATAATTCAGGGAATGTAAGACAAAATTTTAGCCATAATAGAGATTTGGCAAAACGCACAAAATTTTTATAGAGAATACAAAGAAGGCAATAATTCCGGACAAAGGAGGCAAAATAGACAAGATAGAGGTGAGCCTATGGAAATAGACAATATTGAAACAAATAAAGATAGACCTGAATTGGCAGGACACCCTTATTCACATTTTAGCCGAGATAGCTTAGAATGGGATAGGCAAAGCCAGGTAGAGACAAATGACGAAGAAGAAATTAATAATACTTTTTTTTTTACGAGCCAGCCTCGGAATACTTACCCAAAATAAACATAACAATAAAAAATAAAAAATATACAGCGTTAATAGATACAGGAGCGAGCCTAAGTTTAGTAAGTAGTGAGATAGATGAATTTGAAAAGAAAAAATTAAGAAAACCATTGACGTTTAGTACAATCACAAATAAAGATACAATTTTCTATGAAATACATACCAGAGGCACCAAACAAATTTAATTTACCAGACAACGCAAGAATAAGGTGGAAAGTAACACCTTTTTAAAGGAAGAAAATATAACTTTATAATCGGCACTGATATATTAAGTTATCTTAATGCAATTATAAATATAGAGGAAAAAGTTTTAACATTGAACCAAACAAAAACCAAATTTTTAAATAATCCATATGATTTTAATGAAATATGTACATTGGAAATACAAGGTGGCGCAAAGGAATCCTCCTATCAGAAAATGCTATAAATTTTGCGATTGGCCCCTAATGTCAGTTCTGTTTTGACATTTGTGTAGTAAACACATGCGAAATACACGTTAATAAACAATGTTACGCTACACTGCTCCAGAACGCGGAATATTGCTGACTATTTATTTGACCAATATTTTCATCAAAAATAATCATGAGTGATGAGGCCCATTTCCATCTTAGCGGGTACGTAAATAAGCAAAATTTACGCTTCTGGGGCACTGAAAATCCGCGTGTAACCCACGAAGAGCCATTACACCCGCTCAAAGTCACTGTATGGTGTGCTGTTTTCGCTGGAGGAGTCATCGGACCTTTTTTCTTCGAAGACGTCGCGGGCCAAACGGTTACTGTGAATGGTGAGCGCTACAGAGCAATGATCAACGAGTTCTTTTTGCCGCAACTTGATGAATTGGGATTGGAAAACATGTGGTTCCAACAGGACGGTGCAACGGCACACACTGCACGTATGCTGAAGGATGCATTTCCCGGGCGCCTAATCTCCCGATTTGGCGATTTGCACTGGCCAGCAAGATCGTCTGATTTGACTGCTCCAGACTTCTTTTTGAAGTCGCGGGTTTATGTCAACAAGTCTCAGACTCTTGCAGCTCTTAAAGACAATATCCGTCAAGAATGTGAGGACCTATCGCCGGAAGTTTTGGTCGAAGTGATGGAAAATGCCATAAAAAGGGCTCAAATGACAATCAACTGTGGCGGCGGCCATTTACATGACATCATATTCTCGACTTGATGTAAAAAAAATTAAAAGACCAAATAAAAATAATCCACAAGAAGAATCAAAGTTTTTCATTTTTTTTTTTTTTTAAATTACAGCCAAAAAACATCGGAAGGTTATTTTTGCGCCACCTTGTAGCAGATAATAAAATAGAAAAATTTAAATTAGATCATTTAAATACCGAGGAATACAATGAAGTTATTAAAGTATTAAAACGTTTTAAAAATCGAATGTTTAAGGAAGGAGATAAATTAACTAATACAACAGAAGTTCAACATGAAATTAAAACTACTACCGATGAACAGATTAATTCAAAATTATATAGGTATCCTCCTCAACATGAGGAAGAAGTAAGAAAACAAATTAGAGAAATGTCCGAACAGGGAATAATTAGAAAAAGTAAGTCAAGATCAGTGTTGCCAGAAAATTTTTGAGGGTGTAGCTAAAAATGCTACAAAAAGTAGCTAAAAAGAGCTAAACAATTTTTTTTGTAGCTAAAAAAAGAAGCCAGTTTTTAAAGAACTTAGTAACTATATTTTATTCATTCAGATTAATTTTTTTTTTAAAAATTTTGTTTATATAAATAAAAACAACAAAAGGAATATATTTTCATATGCTAAGGTACATTTTGATCAGTAAAATAAACTTTCAATATACTAATATTTTTTTTTAAACGGCTATGTGTTAATTAAAACAAAAATGAATTACAAGAAAAAGGCCAAAAGTCTAGTTTTGAATAAATACATTTATGTATGTATTATTATTTATATGCAGGCACAGTTTTGTAGGTGTAAACCATCAGTTCAGATCTCAAATTCCATACTATCATTACTATTATTATCTGAACTATCAGAATCTTCATCTTTGTTAATATCTTCCCGTTTCATAAATTTTACGAGATCGTCATTTATAATGTAATCGTGGCAACATTTGTTTATTTTTTAAGATATATCTTACCCCTTCATTCTGTATCACGAAATAGGCTTACTAACGATGAGCAAGATGTAGGTTTATATATAGAAGAAAATAGTACTGATCGTTTCTTTTTTGTCGTTCATGCCTTGTTTCGTGATACGAATGATGGGCTTAACATACTGTGGAATTTGATATTAACACTTTAATTGAATTTCTTTGTTTTGTTTTTATAAAACTCATTACTGAAAAAGTTCTCTTTTTCAGCGTTGCTTAACGGTAAAAGTAAACAATAAAAACGAATTTTGTAAGATCAGAGAAAGGGTTTTCGTTTAAAGCACCCTTCCATTCTTTTACTTCTATTCAAAAATCAATAGAAGACGATACTTTAGTCCATGGATAAGTGTGAAGTTTTCTACATTGGATTTCATCGTATGTATAAGTTAGAGATATCACAAAATTTCGAAAATATTGCATTTTTTTGACCAAAAAAAAGTAGTAGCTAAAAATAGCTAAACTCGAAAAATAAGAAGCTAAAAAAGTAGCTAGGAGCTAAAACACAATTTTTGGAGCTAAATGAGAAAAAAGAAGCTAAATCTAGCTACAAAGTAGCTAAAATGGCAACACTGGTCAAGATATTCAAGTCCACTCATAGTCATACCGAAGAAAATAGACAATTCAGGAAAACGCAAATATCGGCTAGTAATAGATTATAGGAAGTTAAATGAGGTTACAGTGGATGATAAATACCCACTTCCAAATATTGATTCTATCCTGGATAAATTGGGAAGAGCCCAATATTTTACAACGATCGATCTGGCGAAAGGTTACCATCAGATCTTAGTAAAAGAAGAAAATAGAGAAAAAACTGCATTTATAACTCCTCATGGCCTTTATGAATTCGTACGGATGCCTTTTGGGTTAAAAAATGCACCGGCAACATTCCAAAGGTTAATGAATGAAATATTGAGAGACTACATAAATAAAACATGTGTAGTATACCTAGATGATATATTGATATTCAGCACCTCATTAAACGAACATATTAAAGCAATTAAAGAGATATTCAGCGTGTTAGAAAAGAAAAATTTAAAGATTCAAATGGACAAATGTAATTTCCTAAAGAAAGAAACGGAATTTTTGGGCCATGTTTTAACCAATAATGGAATAAAACCTAACGAAGATAAAATAATAGTAATTGAAAAATTAGAACTTCCAAGGACAGAAAGGCAGATCAAAAGTTTTCTGGGTATCACGGGATACTACAGAAAATTTATAAAAGACTACGCAAAGGTAGCACAACCAATCACGAAATATTTGAAGAAAGGAGTTAAAATCAACACAAAAGACCCTACATATATTGAATCCTTTGAGAAATTAAAGCAATTAATAAGTTCGCATCCGATATTAAGATATCCAAATTTTGAAAAACAATTTACGTTAACCACTGACGCATCGAACTATGCACTGGAAGCAGTTTTATCTCAAGAAGGGCACCCAGTTTGCTATGCGTCAAGAACTTTAAATAATCATGAGAAAAATTATTCGGCAACGGATAAAGAATTCTTAGCGATTCTATGGAGTGTTACATACTTTAGACCTTACCTTTACGGTAGAAAATTAAAAATATTTACAGATCATCTACCCATAAAATTTTTGCATTCTAAATATAAAGGAAAAGATATGTCGCAAAGACATCAACGATGGCTTTTAAAGCTAGGCGAAGATGATTTCGATATAGATTATTTGAAAGGAAAAGAAAACAAGGTAGCAGACTTTTTAAGCAGATTAGAAAACGACCAAGACGTCACCAATGAAATGGAAAAAGACACAATTTTAAATAATTTTTCAATAAATAATGAGGACAACATATCAGACTTAAATATAATCGGTAACATAGAAGATGACGTTTCAATGGCAACAGTTCATTCAGCAGAAGAAAATCTTCAAGACCACTTTTGGATTAAGGAAAAAGTAGTAATCAAATATAAAACACAAATTATCATAACTAATAATAAAACTGAAGAAATGAAAATGATTCATGGAAAGAGAATAATTTTTATAGCGGAACATGATTTTGAAATTATGGGAGATATATTCAAAAGATATATAACTAAAGGAAAGATAGGTATTTTTTCAGAATTAGACGATCACAAATACAACATAGTACAAGAAAAACTTATACAAATGTTCGCAAATAATAGACAAATAAAATTTACAAAATGTACATTAAGAGCACAAGATATAGAAACAGAGGTAGAAGCAGTTAAACAAATTTCATTTTATCATGTAAGGGAAAGAATGCACTCAGGCATACAAGAGACGTATAACAAATTAAAAAATATAATTTACTATCCAAAATTATTAGAATTAATACAAATAGTAATAAACCAATAAGAATTATGCAAAGAAGTTAAATACGATAGAAATCCAATTAAACAAAAATTTTATAACACAGAAACACCTTCTGACAAAAATCAAATATTCCACAAAGACACATATGTAATAAAAAATTTTCACTTTTTAACAATAACAGACAAATTCTCCAAATTTGGAGCAGCTTACCCTTTAAGCGATAGAAATCATTTAACAATAATTGAACAATTAGATGACCATTTTTCCAAGAAAGGAAATCCAAAAAAGATAATCGCTGATAACGAATTTAAAGCTATACGAATTAAAGAATTTTTAGATGAAGAAGGAATCGAATTGCACTTAACTAAACCTAATAGCCATACAGGCAATTTAATAATAATAATTTGTGCCTTTATTGTATTAGTACACTAAGAACATAGTTCTTTTAAAGTACAAAGATCGATGACAAATAGTTTGGATTACAATAATTAATATTAATTTAAACTTAAGCTTAACTTAAAATTAAAATTAAAACATTATAGCAATCTTAAACAACTAAGTGAATTTAATTATTAAGCAGAAGAAAAAGAAAAATCAAAAATAATGTAAGATGTAGTATGAAGAGAGAGAGATAGAGATTGAGATAAAGCATAAGAAAGAGATGGAAGAGAACTGACCTTTTATTAAGAATAAGGCGATGAAAAATGCCTTAGTATTGAGCGTTTGAAAAGCGTATTTGACTGAATCGATTTTAATTGACCTGGTAATGAGTTCCAAATTCGAATGGCGTTAATAAAAAATAGTCTTGTGGAGTTAAGGTAGTTAAAAGTTGGCAAAATTAGCACTTGGCTTCTATGTGATCTACTAAATTGTAGTTTTTCAAATAAGTAAGAAGGAGTTTTGGAGTGTATAAGTTTATGTAAAAATATACAATTTCTGATATTAGTATAACTTATTATGTCGCACCCCAGTATACAATTTTTTAATTCAGCTAAATGATCGAACCTACGTAACCCATAGACATAACGTGTAGCATGATTAAAGGCAATTTGTAATTTAAGCTGGGACCGTGAGTCTAACTTACTATACACAAGTTCGGAGTACGATATGATCGGAACAATTAGCTGGATTACAAGTTTTCGTCTTATATCAGTGGGAGTGTACTCAGACGACATTCTAAGATTTCGCAATACATAATATATTTTTCGAACTACGCCATTGATGTGATCTGTGCATGTGAGAGAAGCATTAACATGAAAACCAAGACTAACAACACTATTAACAACTTTAATTATCTTATCATCCATTAATACATGTGGAATTGTGGTAGGGTTAATTTTTACTTTAGAGATAGGCAACATATAGGACTTTAAGACATTTAGATGGAGACTATTATTCATAGCCCATAGGCTTATACTGTGGAGATCTTCATTAAGTTTACAGACTAGATCTTCCATAAGGTTTGTTTTGCCAGACACATAAATCTGAACGTCATCAGCATAAGCATGCATTGATGAATAGGTGCAGCAGCGAAAAATGTCATTCACAAATATAGAGAATAGCAAAGGACCAAGAACCGATCCCTGGGGCACACCGCAGCAAACAGCTCTGTGACTAGAAAAATTAGTGCCAACCTTTACCTTTTGCTTTCTATCAGTCAAATAACTACTTAGTAGGCGAATAGCGTTGTCGCAGAACCCAAACAGGTATTTTAGTTTTTGACATAATAGTTCATGGCTTACAGTGTCAAATGCTTTAGAGAAGTCAAGCAAACACAATAGAGTTAGTTGACCATCATCATAAGGGGACCTTATATCATCCAATACTTTAATCATTGCAGTAGAGCAACTGTGACCTACGCGAAAACCTGATTGGAATGGTGACAAAAGATTGTTTTGACTCAGGTATGCCGATATTTGGTTAGCCATAAGAGATTCACATATTTTGGACAGAACAGGCAAGATGCTTATTGGCCTGAAGTCTTTTGGCTCACAAGCTCCAGTTTTTTTTGCTACCGGCGTTATTATTGCAGACTTCCATAAAGAAGGAAAAGATGATGTGGTAAAACAATGGTTTATAATGTGGGTTAGTGAGCTAAGAACATGCGATAAAATAATTTTTATAAATTTTAGATTTATGTCATCTTCTCCAACAGCGTTCGATTTAATTTTCAAAACAGCCTTTGCCACTTCATCTTCTGTTACCGCTGAAAACTGAAATATCTGCTCAGTAGGAGAGTCTGAAATATTTGAAGAAGTAGAAGTGCTAGTTTGATTAACATTCAGACTAGAAATGAAATAATCATTAAGACAGTCAAGGCTGAATTTGGCAATTAAATGTTTGCTTATCTACAATGCAAAGATTCTTCAAATTATTCCATAGCACCTTTGGTGGAAGAGATGTTTTTAATTTAGCAGCGCAATATTTTATTTTTGACTGTCTTATTATAGCAGTTGACTCATTCCTAGCAATCCTATAGCTTTCCCATTTCTCAGGTGAAGGGTTCTTTTTCCATATGCTCCGCAACATATTTCGTTTTTTTATTGCGCGCTGAACACGGTTGGTGAACCACGGACAGGACATATTTATAACATTAACAGTTTTTAAAGGAACATGACTAACAAATAATTCATTTATTACACTTGTAAACAGCGCTACTTTATCTTCAATATTAGGACAAAACCACACATCATTCCACGGTGTTAGAGACAGGTCACACAAGAGAGACTGCGAGTCAACCGACTTAAAATCACGATACGAGAACGTATTTGACATAGCAGAACGAGACAGATTAATCCCAAGTGTACAAAAAATTAGGTCATGGTCCGATAAAAAGTAAATTTGGTCAAACAATAGAACAGTAGAAATGTCAGAAACAATAAAATAATCAAGAAGACTAGGACTATCATTAGACGAAAAACGCGTAGGCATAGTATTATTTAAAACAGAGAGACCAACAGATGCAATATTGTCATATATACAACGTGTAGAGCTGTCGTCACATAAAAGATTAACATTAAAGTCACCACATACAACAAAATAGTTAAAATCTATTGAGTGATCTGACAATTCTGAAAAGTAAGAGTCAAGACTATTGCACTTATTTGGATTGTACACACAGGACACGAATACATTCACATTGTTATCAGCTAAACATATATTCAGGTACTCAACAGGACTGGAATAATTTGATTTATTAATTATTTTAGCTTTTAGGTTACATCGGCAGTAAATTGCTACCCCGCCTCCTCTTCTACCGAGCCTATCATTTCTAAACATCGTGTAGTTTTTAATATTACAAACAGAATCTAACATATCACAACAGAACCATGTTTCCGACACACAGATAACATCAACGGACGAGTCCTCAAACACATATTTCACATAGTCCATTTTTAATGAGTTTAAACTCCTAGCATTGAAATGAACAACCTTTAGGCCAGGTTGTCTTTTGCACAAAACTTCCACAAGAATTTTATTATTAACACCATTACAGTCGTTCCTCAAACGTGACATAATAAGACAGACATATAAAAAACGACAGAAAGTTACTATACATATCAAACGCAGTTCCAACACATTGACTTAGAGAAAAATAAATAAAAGGCCAGGCAATTTTAAAGAAAGCAAGAATATAGGAAAAGTAAGTAGTAAAATAAAGGAAATTACGAAAGTAAAACTGAAATAATGAGCTTAAATAAACTACACATATAATTATAAAAATCGGATTTTTTTCAAACTGCTGGCAACCCTTAGTTGTCACGAAAGCACTCAATTTGCTCATCATCCGGTTCGCTCGAAAAGATGTTATTGAGCGCATCAACATCTTCGACCATTATGCTTTCACCCCGCTCATACCTTTTTACATGAATCATGCCCCTCCTTACATAGACAGAGCGCAATTTCCTATCTCGCTTCAGCTTGACAGCACTTTGTAGCAATTTACGGTTGCGCTTTGTTATGCTCTCGTTAAGAAAGCAGCTGGAAGATGACTCAAAGCCGACATCGCTGAGTAGAAGGTTCCGACTGTTGTTTTTTCTAAAGAGTGCTGCAGCACGCAGTACAGAGTCTCTTTCATATGCCGTTGAGAACTTTATCACAATGGGAGCAGAAGATGACTCATTTTTGTGCATATCGTTTTTGTTTTTTACGCGAAATATGCTCTTAAGTGACGGGGGCCTGCATCCGATCGAAAAACAAAGCTTGTTGTAGGTGGCCGTTAAATTCTCATTATCTACCTCTGGGACTCTCAGCAACACAGCATCCGAAGCAACTTCTCGCCGCTCTAACGCACATATTTGTTTGTGTGCATCACACACTGCTGTTTGGAGTTCCGAAACCTCATGTCCAGCTTCAATTATGCTGATTCGCTCTATGGCACATGCGAGAGCAGCATTAGTTTTCTCTAATTTTGCAGCCCAGCTTTTCTCCACTTCCACAATAGCTCTCTTAAATTCATCCCGTATGTTGTTAAGCTCTTGGTTCATACTTTTTATCAGCAGCTCACTCTGTTTCGCAAGACGATCATCCAGAACTTGGAGTGTGATGACAGTATTCGCGTGACCGCTAAGAGGTGAGTTACATTGCGTTGGTGTCATCGATACTGATTTTGCACTGGCAGCCTTAGCTCTTGTTGTTGAAGCCATATTTAAATTGATAAATTAAATTTTATTGTTTATGTTCACTTAAAAATTTTTATTCGCTTCAGTTAAGCAATTTTCTTAAAACTTGGTAGTCAAGCACTAATGACTCGAAATGATTTTTATTTGATATTATTTTATATATTTTCAAATGCTAGAGCAGCCTTTCAAAAACACGTACGCTCTCATCGAAGAATTGAGATGAAGTTCCTCAATTCAGATGTAGAAAGAATGCATAGTGCAATCGCGGAAAAATTCAGAATATTGTATAAAACTAAGAAAAATTTATCAATAAAACAACTTATACCAAAAGCAGTTAGAAATTATAACAACAGATACCATTCAACAATTAAAGGCACACCCTTTGACGTACAAAATGGAAAAATAAGTGCAATAAAAATTAAACAAAACTAAGAAGAATTTAAAGAGAAGGTTATAAATAAACAAAATAAAACAAGAGAGAATTACGAGGAGGTTAGAAGGGAAGGATACATAAAAAATTATAAAGCACTAAGGCATAAAGAACAACCTAGGTATAAGAAAGCAAATTTAGAAAAAACACACCCCTGCAACATTAAAAGACCTTGTAAATTTTCAGATATGGACAACACTAATAATTCTAATAACATGGATATAACCGAGTAGAGGAACAATGACAGCAAAAATTCTGACCGAACAGATAGGATTTACAGACATTCACATGAGAAATCAGGAAATAGTGAGAGACTCAGACATAATCTTACACATAGTTAACTTAAACGATATAGAAGATATGTTAAATAGAATGACAGATAATCTAATTTTGACAAAAACAAAAAATAAAGACTTACTTGAACTAGAACTTTTAGACGCTAGAATTAAATTACTAACGTTAATACCAAAACAAAAGAGACGTGGACTTATTAACGGAATAGGAAGCATGTCAAAATGGCTTTTTGGTACAATGGACGAAGAGGACAGACAAAATATACAGAATCACCTCTTAGAAATTAATGAAATAAAAGAAAATAATGATCAACAAATACACATAAATGATTATTTAAATGTTACTTTACAACAACTAAAAATTGTTATAAATAATGATAGAAAGAAAATCGAAAAAGAATTAAATACAATAAGCAAATTTCTAGATATAGAAGATGAACAAAATTTATACTTAGAACAATTTACTAAAATACAATTATTGAAAAATAAAATAGAGCAAATTCAGGATAACGTTGTTTCCTCGAAATATGGCATTATATAGGGTGTTTTTTTTAGAGGTATAGAACTTCGAATTGAAATAAAACACAAGAAAATCGTTTTAATGTCCATCAATTTGGCTTTATTGGAAGGATAATTTTATGCCATTAATGTTTAAATATGATTTCGGGCATGTGGCCGCCGCGGCTGGCTCGAATAAAGCCAATTCTACAGGTCCAATTTTCAACCACTTTTTCGAGCATATGGGGCCGTATGTCGGCAATAACGCCACGAATGTTGGCCTCCAAGTCCCCTAACGTTTCTGGTTTGTTGGCGTAGACGAGCGACTTCACATATCCCCAAAGAAAATAATCCAATGGTGTCAAATCACACGATCTTGGTGGCCAATTGACAGGTCCATTCCGCGAAATTATGCGCTCATCGAATGTTTCCTTCAATAAATCGATTGTGACGTGCGCTGTGTGGCATGTAGCGCCGTCTTGTTGGAACCACAACTCATCCACATTCATGCCATCCAATTCGGGAACAAAATAGTCGGTTATCATGGCTCTATACCGGTCTCCATTAACGGTAACTGACTCTCCAGCATTATTTTGGAAGAAGTATGGCCCAATGACTCCACCAGCCCATAGAGCACACCAAACAGTCAGTTTTTGTGGATGTAATGGCGTCTCAAGGATCTCATGTGGATTCTCTTCACTCCAAATGCGGCAATTTTGCTTGTTGACGTAGCCATTCAACCAAAAATGAGCCTCATCACTGAACAAAATTTTGCGATGTAAACTTCGCGAACTGAACCATTATTTTCGAAATAAATTTGCACGATTTGCAAGCGTTGTTCTTTTGTCAACCTGTTCATGATGAAATGGCAAACCAAACTGAACATAAATGACATTAGAGTTGCCAGATTTGACTACAAAATGCCAGTTTTATCTCTATTCGAAAAACAAACCCCTAAAAAAACACCCTATACATCCAAGTATTTTAACAAGCAATGAAATTGAGAAATATGAAATTGACTTTAATAAATTAAAATTTTTGCAATTAGGAACAGCATTATTTAATAATACTTATCTAGTTTTCGGTATAAAAATACCAAAATCTTTTGTCATAGTAAGGTTGAGATGTATTATACCCTTACCAAATAAAGACTATAAGGAAATAGAATTTGATACAGAAGAAATATTTGATTTTGAAAATAAAACTTATAAATATGAAGAAAATAAACATTTAAAAGAATTAACCCATCTTTTACCGAGCATTTTTTTTTTTTTTTTTTTTTATAGAAAGGTACACTTCTAGTTTAAATAGTGTGCTTTGAATCCAATTCTGTAAAAAAAAAAAAATTATGTCTTACTATTATCCTTTTCTGTGCCTTTTGAAAGTGTTCGATGAAACGAACGCTGGCTCGCAACCTATATTGTAGGCTTCATGCAAATTTGATTTTTGTAAAAAAAAACGAATATTTGTTATTTTTTTTTTATTATTTTAAAAAGTTGTAGTTAGAAGTAATTTAAGACAATATTTTTTATAAAGAAGTGTCAGTTGTCCCTTTTACTTATTTTATTATTTAGTATGAAATTGAGCAAAACAATCCGCATGCATGTGCTTATTGCATTTTTCACACATATAAATGGTTGGCTTGCCACACCCCTTCAATTGGCAACGTCTAGGTTTATTTTGACCTTGGCGGACGATGATGTGTTCTCCGGAAATATTTGGCAAGTTCTTTGGTCTTTCGAACTCCTGATCACTTTCAATCTGGACATTAGTTAGCAGTTGGCTTTCTATTACAGATATTTTAAAGTCCTTTTGCCTCAATGGCTTCTCTTTTTTATAGTTTGCGACCATGGAATGTATTTTCCATGCATTCACAACAGCAATATTCAAGGTTTGAACCCATAAGGGCCAATACCACTTCTTGCCCCGAATGTTTACACGATAATTTTGAATGCCGTTATCATGCAAATCTACCCCACCCATCCCTTTGTTGTAACTATCAAGCACTTTGGGCTGTCCATAGTGGACATACTTTCCATCTTCTCCTAAATTTTGCTTGGAACCTTTCTTCCATCGGCGTACGGGATGGAGTGGAAGAATTTGGTCGTAATTAGTCGCAATTGTGACCTCTTTGTTGTCCTGCCAACGGCATAAAGTAATCTGATTTACCCTGTCATGCATGTGATCGTGTTCACCGCGTGGTAAATTTTTACCAGATTTTAAATTGTTTGCTCCTCCAGCTACTCTATTACACCGAACTGTACCAGATGCACAGAATCCTTTCTCTGCCAGCAAACATAGCAAATGGTATGAAGTAAAAAAATTATCGAAGTAAACTTCGTGTTGCATCGGGTTTGTACAACTGCTAAGCAACCGAAGAACCACATCTGCCCCCAAGCCAACTTCCGTATTGTATTGGTCACTCTTTCCACAGTATGGAAAAAAAGAGAACAAGTATCCGGTAGATGAACATAGACACCAGAACTTGTAGCCAAACCGAATGGGTTTGCCCATAATGAACATCTTACAGGAATTTCGACCGAAATATGGCACCATCTGTTCATCTATCGACAAGTATTTTGCCCAAATGTCAAACTGCATGAATTTCCTGTTCATCAATTCAAAGAAAGGACGAAGCTGAAAGAAAAAAAAGACTGGTATTATTTCACAATAAAAGCAAAAATTAATCATATTATGAATGTACCTTTGCCATTTTATCGTTCTTGTCCAAATTATTGTTATCAGCAAAGTGAATATGCTTCTTGATATTGTAGAAAGTAGTTCTTGACATTGCTTGTTTGACCATTGGATTGCCCATTTGCAGTTTTGAAGTCCAATAATCAGCAACTCATGGCAATGTTTGAATCCCAGAAAGGAGCAAAATTCCCAAGAACCGCTTCAAATACACAGAGTTTAAAGTAAATTCACTGTTTTTCTGTCCTGCGTATCTGTTGGTTTCCATTATAATATGATTCAAGACTTCATCATCATAATATTTATGAAACAATTGAGACGGTGAAAAAGTTTTTAATTGCTCGCACAGCTCACGCTGCTTGTAATCCAATGGTGCTGAATTTGGAGCTATGTCATACTTGAATTTCTGTGAAGCTTTTCGGGACCATTTGGGCTTCGCAAAGGCGCTTAGGGGTTTGTAATCTGTTTTCGCTTTCTTCGCTGGCGGCTCGATTGCCTCAGATGCTCCAGCCACAACATCTTCATCCAAAAATTCCGGTAGGCCAGAATCAACGTCAGTACTACGCTCAGTTTCAATTTCGATAGAACCGGCCACTTCGTTTAGAGCACTTGGAAGTTCATTTATTACGATAAGGTCATCATCAATATCCTCTTGGTCGGATTGCACGTCCACATTCGGTGGGATAATATTTACACATTGAATATCCTCATCATCACTCCACTTTGAAAGCATTTTCTAACACAACACAACACAACACAATTAGCTTTACTGAAAAACACAATTTTCTGTATGCAACAAACTAATTTTTACCTCTATTTTTTACAAAAACCTCAAAAAAACTTGTTAAAAGCAGAACACGTTTAATTCTTGTCAAAGGAAAAACTAAATTAAAGATATATTGTCAATTGCGCGGGAAAATGTACAGCTGATTGTCACCCAAAAGGTTCGTGAATAAGCTACATAAGTATTTATATATAGGCTGAAAGCCAGTGTTCGATGAAACGAACATTAACTTTGACACTTCCCTATGGAAGTCAGATGTGCTAGATGTTGATTTTTTTGTTTTTATGCACATTGCTTGGCACATCGGACACAAAACCTCATCATTAGTTTTTCTTTTTTTTATAACTATATATTTTAAATAAAATTTACAAAAAACCTCTATCAGGAAGGTTTTTTTCAACCCACCCCCGCAATGCATGAAGGGGGAGGTGCGGGGTGGACATTTTTGTTTTTAATAACGAAAAGATCGAAGTTAATAATGTTGCCAAATATTTTCCCCACATCATTTAAAATAACGGTCTAAAAAATTATTGAAAAAAGGCAACATTACTGTTCGATGAAACGAACAGCGGTAAAAGATGGGTTAAAAATAAGTAAGCATTGTATAATAAAGTCTAACTGTAAACTTATAATTAACAAAGACCTAGAAATAATAGAATTAGATATAGACTCGATTTTAATTAAAAATGCAGTAAATCTTTTTATTAATCAATCATGTAATTCAAATCAAACTATATTGAATGGAAACTTTTTAATTAATTATAATAATTGCTCTATAAGAATTAAAGATTACTATTTTTCTAATTTAATTGAAGCAACAAAAGAAAGACACATTTTGGTAAACAAAAATATAAATAAAAATTTTACTCATAAAATATCATTTGAACAAATTGAAGAAGGACACCAAATAAATGTAAGGAATATAAAATAATTAAAATACCATAGTAAAATATCACATGGATGTAACCTGTTAATAATAATACTAATCATATGTACAATTCCAATTCTAATCAGAAAATACAAATATACAACAATAAAACTAAATAAAAGAATTCAGGAGAATTCCTTATCTAAATGGGAGAGTAATTATGTATAAACATGATAACAACAAAACAATAGACCATTTTATGTTAACATTAACAAAAGAGCAGGAAATCAAGCAGACGCAAAAAACTGCTTTTCCGCTAAATTAATGTCGCAACAGAAAAGGTAAAACAATGTCAAGAAAATTCCAAGAATTTTCATAATAAAATAATTTATTGATTCACACAATTGGAACATGAATTGTAAAACTGCAAGCTAGGCCTTTTGTTAAACTAAGTTACTTTTGTTAATTTTAGACTTAAGAATATTATAAAAGAAAATAAATTCAGTTTGGTTTTGTTCACATAAGTGAAAAGTCGAAATAAATAAATTGTCTTTTCTTTTTTAAAAACCCGTTTGTTGGAACAAAAAACGTAAGTCACGCTTAGAAGAATAAGACTGAGAAGAAAAGGCAAACGCACCTGTTTGATGAATTGTTGACTTGTCTGTGGTGAAAGCGGATGAAATATGATGATGGATTGAGATTTAGAATCCTCCTATTCACGTAAGGCATCGGGGTGATAATCTGGCTCGGGATGGACCAAATGTTCACGTTGAACAGTTTGCGCACTTCAAGCGATGATCAGAAAAGAAAGAAAATTAATAAAATGACGTTTATTGGAAAATGAAAGAAAACGAAAGAGAATTATGTTTATGTAGACTTTTATTATATTTCTTTGAGAATTTTTTTTTACAATTGATCAGAAAAAAAGAAGTTTTACAGAAAAAGATGGTGGATTACAGATAATATACATAGGGTATGTTCAAAACGAGCGAGAAGCGCCATCTAGACAAGTAAGTAAGTAAGTATATTATTAGTTTGTGCTTACACGTAAAGAAAGATTTTACGTTTAATTATTATAAAAATAAAATTCCGTCAATTTGAAACCAAAAACATGAACATATCTTGAAAACTATGAAATATTTAATCGATGCATCGTTGCTCAAAAATGAGAAAAAAACAGAAATTCAATTGTTTGACTTTCGATTCAAATATCTTCGCTGTTTGTTTATACATTTCGTTGAATTTTTTTTTTTGTTTTAAAGCTTCATCAAAATGCTCTGAAAACCTTATTGCAAAAATACCGTTAGTTGAGTATACTATATATTTTAAATATTTAAAAAAAAAAATCCTATAATGCTGTATTTCCGACGGGTTTGGTCGTATTAGACTACATTTTGTTAATATAGTTTGTATGCTCGCTTTCAGCAACTGTACTACAACTAGGTTGCCAAACCCCCTTTTACAAATCCGTACACAAATCTGTTCGGGTCGTGAACGGTGCACAGTGGTCCAAGACGCCAATCTAGCTGGAAATAAGTCAATTTTATTTATGTTTTAAAGTTCACATTATTTGTTTGGTAATTGTTAGATAACTATCCACTGTGCATAGCTGTATATCGTGTTTTTTTATTTTTTGCGTCTTTGCTTTGTTATGATGTTTTGAAAATGAACAATTACATTCTCACTGTTGTTATAGCAGCTCAGTCGATTGACAGCATCACATTTGAACTGATCGTAACATCAGAGAAGAGCAAATTTTGTCTTTATTTTTTACACTGCATTATGTCAGGTATGTTTAAGCTATATTATAAATAAATGTCGAATTTAAATGTTCTGTGTGCAAAATAATAGATGAGAGGAAATATGTGTTTTGTGAAGTAAAAATTTAGCATTTTATGGTTTTTATAGTAACTTTTAAATAGGATTCGCGTGGATTCCCGTGAAATGAATTGTGCCCTGTTGATCTGTGTAATGTCCACATTATATGGAAAAAAAATTGTTTGCAATTATTTACCGGTAAACTTTTTATATACATATATACTAGATTACATACCCATAACACGGAGAGAACTATATAATGTATGGATTGCCGAAATGGAAAGCAAAGAAAGGGTAGAAGCTGTCATTAGCTATTTTCTTGCTAAGAGTGGGTTACAGAAAACTAAAACAAGATTATTGCAATAAAGTTAAGTTAGCTGTACGGAGATTAACGTATTCAATTAACGAAAGATGGATAAAAGCAAAAAGATCTAAGAAATATTTTGAAGACTCCAACAAAATATGGTTAAATGGAGTATTTGGTCTTCCTTCTGAAAACGTGATTAAAATTCCAGAGGATTTAGGGATTCAACCGTTAACGTCAAAGTTTGGTAGACCTCGATCAGATTTTTCAGGTAAATCTGAAAAAGGGAAGCGTTTGGAAGTGTCGGCTTTAGTTAGTGGATGTTCACCTGAGAAACTAGTTTTCGCTGCTGGCGTTAGTCTTTATAAATCTGGCAAGAGGGATGCTGCCGCGATTCTAAAGAACATAAATGAATCACCAACGAGAGCAACTAAAATTAAAAAAATTGTTAATGTACAATCTAAAGAACCAGTACCATATACGGATGAAGAAGCATTACGTCTGTTTATCGATGGAAAATACACAAAAGCAAGTTATAATGCGATGCGTACTGGCGCTAAGATCCGTAACGCGGATATATACCCATCATATCATAAAATTTTGGAAGCTAAAGAGAAATGCTACCCAAGTAATGGAATAAAGGTATCCGATGTAAAAGCAGAAGTGCCTCTACAGGACTTAGTTGATCACACTGCATGTAGAATTTTAAAGTTACAAAAAGAGGTCATAGAAGAATTCAATTATACGGAATTGACTTTGATTTATAAATGGGGATGTGATGGTAGCAGTGGCCACTCAACCTATAAGCAAAACTTTAGTTCAAATGATTCCCGTAAAACAGATGAATATTTGTTTGCAATTTGCTTGGTACCTTTGCAGCTAAAGTACGATAACCATATCATATGGGAAAACCCACGCCCATCATCTGCACGTTTTTGCAGGCCGATTAAACTGATTTTTGAAAAGGAAACAAAATCTTTGATTCAAGATGAAACTAATTACATACAAAATCAAATTAATGCAATAGTGTCAACAGCTTCTAACATTGAAGATAAAACAGTTATTGTTAAACATGTGTTTTATTTAACAATGATTGATGGCAAGGTTTTCTCAATTATTAGCGATTCCTCTACTCAAAGATGTGGTATTTGTGGAGCAACGCCAACCATTATGAATAAATTGCACGAAATTAAAGCCTTGAATGTAAGGGCCAATCTTTACGAATATGGGTTATCGACATTGCATGCGTGGATAAGGTGCCTGGAATGTGTATTGCATATATCTTACAAAATTGAAATTAAAAAATGGCAAGCTCGTAGTGAGTCCGATAAAGCTTTACAGAAGAAAAGAAAAGATGAAATAGTTAGCGCTCTGAAATCAGAAATGAATTTGCTTATTGATATTCCTAAGCCGGGAGAAGGAAGTACAAATGACGGTAATACCGCTAGAAAATTTTTTCATCAACCTTCCTTAGCTTCTCAAATAACAGGAGTAAATGAAAGTTTAATAAAAAGACTAGGAATAATTTTGAGAACTATGTCATCTGGTTATGCAATTAATGTGGAAGCATTCCGAAAATATGCGATGGATACTGCGGAACTATACGTAGAACTGTATGAATGGTACTATATGCCATCGAGTGTCCACAAAATTTTGATTCACGGCGCAGACATAATTCAAAATGCGGCACTACCGATAGGAATGATGTCGGAGGAAGCACTAGAGTCTCGAAACAAAGATTTTAGATTTATTCGCGAACATCACACTAGAAAAATGTCACGAGAGAAAACAATGGAAGATCTTTTCAATTATTTGCTTCTGTCATCAGATCCAGTAATTTCATCTTTTTCAACAACGCCATTTCTTAGCTCTCGAAATGAAGCACTATTAGGTGATGAAGACATTTCTTTACTTTTAGATCCTTTCATACAGGAAGATGTAGAATAATTTAAATAAATGATTATTATTTTCAGTATATATTAATATTCTTATGTTGTTTTGATTAGTGCAATATATCTATTCGAACCTAGTGGAGTACCCAAGGGAGCATATTGGTGGGTCTCCTGTGTTAAATGAAACTTGAATGAAACTTTTTACTGAAAATTTCGTAATTATTACGAAGAATTTGTTATTTTAAAAATTTTCATATATATCTCCAATCTTAAAAACAGGTGCCCGAAACCCTCGTTCGAGTCGTCCTAAATTAATACATTAATATTCGCGACTTATGTTGTATTTATAAGATTCTTGTAATCTTCTAAGGATTTCTTTCCAAAAAATAATAAATAAATAAATAAATAAAATATTCGTTACATTTTAATTTTCTTAAAATTTCATAAAAATTGCCACGTCATTTTACCTACAACGCCCATTTTTGGTATAAAGCAAGCTTTCAATAAGAAATACATAATTCAAAATTTCATACTTCTAGCTGCTTCCGAAGAGAAGTTATGACTTTTTTCCAGCTAGATTGGCGTCTTGGACCACTGTGCGGTGGGTTGGTGGAAAATAAGAAACACAAATTAGTTAATGGGTGGATTGGGTGGGTGATTATTTATTGATTGATTTTTTACCTTTTTTCTTTTATGTTATAATGTTGTGGATTTTATGTACAATAAGTGTGTAATTGTTTTTATGATATTTTGTTGTATATGTATTTCTGTTGTAATAGCAACTGCTATTTTATGTTGATTGTTGTGTGATTTCTTCTACCAATGTCTATGTTGAATGTCGATGGTTGATTTCCTCTAGATCTTCTTGGGGTGGGTTGAAATTTGGATGATGATCAAGATGTCCGTCTTTTTTCTAAAAAGGCCAATTCTTCGTTGTGCAGACCTTTTCTCTTCACGACCGTCGAGCCGACCACCTAGGCTACTACAGCGCCATTTTTGCCTCAACGGCGGGTAGATAAGGGGGTGTTCAGTGACCACAGGGTTACGTGGCCACGTAAACATTCCGCCCACCTTGCAATATCTGCAAAACTTAAAACGGGTTAATTGAGTTCATAAACAAGTGATAGAAAAGGGTAAGTGTTTGCAAATAGTTCAATTGTTTATTCAAATTAATTTCAGTGATTTTTATATATATATATATGTAATGTGTTCAGTTCCTGTGGGTTTCTGAACGGATATTCAGAATTGGATGCTCAAAGTCCACATGGGCCAGAGAGTGTCCAACCAAACTCAGTACTTTGAGCGATCACGAGGCCATTTTCGCCAGCAAAAAGGCCATTTCTGACTACACGAGGAAAAATTTCAGCGCCGAGTTCCAGCGAGACGCTCTGGGTTGAGGTTGCCTTGGGGTCTGCTAGGAACATGTGCTCGAACCGTTTTAAGACCGTTTCGTTGATTTCCTCGTCGTAAGGCTGCTTTGGAAGCTCGTTGGAGACCAGTGCGGAGACTTCACACATAAAATCCTCACTATATCGGGACCCAACCAAGAATTGACACCAGCTTTGGCTGCCCTTCGATATAGTGTCCAGCTTAAGCTTCTTCACCAAATCGCAAGCGACAACACTCATCGTGCGGGAAGGGTTTACTAGCGCCCTGATGTAGTGCCAGTCGTCTCCATGATGCAATTTAATCATTGCCGTTGGTATTAGAACCTCCTTTTTCATGGACCTGGAGAGTTGGAAGCATTTGGCACTTTCCTTTTGTGTGGGCTCTATCTGCCGCAGTCGTGGGTGTCCATGCAAGCTTGTGTGATGTTTTGCATGGCAAATGGCACACTTATGGAGACTAGTGCAAGCATTGGATCGATGTGACTGCGCAAGACAATTCTCGCAGTACTTTAGCCTGGCCACTGCATCATACTTAGCTGTCAGGTTCATATTACGAAATTTCGGGCAGATCATCAAGCGATGGTCCTGATGGCAAAGCCCACAAACAGGTTGATGAGTTACGGTGTGAGTTTTTTGATTGGTCGGGTTGGATTTCTTCGTGACCTTGTTGTGCGTGTTGCGTTGGGTGTTGGTGCATCTGTTTCTGTAGTTGTCAGCGCGTTTCCTTTTGGGACTGCTATTGTTGTTGTTGCGACAATGTTGGTTGCTGCATCGTTCATTTGCGCAGCGTTTGTTGTTGCTGGGTGCCATGACAACTGTAAGATAGATGGATTAGCGTAGGGTGGCATAGAGTCGAGTAGGGTGGAGTAGAGTAGAGTAGCTTATAGTAGATTAGAGTAGGGTAATTCGGTGATTTCAACAAGAGGGTAGAACCACTACCTTTGTAGTGGGTCTGGTAGTGATTCCTTTTGCCGTCCGAATATCGACAACACGAGTTCTAGAATCAGAGCCTAAGTAAATCTTCACGATTCTACCTAAGTTCCATTCGTTTGGAGGCAAATTTTCGTGTCGAATAACTACGAGATCATCCACTTCGATGTTCTTTTGAGGGTTCTTCCACTTGTATCTCTTGTGGAGTTCTTTTAAATATTCATCTTTCCACCTTCTGCAGAAATTGTGATGTAATATTTTTAGTTTTTGCCAACGATTAATGATGTTGAGTGGTGACTCACTCAGATCGGGTTCGGCTGGGGTTAATAACGGGGTACCAATTAAAAAGTGTCCTGGGGTCAGAGACGTCAGATCATTACAATTTTCACTTAATGGAATTAAGGGTCGAGAGTTTAAGCAACTTTGAATTCGTGTAAGTAGTGTTGAAATCTCTTCAAAGGTAAATCGTTGGCTTGCAGATATCTTTTTTAAGTGTGCTTTAAAGCTTTTGACACCGGCTTCCCATAGTCCACCCATGTGTGGGGCGCCAGGAGGTATAAAATGCCAGTTCAAGTCTTGATGATTTTGGGTTGTTATGATCTGGGTCTGGAGTGATTTCATAAATTCTCGCCGATCTTTTTTCAGCATCTGAGATGCTCCAACGAAGTTCGATCCGTTATCGGAATAGAGAGCGGCGGGGCATCCGCGCCTGGAAAAGAATCAAGAGAAAGCGGCTAAAAATGCTTGGGTCGTGAGATCACTAACTGCTTCTAGATGAACTGCTTTCGTTGCGAAGCATACAAAAACGCAAACATAGCCCTTAGTAATTAAACAGGCTCGCCCGGTGTAATTTTTGATTTCAATGGGTCCTGCGAAATCTACACCTGTATTTGTGAATGGGCGGGTGAGAGTAGTGCGTTCTGCGGGTAGTGCAGCCATTATTTGGGTTTGTAGCTTTTTCTTGTGTAAGACACATATTTTGCAGTTATGAATGCATGTTTTAATGAGATTCTTGAGTTTGGGTACCCAGAATTCACATCGTAGAAGTCTTAACATTAATTGGTTACCGCCGTGTAGGGTGACTAAATGTGTCATATCAGTCAAAAGACGAGTAAGTCGGCTTTCATATGGCAGTATTATGGGGTGGCGCTCATTATATGTTAAGGCTGGAGACTTGACTAAACGGCCGTTGGCACGCATGATTCCTTTAGAGTCCAAAAAGGGATTTAGAGATAAAATCGCACTTTTTGACGAGATTGGGTTCCGGGATGACAATGCAATATATTCATCGGAATAACATTTTTTCTGGCTTAATGAAATAAGCCTATCTCGTATCGCCTTGAATGGATGTTATATCCAAGCTTGTATAATTCGTTTGAGAACGACGGGTGAGTGATGTGTTTGTAAAGAAACGAAACATGTAGGCGATGACTCGCAGAGCTCGTGGCAGTGAAGAAAACCTGTCTAGAATTTCTTTTTGGGTAGCTAAGGCAAATGACTTGATGGGTTTCAAGTCAAGGGTAGTGTCGATTAGGGTGTTGGGCTTGGGCCAGGCTTCTTCTTCATATTTAAGCCAAGTTGGACCCTTCGACCATAGTAGATGATCTTCTAATTCGGTGGCAGAACATCCTCGGCTGGCAACATCTGCTGGGTTATCTTTGGAGTCGACATGAGACCAGTTTTCGGGGCCGGCCTTTTCAATTATTGCCGAAACTCTATTGGCTACGAACGTATTCCACGAACATGGGTGTTTTTGAAGCCAGGCCAAGACTATGGTGGAGTCTGTCCAAAAAAATATGTTTTATAATGCGGGAGATTGATTTTAGGCAATATGGCATCGACTAGATTTGCTAGTAAAACTGCCCCGCATAGTTCTAACCTAGGCAAGGAAACTGTTTTGACGGGTGCCACGCGCGTTTTAGCGACTAGCAGGCTTGTATGAACCTGTCCATTTTCTTGGCTGATTCGAACATATACTGCTGCTCCATACGCTTTCTCAGAAGCATCGCAGAATCCATGAAATTGCACCGTTGACTTGGGTGTAAATTGGGTCCATCTAGGAATTTCAATTTTATTGAGTGAAGGGTAGCCATCAATAAAGGTTTGCCATTTGTGTTGAGTCAAAGCTGTTAGGGTCTCGTCCCAATCAATTTTGTCTAGCCAGACTTGTTGCATTATTATTTTTGCTGCCACAACAACGGGTGCAAGCCATCCGGCCGGGTCAAAAAGTTTGGCTATTGATGACAAAATTTCGCGTTTTGTATGAGCGGGTTTGTGCTCAATGGGTGGGACGAGAAAAAAGAACGAGTCTTTTCGTGCATTCCAGCGAATTCCAAGGGTTTTGGCATTGATGTCGCCATGTTCAGATATGTTCAGCAAGTCAATGGCCAACAAATGATCTGTGGGTAGATCGCTTAATATTTGTGGCGAATTAGAGGTCCATTTTCTTAAAGAGAATCCTGCTGACTCTAAAGCATCTACGAGTTCATCTCGAGCCTTCTTGGCTATGTTGATTTCATGTGCTCCCGCGAGAACATCATCGACGTACATGGAGTTGCGTAAAATGTAAGATGCATTAGGGTGGGTTGTAGGGTGGAGTGAAAAATGTCAAAATTGTTTTTTCGGAAACGGGTACCCTTCAATGACTGTGTATGAGACCTAGTAACAATTCTGTAAAATATTTAATTTTTACGACGTCATCTTGAGTCTGCACATTGGACTTTTAGTTTGAAAATTTTTGAAATTTTTGACATTTTTACAAATTTTTTTTTTATATACTTGAAAAAAAAAACAATACGGGTAGTCACTAAATTGTTGAACTAGGCCTTAAATATAGACAGGATTTTTTAAAACATTTTTGGGTCGTGGTTTCAGTGTGCGCATTAGGCCTAAAATTCGCCCAATATTCGTAAATTTCTGATATTTTTAACGTTTTATAATATCTGATATCCTGGACTCACCACGGGGAGGTGCTTGCACTTTGATAAAAGTAAAGTAAATACATAAAAAAAGTACACAAAATGGTGTAAAGTGAAGGCTCTGAAGATATCAAATGGCGTGTGGGAACAATATTACAGGAACATATGTCGATGAGAAAGCTGCTTTCCAAATGGGTGCCGAGTTTTCTCACATGGACCAAAAACAACAACGTGTCGATGATTCGGAGAGCTGTTTGGCACTGTTTATGTATGTGACAATGGATGAAACATAGATCCACCATTACACACCGGAATCAAAACGGTTGTCAGCTGAGAGGAGAGCAACCGCTGAAAGCAGGCCAAAACGAACAAAAACACAACAGTCGGCTGGAAAGGTTAAGGCATCTGTATTTTAGGATGCGCATGGAATTTTGTTCATCGACTATCTCGAAAAGGGAAAAACAATCAACAGCGATTATTCTATAGAGTTGTTGAAGCGTTTGAAGGATGAAATCGCGAAAAATCGGCCCCATTTGAAGAAGAAAAAATTATTTTTCCACAAGATAATGCACCGTGTCAAAAATCGATAAAAGCGAAAATCCACGAATTGGGCTTCGAATTGCTTTCTCATCCCCCGTATTCGCCCGATTTGGCCCCCAGCGACTATTGGCTCTTTGTTGACCTCAAAAAATGCTTGCCGGCAAGAGATTTGGCTCCAATGAAGAGGTGATGGCTGAAACTGAAGCGTATTTTGTGGCGAAGCACAAACCGTTATACAAAACCGGTATTGAAAAGTAAGAAAAGCGGTGGAATGAATGAATTGCTCTTGAAGCAACCTATGTTGATGAATAAAGAAGAATATTTGCAAAAAAAAAGTTTTTTTATTACTTAGTCTCGGAACTTATTGGAACATGTGTTAAACTTGTGGGAAACCATAAAGGGTTGCACCTACCTATCTGAGGAAAATCGGAAAATTGTACACAAATGTATCCAAGGCAATATATACTTTGCTCACCATGAAAACATGCTCATAGCTATGTTGGTTGATAAGAGAGATCATATAAAGAAACTGGCTTTAAGACGTATCATCAAGGCTCGATTTAGAGAACAAGCTAGTCAACCACTAAGACGGTTTCAAATCCCGAAAATAAATTTAGGAACATCAGAGTATGTCTATATGATTATTTGGAATGATGTGGAAGTGACAGAACTACCTCTCACAAGTCATTTGACAAATCAGGATTTGCAAAGGTAACTAGAAACCGAGAGTGTAAACAGAGCTTCTGAGTGCATTTTTTTTTGTTGCTCTCATGGTTGGGTGGTTGGGAGGGCATGGGTGGGACTCGAAGCGCAAGCACCACCCCGTGGTAAGTCCTGGGTAGTTTAATATGAACAAGCGAAGAGTTGCACAATGCAAAGTTTATTAACGAAAGCTATATGAACCAGTATTTATAACATTATAAGAGGATATCAGATATTATAAAACGTTAAAAATATCAGAAATTTACGAATATTGGGCGAATTTTAGGCCTAATGCGCATACTGAAACCACGACCTAAAAATGTTTTAAAAAATCCTGTCTATATTTAAGGCCAAGTTCAACAATTTAGTGACTACCCATATTGGTTTTTTTTATTTTTCAAGTACTTAAAAAAAATTTGTAAAAATGTCAAAACTTGCAAAAATTTTCAAACTTAAAGTCAAATGTGCAGACTCAAGATGACGTCGTAAAAATTAAATATTTTACAGAATTGTTACTAGGTCTCATACACAGTCATTGAAGGGTACCCGTTTCCGAAAAAACAATTTTGACATTTTTCACTCCACCCTAGTGGGTTGTATGCACGTCATCTGCCAGTTGTTGTAGGGTTCTTCTGGCTAGATATGGGGCACAGTTGACTCCAAATGTCACTGTTTTTAGCTCGTAGTCTTGAATGGGTTCTTCAATTGACTTTCTGAATAGAATTCGCTGGTAGGGTGTGTGCTCAGGGTCAACGAGAATCTGACGATACATTTTTTGTATATCAGCGTTGAAAACAAATTTATAAAGTCGCCACTTTACAATGAGCAAGACCAAGTCATGTTGGAGTATGGGTCCAGTATGCAGTACATCGTTTAGACTGTTTTTGTTGGCCGTTGGGTTTGAGGCATTAAAAACAACTTTAAGTTTTGTTGTGATGCGATCAAGCTTGATTACTGCGTGATGTGGCAGATAATAATGTGTGGGTCTATCTGTACTTATGGGTGAATATTGAACTTTTTTCATGTGTCCTAGTTCCAAATATTCGTTTATGACTTGGTCGTATTCAGCTTTGACTTCGAGTTTCTTTAATAACGACTTCTCGTTTCTTAAATATTGTGCCATAGCTATATGTCTCGAGTTGCCAAGTTCTTTAGAGTCTGGGTTTTTAAATGGAAGAGTTACAACAAAGCGTCCCAAAGGGTCTCGGTGTGTTGTTTTTCGGTAATTCTCTTCACAAAGATTATCCGCATTAGATAACAGGGTGTGTTTGGGTATTTCTTCTACCTCCCAGAATCGAGTCAATCTATCGTTGATATTTATATTGTTGTATAGTGCAACAATTTTGTTGGGTCCTGACTCAGGTAGAGGTCCTGAAAGAATCCATCCGAATTCGGATTCTTGAGCTAAAAGGTATCCACCTACATTGCGCTGCACACCACTGCGAATGATCATAGGATATATGTCACAGCCAATGATCATATCCACGGGTCGAGAGATATAAAATTCAGGGTCCGCCATTTGTAGGTCAGACAGGGTCTCACATATTTTCGAATCAACTGAATAAGTGGGTAAGTTACTTGTGAGATTCTTCAACACTAGGGCCTGAGCTTCCAGTTTGAATTTAGAGTTCAATGTGGAGCGCAATATCAGGTCACAGCATTTGGATGGGCTTGTAGAAACTATCTGGTTCAGACCAGTTACCTGCGCTGCTATTGATCGGGTTGTAAGACCAACTCGTTCTCTCAGCTGTTCAGTTATGAACGTTGCCTCAGATCCGGAGTCAATGAGGGCTCTTGCTGGAAAAGTGGTTCCTTCATGTTCCAGAGTTACAATTGCGGTTCCTAGGAGGATATTTTTTCTGGTGGCTGCAAAGTGTGAAGAGACTGCCATTGTGCTTTTGAGCTCATTTGTTTGTGTAGGGTGGGTTTGTGTGGGATTAGTGGAATGTATTTGAGTCGCGAATGCCTGACGTATGTGGTTTGTTTGCTCAGCCGCTTCCTTGGCTTGAGCACTTGTGCTTGGGTTCATGTTTGGGTTCGTGTTACGGTTCGATATGCTTTTGTGTAATAAGGAATTGTGCCTCTTATTGCAATATCGACAGCTGTATCCGCTCTTACAGTCGGTTACTCCATGAGAGACGGCTAGACAGTTAAAGCAGCATCCAGCTCGCTTTACTGCGTCTAGGCGGTCATCTACTTTCATGGAGATGAAGCTTGGGCACTCCCGAAGAGTGTGCTTGTTGTTGCATATTCTGCATATAGCTCCATCAGCTTCCCATTGGGGTTTGGTATTCGAGGGTTTGGGTTCCAGTTTTTTGGGAACGGATGCAAAAGGGTTAGCTTTGCTAATGACAGGGTTTTGAGATACATTCATATGATATGAATTGTAGCGCTTTTCTCCCCATTTAATTCCAGGGTTGTTGGAAGGGATTTGTTGACATGGCTTTGCGAGGGGAGCAGAAGCTTTAATATCGCCAACAGACTCAAGCGTCTTAAATTTATGGGTGAGAAAATTGTCTAAAGTCTTCCAGTCTGGCACTGTGGAATTGTCAGTTATAAAATAAAAAATAAATAACTGGCCATTTCAGCCCTTGAAAGGACTTTGACCTAGCTTCTTATGATCAATTGATCAATTGTGTTGTGCGTGTTAATTAGTTTGTACACAATTGACCGAGAACCGGACCTACATGCTTAACGCCGACTCCGAACGGCGATGAACGGAAAGTTCTCGTTCTCAAGAAGCTTTACATGGCATTTTGATTACTCTCTGAGGTTTGCCATTGTCTGCAGAGAGGTGGCGGCCGTACAGAACAATTATTTTAATTCAAATAATTTTCTGTCGCTGCTGGGTTTCGAACCTGGGTTTCCAAAGTTCTTTGACATAGCGGCCACGCACTTTAACCAACTACGCCACGGACGCCACAAGTGCGTCAGTTATGCATCTCTCAAATTCCTCAAGAGTATGCTTAGGAAGACGGGTGGAGCACAAATAAACTAGGATGGGATCCCAACTAGCCGTGTTTATATCCAGGGTCTGCAGGGTAAATACACAGTTGTTTATTGTCCGTTGAAGCTTTTTAATGGAGCTTCCCGATTCTATCACAATCTGTGGCAAGTTTAGAAGGGTCTTGAGTTGCGCATTTATTTGCATCCGTTTGTTCTCGTATTGGTCTACGAGATTGCCCCAGGCCATAAAAAATCCTTCATTTGTGAGAGGGCAATTTTTTATTATGTCACGAGCTTCTCCGCGGGTTTTTTGTAACAAGTGGAAAAGTTTTTTCACATTGCTCAATCGAGAGTTTTTGATGTATACGGCCGTAAAAAAGTCCCTAAATGTAGGCCACGTGACATGATCGCCATGAAAAATGTCTGTGTCGCAGGGTGGTAGATGGATCATTGGATGATGATCATCTGCTTGGAGTTTGGGCTTTTCTGTACTGAAAGTTTTAGCCTTTTCTGTTTGGGTCTTCAGGAACTTTAATTGTTCTGAGATAGAAGCTGCACAGTTGACATAAGCGGAATAAGTTTTTTTGTATCTGGCTTTGAACTTTTCCTTATCAACAGATTCCTTCGGGTCCTTTGGGTTTTCTCTAACAGCTTCATATGCTGCTTGAAATTTATCGAAGAGGTAATTCATCTGCTTCTTTTGCACTTCTAGTACGTGCTCAGTTTGGTCATCTAGCTGGGTTTTGCTGAGATTATCTTCCAATTCCATTATGTCATTGGAGAAATGCACAAAGGTGACTAACGACATTTTTCACGTGTGCGGTTAAGGATAAATTGGGTTGAAAAATTGGAATTGATTAAAATTTTTGGGCGCTTATGGGTTAAAGCGAAAAAAATGTGTATTAAAATTTTTTTTTTTGCGCTTATGGGTTAAAGCGAAATTTTCTTTAAAAATTTTAGGGCGCTTATGAGTTAAAGCGAAAAAAATAAGTACAACATTTTTTTTGGGCGCTTATGGGTTTAAGCGAAACTTTCTATAAAAAATTTTCGGGCACTTATGGGTTAAAGCGAAAAATTTTTATGAAACATTTTTTTGGGCGCTTATGGGTTAAAGCAAACTTTTTTACAAAAAAAAATTTTCTAAAATTTTATTTGGAATTTGATTTTAATTGTAAATCTACAAAAATTCCCAAGCTTTGATATATCACAACAAAATAGGGTTTAGGGTCCTTAAAGGGTTAAGGAATGATAATGGTAGTAATTTTGCTACAAAATAGTCTTATTGTTTTGAACTGGGGCAAATTTATTTAATCCCACAAAAATTCCACAAATTTTCCGATGTGGTAGCACACTTTTCCGTTGCTCGATCTGGCAGCGCCGCCGAGAGAGCGATTATATGTGTGTATGTGTGGGTGTTATAACTATGTACTATATACTATTATAGCTATGGCAAGTGTCAAAAAATAAGAAAGGCAAAACATATATTTAGTGCTGAAATTTGTTAAAATTTTTTCACTTTATGGGTTTTTAATGAAATGTGTACAAAATGTGTGATATTTGTAAATGTGAAATTTGTGTAAATGTTATGAATGTGTAAGCACTGAATAAATTGAACTAGATGCAAAATTACTTGTTTTATTTCCTGGGTAATGGGTGGGTGGTTGCTGTGATTGGAAACTTGCTGAATTTGTGTTGTTTTGTGTTCACTTTGTTGTGAAATAATTTCGGGTGTTCTTTTGCAATTTGTGTAACCTTTTGTGTTATTTCCAGCCAAAAATTGTGGTGTCTTTTTTTCTAGGCTCGAGTGGACCAAAATGTTCGGGTCGTGAACGGTGGGTTGGTGGAAAATAAGAAACACAAATTAGTTAATGGGTGGATTGGGTGGGTGATTATTTATTGATTGATTTTTTACCTTTTTTCTTTTATGTTATAATGTTGTGGATTCTATGTACAATAAGTGTGTAATTGTTATTTTTATAACAATTTGTAATTGTTTTGTTATAATATGTATTTCTGTTGTAATAGCAACTGCTATTTTATGTTGATTGTTGTGTGATTTCTTCTACCAATGTCTATGTTGAATGTCGATGGTTGATTTCCTCTAGATCTTCTTGGGGTGGGTTGAAATTTGGATGATGATCAAGATGTCCGTCTTTTTTCTAATTCTTCGTTGTACAGACCTTTTCTCTTCACGACCGTCGAGCCGACCACCTAGGCTACTACAGCGCCATTTTATGCCTCAACGGCGGGTAGATAAGGGGGGGTGTTCAGTGACCACAGGGTTACGTGGCCACGTAAACAAATCAATAAAAATTCTATATATCAGAAGTTTTTGATGGCATTAGACTAAAACTGCTCACTGTTGGGATCTGTACTAAAACTGAGTTGCCACACTCCCTTTTACCGCCCACAAATCAATACAAATGCTATATTTACGACGGTTTTGGCCGTATTAGACTACAATTTGGTAATTTATTTTATATGCTCACTGTCGGCAACTATACTAAAACTGGGTAATGTCCATCTACTAGGAAACTGGGATGGGGATTGTATAAAGGGTATGGCTCCGCCCATACAATTAAAATTTGTAATATGGAATAGCTTCGGAAGTAAAAGTAACAATACTTACATAGTACAAACTCAAATTAGAGTTACTATTTGATGATGTCCTGCTACTGGGAAACTGTAACGGGCAGTGAATGCAAGAGTGTCAAACTATGGGTCTAAGAAAAGTTTTGAATATAATTATTATGTTCCGATATAGCTGCTGGGTGGAATAGGATCAAGTGCACCAGCTCAATTTTGTGACTTTTGATTCAAATATTTCCGCTGTTTTTTAATACATTTCGTTAAATTTTTTTGTCTTAAAGCTTCATCAAAATACTCTGAAAACCTTATTGCAAAAATACCGTTGGTTGAGTATATATATTTTAAACATTTTTTTTTTCAAAATAGTTCTGAAATTTATGAGTTTTCCTCCAAAACAAGGCACAAAAATAGTTTTTATTGTAAAAATAATTTTAATTCAAATTTATAAATTTTCAACTTATTTTCAAAAGCTGTAACACTTATAAGCAAAAATTGTTTCAATTTTACGCCAAAATGCCTTGATTTTTTGGAATAAAATTTTTTTTTTAATATTGTGATTTTATATTTTTTAATAAATAAACAAGCTAAAATATAACACTGTGCAACAGTGAACAAAATAACAGCATTCCACTATATAGGTTCGATAGTATGATCAGTGGTGAGTATAACCCTATGGCGGTTTCGCGAGTTTGGCGCCCGTTTCATTTTTATGACCCATTTTATATTGTGGGTTTTAGTAATATTGCCAAAAAAAGGTACTATCAGTTTTTCTTCAATAACTCCGTCAGAAATAGATATATCAGTTTATTGACTTTGGCAAAGATGTAGCTAACAATCCAATAAACAAACATATAAACAAAACATACTTGTAAGATAATTTGTTGTATTTTTTTTTTTTAATTTAAATCTCAAAAAAAAATTGTATTTTTTCGGTTTTTTTGGCATAATTTGAAGGGAATTCAAATTTTTCCTATAATATCTTCTACAAAATTGTAGCCGAAAACAAATTTAACAACTCTTGTGAACATACTTATGTGATCTGAACGTGTCTACACTACTTAAAAAGCTCAAAAAGATAATTTTTTAAGTGAAAAATATTAATTTTTTTTGACTTTTCGCAATGTTTCGACGATAACTCCTAAATTAAGCAACTTTTTAACCAAATATCTTCCACAAAATTATATCCGAAAAAAAATTAAACAACTCTTGTGAACATACTTATATGATATAAACAGATCAACAGTACTTAAAAAGCTCAAAAAAACCATGTTTTTTTTTAATATATACTACTTTAGTGATAAATGATGATAATGCAAATGTTATGGATCCATAAAATGAAGAAGTTTATTTGATTTAAAATTTATTTAACGCAAAATGTAAAAAATTTAATTTAATACAATAAAATTGAATTAAAGCCTATTTTTGGAATCTGCAAAATCTTTTATATAGTCGTTTTATTAAAGTCTTGCTTGAGTACCTGTACATATGATGGTTAATAATAAACTGGTTAATTTTGTAAGGTTAACCTTGATACACAGTGCATCAAAGTAGATAAGAACTCAGTTACAAAATTCCAGCGTTCTCTGCCAAAAATAAATTCCGGGTAACTTTCTCGGCATATTGGCAGTATAAGTAGACTGTATCAAGCTAAGTAGCTTGAGTGGAATACAGTGTAAAGTCATACAAAGGCTACTGATGAGTTGGTGTAACGGCCAACGAAACAGTCTATATAGTCAAGCTGTGTGATTTGATCTATACAGAGCCGTTGTTGTTGTTGTTGGTTGTTGCCTTCTTTGTTCTTCATGTTGTCTTGTTGTCAACATGCTTGGCCTTAAGATCAAAAAATTTGTTTTTAATACAAATAATGAAAGGCCGTATTCAAATATTAAGATTAAAAATTTTTATTTGTTTTCTAAAAAAAAAGAAATGCAGCCTCAGACAAAAAAAAAACGAAAAGTGGAAAAACCTTTATATTATATACCGGTAATTCTCTTCACAAAGATTATCCGCATTAGATAACAGGGTGTGTTTGGGTATTTCTTCTACCTCCCAGAATCGAGTCAATCTATCGTGGATATTTATATTGTTGTATAGTGCAACAATTTTGTTGGGTCCTGACTCAGGTAGAGGTCCTGAAAGAATCCATCCGAATTCGGATTCTTGAGCTAAAAGGTATCCACCTACATTGCGCTGCACACCACTGCGAATGATCATAGGATATATGTCACAGCCAATGATCATATCCACGGGTCGAGAGATATAAAATTCAGGGTCCGCCATTTGTAGGTCAGACAGGGTCTCACATATTTTCGAATCAACTGAATAAGTGGGTAAGTTACTTGTGAGATTCTTCAACACTAGGGCCTGAGTTTCCAGTTTGAATTTAGAGTTCAATGTGGAGCGCAATATCAGGTCACAGCATTTGGATGGGCTTGCAGAAACTATCTGGTTCAGACCAGTTACCTGCGCTGCTATTGATCGGGTTGTAAGACCAACTCGTTCTCTCAGCTGTTCAGTTATGAACGTTGCCTCAGATCCGGAGTCAATGAGGGCTCTTGCTGGAAAAGTGGTTCCTTCATGTTCCAGAGTTACAATTGCGGTTCCTAGGAGGATATTTTTTCTGGTGGCTGCAAAGTGTGAAGAGACTGCCATTGTGCTTTTGAGCTCATTTGTTTGTGTAGGGTGGGTTTGTGTGGGATTAGTGGAATGTATTTGAGTCGCGAATGCCTGACGTATGTGGTTTGTTTGCTCAGCCGCTTCCTTGGCTTGAGCACTTGTGCTTGGGTTCATGTTTGGGTTCGTGTTACGGTTCGATATGCTTTTGTGTAATAAGGAATTGTGCCTCTTATTGCAATATCGACAGCTGTATCCGCTCTTACAGTCGGTTACTCCATGAGAGACGGCTAGACAGTTAAAGCAGCATCCAGCTCGCTTTACTGCGTCTAGGCGGTCATCTACTTTCATGGAGATGAAGCTTGGGCACTCCCGAAGAGTGTGCTTGTTGTTGCATATTCTGCATATAGCTCCATCAGCTTCCCATTGGGGTTTGGTATTCGAGGGTTTGGGTTCCAGTTTTTTGGGAACGGATGCAAAAGGGTTAGCTTTGCTAATGACAGGGTTTTGAGATACATTCATATGATATGAATTGTAGCGCTTTTCTCCCCATTTAATTCCAGGGTTGTTGGAAGGGATTTGTTGACATGGCTTTGCGAGGGGAGCAGAAGCTTTAATATCGCCAACAGACTCAAGCGTCTTAAATTTATGGGTGAGAAAATTGTCTAAAGTCTTCCAGTCTGGCACTGTGGAATTGTCAGTTATAAAATAAAAAATAAATAACTGGCCATTTCAGCCCTTGAAAGGACTTTGACCTAGCTTCTTATGATCAATTGATCAATTGTGTTGTGCGTGTTAATTAGTTTGTACACAATTGACCGAGAACCGGACCTACATGCTTAACGCCGACTCCGAACGGCGATGAACGGAAAGTTCTCGTTCTCAAGAAGCTTTACATGGCATTTTGATTACTCTCTGAGGTTTGCCATTGTCTGCAGAGAGGTGGCGGCCGTACAGAACAATTATTTTAATTCAAATAATTTTCTGTCGCTGCTGGGTTTCGAACCTGGGTTTCCAAAGTTCTTTGACATAGCGGCCACGCACTTTAACCAACTACGCCACGGACGCCACAAGTGCGTCAGTTATGCATCTCTCAAATTCCTCAAGAGTATGCTTAGGAAGACGGGTGGAGCACAAATAAACTAGGATGGGATCCCAACTAGCCGTGTTTATATCCAGGGTCTGCAGGGTAAATACACAGTTGTTTATTGTCCGTTGAAGCTTTTTAATGGAGCTTCCCGATTCTATCACAATCTGTGGCAAGTTTAGAAGGGTCTTGAGTTGCGCATTTATTTGCATCCGTTTGTTCTCGTATTGGTCTACGAGATTGCCCCAGGCCATAAAAAATCCTTCATTTGTGAGAGGGCAATTTTTTATTATGTCACGAGCTTCTCCGCGGGTTTTTTGTAACAAGTGGAAAAGTTTTTTCACATTGCTCAATCGAGAGTTTTTGATGTATACGGCCGTAAAAAAGTCCCTAAATGTAGGCCACGTGACATGATCGCCATGAAAAATGTCTGTGTCGCAGGGTGGTAGATGGATCATTGGATGATGATCATCTGCTTGGAGTTTGGGCTTTTCTGTACTGAAAGTTTTAGCCTTTTCTGTTTGGGTCTTCAGGAACTTTAATTGTTCTGAGATAGAAGCTGCACAGTTGACATAAGCGGAATAAGTTTTTTTGTATCTGGCTTTGAACTTTTCCTTATCAACAGATTCCTTCGGGTCCTCGGGGTTTTCTCTAACAGCTTCATATGCTGCTTGAAATTTATCGAAGAGGTAATTCATCTGCTTCTTTTGCACTTCTAGTACGTGCTCAGTTTGGTCATCTAGCTGGGTTTTGCTGAGATTATCTTCCAATTCCATTATGTCATTGGAGAAATGCACAAAGGTGACTAACGACATTTTTCACGTGTGCGGTTAAGGATAAATTGGGTTGAAAAATTGGAATTGATTAAAATTTTTGGGCGCTTATGGGTTAAAGCGAAAAAAATGTGTATTAAAATTTTTTTTTTTGCGCTTATGGGTTAAAGCGAAATTTTAAAAAATTTTAAAAATAAAAAATTTTTTGTGCGCTTATGGACTTAAGCAAAATTTTTTATAACAAATTTTTTTTTTTTGCGCTTATGGGTTAAAGCGAAATTTTCTTTAAAAATTTTAGGGCGCTTATGAGTTAAAGCGAAAAAAATAAGTACAAAATTTTTTTTGGGCGCTTATGGGTTTAAGCGAAACTTTCTATAAAAAATTTTCGGGCACTTATGGGTTAAAGCGAAAAAATTTTTATGAAACATTTTTTTGGGCGCTTATGGGTTAAAGCAAACTTTTTTACAAAAAAAAAATTTTCTAAAATTTTATTTGGAATTTGATTTTAATTGTAAATCTACAAAAATTCCCAAGCTTTGATATATCACAACAAAATAGGGTTTAGGGTCCTTAAAGGGTTAAGGAATGATAATGGTAGTAATTTTGCTACAAAATAGTCTTATTGTTTTGAACTGGGGCAAATTTATTTAATCCCACAAAAATTCCACAAATTTTCCGATGTGGTAGCACACTTTTCCGTTGCTCGATCTGGCAGCGCCGCCGAGAGAGCGATTATATGTGTGTATGTGTGGGTGTTATAACTATGTACTATATACTATTATAGCTATGGCAAGTGTCAAAAAATAAGAAAGGCAAAACATATATTTAGTGCTGAAATTTGTTAAAATTTTTTCACTTTATGGGTTTTTAATGAAATGTGTACAAAATGTGTGATATTTGTAAATGTGAAATTTGTGTAAATGTTATGAATGTGTAAGCACTGAATAAATTGAACTAGATGCAAAATTACTTGTTTTATTTCCTGGGTAATGGGTGGGTGGTTGCTGTGATTGGAAACTTGCTGAATTTGTGTTGTTTTGTGTTCACTTTGTTGTGAAATAATTTCGGGTGTTCTTTTGCAATTTGTGTAACCTTTTGTGTTATTTCCAGCCAAAAATTGTGGTGTCTTTTTTTCTAGGCTCGAGTGGACCAAAATGTTCGGGTCGTGAACGGTGGGTTGGTGGAAAATAAGAAACACAAATTAGTTAATGGGTGGATTGGGTGGGTGATTATTTATTGATTGATTTTTTACCTTTTTTCTTTTATGTTATAATGTTGTGGATTTTATGTACAATAAGTGTGTAATTGTTATTTTTATAACAATTTGTAATTGTTTTGTTATAATATGTATTTCTGTTGTAATAGCAACTGCTATTTTATGTTGATTGTTGTGTGATTTCTTCTACCAATGTCTATGTTGAATGTCGATGGTTGATTTCCTCTAGATCTTCTTGGGGTGGGTTGAAATTTGGATGATGATCAAGATGTCCGTCTTTTTTCTAATTCTTCGTTGTGCAGACCTTTTCTCTTCACGACCGTCGAGCCGACCACCTAGGCTACTACAGCGCCATTTTATGCCTCAACGGCGGGTAGATAAGGGGGGGTGTTCAGTGACCACAGGGTTACGTGGCCACGTAAACAAATCAATAAAAATTCTATATATCAGAAGTTTTTGATGGCATTAGACTAAAACTGCTCACTGTTGGGATCTGTACTAAAACTGAGTTGCCACACTCCCTTTTACCGCCCACAAATCAATACAAATGCTATATTTACGACGGTTTTGGCCGTATTAGACTACAATTTGGTAATTTATTTTATATGCTCACTGTCGGCAACTATACTAAAACTGGGTAATGTCCATCTACTAGGAAACTGGGATGGGGATTGTATAAAGGGTATGGCTCCGCCCATACAATTAAAATTTGTAATATGGAATAGCTTCGGAAGTAAAAGTAACAATACTTACATAGTACAAACTCAAATTAGAGTTACTATTTGATGATGTCCTGCTACTGGGAAACTGTAACGGGCAGTGAATGCAAGAGTGTCAAACTATGGGTCTAAGAAAAGTTTTGAATATAATTATTATGTTCCGATATAGCTGCTGGGTGGAATAGGATCAAGTGCACCAGCTCAATTTTGTGACTTTTGATTCAAATATTTCCGCTGTTTTTTAATACATTTCGTTAAATTTTTTTGTCTTAAAGCTTCATCAAAATACTCTGAAAACCAAAATACACAAATTTTTTTCAAAATAGTTCTGAAATTTATGAGTTTTCCTCCAAAACAAGGCACAAAAATAGTTTTTATTGTAAAAATAATTTTAATTCAAATTTATAAATTTTCAACTTATTTTCAAAAGCTGTAACACTTATAAGCAAAAATTGTTTCAATTTAACGCCAAAATGCCTTGATTTTTTGGAATAAAATTTTTTTTTTAATATTGTGATTTTATATTTTTTAATAAATAAACAAGCTAAAATATAACACTGTGCAACAGTGAACAAAATAACAGCATTCCACTATATAGGTTCGATAGTATGATCAGTGGTGAGTATAACCCTATGGCGGTTTCGCGAGTTTGGCGCCCGTTTCATTTTTATGACCCATTTTATATTGTGGGTTTTAGTAATATTGCCAAAAAAAGGTACTATCAGTTTTTCTTCAATAACTCCGTCAGAAATAGATATATCAGTTTATTGACTTTGGCAAAGATGTAGCTAACAATCCAATAAACAAACATATAAACAAAACATACTTGTAAGATAATTTGTTGTATTTTTTTTTTTTAATTTAAATCTCAAAAAAAAATTGTATTTTTTCGGTTTTTTTGGCATAATTTGAAGGGAATTCAAATTTTTCCTATAATATCTTCTACAAAATTGTAGCCGAAAACAAATTTAACAACTCTTGTGAACATACTTATGTGATCTGAACGTGTCTACACTACTTAAAAAGCTCAAAAAGATAATTTTTTAAGTGAAAAATATTAATTTTTTTTGACTTTTCGCAATGTTTCGACGATAACTCCTAAATTAAGCAACTTTTTAACCAAATATCTTCCACAAAATTATATCCGAAAAAAAATTAAACAACTCTTGTGAACATACTTATATGATATAAACAGATCAACAGTACTTAAAAAGCTCAAAAAAACAATGTTTTTTTTTAATATATACTACTTTAGTGATAAATGATGATAATGCAAATGTTATGGATCCATAAAATGAAGAAGTTTATTTGATTTAAAATTTATTTAACGCAAAATGTAAAAAATTTAATTTAATACAATAAAATTGAATTAAAGCCTATTTTTGGAATCTGCAAAATCTTTTATATAGTCGTTTTATTAAAGTCTTGCTTGAGTACCTGTACATATGATGGTTAATAATAAACTGGTTAATTTTGTAAGGTTAACCTTGATACACAGTGCATCAAAGTAGATAAGAACTCAGTTACAAAATTCCAGCGTTCTCTGCCAAAAATAAATTCCGGGTAACTTTCTCGGCATATTGGCAGTATAAGTAGACTGTATCAAGCTAAGTAGCTTGAGTGGAATACAGTGTAAAGTCATACAAAGGCTACTGATGAGTTGGTGTAACGGCCAACGAAACAGTCTATATAGTCAAGCTGTGTGATTTGCTCTATACAGAGCCGTTGTTGTTGTTGTTGGTTGTTGCCTTCTTTGTTCTTCATGTTGTCTTGTTGTCAACATGCTTGGCCTTAAGATCAAAAAATTTGTTTTTAATACAAATAATGAAAGGCCGTATTCAAATATTAAGATTAAAAATTTTTATTTGTTTTCTAAAAAAAAAGAAATGCAGCCTCAGACAAAAAAAAAACGAAAAGTGGAAAAACCTTTATATTATATACCGGTAATTCTCTTCACAAAGATTATCCGCATTAGATAACAGGGTGTGTTTGGGTATTTCTTCTACCTCCCAGAATCGAGTCAATCTATCGTTGATATTTATATTGTTGTATAGTGCAACAATTTTGTTGGGTCCTGACTCAGGTAGAGGTCCTGAAAGAATCCATCCGAATTAGGATTCTTGAGCTAAAAGGTATCCACCTACATTGCGCTGCACACCACTGCGAATGATCATAGGATATATGTCACAGCCAATGATCATATCCACGGGTCGAGAGATATAAAATTCAGGGTCCGCCATTTGTAGGTCAGACAGGGTCTAACATATTTTCGAATCAACTGAATAAGTGGGTAAGTTACTTGTGAGATTCTTCAACACTAGGGCCTGAGTTTCCAGTTTGAATTTAGAGTTCAATGTGGAGCGCAATATCAGGTCACAGCATTTGGATGGGCTTGCAGAAACTATCTGGTTCAGACCAGTTACCTGCGCTGCTATTGATCGGGTTGTAAGACCAACTCGTTCTCTCAGCTGTTCAGTTATGAACGTTGCCTCAGATCCGGAGTCAATGAGGGCTCTTGCTGGAAAAGTGGTTCCTTCATGTTCCAGAGTTACAATTGCGGTTCCTAGGAGGATATTTTTTCTGGTGGCTGCAAAGTGTGAAGAGACTGCCATTGTGCTTTTGAGCTCATTTGTTTGTGTAGGGTGGGTTTGTGTGGGATTAGTGGAATGTTTTTGAGTCGCGAATGCCTGACGTATGTGGTTTGTTTGCTCAGCCGCTTCCTTGGCTTGAGCACTTGTGCTTGGGTTCATGTTTGGGTTCGTGTTACGGTTCGATATGCTTTTGTGTAATAAGGAATTGTGCCTCTTATTGCAATATCGACAGCTGTATCCGCTCTTACAGTCGGTTACTCCATGAGAGACGGCTAGACAGTTAAAGCAGCATCCAGCTCGCTTTACTGCGTCTAGGCGGTCATCTACTTTCATGGAGATGAAGCTTGGGCACTCCCGAAGAGTGTGCTTGTTGTTGCATATTCTGCATATAGCTCCATCAGCTTCCCATTGGGGTTTGGTATTCGAGGGTTTGGGTTCCAGTTTTTTGGGAACGGATGCAAAAGGGTTAGCTTTGCTAATGACAGGGTTTTGAGATACATTCATATGATATGAATTGTAGCGCTTTTCTCCCCATTTAATTCCAGGGTTGTTGGAAGGGATTTGTTGACATGGCTTTGCGAGGGGAGCAGAAGCTTTAATATCGCCAACAGACTCAAGCGTCTTAAATTTATGGGTGAGAAAATTGTCTAAAGTCTTCCAGTCTGGCACTGTGGAATTGTCAGTTATAAAATAAAAAATAAATAACTGGCCATTTCAGCCCTTGAAAGGACTTTGACCTAGCTTCTTATGATCAATTGATCAATTGTGTTGTGCGTGTTAATTAGTTTGTACACAATTGACCGAGAACCGGACCTACATGCTTAACGCCGACTCCGAACGGCGATGAACGGAAAGTTCTCGTTCTCAAGAAGCTTTACATGGCATTTTGATTACTCTCTGAGGTTTGCCATTGTCTGCAGAGAGGTGGCGGCCGTACAGAACAATTATTTTAATTCAAATAATTTTCTGTCGCTGCTGGGTTTCGAACCTGGGTTTCCAAAGTTCTTTGACATAGCGGCCACGCACTTTAACCAACTACGCCACGGACGCCACAAGTGCGTCAGTTATGCATCTCTCAAATTCCTCAAGAGTATGCTTAGGAAGACGGGTGGAGCACAAATAAACTAGGATGGGATCCCAACTAGCCGTGTTTATATCCAGGGTCTGCAGGGTAAATACACAGTTGTTTATTGTCCGTTGAAGCTTTTTAATGGAGCTTCCCGATTCTATCACAATCTGTGGCAAGTTTAGAAGGGTCTTGAGTTGCGCATTTATTTGCATCCGTTTGTTCTCGTATTGGTCTACGAGATTGCCCCAGGCCATAAAAAATCCTTCATTTGTGAGAGGGCAATTTTTTATTATGTCACGAGCTTCTCCGCGGGTTTTTTGTAACAAGTGGAAAAGTTTTTTCACATTGCTCAATCGAGAGTTTTTGATGTATACGGCCGTAAAAAAGTCCCTAAATGTAGGCCACGTGACATGATCGCCATGAAAAATGTCTGTGTCGCAGGGTGGTAGATGGATCATTGGATGATGATCATCTGCTTGGAGTTTGGGCTTTTCTGTACTGAAAGTTTTAGCCTTTTCTGTTTGGGTCTTCAGGAACTTTAATTGTTCTGAGATAGAAGCTGCACAGTTGACATAAGCGGAATAAGTTTTTTTGTATCTGGCTTTGAACTTTTCCTTATCAACAGATTCCTTCGGGTCCTCGGGGTTTTCTCTAACAGCTTCATATGCTGCTTGAAATTTATCGAAGAGGTAATTCATCTGCTTCTTTTGCACTTCTAGTACGTGCTCAGTTTGGTCATCTAGCTGGGTTTTGCTGAGATTATCTTCCAATTCCATTATGTCATTGGAGAAATGCACAAAGGTGACTAACGACATTTTTCACGTGTGCGGTTAAGGATAAATTGGGTTGAAAAATTGGAATTGATTAAAATTTTTGGGCGCTTATGGGTTAAAGCGAAAAAAATGTGTATTAAAATTTTTTTTTTTTGCGCTTATGGGTTAAAGCGAAATTTTAAAAAATTTTAAAAATAAAAAATTTTTTGTGCGCTTATGGGACTTAAGCAAAATTTTTTATAACAAATTTTTTTTTTTTTGCGCTTATGGGTTAAAGCGAAATTTTCTTTAAAAATTTTAGGGCGCTTATGAGTTAAAGCGAAAAAAATAAGTACAAAATTTTTTTTGGGCGCTTATGGGTTTAAGCGAAACTTTCTATAAAAAATTTTCGGGCACTTATGGGTTAAAGCGAAAAAATTTTTATGAAAACTTTTTTTTGGGCGCTTATGGGTTAAAGCAAACTTTTTTACAAAAAAAAATTTTCTAAAATTTTATTTGGAATTTGATTTTAATTGTAAATCTACAAAAATTCCCAAGCTTTGATATATCACAACAAAATAGGATTTAGGGTCCTTAAAGGGTTAAGGAATGATAATGGTAGTAATTTTGCTACAAAATAGTCTTATTGTTTTGAACTGGGGCAAATTTATTTAATCCCACAAAAATTCCACAAATTTTCCGATGTGGTAGCACACTTTTCCGTTGCTCGATCTGGCAGCGCCGCCGAGAGAGCGATTATATGTGTGTATGTGTGGGTGTTATAACTATGTACTATATACTATTATAGCTATGGCAAGTGTCAAAAAATAAGAAAGGCAAAACATATATTTAGTGCTGAAATTTGTTAAAATTTTTTCACTTTATGGGTTTTTAATGAAATGTGTACAAAATGTGTGATATTTGTAAATGTGAAATTTGTGTAAATGTTATGAATGTGTAAGCACTGAATAAATTGAACTAGATGCAAAATTACTTGTTTTATTTCCTGGGTAATGGGTGGGTGGTTGCTGTGATTGGAAACTTGCTGAATTTGTGTTGTTTTGTGTTCACTTTGTTGTGAAATAATTTCGGGTGTTCTTTTGCAATTTGTGTAACCTTTTGTGTTATTTCCAGCCAAAACTTGTGGTGTCTTTTTTTCTAGGCTCGAGTGGACCAAAATGTTCGGGTCGTGAACGGTGGGTTGGTGGAAAATAAGAAACACAAATTAGTTAATGGGTGGATTGGGTGGGTGATATTTATTGATTGATTTTTTACCTTTTTTCTTTTATGTTATAATGTTGTGGATTTTATGTACAATAAGTGTGTAATTGTTTTTATGATATTTTGTTGTATATGTATTTCTGTTGTAATAGCAACTGCTATTTTATGTTGATTGTTGTGTGATTTCTTCTACCAATGTCTATGTTGAATGTCGATGGTTGATTTCCTCTAGATCTTCTTGGGGTGGGTTGAAATTTGGATGATGATCAAGATGTCCGTCTTTTTTCTAATTCTTCGTTGTGCAGACCTTTTCTCTTCACGACCGTCGAGCCGACCACCTAGGCTACTACAGCGCCATTTTATGCCTCAACGGCGGGTAGATAAGGGGGGGTGTTCAGTGACCACAGGGTTACGTGGCCACGTAAACAAATCAATAAAAATTCTATATATCAGAAGTTTTTGATGGCATTAGACTAAAACTGCTCACTGTTGGGATCTGTACTAAAACTGAGTTGCCACACTCCCTTTTACCGCCCACAAATCAATACAAATGCTATATTTACGACGGTTTTGGCCGTATTAGACTACAATTTGGTAATTTATTTTATATGCTCACTGTCGGCAACTATACTAAAACTGGGTAATGTCCATCTACTAGGAAACTGGGATGGGGATTGTATAAAGGGTATGGCTCCGCCCATACAATTAAAATTTGTAATATGGAATAGCTTCGGAAGTAAAAGTAACAATACTTACATAGTACAAACTCAAATTAGAGTTACTATTTGATGATGTCCTGCTACTGGGAAACTGTAACGGGCAGTGAATGCAAGAGTGTCAAACTATGGGTCTAAGAAAAGTTTTGAATATAATTATTATGTTCCGATATAGCTGCTGGGTGGAATAGGATCAAGTGCACCAGCTCAATTTTGTGACTTTTGATTCAAATATTTCCGCTGTTTTTTAATACATTTCGTTAAATTTTTTTGTCTTAAAGCTTCATCAAAATACTCTGAAAACCTTATTGCAAAAATACCGTTGGTTGAGTATATATATTTTAAACATTTTTTTTTTCAAAATAGTTCTGAAATTTATGAGTTTTCCTCCAAAACAAGGCACAAAAATAGTTTTTATTGTAAAAATAATTTTAATTCAAATTTATAAATTTTCAACTTATTTTCAAAAGCTGTAACACTTATAAGCAAAAATTGTTTCAATTTTACGCCAAAATGCCTTGATTTTTTGGAATAAAATTTTTTTTTTAATATTGTGATTTTATATTTTTTAATAAATAAACAAGCTAAAATATAACACTGTGCAACAGTGAACAAAATAACAGCATTCCACTATATAGGTTCGATAGTATGATCAGTGGTGAGTATAACCCTATGGCGGTTTCGCGAGTTTGGCGCCCGTTTCATTTTTATGACCCATTTTATATTGTGGGTTTTAGTAATATTGCCAAAAAAAGGTACTATCAGTTTTTCTTCAATAACTCCGTCAGAAATAGATATATCAGTTTATTGACTTTGGCAAAGATGTAGCTAACAATCCAATAAACAAACATATAAACAAAACATACTTGTAAGATAATTTGTTGTATTTTTTTTTTTTAATTTAAATCTCAAAAAAAAATTGTATTTTTTCGGTTTTTTTGGCATAATTTGAAGGGAATTCAAATTTTTCCTATAATATCTTCTACAAAATTGTAGCCGAAGACAAATTTAACAACTCTTGTGAACATACTTATGTGATCTGAACGTGTCTACACTACTTAAAAAGCTCAAAAAGAAAAGTGAAAAATATTAATTTTTTTTTGACTTTTCGCAATGTTTCGACGATAACTCCTAAATTAAGCAACTTTTTAACCAAATATCTTCCACAAAATTATATCCGAAAAAAAATTAAACAACTCTTGTGAACATACTTATATGATATAAACAGATCAACAGTACTTAAAAAGCTCAAAAAAACCATGTTTTTTTTTAATATATACTACTTTAGTGATAAATGATGATAATGCAAATGTTATGGATCCATAAAATGAAGAAGTTTATTTGATTTAAAATTTATTTAACGCAAAATGTAAAAAATTTAATTTAATACAATAAAATTGAATTAAAGCCTATTTTTGGAATCTGCAAAATCTTTTATATAGTCGTTTTATTAAAGTCTTGCTTGAGTACCTGTACATATGATGGTTAATAATAAACTGGTTAATTTTGTAAGGTTAACCTTGATACACAGTGCATCAAAGTAGATAAGAACTCAGTTACAAAATTCCAGCGTTCTCTGCCAAAAATAAATTCCGGGTAACTTTCTCGGCATATTGGCAGTATAAGTAGACTGTATCAAGCTAAGTAGCTTGAGTGGAATACAGTGTAAAGTCATACAAAGGCTACTGATGAGTTGGTGTAACGGCCAACGAAACAGTCTATATAGTCAAGCTGTGTGATTTGCTCTATACAGAGCCGTTGTTGTTGTTGTTGGTTGTTGCCTTCTTTGTTCTTCATGTTGTCTTGTTGTCAACATGCTTGGCCTTAAGATCAAAAAATTTGTTTTTAATACAAATAATGAAAGGCCGTATTCAAATATTAAGATTAAAAATTTTTATTTGTTTTCTAAAAAAAAAGAAATGCAGCCTCAGACAAAAAAAAAACGAAAAGTGGAAAAACCTTTATATAGTCGTCAGATGCAGAGGTGATACAAATTTTGCAGTTTATAATTCAAGAAGGAAACTAAGAAGTTATAAATAAATAAATAAACTGGCCATTTCAGCCCTTGAAAGGACTTTGACCGAACTATTTATGATCAAATCGTGTTGTGCGTGTTATTAAATGTTTATACACAATTGATCGAGAACTGGACCTATTAGTTTTATGCCGATTCCGAACGGCTAAAGTGCATGTTCTCAGGAAGCTAAACAGGGTAATATTTACTCTCTGGGGTTTGCCATTTTATGCAGAGAGGTGACGGCCTAACAGAAAAATTAATTTAATTGAATAAACTTTCTATGTCAGATGGAATTGAACCAGGGTTCTCTGGCGTATGGGTCACGCACTCTACCCACTGTATCACGGCCGCCACAACTTAGAAGTTAGTAATTTGAATTTATTTAACAAACTTTAACTTTTTGTAGAAACCTTCCGCGCAGGTATTTTATCAGAAACTGCTAAAAGCAACCAACGTAGCTGCTAGTTGGAACGCGATTAAGTGAAAAGTGTTAAACTTGAACCGATTATTTCACAAAGCAGTTAACTGGAAGAAGTCAACTGGTGCTGGTGTGATGGATGATGAAGACTGTTCAAGTATAAAAGGCAAGTTAAAAATATACTACCCACTAGGAATTTTTCATAACGAAAATTTAAAACTTTAGAAAAACTACTTAAGATGTGTCCTCATTTCGAAGTGTCACAAATTTTCGTAGGAAAAAGTGGTGCGGAGACTTTTAATTTGCACGAGTCCTTGAATGTCACTTTATCTGTGAGTATGTATTTTTAAACTATGTTCGAACTTTTTAAACGCCATCTCGTGGCTTAGTTATGAGTTGTAATTGTATAGTGTTTTGACATAAACAGTCTGCAAAGTCAGATTTCATCGCAAATTCTGTCCTCTGATTACGTGTTGCTTTCAACACCAGAAGAAAATATTATGAAAGCGGCAAGCTCCTTAGGAGATACAATTGAAGAATAATCAATTTCTACCTTGATAACTACAACACATTTGGAAACTTTTGATCCATCATCGAATGCGCCGTCCACTACGCCATTAGATTTTCCTGCATCATCATCTGCATCAACTCAAGAAAATTGGGAAATCAAAATTGGAAGAGCGCAAAGTGGAAGAGAACTAGAACTACAAGACAAAAAACAAATGCAAGATTTTGAAATAAGAAAACTGCAATTGGAAAAAGAGGTGATGATAGCTAAATATGAAATAGAACTAAAGAATAAAATACAACTACTTTAAGCACTTTAACTAAAAGTTTTTTAACTAAAAATCTTAATTTTTTTTATAGTTATTTTATTTTTCACCCTCACGTTTAGCAAACGTAAAAGGGGTATATTAATTTTGTCACTCCGTTTGTACCGCCTATAAGGAGTCGTGGTAGGTTTAGAAAAGTATATATTTTTGATCAGCATCCCCACCCCAGTTGATTTAGTCATGTCCGTTTGTCTGTCTATCACGATTCCAGCCGTAATTTTGAAGCTATCATCACTTTTTGATATTTGAGCTTGTATCTCAAAAAATAAAGATCAAGTATGAAATTAACCAAATCGAATGAAAACCACGCCTACCTCCCATACTTTATTAAAAAGGTAAAAAAGGTAAATTTTAATTCCACAAAAATTAATATATGGAGTTGAAATACTGCAAATAAGCTTTAATTCAACGAAATCGAATCTTTAATTCAACGAAATTGAGTGCAAATCACACCCACCTCCCATACAAAGTGACTTAATCAAAAACAAAAGCGAATATTTTACGTTAAAACTATGACGAAAATGTTTTTACAAATAAAAATTTTATTGACAGCTTAAGACTTTGAATATACTTTGGTTCGGCCGTATTGGTATTTAAACTTCGGCCCAGTCGAAGATCATTTCTTACTAGTTTTTAACTAATTTTCGAATATTAAGTGATTTTTACTTTCTTGTCTTTTTAATTCATATCGGTTGTTTGTTGAGACTTCATCAGTACAGCTATCGTATTCTTCAGTAGGTTGTTGCAATATGTGTTCTGGACTCTAGCCAACTCCTTTGCTCTTCAAAAGAATGTTGTGCTAGAACCCCACTCACAGATATGTTTATGGCTTTCCCCATTATCAATTCGTTTTCTAAATTCTTTTAGACTTCCAATTTTCAGATGATAAACACAGAAATTTATTTCAATGGTCAAAATGCCTATCTTTATTTGTAACAAGAACGAAATAAAGTTAAACAAAACAATACACAAAGCAATTCAATACAAACATATGATACATACATATCAAAATTAAATAAATAAATTAATAAATAAACATAGAAAACTTAACATAAAATAGTAGAAATTTATTTCGGCAAGCTTTTGTTATATTTATGAAGAACTTGTTCAGATGGATACCTCTGGAATACATTCTTTAGTTATCATAATAGAATTTACTGTATTTACATTTAGTTTATTCAGCATATTACTTTTTATAAGCTTCATCTGCGAAAATACCCCTTCCGTTGTAGCACTGCTATGGGACAAGCACAATAAAGCACCAACAAATTGTGTAAGCTGTGGATACAGCAAATTTTAAAATTTTAATTTTTTAAATTAGGAAACAGATATCCAAAATTATTTGAAATTTATTTAATTTTGCAAAAATTCATTTAAATTTAACAGTCTCTATTTACCTTCCAACTCTTCTATTTGATATTCTTTCGGGAAAAGTTGAATAAGTAGAACCTGTCTATTTCCAAGCAATGCTGGAACATAATTCAAATAATTTTGAAAAAGAAATTGCACTTTGTACAAAATGGAAGTGTCTTAACCAAAGAGGAAGTGTCGAAGCATGAGCCTTGAAAAAGAAGTGAAACACTTGTATGTATGGATGTATTTATTTATTTAGTTAATATGACTATTAAAAAATCTGCTATAAGTTAATAAATTACATAAAATTGAAATTAATTAATTAATAGTATTTAGAAAACAAATAACAAAATTATTATATAATATTATCTTTGAGATGAATAATAAGCTTTCTTTTGAATCTTCTTAAGTTATTTTCTGTTTTTATTGCTGGAAACAATTCATTAAACAATTTAAGGCCACGATAATTTAACTGATTTTTAGTTCTGAAGTCTCTATATTGCTAAAGTCTAAAATCAGAGTTTGATCTCAAAGTATACGGCTGCGAGTCACTAACGGAAATCCAGCTCGACGTTAGATATTTAGGCACCATGTTGTATTTCATTTTAAACACAAACAGCAGGACATTAAAGATGATTCGTTGTTTAATATTTAGCCATTTTAGACATGATAGCAGCATCCACGAAATTGGTGTATGAACACTACATTTAAGAATAGTTCTCATAGCTTTATTTTGTAGCATTTGAAATTTATTTATTTGTTCATTATTGCCCATGAACAAAATAGTTGAACAAAACTCGAAATGTGGCTTTATTATTGTGTTATATATATTAATGGCACACATTATGTTAATATTTTTTCTTATTCTCTTGAGGAACCCTATTTTCTTTGAGATTTTTTTCGCCACGTATGTCTTATGACTATGAAAGTTCAGTTTGCAATCGAGTATAATACCTTACTTTTCTATACTTTTATAGAAAAGTATACTATACTATACTTTTCCTATGGGTTTTCCATCCGCTATTAAATTAACAATGTCATTACTATTGACCACCATACATTTAGTCTTACTACCACCAACATTTATTTTTAATTTTTTAAGTTGAAGCCATACACAAAGATTGCTTAAATCTTCCTTTATACATGCAATGAGTTCACTCAAGTTCTTACCACTTATAAACTATTGGGCATCATCCGCAAACAAGGATATTTTGCACTTTTTTAATGCTTGTGGAACGCCGAAGCATTACGGTTAACACACGACGTTGCATTATTTATATTTGTCACTTGTGTTCTGTCTGTTAAGTACGATCTGAACCATTGCAGCTCAGAGCCCTTAATACCATATTTTTATAATTTACTGAGAAGTATGTCTCGGTCAATTGTTTCAAAAGCTCTAAGAAAGTCCAAAAATAGTGTTATTATTTTTTTGCCACCATGTCTCTCTTCTTTAAGATTTGTTATCAGCCAATTTAAAGACGTTTCACATGAATGGTCATGTCGAAAGCCTGACTGATTTTCTATTAAAATGTTATTATCACACACAAATTTATAAAATTGATCGTACGCGCACTTTTCTTCAATTTTAGTAACGGCGTCATATTTATGGGTCTAAGTTTTTCACAGTCATTTGTACCAGCTTCTTTAGGTATCGGAATAACGGTAGATTTCTTTAAGCTTCTTTTAAACTCACCGCACCGGAAGGATTCATTAACTATTCGTAGTATTATTGGACCAATTATATCAAAGCAATCCTGTATGATTTTAATATTTACACTAAAAGCTTTTTTTGAATTCATTTTCAAATTCAGCAATTTGTAGAAAGCTTTTAACTCAATTAAATTGATTTCTTTGAATTTAAAAATCATTTGGGATTCAGGAATGTCTACGTTACACTTATTATTTGCCGAAGGTATTGAGTTACTTATTACATTAATGCTTTCTATAAAGTGAGAATTGAGCTTATTTGCAATGACAGTATTATCTGTTTCCAAACTATCACCACTTCAATTGAAGTGAAAACGGCAACACTGATGTGGAGTGATAACTGCGTGTGAAAACTGATCATCAGAGTCGCCTGCAATCCATTCATGACTGGAAAATAACTCCTCTTTGTTTTTAAAGAGGAAACAGTTTTAAAAGATTTTGGCGTCATGACAACTCCTCGGATTTCCAACTACAACATGTCTAATTTGCAATTTGTAATCACAAACAACTTTAAGACTAGATGTGGCACTTTGAAAAAAATTATTCATGGCTTATGACAGGCGCTTCTTCTGGTAGCTTAATTTCCGTTCCATCGACGTACCCTATGCACAAAGGCTACTCAGTATAGGTGGCAGCAACAATTTCTGATCTTTCCTCGCTACTAGCCCAGTATAAATATTTTTTAGTAACTTCAAAATTACTCGAAAAAGCCTCTTTGTAATGTTTGCCGAAGTACCACCATCACCAATTTCAAATAATGTAGAAATTTTTCTTACTGCAGCCTTTCCGCCACATCAGCCTATACGCAACAGTACCACCAGCCAGCTACAACTCGACAGAAAACTGTTTGCTGGAGTGCAATTTATTAAATTCGATATCATCACATAAAATAGATTTCAAATATGCAAATCAATTTTTGCATGAAGCGCTCGTTGTCCATTTTTGTGAAAATATTTTCACGGCATTTTATAGACTTTGCGATATTGAAGAAGTTTGTTCCACGATGATAAGCTAGTACGGTTAAGAGGTCGTCATTTAAGTGCTGCTTCAATTTCTGCAAATTTTTTTTTTTTTTAATCAAACAAATTGTGTTGCTACTTTAATAGAAGCTAGTTACCATCAATCCACATAATTCTGTTTGCTGCATCTTCAATTAAGAATTCAACAATCGGGGCTGTCATTAAACCAAGACTTTTTTCGGAACTGCAAATCAATTTCATTTGGTGTCATAAAATCGTATTGGTTTATTTCTTTTCGAATGTAACAAAACCAATGTTCGAATCAGCTGTTTTGCACATTTTGTCTGTGTAAGTTAACGCAAGCAAATTCCATACCGTTAAAATAAACAACAAATTAACCATACGCTTGGCAAACTGCTGAATTAGCGTCAACAGCCCTTCCGCCAACAGCAGAAGCTTAACCTTAGACCCGTTTACATGTTTACAACTTAATCCCGTTTATCTGGGTCATATTGACCCGTTGTGTATTTTGTATGGAAATTGTGTATTTTTCAATGAGATAAAATTAAAAAGTGCTGTTATTTCATAAAATATTAATTTTAGTATTTATTTTTTTTTTAAATATATGTTTGCACAAAATATTTGCATTTTACATAAGATTTATAACCGATTGATAAATCCGATTCGATTGAGCTGCATTTGATGTGCTAGGCATTGGTAGATCTGCCCTATCATTATCATCGTTATCTTCCAATATATCAGCTTCTTTGCATTTCTGAAGGTAACGCGATTAACATGCACGAACATAATGCAAAGGTCAAAAAAGTTTTAAGCAATGGCCACACACACTGTGTTGCCATATTTTTTTTTTTTAAAAACTTTAGTTTCCAGAAAAAAAACTTGTTTTTTGGTGGAAAAACTTGATATTAAAAATGAACTAAAACATGTATTTTTAAAATGTGTGCTTTAATGTGTGCTTTTTGGCAATTCGCTTTGTTCTCTCGTCGTCCCGCTATTTTGACCACTTCATTTCCCAAGAAAATCCGGAAGACTTGATCGTCAACTCTGAATGTATTACTATGTTTCCATGGCGAGTTAACTTGGGGTTAGGGTTTTCGTCGATTTAAGAAAATGGCGTTGCTAACTCGATAGTGTTTCCGTGCACAGCATCGAGTTGAGTTGAACTTGTCGATTTCATTTGACATTTTTGTTATTTTTTTACATTAAATGGCAAAAATAATAAATTATATTAAATGGCAGCATTCCCTTTGACAGATGGAACCCAGTTAAATCTTACAAGTTTCGTGGAGTTTCGTGGATTTAACGAAGAATAAATTTTTGTGCTTCAGACAGCATAGCAACCAGAAATGGAAAATATTTGCATAAAATACTGTTAATTTTTAGTATATATTTATAGTTTTGCAAATTAAATTAAATTCTTGCGCTACTACACTACCGAAATCTAAAACGTAAAATTTCTAGCTGTCAGAATTTCATAGTCCTTCTTTTCTACCACGTGTGAAAATTTTCCGAATAACACAGGACTTTATTGATTGTTTCGTTAGAGTGTTGCATTTTCCAATTGATTTTTAGCATGATATAGCGCAAATACTAAAAGATAACACCAAAGAAAACACTGCACATGTACAACAGATCCATAAAAAAGCATGTTTTCGTACGTGTAGTAAGTGCACATAAGTATGAAAAGTACATACGCCAACGACAGAATAATGCTGTCTCTCATTTCCAATGTACTCACAGTTGCAAAAAATTTAGAAAGGATTGCACAACAGCAAAAAGTAGTGAAAAAAGTACTACAAAAACTGATCCTTCATACAAATCGTATGGTAGAAAATGTTGGGTCATTTTGACCCAGACAAACGTGTAGTGCACATGCCAGTTTTTTGTTCCTGCTATGCACATATGTCACATGTGTACAATTTTTTCAATCTGGTTGCAAAGATAAAAGTTCAATAAATAAAATAGTATATTTTTCTTTTTAATTTTTGATATTTAATACATTTTTTTTTTGCAAATGAAAACTGCCTCGGGTCAATATGACCCCATAAACGGGTTTAAGGTTAAAGTCATTTGTTTTAGTTTTTAAGTTTCAGTTCGAAATAAATAGTCAACTCAACCAAAAGTTAAATTTGGTAATTGGCGCCCAACGTTGGGCAATGAAAAATGTAAATTCAATTAAAAAATTCAGCTATAAAATTCAACTATAAAATTCATCTATAAAATTCAACTATACAATTTAACTATAAAATTCATCTATAAAATTCATCTAAAAAACTCAACTATAAACTCAAACTTTATGATTCATCTATAAAATTCAATTATAATTCTATGGATTCAACTTTAAAAAAAAAAATGCAACTATAATTGTAGCAGCAACGCATTTTATTAATAATGAAACTAATGTAAGTTGACTGATTCATTTTTTAAAGGAATGATTCTTCAATCGAAACAAACTGCAAGAGCAGCTTATTGGGCTAAATTTCAAATAATTCCAAATAAACTGTGCTGAGTGATATATAAAATTTCTTTGTTATTATTGATTGCTCAAAATGTAAAATTGTCGCTACTTAAATAAATTAAATTAAAACAAATTAAAAGTGTACTAAGTAATAAATAAGATTGTTCAGAGGTTCATGAATAGCTCAATCAATCAGTTCTTAGACGTATCAGCCCTGATTTTCAGTCTTGATAACATTTCTTTTTCAAAGCAGCAAAGAGATAGCATAGAAATGAACGAAGGACAGCTTACGCAAGTAGTGAACGCTTTAGTGTCAGTATTTCTGTAGGGCCAGTTGTAACCAAGTTTGAAAGGGTCAAGATTATACAGGACACATCATGCGACGAATTCCTTGAAGTTGTAAAAACGCTTCCAGAATTTTCGGTTCAGCTCGAGTCATACGTATCGTGGCCTACGAGTTATTTAAACCATATGATGGTAGTTCTAGGCATTATCAAGCATTTACTATCATAAGAAACAAAGTTCGCGGTGCTGCCGATGCGCTCCTCTCCTTTTTCAGCACGGTATTAAATTTTGAGGCTATCATAGCCTATGGGTGGAACAAGCACTGTCGACTTTAAGACAGGGTTCTTCCAGCGTACTCCAGTTTTACGATGAGGTGGAGATAAAATTATCTTCTCTTGCAAATAACACAAAAATGTCTTACGAGGTAAGCATATCAAATGCTATTAATAAAAAATGCAGGGCTGACGCCCTTAAAGTTTTTATTTCCGGGCTAAAGAAGCCATTATGTGACACACTATTTGCGTCACAGCCAATCGATTTGCCATCTGCACTAGCACTGGCACAGGCACAGACACTAGCACCAGTGGCGTCCGTGGCGTAGTTGGTTAAAGTGCGTACCCTCTATGTCAACGAACCTGGAGACCCGGGTTCGAACCTCAGCAGCGACAGAAAATTATTTGAATTAAAATAATTTTTCTGTACGGCCGCCACCTCTCTGCAGACAATGACAAACTTCAGAGAGTAATCAAAATGCCATTGTTCTTCTTGAGAACAAGAACATTCCGTTCATCGCCGTTCGGAGTCGGCGTTAAAGCTGTAGGTCCGGTTTTTACTAGCACTGGCACAGGAGGTAGATGGAAATCACGAACGCAATGTGTTCGTTACTAGTTTTGCGAACAGGGCGGTCGATGCCTGAAGAAAAACCAATAATGTTCAGCAGAACAACAGCAGGGTTAACCTAGAAATTCAAAATAATAACAATAGGGAAATCTTTAAACAGGGAACTGCAAAAAAACTCATTTATCTAGGCAGTATAAACCCAATAGGAATGAGTATTTTAGACAGGGGAGGGGCAGTGAAAAGTTCCGTCAAGACAATTTCATCAGCCAGAACCGTCAAGAATTCAGTCGAGAGGTACAGCCACGTCCAGAACCAATGGACATAGACCCGACTTCGTCTTGCTGGAGACAAAACAAAAAATTCACAAATCCTCGAAATGACCAGTTTTTAAAACGCCAGGCGTTATCCTTCATACCGGTCCAACATTTCAAAGGGTAAATCAAGAGGAAAATTAGAACGCCAGCATGAGCTGGGTCAGAGTTGTCATATGAGGAGTCAGCTGAATCCACAGTCGAAGAATACGAAGCTTAAGATTTTATTGTCGTCAAATATCGTTAAAAGGCGTTTATTAATAATAGTTCTCAGTGAACCGTGCTGCAATATAGACGTGTTTTCTTTAAATGTTTCTCTTCTTATAGAAAATATAATTTTTTGCGCAATGTGCGCTATCGAAATTGCAGCCGTTGTAAACAAGCGTGATAGCATAAAAGGCATCGTTTTGTGGTCGATTTTTTAATTTGCAATGTGCTGATTTAACTGACATTTTTCTAAAAACTTTTAACAGTTCGCCAAATTTGTTATGGCAGTGCGATTCTTGTGTCGATTTGTCTGATTCGACTCCATTCTAAAATTTTAATGTACTATCTATTCAATTAAACGAGATAAAAAAAAATCAACGACTTTTACTCAAAACTCTCTGTCGTTACTAATTGGATCAAAAAAGAAAAAAGAGCAACGCAAAGGAGAAAGGAAGAGTGTTCCTATTATTAATTTTAATAGTTTATCAACCTTGTCGTTACCGACTGCTACGAAACCTGCTCTCACAGAAAATGAGCAGTTTGTCGGTGCCATCGGTGAAGAGGCTGCTGTAAATGATTGGGTCACAGTCGGCACAAAACCGAAAATTCGCTCTATCAAGAAGAGCAAGAGCATATTCGGTACAGCAGCGGATTGTGATTCTCTGAATGTGGTGCATACATTGAAATACTTGCATGTATCAAAATTTAATATTCAAACGGAACCGGACGCTATATGTAGTTTTGTAGCCGGTAAACTCAATATAAATGCCAACATGCTTACTTGCTATAAGCTTATCAAAAAAGATGCGGACGTATCTAAATTACGGTTCGTAAATTTTAAGCTAGGTGTGCCATCTTCCCTATACAGCAAAGTTTTTGATAAGAAAATTTTGCCTCTTTCTGTCAAACTAAGTCCGTTTATCTCATATGATAAGCCAAAAAACTACAACGAAATTGCTTCTCTTCCATAACATGCGGGGGAGACTTCACTTCTTTCCCCCAAACATCACTTCAACCAGTATCAACAAAGCGTACTCTTCGCAAAGAGCATATATTGTAAAGAGGTTTCATGAACTTAACAAAGCACTGTTAATGTTAATTATAAGCGGCCGAGTTTAATTCCTATCGAAAGCATCACCGTGAATGACATTTTTTCACTCTCCCACGAGCGCATCAAAATTTTTTGGGAGTGGCAGCTAGAACTTGAGACGAACGCATGAATGAAACTTCCACTATTTTTACCGTTTTTCATTTGTATGTATGGATGTGTGTCCGCCTCCTAGCTGACATAAAATAAATTTGCGATATCTGACCTTTTTCCGATCTTATTTGTTAGGCATGATTTTTGTTGATTTTAGCTTAGCTTTGTGTTGTTGTTTTGTGCATTGCTTTGTGTTGTTGGTATCCTTTGCACTGAGTGTGTTGTTCGTTGATCACAAAACAGATTCATTACTAATGGTGTTTTCGTTTCTACAAAAAAATGTTGCCTTTTCATTGCCCTCTTCTTTTTTCGTGTTCGATTGTAAAATAAGTGCAAACGGGTGAAAAAAATCTATGTTCGTTTCTTAAAATGTTACATTTATATAGGGCAAAAAAGGCACATTTCTTGCCCTGCAAAAGTTTATGAGGGGAGAATATTGCCCTGAAAATCAGCTGATTACTTTAAACGAAAATATTATGAAATGCGTGTGTTAGACAAGGATAAATATATGCATTCATAATTTGACACTTAATAATATTTTTAATATGCCAAATTTTTTATTTTTGATTGAGTAAGCAGGGCAGTGTTTTGTGTTCAAAACCTGCACTTTTTCAGAGTTGAGTGCAACACTTGAAAAATGTTGCACTGTGGTAGGGCAACATTTTTTTGTAGAAACGAAAAGACCATCAGATCAAACATTAAAGAAATTTTGCGGGAAACATTGCGGAAATCGTTTAAAGGTCATTTTGAAGCTACATATTTACGAGTGAAATTATTTTGAATAATGTGGTTAAAATCGAAATACATATGGAATATATTTTGATGAAAAATCATTTATTAGCATCTAAACTTTTTTAATTTTTTTTTGTTTTTATTTTTTAAAATATGCATCTGATAATTTTTGGACATACTTGTTCAAGTTCGAAAAGAAAACAACTTTAACAAAAAAGAAATATGCACCTCAAATGTTGGTATTCTTATAAGCTTATCCTATATTATTTTAAAAATTACAAAACATTATTTGAATAAAATTAACAAAAACATAACACGAAATGATCTTGTTAATTTTGATATATTAACAAATAATTATTTATTTATTTCATGTGTATAAAATCAAAGCCAATTAAGGCCAATATGATAACAAGTACATAAATCTAAATTTATATTTTATATTAATAATGTTTACAATAATTTAAGTTAAAGTATTTTATTACTTACATACTTACTTATCTGGCGCTTACAACCGAAGGTCGGTTTTGGCCTCGTATAATAAATTGCACCAGCCATTTCTATTTTGCGCTTGCTGGCGCCAGTTGGAAACACCAAGTGTAGTCAGGTTATCCAACGCCTGATCTTTCTAACGATGGATCTAACGAGGGAGGACGATCCTCACAAGGCAACGCGTGAGGGTCAAGGGGGCGATCTTCACATGGCAACATGTCTGACTGCCTCAACCTGGTGAGGCCAGCATTATCCATGTCGAACTCGTCTCAAGTCGTCTCAAACCTCTGCGTGGTGTCCTCTAGAAACGGCAAACTGGCAACCGTTAGTTTGACGGCTAATGTGAGCGGCGGGCTCCCCCTGCCTTTAAAGGGTTGTGCGTTGGGTTTGAAGCCCACCACGTAAAAACAAAATTTCAATGAAACGCATAAGAAATAAGATAAAAATGATCCCCAAATCTGATGACGACTACCGCAAACGAAAAACTGACAATGATTTACGGATATGCACCTGGAACGTCCGAACCCTTAATTGGGATGGTGCCTCTATCCAACTGATAGATATCTTAGAAAGATACAGAGCTGATATCACTGCAATCCAAGAAATGCGATGGAAGGGACAGGGTTGCTTACGGCAAGCATCCTGTGATATCTACTACAGCGGCCATGCGGAGAAGCACGAATTTGGATGCGGATTCGTGGTTGGCAAGCGACTACGGCATCATGTCCTGCGATTCACACCTGTGAACGAATGACTTGCCATAATCCGTGTCAAGGCAAGATTCTTCAATATAAGCCTGATTTGTGCGCACGCTCCGACAGAAGACAAGGACGATGAGACCTAAGACAGCTTCTACGAGCGCCTTGAAGAGGCCTATGAGCGCAGCCCCCGCCACGACATAAAAATCGTGCTTGGTGACTTCAACGCCAAGGTGGGAAAAGAAAATATCTTTGGTCCAACAGTCGGAAAGTTCAGCCTCCACGACAATACCTCCGATAACGGAATGAGGCTGATTGACTTTGCCGCAGCGCGAAACATGGTCGTTAGTAGCACTAGATTCAAGCATCTCGATATTCATAAAGCAACTTGGCTGTCTCCTGATCAAAAGACGCGTAACCAAATTGATCACGTTTTGATTGACGGAAGGCACTCTTCCAGTGTTTTAGATGTACGCACGATCCGTGGTGCCAATATAGACTCGGATCATTATCTTGTCGCACCCAAGATCCGTACACGCCTGTGCGCAACGAAGAATGCGCGCAATCCAGCACAGAGAAAGCTAGACGTCGAAAAGCTGCAATCAAAGCAAACAGCCGAAGACTTCGCTACTCGACTCTCACTCCTGCTTCAAGAAAGCACTCCTCCGATCGACGATATATGCGCGCAGTGGAATCACATTTCCCACTCTATGCGTACGGCTGCCGAAGAGGTGATAGGCTATCACCGCCCTCGCCGAAACCAGTGGCACGACCAAGAGTGTCGCGACGCCACTGCAGAAAAAGACGCCGCCTACAAAGCCACCCTGCAGTCGGTTGTAACGCGTGCTGCTAAAGAGCGATACAAAGAGAAGAGGAGGGAAGAGAGACGCATTTTCAGGCGAAAGAAAAGGGAAGCAGAAATGCGTGAGTGCGAGAAAATTGAGATGCATGGTGACAGGAATGAGGTCCGAAAATTTTTCGAAAAAATAAGACGCCTGGCCGATGGTTTCAAGACCGGGGCCTCTTCCTGCAAGGATGAAAATGGGAATCTAGTGACAGATATCCAGAGTACACTGGTGATGTGGAGGAAACACTTCTCTAGGCTTCTGAATGGTGACGACGACAACAATCCCGCCAATAGAGATGATATCCCGGAAATCCCAATTGTGGACGACAGCGTTGAAGTTCCGCTGCCCGACCATAGTGAAGTCTTGAAAGCTATAGCTCGGCTTAAAAACAACAAAGCCGCAGGAGCCGATGGCTTACCGACTGAGCTCTTCAAGAATGGAGGCGAAGCTCTATTTAAATGCATTCATGAGCTTCTATGCAGAATATGGTCGGAAGAATGCATTCCAAACGATTGGAACCTCAGTGTGCTCTGCCCAATCCACAAGAAAGGCGATCCCACAATTTGCGCCAACTACCGTGGGATAAGCCTTCTGAATATCGCATATAAGGTCCTGTCGAGCGTATTATGTGAAAGACTAAAGCCCATCGTAAACCAGCTGATTGGACCTTATCAGTGTGGCTTCAGACCTGGCAAATCCACCATAGACCAGATATTTACGCTACGACAAATCTTGGAGAAGACCCTAGAAAAACAGATCGACACACACCATCTTTTTGTCGATTATAAAGCCGCCTTCGACAGTCCTATAAGGAATTATCTATACTCCACCATGTCTGAATTTGGTATTCCTGCAAAGCTCATCCGTCTTTGCAGAATGACACTGAGCAACACCAGCAGCACAGTTAAGATCGGGAAGGATCTCACTCCTCCATTCGATACCAAACGAGGTTTCAGACAAGGTGATTCCTTATCGTGCGACTTTTTCAACCTAATGATGGAGAAGATCATCCGAGCTGCTGATTTGAGACGCAGCGGCACGATATTCTACAAAAGTATTATGCTGCTGGCGTATGCTGATGATATCGATATCATTGGCCATAATACGCGCGAAGTCAGTTCAGCATTCTCCAGATTAGCGAAAGAGTCGAGTCGAATGGGTCTTGCAGTGAACGCAGATAAGACGAAATACCTAGTGTCAACAAATAAACAATCCCAGCGTCTTGGAAACCACGTCACTGTTGACAACATCTCCTTCGAGGTTGTTAAGGACTTCGTCTACCTGGGATCCAGCATTAACTCTTTCAACGATGTCAGTATTGAGATAAAACGAAGGATAACTCTTGCCAACAGGTGTTACTTTGGGCTGAGTAGGCAATTGAGAAGCAGAGCCCTCTCTCGACGAACAAAACTCACGCTCAAAAAGTCACTAATCATGCCCGTCCTATTATATGCAGCACAAACCTGGACGTTGAGCAGTTCTGATGAAAAGACTCTGGAAGCCTTCGAGAGAAAGATCCTTCCTAAAATCTTCGGTCCAATCTGCGTCAATGGCGAGTACCGAATTCGATGGAACCACGAGCTGTATGAGCTGTACGCTGACATCGACATAGTTAAGCGCATTAAAATCGAGCGGCTCCGCTGGCTAGGTCATGTTGAGCGAATGGAAAACGACGCTCCAGCGAAAAAAATATTCGATTCGGTGCCCGGTGGTGGTCAACGCAGAAGAGGACGCCCACATCTTCGTTGGAAGGATCAGGTGTTGGATAACCTGACCACGCTTGGTGTTTCCACCTGGCGCCAGCAAGCGCAGAACAGAAATGTCTGGCGCAATTTCTTATTCGACGCCAAAACCGACTTACGGTTCTAAACGCCAGATAAGAAGAAGAAAGATCTTTCTAACGAAGATGTGGGCGTCCTCTTCTGCGTTGACCACCACCGGGCACCAAATCGAATATTTTTTTCGCTGGCTTGTCGTTTTCCATTCGCTCAACATGACCTAGCCAGCGGAGCCACTCGATTTTAATGCGCTTAACTATGTCGATGTCAGCGTAGAGCTCATACAGCTCGTGGTTCCATCGAATTCGGTACTCGCCATTGACGCAGATTGGACCGAAGATCTTACGAAGGATCTTTCTCTCAAAGGCTCCCAAAGTCCTTTCATCAGAACTGCTCAACGTCCAGGTTTGTGCTGCATATAATAGGACGGGCATGATTAGTGACTTTTTGAGCGTGAGTTTTGTTCGTCGAGAGAGGGCTCTGCTTCTCAATTGCCTACTCAGCCCAAAGTAACACCTGTTGGCAAGATCCTTCGTTTCCTTCGTATTTCAATACTGACATCGTTGAAAGAGTTTACACTGGATCCCAGGTAGACGAAGTCACCTTAACAACCTCGAAGGAGATGTTGCCAACAGTTACGTGGTTTCCAAGACGCTGGGACTGTTTATTTGTTGACACTAGGTATTTCGTCTTATCTGCGTTCACTACAAGACCCATTCGACTCGACTCTTTCGCTAACCTGGAGAATGCTGCACTGACTTCGCGCGTATTATGGCCAATGATATCGATATCATCAGCATACGCCAGCAGCATAATACTTTTGCAGCATATCGTGCCACTGCGTCTCAAATCAGCAGCTCGGATGATCTTCTCCATCATTAGGTTGAAAAAGTCGCACGATAAGGAATCACCTTGTCTGAAACCTCGTTTGGTATCGAATGGAGGAGTGAGGTCCTTCCCGATTTTAACTGTGCTGCTGGTGTTGCTCAGTGTCATTCTGCAAAGGCGGATGAGCTTTGCAGGAATACCAAATTCAGACATGGTGGAATATAGATGATTCCTTAGTGGGCTGTCGAAGTCGGCTTTGTAATCGACAAAAAGATGGTGTGTGTCGATTTGTTTTTCTGGGGTCTTCTCCAAGATTTGTCGTAGCGTAAATATCTGGTCTATGGTGGATTTGTCAGGTCTGAAGCCACACTGATAAGGTCCAATCAGTTGGTTTACGATGGGCTTCAGTCTTTCACATAATACGCTCGACAGGACCTTATATGCGATATTCAGAAGACTTATCCCACGGTAGTTGGCGCAAATTGTGGGATCGCCTTTCTTGTGGATTGGGCAGAGCACACTGAGGTTCCAATCGTTTGGAATGCATTCTTCCGACCATATTCTGCATAGAAGCTCATGAATGTATTTAAATAGAGCTTCGCCTCCATTCTTGAAGAACTCAGCAGGTAAGCCATCGGCTCCTGCGGCTTTGTTGTTTTTAAGCCGAGCTATAGCTTTCAAGACTTCACTATGGTCGGGCAGCGGAACTTCAACGCTGTCGTCCGAAATTGGGGATTCCGGGATATCATCTCTATTGGCGGGATTGTTGTCGTCGTCGCCATTCAAAAGCCTAGAGAAGTGTTCCCTCCACATCATCAGTGTACTCTGGATATCTGTCACTAGATTCCCATTTTCATCCTTGCAGGAAGAGGCCCCGGTCTTGAAACCATCGGCCAGGCGTCTTATTTTTTCGAAAAATTTTCGGACCACATTCCTTTCACCATGCATCTCAATTTTCTCGCACTCACAAATTTCCGCTTCCCTTTTCTTTCGCCTGAAAATGCGTCTCTTTTCCCTCCTTTTCTCTTTGTATCGCTCCTTAGCAGCACGCGTTACATCCGACTGTAGGATGGCTTTGTAGGCGGCATCTTTTTCTGCAGTGGCGTCGCGACACTCTTGGTCGTGCCACTGGTTTCGGCGAGGGCGGTGATATCTAATCACCTCTTCGGCAACCGTACGCATAGAGTGGGAAATATGATTCCATATATCGCGCATATATCGTCGATCGGAGGAGTGCTTTCTTGAAGCAGGAGTGAGACTCGAGTAGCGAAGTCTTCGGCTGTTCGTTTTGATTGCAGCTTTTCGACGTCTAGCTTTCTCTGTGCTGGAATTCGCGCATTCTTGGTTGCGCACAGGCGTGTACGGATCATGGCTGCGACAAGATAATGATCCGAGTCTATATTGGCACCACGGATCGTGCGTACATCTAAAACACTGGAAGAGTGCTTTCCGTCAATCAAAACGTGATCAATTTGGTTGCGCGTCTTTTGATCAGGAGACAGCCAAGTTGCGTTATGAATATTGAGATGCTTGAATCTAGTGCTACTAACGACCATGTTTCGCGCTGCGGCAAAGTCAATCAGCCTCATTCCGTTATCGGAGTTATTGTCGTGGAGGCTGAACTTTCCGACTGTTGGACCAAAGATATTTTCTTTTCCCACCTTGGCGTTGAAGTCACCAAGCACGATTTTTATGTCGTGGCGGGGGCTGCGCTCATAGGCCTCTTCAAGGCTTTCGTAGAAGCTGTCTTTGGTCTCATCGTCCTTATCTTCTGTCGGAGCGTGCGCACAAATCAGGCTTATGTTGAAAAATCTTGCCTTAATACGGATTAAGGCAAGTCGTTCGTTCACAGGTGTGAATCGCAGGACATGATGCCGTAGTCTCTTGCCAAGCTCAAATCCGCATCCAAATTCGTGCTTCTCCGCATGGCCGCTGTAGTAGATATCACAGGATGCTTGCCGTGAGCAACCCTGTCCCTTCCATCGCATTTCTTGGATAGCAGTGATATCAGCTTTGTATCTTTCTAAGATATCTATCAGTTGGATAGAGGCACCATCCCAATTAAGGGTTCGGACGTTCCAGGTGCATATCCGTAAATCATTGTCAGTTTTTCGTTTGCGGTAGTCGTCATCAGATTTGGGGATAATTTTTATCTTTTTTCTTGTCGTTTTCATTGAAATTTGTTTTTACGTGGTGGGCTTCAAACCCAACGCACAACCCTTTAAAGGCAGGGGGAGCCCGGGGCTCAGATTAGCCGTCAAACTAACGGTTGCCAGTTTGCCGTTTCTAGAGGACACCACGCAGAAGTTTGAGTCGACTTGAGACGAGTTCGACATGGATAACGCTGGCCTCACCAGGTTGAGGCAGTCAGACACGTTGCCATGTGAAGATCGCCCCCTTGACCCTCACGCATTGCCTTGTGAGGATCGTTCTCCACGTAAAATGTTTAAAATATCTTTTGACGTAGAATACGTCATTCTCGGAGGTAAGTAGGGTGGTTGATAGTGATCAGGTGTCGGTATTTATATCACTTTTTGAGCCTTTGGTGGGCCTAAAGTACTGATCGTACAATGTTGATGTTAGCACTTGTTGGTCTGCTTGATCCTCACTGCGACAAAAATTCATGTTAGAACTCTCTAACTTATATAAATTTTACACAATTACATGAAATATAAAGCCAACATTTGATGTTTTTATTTGCTTAAACTTGCTACCTATTTATCGACAGTTTCCGGTTTTATCGACAAAACCATAAAATTTGTATGGGAGCCCCCCTAAGGAGTGGTCGGAGGGAATAGGTGTCAAAGGCAAAAATGTTCCTTTTGCAAAAGTAATGGGGGTCGAATAAATAAACAAAAATCATAAAATTTGTATGGGAGCCCCCTAAGGAGTGGACGCAGGAAATAAGTGTTAAAGACAAAAATGTTCCTTTTGCAAAAGTAATGGGGGTCGGTGATACATATTAACCCTTTTTGGCACAAACACAATAAAATTTGTATGGGAGCCCCCTAAGGAGTGGTCGGAGGGAATAGGTGTCAAACGAAAAAATGTTAATTTTTCCAAAAATAATGGGGGTCGGTGAGACATATTAACCCTCTCCGGCACTCTCTTAAAGGTCATATGCTCAGGTGTATGGCATAAAAATACAAAATCCATAAAATTTGTATAGGAGCCCCCCTAAGGAGTGGTCGGAGGGAATAGGTGTCAAAGGCAAAAATGTTCCTTTTGCAAAAGTAATGGGGGTCGGTGATACATATTAACCCTTTCCGGCACAAAAACCATAAAATTTGTATGGGAGCCCCCTAAGGAGTGGTCGGAGGGAATAGGTGTCAAAGGAAAAAATGTTCCTTTTGCAAAAGTAATGGAGGTCGGTCATACATATTAACCCTCTCCGGCACTCTTTTAACCCTGCAGTAGTCGCGTACCTAAATGTGACGAGAGTGGTCGCGCGGATTACATATGTAATCCGTTTTTTAAAGTTTAAAATAAGAGATGGCAATTTGAAAATGCTTAGTTATTTGTTTTAATTTTTATTATTACTTTATTTTATATTATATTTGTTTAAAAAATAAACTTAAACATAATTCTTATAGTACGTATAATCAATGAATATCGATTGCAGACAATTGTGAAATTCATAATTTTGCATGACTGGATTACATATGTAATCCGCGCGACTACTGCAGGGTTAAAGGTCATATGCTCAGGTGTATGGAATAAATATTTTGCTAAATATTTTTTAAAAAAGATGTCACCAAAAGCGAATTGAATAATTCTACGTCTTGTGTTACGACATAGTCGAAACTAATGTATCTTCTTTAACCTACCTATTTGCTTTGATGACTTGATGATCCTCATATTCTTCGGATTTAGAATTGAAAAAGCATCGCATTATTGTGTCGGAAATTGGAACGAAACGATGGAATTGCCGTGTTCCGAGCTAAAATTTCCGAACTAAAATTTCTTCTCCCTTAACATATACATATGATATTCCTTTTATATTTTATATTTAATAGACATATCTTCAAGAGTAAGAATTTAATTTATTTTTGTCCTTTGCAGTCTTGCTCTTGCAACTTCACGCTTTGTTGTTCCTCCAATACCATCACATGCGATTTTTCCATGCGATGTTGCAAAAAAATTCCATTCTGCATCAAGTCCAAAATCAATTTTGTGGTGGCAGATATTTGTGAAGTTTTTTTTATTTGATATTGACTCGCAGCACCGTCTGAAAAATAAATTAACTTTTGAACAGCTGGTAAGTCAATCAAAATGTAGAGAACACGGCAATTCCATCGTTTCGTTCCAATTTCCGACACAATAATGCGATGCTTTTTCATTTCCAAATCCGAAGAATATGAGGATCATCAAGTCATCAAAGCAAATAGGTAGGTTAAAAAAGATAATTAAAATATTTTACGTATTAACATAAATATTTTCCTTCTCAAATTTTTTCAGTTGATGTTCAATTTGCTTTAATGTTTTTTATTAATGTTGAAAAAATATTTATATATGAGAAAATAAAAAAGTAAACTTGTGCTCATCATTAGGTGTGTTTTTTTGGCATCGCTGTATACGCTTGTGCTTAACTTTTTTCTTCAGCATTGCGTGTTATTGTCAAATATTGAACATTATTATTAATAAGCAAAAATTGATAAACATTTTTTTGCTAAAATATTATAACATTTGAGTGCTTACCGTTACACCTTGTGCTATCATATCCTCCAGAATATTGGAATAAGCAAATTTTTTCTTTCTGGCATGCTTGAATTCGTCCTTTCTGGCCATGTAGCATTTGAGGAATCCTAAGGTCTCCTCACGACTCCATTTCTTGCGTTTACTGCTAGAATATATAAAAATTGAATTTTTTGTACTAGCAACATAGCCGTATAAGGTTAATGATATCTTACCACTCATTGTTGGCCATTCTGTGCCAATAAAATAAAATTGATTATTTGCAGCTTTTGATAGTGATTTTTTTTTTATTTTATATGACATAAACATGGTTGTTTTTCAAAAAGTGATGCCAATAAATTACGTAGACTATCATTTTCTTGATCTGGCAATAGTGTTTCTATCGGCGACTATGACCTAAGCGGCTATAATTATCCTGTCTTAGCTAAGCATTCTTTGTATGAGAAAATATTGTTAAGCGTATATAGCGATGCAAAAAAAAGAACCTATTATAAACGAAAGAGTGTAAAATACGAAAATGGTTAGTTATTTGAGGTTATATTCACGAAATTATATTCAATGTCTCAATAGTTATGTTTAGTTACATTCCAAACGAAAAATTAAAGCTTGTATTAGAAAAAATCTAAAGAATATCTTAAAAAACACATATTATACAAGGCGAAATATCATTAAGTTTGAAGGGCTGTATCTTCCAAACGAAGAGAATACCAAACTCAGAGTTTTAACTGAAGTAAGATATTTTTATGTATTTTATTGTGAATAAATTTGAAATGTGTTATAAAATTGTGGCATATTTTAATAAGTTTATTTCTTTTATAATTCTTAAAAAACATATTTTTTAAGAATTATATTGTGAGCTTAATGCCAAATAATTCATGAAGCAACAGGTTGCTACAACAACAAAGTTCTTTGCAGAACTTAAACCAAGCTGACTAGACCATGGTTTCGTCGGACGCTACTCCGACTCATCAGTAGTCTCCGTGGTTCTAGCAGTCCACTAACTTTGACAAGCTAATAGGCGCAAGATCAATAAAACCAAAGAGGAATTATAGAAGCGCTATACTTTGTCAAAGCAATGTTTTTCTACTCTTTTGCTAGTCGCAAAATTTCAAAAAGTTGACTGCATTGATTCTGCAAAGATTTTGTTGTTGCGCTTTTTTGTTTACTTCTTTATCACGTATCAATCTAGGTTCCAACATTTTGTTGGTATTAAACCATAGAAGGCGTGAAGAAGGTTTTTTTTTTTGAAAGCAGATGTTTATTATATGCGCAGACATATAATATTACATCATGTTTTCGTAGGTCGTGCTCGCACCAGTTTACATGAGTTATAAAATTGTGGCATATTTTAATAAGTTTATTTCTTTTATAATTCTTAAAAAACATATTTTTTAAGAATTATATTGTGAGCTTAATGCCAAATAATTCATGAAGCAACAGGTTGCTACAACAACAAACTGCTAGTGGACTGCTAGAACCACTGAGACTACTGATGAGTCGGAGTAGCGTCCGACGAAACCATGGTCTAGTCAGCTTGGTTTAAGTTCTGCAAAGAACTTTGTTGTTGTAGCAACCTGTTGCTTCATGAATTATTTGGCATTAAGCTCACAACATAATTCTTAAAAAATATGTTTTTTAAGAATTATAAAAGAAATAAACTTATTAAAATATGCCACAATTTTATAACTCATGTAAACTGGTGCGAGCACGACCTACGAAAACATGATGTAATATTATATGTCTGCGCATATAATAAACATCTGCTTTCAAAAAAAAAAACCTTCTTCACGCCTTCTATGGTTTAATACCAACAAAATGTTGGAACCTAGATTGATACGTGATAAAGAAGTAAACAAAAAAGCGCAACAACAAAATCTTTGCAGAATCAATGCAGTCAACTTTTTGAAATTTTGCGACTAGCAAAAGAGTAGAAAAACATTGCTTTGACAAAGTATAGCGCTTCTATAATTCCTCTTTGGTTTTATTGATCTTGCGCCTATTAGCTTGTCAAAGTTAGTGGACTGCTAGAACCACTGAGACTACTGATGAGTCGGAGTAGCGTCCGACGAAACCATGGTCTAGTCAGCTTGGTTTAAGTTCTGCAAAGAACTTTGTTGTTGTAGCAACCTGTTGCTTCATGAATTATTTGGCATTAAGCTCACAATATAATTCTTAAAAAATATGTTTTTTAAGAATTATAAAAGAAATAAACTTATTAAAATATGCCACAATTTTATAACTCATGTAAACTGGTGCGAGCACGACCTACGAAAACATGATGTAATATTATATGTCTGCGCATATAATAAACATCTGCTTTCAAAAAAAAAAAACCTTCTTCACGCCTTCTATGGTTTAATACCAACAAAATGTTGGAACCTAGATTGATACGTGATAAAGAAGTAAACAAAAAAGCGCAACAACAAAATCTTTGCAGAATCAATGCAGTCAACTTTTTGAAATTTTGCGACTAGCAAAAGAGTAGAAAAACATTGCTTTGACAAAGTATAGCGCTTCTATAATTCCTCTTTGGTTTTATTGATCTTGCGCCTATTAGCTTGTCAAAGTTAGTGGACTGCTAGAACCACTGAGACTACTGATGAGTCGGAGTAGCGTCCGACGAAACCATGGTCTAGTCAGCTTGGTTTAAGTTCTGCAAAGAACTTTGTTGTTGTAGCAACCTGTTGCTTCATGAATTATTTGGCATTAAGCTCACAATATAATTCTTAAAAAATATGTTTTTTAAGAATTATAAAAGAAATAAATTTGAAATTTTTAAACTTATGCCCACCAGAGATATTCGACCACAAAATTAGTTAAATTCTCAAAATTTCCATTTTTAAGAGGTTGAAAAAAAAAAACTTGGTAAGTCAGAAAGTTGAAAAAAAATTATATTTAAACTACTTGCTAAGATGTACTTTAAAAAAGAAAAAATAAGTCGACAAGTAATTGCCTTCTATAAAAAAGTTCTTAAAGTTGCAAAATATAAAGATTTTAACAAAAAAGTTTCACCATTTTTTTTAATATGAATAAATTATTTAATTATCACTTCTTGCATGTGAGATTTAAGTTAAAAGTGTGTTTAATGTCATGGTTTTTAATTCATCACTCTATGTTAAACAGGAACTGATAAATTAAGGTAACCGTAAAGGCTTACAACCGCCTTAAACTCTACAGTAGAGTGTCCCTTATTTTGCGATTTTTGGAAATGTCAAGAGGCTGAAAGGTTTTTTTATGCGTTTTTATATTCTAAGAACGAAACTAAAAAAAAATTTTGTTTACGACAACGTTTACCCGTGCCAATCGGGCCCGAAAGTTTCGAAAAAATGCCCATATTAGGCCATATTTGCACAAATTAAAAAAAAAATCTTTTCTCTGCTTTTTCTAAATGTTTTACATTTTTTGGAACACATACATAAGAAATATGATATCTACAAAGTTTTTTTTATGGTGGGCGTGGTTACCGCCCCTGCTGCGTCGAAATTTCTCCCGCAGCCTTTTCCCACTTTTTCATGAAATTAGTGCAATTTAGGTATTAATATCAACAATAAATAAATACATTTTTATTATGCTAAAAGTATGATTACATTTCATTAAATTCACATTATGTACTTACAAAAATTAACAATAAATTAAAAAACTAGTATTTTACCCTGTGGCGGGCGCGCAACAAGCTAATACCTACACTAAGGGAAATATCCACACCTCAGTATAAATGTTATTTAAATATTTACGTGGATAAATCAAATGTTTTCCTTACAACTCGTTTTTTTCCCGTATTTGAATTTTATTTATACCACACACCTACACACACATTCCATATAGCGGCCAAGCAGCCGCCAAGCAGCAGCAGCGTCGCACTCTGTTCCTGCAGTTATTTGTTGCCGTTGCAGGTTCTTATAGTTCTCGTTTAGTTTGTGTTACAAGGATAATATATAATGCACGTTTGGTCAATATGATTTGTGATTGCGATGGGTGATGTGTGCGATGATGAATTTATGTAGGGTGGAGTGACAAACCGATATTTTCTCAAAAATATCTTGCAACGGTTGTCACTTACCTGCATATTTGCTTCATACTTTCTCTTACTTTTTCTTCCTCTTTTCTTCCTCTTTTCTTCCTCGTTTCTTCCTCCTCTTCAACTTAAATATGTTGTTTTTTAAAATCAATATTTTTATATAAATTTTCTTAAAATGCGATAGTTTTATTTTCAAATAGTAAATATTTGAAAGATATTTAAATATATTCGTGCATAATTTTAATATATTTTTTATTGATTTTATTTTAAATATTTTAATATTTTATATAATAAAAAAGTATTTAAATAAATTTTAAATATTTACGTAGTCGGTTTAAGTAAATGCGTTATTGGTGCAAAAATGACTCGCTTTTTGGATAAATTAAAAAAGTTTTTGGATAAATTTAATATTTTTTCCCCTTAGTGTACAAGCAGTCTTATTGCGGCTTTTCAACCGAAATCATAGTTTTTTTTATAAATAAAAGATATCAAAAACCAAAAATGTATGCCCCTGGAGGGTTAAATTATAATAAGAAATACAAATTAATTAAAAAAGACAGAGCCTTATTTGGAGTTTTTATGCTATTCATTATTATCGGAATCCGTCAAGTCTGTATTTTTATAGTTCTACTATACATCAAAGTCTGGTTTGAAGCTACTAATAGCATAAAAGCTCCAAATCAGGATCTGTCTTTTTTAAAAGATTTGGTCGCATAGAAGACAATTAACAAAAAATATCCATTGCTGCATGTCAAAAATTTGGTCGGCATCTTTGGTACCTTGGCGAAGAACTTGTAGCACTCGCTTTTTTCGATGATGCATTTTCTATTGAGAGAAAACGCAGTATGGTGACAGCATTGTAAGCTCAGAAGTTTCCATGTAATCATCCAATCGCAAACCCAAATTCTTTAAATGAATGGACAAAAAAGATTTAGATTGTTTTGCATCTTGTCGAACAACAAATCTATTTCGTAGGTTTAGTTTGACATTCAATTTTTTAAAATATGATTCTGACGAATGGGAAAAAGATGAAGAATACCAAAGAGTAAAAAATTATTTTAAAGATCTTTGTATTGTAAATGATATTGCGGAGCGTGGGGTACAACTTGCTCAAGAATTTCTCGAGCTTACAAAATCAGAAGCGCAGCTACAAAACCTACTTTTGTGGCCCAAAATACTCGAAAAATATACTCGAACTGTCAAAAAAAAAAAAAAATACATACTCTTAAAAAAAACTTATAATTAATTTGTATTTCTTATTAAAATTTAACCCTTCAGGGGGCATATATTTTTGGTTTTTGATATTTTTTATTTATAAAAAAAACTATGATTTCGGTTGAAAAGCCGCAATAAGACTGATTGTAGGTATTAGCTTGTTGCGCGCCCGCCGCAGGTTAAAATACTAGTTTTTAATTTATTGTTAATTTTTGTAAGTACATAATGTGAATTTAATGAAATGTAATCATACTTTTAGCATAATAAAAATGTATTTATTTATTGTTGATATTAATACCTAAATTGCACTAATTTCATGAAAAAGTGGGAAAAGGCTGCGGGAGAAATTTCGACGCAGCAGGGGCGGTAACCACGCTTACCATAAAAAACTTTGTAGATATCATATTTCTTATGTATGTGTTCCAAAAAATGTAAAACATTTAGAAAAAGCAGAGAAAAGATTTTTTTTTTAATTTGTGCAAATATGGCCTAATATGGGCATTTTTTCGAAACTTTCGGGCCCGATTGGCACGGGTAAACGTTGTCGTAAAAAAAAGTTTTAGTTTCGTTCTTAGAATATAAAAACGCATAAAAAAACCTTTCAGCCCCTTGACATTCCCAAAAATCGCAAAATAAGGGACACTCTACTCTACAGGTAGCAAGGCGACTATGGCCGCCATTTTGAAAGTACAGTTGAATGCCATTATTTTTAGTGCGGTTCTGATATCCCAATATATTGAAAAAATTTCAATAAACATTTTTAAAAAGGGTCGAGCAACCAACTTTCGTTTTTTTGGAACACTTGATTTGGATTTGGACTCATATAGCTGTAGAAGTAAACCTAAATTTACATTTTTATTAAAAATGTTTATAAAAATGTATGTAACCGTTTTATATTCTATGTTATGTAATAAGTTTAATTTTCTTTTTTAATGCAAATAAAGTTGTGGAAATAACCTTAAATTTAAATTCCCTAATTACTTAATTTTACACAAGATTACCCCTAGAACAGAACAAAAGAAATTACAATATTAAATTGAAAAATATTTATTTACTTTTACAAATATCGATATTAATTTATTAAAGTTTTTATCTAGGTATTGACAAGATATATTGCAATTTCATAAAAAAAAAAGTTTTCTTACTTTATTTATTATTTATTGAAATAAGTTTTTAAGTAATTACATGTTAATAAAATTAATTTTCTTTGATAAATGATCCGTAAAAATTTTTTTGAAGATTAATATCTCTCTCAACATATAAAATTTCTTAAAAATATGTAATGATGTAATGTAATGTAATATGTAATGAAAAAATAATGTTATTAATAATTAATTATAGAAATACAAGAAATTATCAAGTGATAATATGAAGCAATATATTGGATTACTAAGTGTTTATTACCATTAATAATAATAGAAACTATAGATAAGAAACGTATACATAACCATTAATTAAAATTTAATCCATTTAAAAAATATAAAAATTAAAAAAGTTCATAAAATTTCATCAGAATCCTCAATTTACAAATAATTTTTCGAAAAAGATGCCACGAATCAAAAGGCATAATAAAATATTGCATAGCTTCCTCAAATACTTTAAAATCTGGGTGATTGGGTGAGACTGGCAACTATTATGACCACAAGTTATATATACTTGATCATCTCAATACAGTTTTAATCCGGGAAAACTCGAGATGGTTAAAAGATAAATATATTTCCGAGGAAGGAAAGATAAAATATTTCGAAAAGCAGCGTAAAGTCAGTGTAGAAATGCAAAGGCTTCGAATCTGTCTGACCGTCTATAAAGATATTGTTATATAAATCTTTATAGAATTAATATAGAAATTTATATACATATAAAGATATTGTCATATCTTTATAGAATTATTATAGAAATTTAAATAAAGAAAATTTCATATAATTGCTAAATGTAAGTAAATATTTTTTTTTTAAATGTAAGTAAATATTATTTTTATTAAATTGCAATATTGTAAATACCTACATAAAATCTTTAATACATTTATATCGATATGTTATATACATATGTTTACTTATGAAAATAAATAAACATTTTTCGATTTAATATTATAATTTCTTTTGATCTGTTCTAGGGGTTATCTTGTGTAAAATTAAGTAATTAGGGAATTTAAATTTAAGTTTATTTCCACAACATTATCTGCATTAAAATAGAAATTAATTTGCGGAGGACGATCCTCACAAGGCAACGCGTGAGGGTCAAGGGGGCGATCTTCACATGGCAACGTGTCTGACTGCCTCAACCTGGTGAGGCCAGCGTTATCCATGTCGAACTCGTCTCAAGTCGACTCAAACCTCTGCGTGGTGTCCTTTAGAAACGGCAAACTGGCAACCGTTAGTTTGACGGCTAATCTGAGCCCCGGGCTCCCCCTGCCTTTAAAGGGTTGTGCGTTGGGTTTGAAGCCCACCACGTAAAAACAAATTTCAATGAAAACGACAAGAAAAAAGATAAAAATGATCCCCAAATCTGATGACGACTACCGCAAACGAAAAACTGACAATGATTTACGGATATGCACCTGGAACGTCCGAACCCTTAATTGGGATGGTGCCTCTATCCAACTGATAGATATCTTAGAAAGATACAAAGCTGATATCACTGCAATCCAAGAAATGCGATGGAAGGGACAGGGTTGCTCACGGCAAGCATCCTGTGATATCTACTACAGCGGCCATGCGGAGAAGCACGAATTTGGATGCGAATTTGTGCTTGGCAAGAGACTACGGCATCATGTCCTGCGATTCACACCTGTGAACGAACGACTTGCCTTAATCCGTATTAAGGCAAGATTTTTCAACATAAGCCTGATTTGTGCGCACGCTCCGACAGAAGATAAGGACGATGAGACCAAAGACAGCTTCTACGAAAGCCTTGAAGAGGCCTATGAGCGCAGCCCCCGCCACGACATAAAAATCGTGCTTGGTGACTTCAACGCCAAGGTGGGAAAAGAAAATATCTTTGGTCCAACAGTCGGAAAGTTCAGCCTCCACGACAATACCTCCGATAACGGAATGAGGCTGATTGACTTTGCCGCAGCGCAAAACATGGTCGTTAGTAGCACTAGATTCAAGCATCTCAATATTCATAACGCAACTTGGCTGTCTCCTGATCAAAAGACGCGCAACCAAATTGATCACGTTTTGATTGACGGAAAGCACTCTTCCAGTGTTTTAGATGTACGCACGATCCGTGGTGCCAATATAGACTCGGATCATTATCTTGTCGCAGCCATGATCCGTACACGCCTGTGCGCAACCAAGAATGCGCGAATTCCAGCACAGAGAAAGCTAGACGTCGAAAAGCTGCAATCAAAACGAACAGCCGAAGACTTCGCTACTCGACTCTCACTCCTGCTTCAAGAAAGCACTCCTCCGATCGACGATATATGCGCGCAGTGGAATTATATTTCCAACTCTATGCGTACGGTTGCCGAAGAGGTGATTGGCTATCACCGCCCTCGCCGAAACCAGTGGCACGACCAAGACTGTCGCGATGCCACTGCAGAAAAAGATGCTGCCTACAAAGCCACCCTGCAGTCGGTTGTAACGCGTGCTGCTAAGGAGCGATACAAAGAGAAAAGGAGGGAAGAGAGACGCATTTTCAGGCGAAAGAAATGGGAAGCGGAAATGCGTGAGTGCGAGAAAATTGAGATGCATGGTGAAACGAATGTGGTCCGAAAATTTTTCGAAAAAATAAGACGCCTGGCCGATGGTTTCAAGACCGGGGCCTCTTCCTGCAAGGACGAAAATGGGAATCTAGTGACAGATATCCAGAGTACACTGATGATGTGGAGGGAACACTTCTCTAGGCTTCTGAATGGCGACGACGACAACAATCCCACCAATAGAGATGATATCCCGGAATCCCCAGTTTTGGACGACAGCGTTGAAGTTCCGCTGCCCGACCATAGTGAAGTCTTGAAAGCTATAGCTCGGCTTAAAAACAACAAAGCCGCAGGAGCCGATGGCTTACCTGCTGAGTTCTTCAAGAATGGAGGCGAAGCTTTATTTAAATGCATTCATGAGCTTCTATGCAGAATATGGTCGGAAGAATGCATTCCAAACGATTGGAACCTCAGTGTGCTCTGCCCAATCCACAAGAAAGGCGATCCCACAATTTGCGCCAACTACCGTGGGATAAGTCTTCTGAATATCGCATATAAGGTCCTGTCGAGCGTATTATGTGAAAGACTGAAGCCCATCGTAAACCAACTGATTGGACCTTATCAGTGTGGCTTCAGACCTGACAAATCCACCATAGACCAGATATTTACGCTACGACAAATCTTGGAGAAGACCCCAGAAAAACAAATCGACACACACCATCTTTTTGTCGATTACAAAGCCGACTTCGACAGCCCACTAAGGAATCATCTATATTCCACCATGTCTGAATTTGGTATTCCTGCAAAGCTCATCCGCCTTTGCAGAATGACACTGAGCAACACCAGCAGCACAGTTAAAATCGGGAAGGACCTCACTCCTCCATTCGATACCAAACGAGGTTTCAGACAAGGTGATTCCTTATCGTGCGACTTTTTCAACCTAATGATGGAGATGCTGATGAGATCATACGAGCTGCTGATGAGACGCAGTGGCACGATATTCTACAAAAGTATTATGCTGCTGGCGTATGCTGATGATATCGATATCATTGGCCATAATACGCGCGAAGTCAGTGCAGCATTCTCCAGGTTAGCGAAAGAGTCGAGTCGAATGGGTCTTGTAGTGAACGCAGATAAGACGAAATACCTAGTGTCAACAAATAAACAGTCCCAGCGTCTTGGAAACCACGTAACTGTTGGCAACATCTCCTTCGAGGTTGTTAAGGTGACTTCGTCTACCTGGGATCCAGCGTAAACTCTTTCAACGATGTCAGTATTGAGATAAAACGAAGGAAACGAAGGATCTTGCCAACAGGTGTTACTTTGGGCTGAGTAGGCAATTGAGAAGCAGAGCCCTCTCTCGACGAACAAAACTCACGCTCAAAAAGTCACTAATCATGCCCGTCCTATTATATGCAGCACAAACCTGGACGTTGAGCAGTTCTGATGAAAGGACTTTGGGAGCCTTTGAGATAAAGATCCTTCGTAAGATCTTCGGTCCAATCTGCGTCAATGGCGAGTACCGAATTCGATGGAACCACGAGCTGTATGAGCTCTACGCTGACATCGACATAGTTAAGCGCATTAAAATCGAGTGGCTCCGCTGGCTAGGTCATGTTGAGCGAATGGAAAACGACGCGCCAGCGAAAAAAATATTCGATTTGGTGCCCGGTGGTGGTCAACGCAGAAGAGGACGCCCACATCTTCGTTAGAAAGATCAGATGTTGGATAACCTGACTACACTTGGTGTTTCCAACTGGTGCCAGCAAGCGCAAAACAGAAATGGCTGGTGCAATTTCTTATACGAGGCCAAAACCGACCTTCGGTTGTAAGCGCCAGATAAGTAAGTATGTAAGTAATAAAATACTTTACTTAAATTATTGTAAACATTATTCATATAAAATATAAATTTAGATTTATGTACTTGTTATCATATTGGCCTTAATTGGCTTTGATTTTATATGCATGAAATAAATAAATAATTATTTATTAATATATCAAAATTAACAAGATCATTTCGTGTTATGTTTTTGTTAATTTTATTCAAATAATGTTTTGTAATTTTTAAAATATATAGGATAAGCTTATAAGAATACCAACATTTGAGGTGCATATTTCTTTTTTGTTAAAGTTGTTTTCTTTTCGAACTTGAACAAGTATGTCCACAAATTATCAGATGCACATTTTAAAAAATAAAAAAAAAAAAATTAAAAAAGTTTAGATGCTAATAAATGATTTTTCATCAAAATATATTCCATATGTATTTCGGTTTTAACCACATTATTCAAAATAATTTCACTCGTAAATATGTAGCTTCAAAATGACCTTTAAACGATTTCCGCAATGTTTCCCGCAAAATTTCTTTAATGTTTGATCTGATGGTCTTTTCGTTTCTACAAAAAAATGTTGCCCTACCACAGTGCAACATTTTTCAAGTGTTGCACTCAACTCTGAAAAAGTGCAGGTTTTGAACACAAAACACTGCCCTGCTTACTCAATCAAAAATAAAAAATTTGGCATATTAAAAATATTATTAAGTGTCAAATTATGAATGCATATATTTATCCTTGTCTAACACACGCATTTCATAATATTTTCGTTTAAAGTAATCAGCTGATTTTCAGGGCAATATTCTCCCCTCATAAACTTTTGCAGGGCAAGAAATGTGCCTTTTTTGCCCTATATAAATGTAACATTTTAAGAAACGAACATAGATTTTTTTCACCCGTTTGCACTTATTTTACAATCGAACACGAAAAAAGAAGAGGGCAATGAAAAGGCAACATTTTTTTGTAGAAACGAAAACACCATTAGTAATGAATCTGTTTTGTGATCAACGAACAACACACTCAGTGCAAAGGATACCAACAACACAAAGCAATGCACAAAACAACAACACAAAGCTAAGCTAAAATCAACAAAAATCATGCCTAAAAAATAAGATCGGAAAAAGGTCAGATATCGCAAATTTATTTTATGTCAGCTAGGAGGCGGACACACATCCATACATACAAATGAAAAACGGTAAAAATAGTGGAAGTTTCATTCATGCGTTCGTCTCAAGTTCTAGCTGCCACTCTCAAAAAATTTTGATGCGCTCGTGGGAGAGTGAAAAAATGTCATTCACGGTGGTGCTTTCGATAGGAATTAAATTCGTTTATAATTAACATTAACAGTGCTTTGTTAAGTTCATGAAACCTCTTTACAATATATGCTCTTTGCTCTTCATTAAAAAAACAAATAATAAACTCTTGTGCTGATTATCTTTATCGTTCATGCTTGCCCTCGCCGTCGCTGATAACACAGTGCACATTCTCGGCACCGGTTCTCCGAAAACCGGTTTCTGTAGCAACAATAATAGCCCGAACACAATATGCGCGACGAACGGCGAGCAACACGTCTCCAATTTGTCGTTGTAGAGAAATGTTGAGCGACTTGATTATAATACACGCGACACCAGCAAACTTCAGCAGCATGTATAGTACACAAAAAACAATCGCTGTTTTCAGCCGACTCAACAGTTGCCGTTTAGAATAACAACACAATCAGAGCTGAAAAATAAATCCATTCAATTTCATTTTATTTGAATTAAAGTTGAATGAGTGAATAACGAAATAAGAATCTATTCAATGAATGCAAAATTAATTTATAAATAAAAATGTTATTTGAATGTGAATTCAGATTTAAAAAATTTATTAATTATTCGTTACATTTATATCAATTAATGAATAAAAAATCAATAATATCTAAGAAATTAGTAATGAATAACAAATGAATAATGAATAACAAATGAACAATGAATACAAAAAATGAATAACGATTAAAATATAATTATATTAAAAAAACAATTGCAAATTCTAAAATTCTTTTTGAATTGCATTCTTTGTGTATAGTTTTCATATGAATAAAAAATTGAAAAATTGACAGCAAAAATGATACATTGAAATGAATAATTAATCACGTTTTTAAAATTAAATGTGAATTAAAATTTTATTTATAAAAAGACAGCGGAATTATATGCAAAATTTATTTGAAGTCTGATTGCAGTCAAATTTTGGATTTGTAGTAATTTTGACTTCATGAATGCATTTTTTACTCCATATCTATGATATGCAAATTTTATAAAAAAAATATGCAAAAGCATATGCAAAAAATATGCTGCATATTTTCTACATATGCAAGAAATATGCTGCATATTTTTGCTTATAATCATTAAAATTTTCCGAAATTATAAAATTTCCAAATTAATTTATATATTGGAAAAGTTTCTTAAAAAAGAAAATGTTAAAAATGATTATTATTTTATTAGCGTTTTATTAAGGCATGTCCCTACTTGGCGCGCTCGGTATTCGAGTGAAAATTTAAAAAATTTGTTCAGGAAAGCGTTAAGAGATAATGGATAAAAATTTTTTGGGGTGAATAAATACATTAAAAAACATTTGCAAAAAACATGTTTTTATTAATTTTTAATACTTTTAATGTATGATACACATATGTAACATATGAATATTTTATACCTGGCTATCATCGTTAAACATGATTACCTTGTCCAATTATCTCCAAATTTTAACCGCATACTTTCCACATGTATAGTTTTCATGTGAACTAAAATATTGCAAACATTTTTATTTTTTCTATATTTTTTTGCACAAAATCCAGAAAAAAACTTGACTTCTTACGATGTTTTCTTAAAATCTTCATAAATTTTTTTGTTTTTGACCAAACTTGGAAAATTTAATTCACACGATAGCCATACTCATATTATTTATGAATTAGTTTTTTTTTCTAGGTGCTGCCAAACTTAAGTTATTATGGTAATCATCCGCTCTTTCCGTTATCGACACGTTAACTTCAACTTAAAGTTTCATACATAAAAAATTTGAAATTACGGCGAAATTTTGCCGCTTTTTAGAAAAAATAATTTTATATTGCTCCAGGTAATCCACTACAGTTTTATTTAAAATTTCGTTTGCTTTTAAAACAGATATAAATCTGGGTTTCTTTCCATAACGAGCTTTAATTTAAGGCGAAGGTCGTCACCCAACATTTCAGAAACTTCATTTATAATTCCTTGGGCTTTCTCAAATATTTCGTAAGATTTCTTTAAGCTCATACCCTTTCCTTCCAAACTGGCAATAACTTAAAAAAATTGTCCGAAATGGGTTTGAATAAAAATAAAACTCCTATATAAAAGTGAATTTTGAAATAACACTTGTGCGGTTTTTACTAACACTGCTTCATTCAAATTTAATGATTATACAACCTGAAACTATAATGAATTTATACACATGAGGTATAATACATACTTAGGCAATTCACAAGATGTTCTAAAGTTGTATGTTGTAAGCAAAAGTTGTATAAAAATACAACCCTTGTGAACACAATCTTGGAGTTGTATGTCACATTATTTATAATTTTTCAATATCTACCATTTTTTTGCCACCTTCCTGCATTTCTAAATGTAATGCTCGATTTCAGCCGCACGAATATATAAAAAGAGGAATAAAAATATAAACAAAATCAGCTGATAGAATAGCACACTCTTTAAACATACATCGCAATGTTGTATGTGTCTTATCGCAATTTTGCATGGGAAACGACAACAGTGTTGATACGACAGTTGTAAAAACATACAACAATAGAACGATACGCCACGATACAACACCTTGTGAATTGCCTAACTATTTATATGTGTTGGTTATAAAGAGCTGCACAGAACATTCTATTCACAATACTTGAATAGTATACACTTGTTGGTGTAGTGTTTTTCAGTGTAGTCATGGCATCGAACAAAAATGTTTTGTATGAAGCAAAGCCAACAAAACAAGAATTGCATATTTTAAAAGCTCTTCGTTAGTGTCGTTGTATTTTGAAGGTTTTAATATGAAATAAAATATCAAACCATAGTACGACACTGATGTAAAAGTAACAGGAAATCAATGCGAGCACACCGAGTGCACCATCAAAACGCATCGAAAAATTTTCAGCAATCGTTTTCAGTTTTCAAAAGGGCTCACAAGTAAAGAGAGTCGATAATATATTTTAAACTTAAATAATTAGAAAAAGCATAACTCGAAAACGAAGCAAGATAGACAAAAATAACACTGATTTTGGGTTATCTAAAGGGAGTCTCAAAATCGAGACGCACAGGTAGAGGGATCGGTCAAAATAATAACCTTAAAAAATTAGAAAGAGTGCCATATCTTAAAAAAGAAGCAAGATGGGCCAAAAAATAACACCGGATTTCAGTTTTCTAAAAGGGGCGTTGAACTCTTGCCATCGCTTTGCCCGAATTATTCTAACAACAACAACAACAAACATCTTCGACCTTGGGTTGATTTTATTTCTGAAGAACTCAACTTGGGTTGACTTAATTTACCTATGATCATCGGTGTCCGCAGGATTTCTAAAAATGCGAAGCAGGGGGAAAGGGGGACACTTTCCCTGCATCACATGCATACGCCCATTTCTATGACAGAAGTTATTGTTGTTTCACAAACACACACAGACATGCAGTTGCGGTTAAATGGACTTGCATACATTTTGCATATGCATATTATATGCATATATGCAATTTTTTATTTGTATATGCATTTTTTATGCAATATGCAAAATATGCAAATTTTATGTTGTGTTTTTCAAGATAGAATTTGACGGGACTCATATCTGTGTCATCGAAATTGTTTTGCGGTTATTCAATACAAATATGCAATTTCATATTTTCCGCTGTCTATTTATAAATCAATAAGACTTTTAAATTTCGATATGTCTTGCATCGAATAGAAGTGTTTTTTTTTATTCGCTCGTCTTTAGCTACAATTTAAAAGTGTTTTCTTAAGCCAATTTCTTTAATTTAAAAACGCGGTGAACAGCATTGCATTGTTCTTCGTATTAATGCAAAAGCGATATTTGTTATAATTAATTTTCGTAACTATTGAGCAATTATAATTGGTGAAAAAAATTTAATAGTTCGATTTTATAAGTTCGTTTTTTTTTCCCCGCCATAATTACTTTTCACCGAAACACCATGTCGTCGACAAGAGCTAAGACATTTTACTCTAAAAATCTGCTTTCTACTCCCTCGCAAAGTGCCTCTCCGGCTGCCAACAACTCAAACAACTCAGCTCTAGCAATTGATCAGCTGGATGATCGACTAAAAAATCAGAGCGAGGTAGTAATGCACAGCTTTCAAACGGAAATTTGCCACCTCCGCAATGAGTTTCACTCAAAGCTTGAAGATCTCGAGAGAACGTGGGCTGATAAAGTAAACAACATTAGCGAAACAACATTTGCGAGATGCAGAAACTTATTGGTGATCTTGAGCGGAGAGAAGTTGCAGCTGATGCTATTCTGTTTGGTGTTCCAGTGAACATTGAGGAGAACCTCACTCTCATGTTTAACAAGTTGTGCTTCAGTATCGGTTGCAGGCCCCCATCGCTTCGGAGTGTGTTTCGAGTGAAGAGTAATGCAAGCAGCTCAAGAAGCACTCCGATAATTGTAAAATTTTCCTCTAAAAAAAGATATGCTGTTCTTCGTTCTGCAGCCATCTTTCGAAGAACCAACGGAAAAAATGTATCATTGAATGATCTGGGGCTCAACTCTCACTCAAGCTTTTATCTAAATGAGAGCCTAACTAAGAGCAGCCGGCAACTTCTGCAAAGTGCGATCAAGCTGAATCGCAACAGAAAATTGTTCTCTGCATATGCCAAAAATGGACTTATTTTGTTAGAAGGAGTTTAAATACACACAAAAAATTCGATGGGTAAATTCTACCCAAATTTTGGGTCAAAAATGCACCAATCGAAAAAATTGGTAAAACTTACCCACTCACAGCAGTAAGTAGAAATGTTACAATTTGAACGGTTCGTGAACAATTTAAGCTGTTTACTTACCACAAATCTTGTTGAATTTACTTTTTCGAATTCGAATTCGAATTGTATATTGTACCAGTTTAATTGTTATCTTACAATTTTTTTGTTAATATACCATCTTTGTTGTTATCGTACCATATTTTGGTTAATTCACCATTTTAATAGTTATTTTACCATTTTTTTGTTATTTTACTATTCTATTTGTTATCTAACTATTTTTTTGTTATTTTACTTTTTTATTTGTTTTATTATTAATTTTTGTTTTTGTTATTTTACTATTTTTATTTGTTATCTTACTATTTTATTGTTGTCCATCAATTTATCTTACAATCAAAATTTTCTTATGTTATGTTACTATTAATAATGAATTCATCATAAATGTGTTTCAAAACTTTAAATCGTTGACGTCTTCAAACTTTTACATAAAAACACCATACTTACTTTTAAAATTGTGTCTATACTTTAATAAAGATTAGACGAGTACATACATGACCAAGGTAAATAATAATTTTCTAAGTTTTTGCAATTTATATATATTTTTTTTTTTTTATTTTAAAACTTTTGTTTTACAAATTTATTTTTAGATAAATACGAATTACAAATAAGATGTTAACATTTAAATAAGCATAACATCAATAGTATTTTGGGCGAATATACTTGTTCCCATTCGGAGAAAGGTTAACATGTAATGGCGATTTATAAAATTCTGAAGGATCAAAAATACTTACATTTTCTTCATTTAGTACGGGAAAAGATTGATAATGTTCTGAAAATGAGTCAAGTTTATGCTGAAGGCAAACAAAACGCACTTTACTATCTTCAAATAATAAAATATCTATTATTTCAAACAATTTCAGTAATTTTAATAATAAAAAATACCCGGTTTTGTATAAAGTTCCTTTAAAAGTCATTTTATTGGTAAAATTATAAATTTATTAACCGATATATCGTTGTCAAAATTTCTCTGATCATAAACATATTGTAATTTATTAAAATATAATTTAGTATTTAATTTTTCTTTTTTAATTTCGCCGAAAATAATTTCATCTTTCAATCCTTTCTTAATGAGCAAACGATTAGAAAATTTTAATTTACATTTCATAGCAATGGATAAAGATGCATTTTTTCTGCAAGTTATTGAATTTGTATAAATTTTAAGCTCCCTGTGTTTGGACTGTGAATTTAAAACACCACAGATGTTTAAGTGGACCTACATATTTAACTAATGAAGGGTAATGAACTAGTAAATGAAACTTGGGCTTCAAAGTATTTCCAAAAAGTTCAATGTATAGAATGTGGTGTTCCTCAATTTTGAATTGTAGTTTGTTTAAAAGATTATCATCAAACTCATTTCTTAAAAGGATATCTATTATTTCTAATAACAAACATAGTAATTTCCAATATCTGTTTCCACACGGGATTAAATCGCCTATCATCAATGGAAGAAAATGAGAAAAAGTCCACATCTCTCTCGCAGACATTGAGAATTTTTTCTTTCTTTCTTAAGTGTCCAATTGTTACGGGAGGAGACATATTTCTTTTTTCAGTTTCACCATATTGAAACAGATTTTTTCTATCATTTAAAAGCTCAATTGAAATAATTTTTTCAGTTTCTATAAAATAGAGTAATATTTGTGAAAGGTCATATTCACAAACACCTTCAAATATATCATGCATGATATCTCCGACAAAATTTTTAACAACGTGAAATGATCCAATAGAATTAAAGATTGAATTTTCTGAAATTCCTGTTAATTTTATTCGTTTCTCTAGTATTTCAGATATATTCAATCCTTGAACATAATTTTCTTCATTACGATGTTTTTCGGAGATTTCACGAGTGATATATGAAGACTCTTTTTTATTACATAAGCAAAATCTACAAAAAAAAATTAGATGAAAAACTTTTAGTGTAACCGAGTATAGTATTCAAACCTAAGTTATCGCCAGTGACAACAGCTAATATAAAAAAATAAACACTTTCCTTCCCATTAACTTCAATTTGTATGGCATTTTCTTCAATATCTCTTATTTCTTCTACAAGCAATTTCAATGAAGCATCATTTCCAAAGCTTTTATCTTTGCTCTTAAAAAAAAGTGCTGGAAAAATATTCTCTAACTGAACTAAATGATTATCTGGCAAAGAAGGAAAGTTATAGTAAAATGCAGCTACCGATTGAACTCCTTTATGTGAACCCAAAGGGTTATTTATTTCGAAGTCATCAAAATAAAGTACATATGGTATAACATTTTTTTTATTTAACCCTGCTACTTTTTCTTTCCATAATACCCCATTGATTATATTTTGCAATTTATCCCCACAAGTTAATAGCTTTTCCATATTTTGGAGAGTATCACTGAGAACATTTGGTAATTCAAAGAAGTTTTTAAACTGAAATTTCAACGGCATAATTACACTTTTAGATGGTTTTTCTTTATATACTATTTCACTGTTTATAAGAACTGCTCTAACCTTGTTATCGATATCAAACTCCTTCATATCTTGCCATAAATCATTACTTTTTAGTGTTTTCATGAATTTAAAAAGCGTATTATTTTTGCCGAAAGGACTTTTCAAGAAGGAAAGAAAACTTGTAACATTCGAACTATTTACACTTCCTTCTGGCCTAATAATTTTTTTTTCAACGTATTCTGCTATTGGCGAAAACAAACTATTAGTTATTTTATCAACAACATCTACTCTTGTAAAATTCGATTTACAATGCAAATTGCTTATAAAATTAAGCGCAATTTTTTCAAAATATTCAAATTGAAAATCTGAGTCTTCGTTATTATTTAATAAGATTCGGTTGGATTCTCTTGAAACACATTGACCGGAGATACTTGTTACTGATTGATTTGAAATACATGAGTAAGCCTTTTTAAAGTGTTTTTTGAAAGTACGTAAACACTGGTAATAGTGACAACAATGAACGCAAAAGTATGTACTCATTGGTGTTAAACTGTGTATAAATTTGAAGTGAGTAGACAGAACATCTACTGTTTCAAAATTTTCTAAACACAAGAAACAGGAAACCATTTTGTATCAAAAGTATTTTTAAATATTTTAAAAAATTGTTAGAAATGTATGTTAAAATTTATGTGGAGTTCTATGGAAAAAATATGTATGAATTACATAAACAGCTAAAATTGTATGTGATTTATGATGAAATGAAATTTTATACATCACTACTTAAGATCATTAATTAAACACAGCATGTTTGGAGATAATTTATCTTCCTTTAATTTTATATTATAGAAATACCTTTGAATAAATGTCCAAAAGTCAACACTATCTCGTGGGTATTTGAGATTAAGAACATGAAATATTTTAAAACAAGAATCTACAGCACATAGGAAGGAAGGCAATTTATATTTGATTTCATCATAATAAACATAGAATTTTGCTTGGCTAATCTCTAACCCTATTCCTAAAAGAATTGGCTGCAAAGTCTCACCTCTATGAAATAGAGAAGTTTTTATCTCATTTAACCTATTATTTACATCGTTGACGGTTAAAACATGAAGCATAAAAGACAGCTGAGAATCCTTTATTGTCGATCTCACCATATGATTTTCTGAATCGGACTTCCTTTTGATGTTGGGTCGCAATAACACATGAAGCAAAAGTGCAATAAGTTGGTCGGATCCTGTCGGATACATAAATTGAAATAAATTGAAATGTTTTAATAGCTTGCTCTTGGCCTCTATAGAATAACAAACGTAAAGAAAAGCAAATTAATGTAAATAGTTATACACACCTTTGTCACCCTTGTTAACGTCTTGTAAATAAATTGAATTTGATAGGTCCTTCACTTTTTCGTTAAGAATTGGTATAATTTTTATTTTAAAATCATCCCAAATATCAATAATTGATGAACAGTCAGGATACAAAAAGCCGAAGTCTATATCTACCTGTGATAAAGAACAATATTTAAGTATTTTGTAAAGCATCAGATCATTACAAATTACCAGATTATACCCCAACGAATGTGAGAAGAGCTTCCACTTCTGCAGAATTTCTACAAGGTCGTCTCTATCACTTTCTAATATTTCGCTCCTTCTCTTCTTAAAACATTTTCTCCAGTTTTCTTGCACATCACACCATGGCTCACAGAAAACCTTTAACCATTCAACTGCCCTTGAAATTTGTAAAAAAAAATTTTGATGGCATTGTGAAAAATTATGCTGAAAATTTGATTTTTTGAATATCACTTTTACCTATTTCGTCCTCACAATCTAGATTAGTATTGAATTCAGGTAACAATTCCACAGGTGCACTATTAGAAGGAAACTCGCCCGTTTTTTTTTAACGTTTAATTGTGTTGTAGTATTTATCATATAATCTGCCAGAAGACCTTGAGCCCTTATTGTTGTAGTATATATCCTAGAAAAAAATCATTAGTTCAATAAATACAATTGTTGTTCTTTAAAGCAGTATACTTTGTTATCATTGAATTGTTTCTCAATGTCAAGAGAAATGTTTTCAAACAAATTTTTTGTTATTTGAATTTTATTTTTGATGTGCCAATTTGCAATAGCATCTATTAAAATTTTGCGGCTAGCATCGTTAAGTTTTTTATTTTCCCTAAAAACATGATTAACAAAGCTGCCAGTAGGGTGATATTCTAAAACGTTCTGAATATCCTAAATAACAAAAATTATTAACAAACTAAATATGTATACTCAACCAATATATACTCACAAAACTTGTCAGTGAGCTAATGTTTTCATGTTGGCATGAAAATGACAAATTGCTAGACCTGGCGTCAATTTCTTGTGGTTCCGTACTTATAGACACAGTTTCACAAGTCTGTGGGTTATCATATCCCTTGAAATAAAGTATGTAAAATATTATTAATCTTTCCTGCTGGAAACCTTGGAGTACTATTATCAAAGGTGCAATAAATTAATTTTAGTTTTCAAATAGAAGTTTACCTTTTCTTTTCTCCAAGCTGTTAGGCAAAATCGAAACTCGGCTTTTTCTCCTATTTTTTTGTTCCTGAAGAGATGGTTTGGATCAGACTCTGTCAAAAATCGAAGCCTTTTGAGATTTATTTCCTCTTCTAAATTAAAAAACACATTGAAATAAAATTTAAACAATATAATACATATATGTAACTAGGTAACTTACAAGATTGGTAACTGATAAATAAAAGAAGATATATGAACTAGATTGAATTCTGATGTAAAGTTTAATTAAATCATGAAAAATTGGACAGGTCATATGCTCAGCATTGTTGAAGTGTGCAGACTTTTTACTCCAGACTACATTATATTAAAACGGTGCACGTTTCTTTATTGCTGGACTTGTGATTTATCCAATTAAGTTGATTTCAATAAGCAAATCAAACTGCAAACTCAATTCATTTTTGAGTGATTTTTTGCGCAAGTAATTTCACTGTTTGAATAGTTAGATTACAGAAAACTAGCTCGTTCAAAAGTACAGTCTAAGTTGGAAAAAAAAACTATATGCCTTTATTTATCACTTACCTTTTAATTCATTAAGGATATGCTTAAATTGCCACTGTTCCAGCAGTTGGGCAAGCTCGTCTTCATTTGGCTTAATGTTTTCACTTTCCATTTTATAAAACACACAATTACATAGTTTGATGATCTTTATAAGATTACCTTATAAATTTCCACAATTCACAGCACAATTAAATAACCACAACGTCTTCTTACGGAAGCAAAACAGAAATGATGCAATTCATGCTGACGCTTGATCTAGTCCCGTTACTTGAGCGCAAGAAAATTTTAAACACTCTGCGACAGAAAGGGATGCAAGATATGTACTCAACTGACTTTTTATAAAGTGTCCTTGAAAAATTCGATACAGTGAGAATACGTTTCTGGGTTACCATTGTTTAGTACAATTTACTACTAAAATTGTTAGTTCAATTTGTTCTAGAAATTTCATTGTGTTATCGATGCTTTCTTTATAAAAAACAAGTGAACAGTTTTAACTACTCATGTTGGTAAAATTAAATTACAGCAACTTTTTATGAGAGGGTTACCATTGAGAATTAAAAATAACTGCTATGATAATTAGTTAACTGATTTTTCGTTCGTTTTGTTGTTACTCTTGGTATATTTTTGTTTACATTAAAAACTTGTTAAATTACTATTCTACAGTTTATTTCCAGGACTGATTGTCATTTTACAGTTATATTGTAAATATACAATACTCCAATCAATTTTACTGAAAAAGCGGACAAAAAAATGTTAGCTTACAATTTCACTGTTTGTTTTACGGCTGTAACTGTTAATTTTCTATTTTAATAGGTAAAATTTACTTTTCCAATAGTTTTGTAACTAAATAATGGCAAATTTAACTATTTATCAGTTTTATAATAAAAAAAAAAATAGAAAAATTGGTAAATTTGTTAGTAAATTTAACCAAAACTTTAGTAAAATCTCTTGAAAATTGAGCTTACAATTTTTGCTATGTAAGTTTAACCTACACAGCGGTCATGCATAAAAAACATTTGTATGAACAGTTTTTTTACCACCAATATTGATAGATTTTACCTACAAGAATTTTTTGGGTGTAGCGAGAGTATGCTGATTGATTGCTGTAACCAACTTTCTGCTATTGCTGCGGGTGAGCTGGATGATTTCGAGACTCAACATGCTGATTAATACTGTTTGTTACAATTACTTATGTGAATCTTTAATTTATTCTAAACTTAGTATTAAGATTTCATCTCTATTTCTATCTCTCTCTTTTCTTTCTCTTTTTGTTTTCTTTAGTGAAGTGCTCTGGCTACAGTTTTTTTCTCATCAAAAAGTTTTGTTTACATGTTTTTGCTTGCTTAATGTTTCTGAGTATTATTTTCCTTCTTATGATTGGATCTAACTCTTATTGTAATGGTGTTAATGAGAATTGCAAAATCTTGATAAATGTTCTTTGTAGACGTTACTCTGGTCTGGTTGTTGTGCATTTTAATGCTAGAAGCCTTAATTCATATAAGTTTGACTATTTCAAGTACGTGTTTGAGGAATCTTCCGTTGATGTTATTTGTATATTAGAAACATGGTTTTGTTCTGAAGTTAAAGACCAAGTTTTTGAATTAAAAAACTTTAACCTATTCAGAAATGACAGAACCGATAAGAGGGGGGTGGGGTTGCTATTTACTGCAGGAAAAACTTTAATGCAGCAGTAATCAACAAATCCATGGGTGAAAGCGTTGAATTCTTAAATCTTTGTATATCTGATGGCAATACGAAAATCTTTTGACCTGTGTCTATAACCGAAACTAATGTATTAGTCTAAATTCCTACTTCTCTCATCTTTATGATTTAGCATTGAACTTCGATTATTTTGTTTTGTATGGGGATTTCAATGTTAATCTTTTGTGTCTTGATACCATTTCGAAAGCTATGTATGATAATCTGTCTTCCGTCGGTCTGTCAATTGTTAATGAAACTATGCCCACGAGATTCTCTCATGATAATATCCCCAGTCTCCTTGATTGTTTTATTGTCTCTGACCTATCGACTGTTCTTTTGTTTGACCAGATTTATTTTATTTCTGATCATGACTTAATCTTCTGTACTCTTGATATTAACCTATCTCGTACAACATCTTCTGAGACAATCTCTTACCCTGATTTTAAATCTATAAACCTTCATTCTCTCTACCTTGATGCATGCTTAGTTCCTTGGAATGATATATGGTTTCTCTCTGATATAAACTATAAAGTAGATACCTTCTCTAATATCCTTAACACTCTTTTTGTAAATCATGTTCCCATTCGTACAACTATTATCAAAAATGTTTCTTGTCCTTGGTTTAATTTTAATGTACAAAATTCTATAAAAAAACGTAACAAAATGCATAGTCGCTGGAAAAAATTCCCGTCGCCGGAAAATTGGGAAAACTACCGAATTACCAGAAATGCCTCGGTTTTAACAATTAAGCAATCAAAGCGTAGCTATTGCTCTGCTAAGCTAAATACTTCGCTTCTACCCAAAGTTCTGTGAAGAAATCTTAAAAATCTTGGCATTGGAAAAAAATCTGGTTCTGATTGTAATGTTGATCCCGACGAACTTAACAATTTTTTTCTCTCCAATAATTTTTCTACAGGAAACAGAAATATAGTTGATATTTTAGTTGAGCCAAACTTCCAATTTTCTGCAGTAAGTGAAAATGATGTTGGTAAGTGATAGTTGATGAGTAAGTGATAGTTGGCAAACATTACTAAAGTTAAATCTAATGCTGTTGGAGAGGATGGCATATCAATTAGATTTATTAAGTTTATTTCTTTTATAATTCTTAAAAAACATATTTTTTAAGAATTATATTGTGAGCTTAATGCCAAATAATTCATGAAGCAACAGGTTGCTACAACAACAAAGTTCTTTGCAGAACTTAAACCAAGCTGACTAGACCATGGTTTCGTCGGACGCTACTCCGACTCATCAGTAGTCTCAGTGGTTCTAGCAGTCCACTAACTTTGACAAGCTAATAGGCGCAAGATCAATAAAACCAAAGAGGAATTATAGAAGCGCTATACTTTGTCAAAGCAATGTTTTTCTACTCTTTTGCTAGTCGCAAAATTTCAAAAAGTTGACTGCATTGGTTCTGCAAAGATCTTGTTGTTGCGCTTTTTTGTTTACTTCTTTATCACGTATCAATCTAGGTTCCAACATTTTGTTGGTATTAAACCATAGAAGGCGTGAAGAAGGTTTTTTTTTTTGAAAGCAGATGTTTATTATATGCGCAGACATATAATATTACATCATGTTTTCGTAGGTCGTGCTCGCACCAGTTTACATGAGTTATAAAATTGTGGCATATTTTATTAAGTTTATTTCTTTTATAATTCTTCAAAAACATATTTTTTAAGAATTATATTGTGAGCTTAATGCCAAATAATTCATGAAGCAACAGGTTGCTACAACAACAAAGTTGGTTTAAGTTCTGCAAAGAACTTTGTTGTTGTAGCAACCTGTTGCTTCATGAATTATTTGGCATTAAGCTCACAATATAATTCTTAAAAAATATGTTTTTTAAGAATTATAAAAGAAATAAACTTAATAAAATATGCTACAATTTTATAACTCATGTAAACTGGTGCGAGCACGACCTACGAAAACATGATGTAATATTATATGTCTGCGCATATAATAAACATCTGCTTTCACAAAAAAAACCTTCTTCACGCCTTCTATGGTTTAATACCAACAAAATGTTGGAACCTAGATTGATACGTGATAAAGAAGTAAACAAAAAAGCGCAACAACAAGATCTTTGCAGAACCAATGCAGTCAACTTTTTGAAATTTTGCGACTAGCAAAAGAGTAGAAAAACATTGCTTTGACAAAGTATAGCGCTTCTATAATTCCTCTTTGGTTTTATTGATCTTGCGCCTATTAGCTTGTCAAAGTTAGTGGACTGCTAGAACCACTGAGACTACTGATGAGTCGGAGTAGCGTCCGACGAAACCATGGTCTAGTCAGCTTGGTTTAAGTTCTGCAAAGAACTTTGTTGTTGTAGCAACCTGTTGCTTCATGAATTATTTGGCATTAAGCTCACAATATAATTCTTAAAAAATATGTTTTTTAAGAATTATAAAAGAAATAAACTTAATAAAATATGCCACAATTTTATAACTCAAGATTTATTAAGCTTATTATACCGTACGTACTTAGTCCATTAACCCATATCATTAACCACTGTTTTACCACGTCTTCTTTCCCCTACTCCTGGAAAATTGCTAAGGTGGTTCCTGTTGCAAAAAAATCATCTGCGGTTGAAGCCAATGATTTCAGACCAATTAGTATTCTGTTCTCGCTATCTAAGGTATGTGAAGCGATTATGGCAGATAAAATTTCAATTTTTCTGAACTCCAATCATATGCTATCTACACAGCAATCTGGCTTCCGAGCAGGTCATAGGTGCTCAACTGCTACTACGAAAGTTTTGGACGATGTACGAAAATCATACGATGAAGGATAAATTACTCTTCTCTGCACGCTCGATTTTTCCAAGGCGTTTGACACCGTTAATCACTTTCTTTTGTGCCAAAAACTTAAGTGCTGATATGGCTTCACTGATAATGCTGTAAGTCTTCTGAGAAGCTATTTGTCAAATAGATTGCAGAGAGTTAAGGTGGGTGATAGGTACTCTCAGTTTAAAGTAGTACACAGTGGAGTGCCCCAAGGATCGATTCTAGGTCCATTGCTTTTTTCGGTATTTATAAATGATATTTTCTCAACCTGTAAACATTCTTCTATGCATGCTTATGCGGATGATGTTCAATTACATATTTCCCGTAGAACTGGCCTCTTGGAAGACTTGAGTTGTAGACTTAATGAAGATCTCCATGATATTAGCCAGTGGGCCATAGGAAATGGTTTGCAGCTAAATGCACTTAAATCTATTGTTCTACCAATCTTTGCATCTAAAATATTTGTTGAAAATATCCCTGACTTGTTTATAGGTGATGAAAAACTTAAGCTTGTATCCAATGTTGTAAATCTTGGTTTCCACATTAACTCAACGTTAACATGCACCGATCATGTTAACAGCATTGTCTGTAAAATGTATTATTGCCTTAGAAACCTAAGAATGTCTGCTGACTTTACGCCCTTAGAAACCAGACGTAAGCTTGTGGTACAGCTGATATTACCTATGATAACGTACTCTGAACTTATATACAGCAACTTAGATTCACGCTCTGAGCATAAACTGCATGTGGCATTCAACCACGCAACGCGATATGTCTCTGGCATTCGAAAATTCGATCATATCTCACAAGTCAAAATTTCTATTCTTGGCTGTGACAAGCTACCTTAACGCCAGGAATTGTGTATTTCTACATGACTTATCAAGTCAAAAAGTCCTTTTTACCTTTTCGAAAAATTGGAATTTTTCCAGTCAATTCGTAGTAATACGCTGATAGTACCTACTTTTAAATTCTTAAATTCAACGAGGCTATTTTTCGTTAACGCCATTAGATTGTGGAATTCTTTACCTAGCCATTTAAGATCCCTTGATGGAATTAGAAGCTTTAAGCAAGCTATATATAAAATGTTTCGTTAACTTCAAAGCTCTTGTTAGTGTAACCAAGTATTTTTCTTAATTTTATCTTTCTTAATTCTACGCTTTCTCTCTATTCTCTTCCTTCGATTTATAATTTCTTCTTTAAAATATTCTTAATACACTTAGAACCTATAATATAACTACATATACTTTTTATTATAAATTTATAATTTGGATTCAAACTTATAAATGATTCATTAATAATTATTCATTGTAATGTTTAATTATTTTTTCGGTTATTTTTTTTTTTCTGTAATATGTAACATTTTTTTCTAAGTTATATTCCTTTGTATATTAAAAGAACTTGTTCTTATTATACTTATATATTATAAATAAATATGAAATCAATTTTGCATTCATTTATGGATTTTTATGTCGTTATTCAGTTGTACTTATTCTGAATATGAATGCAGACTTAACAACTCTGAATAGAGTTCAAACAAAACATCCCTCACTACCATCGCTACCATAAATTTCACAACAGTTTAGTTTGCTGCATGCGACCAGTAATAACCAATGTTAACAATGGCGGAAACTTGCTTTTGCTGCATGTCAAATTAAAAGTAAATTGAAGCCGACGGCAATGTCGCTCGACAATGTTGAGCGACAAGTCTCCAATATACGTCCCATAAAAAATACATGTAAAAAAGAAGTGACATTTGGCGCTGCCGCTCGTCGCGCGTATTGTGTTTGGGCTATAATAGCGACATCAACTGCAATAAACAAAACCTTCGCTACTACATCTTCTCTGAATACCTTAGAGGCTTCTAGTCGATCTTGCTCGCTCCCTCCCTCGTTTACAACACAGTGTACGCTCTCAGCACTACCACTGTCATCAGCTACTCATCAACTGGCTCCTGCTAAAACAAAAACAAGGCCATCAGCTGTTAATAAAAACGCCGTCGCTGCATCATCTCTTAGGACCTATTTGGTTTATTATCAAAATGCTGGTGGAATCCGAACAGAAATATCCCAGCTTCGACTTGCATTGTCTTTGCATGAGTATGATGTTGTTTTAACAGAAACATGGCTTCATGAAGGTATTTCTGCATCGGAAATTGTCGATGATTTCTATTATGTCTACCGCTGTGATCGTTGCCCGCTAGCAACAATGCATGAAATAGGCGGTGGTGTTTTGATTGCTGTGAGAGCTGATTAAATAGCAAAATCATTCCATTACCAATAATAGATGCTGGTGTTGAACAACTTTGCGTTCATTTAAATTTTTCAAAATTTCATTCCGTGTTTATTTTTGTATCTTATATTATCTTATATTTTGTATTTTATATTCCTCATTATTTTGTATCTTTTTTTGCAAAAGAATATGTGCAACGAGTAGACGTGTTGCAATTTGTAATCACAAATAACTTTTAGACTAGATGTGGCACTTTGAAAAAAATTACTCATGATTTATAACAGGCGCTTCTGGTAGGTTCATTTCCGTTCATTTCCGTTCCGATGGTAATATAAGCTAGTTACCATCAATCCACATAATTCTGTTTGCTGCATCTTCAATTAAAAATTCAACAATCGGGGCTGTCATAGAAACCAAGACTTTTTTCGGAACTGCAAATCAATTTCATTTGGTGTCATAAAATCGTATTGGTTTATTTCTTTTCGAATGTAAACAAAACCGATGTTCGAATCAGCTGGTTTGCACATTTTGTCTGTGTAAGTTAACGCAAGCAAATTCCATATCATTAAAATAAACAACAAATTGACCATACGCTTGACAAACTGCTGAATTAGCGTCAGCAGCCCTTCCGCCAACAGCAGAAGCTTAAAGTCATTTGTTTTAGTTTTTAAGTTTCAACCAAAAGTTAAATTTGGTAAATGGCGCCCAACGTTGGGCAATGAAAAATGTAAATTCAATTAAAACATTCAACCATAAAACTCAACTATAAATTTAAACTTTATGATTCATCTATAAAATTCAACTATAATGCTATGGATTCAACTTTAAAAAAAAAAAATGCAACTATAATTGTAGCAGCAGCGCATCTTACTAATAATGAAACTAATGTAAGTTGACTGATTCATTTTTTAAAAGAATGATTCTTCAATCAAAACAAACTGCAAGAGCAGCTTATTGCGCTAAATTTCAAATAATTCCAAATAAACTGTGCTGAGTGATAGATAAAATTTCTTTGTTATAATTTATTGCTCAAAATGTAAAATTGTCGCTACTTAAATAAATTAAATTAAAACAAATTAAAAGTGTACTAAGTAATAAATAAGATTGTTCAGAGGTTCATGACTAGCTCAATCAATCAGTTCTTAGACGTATCAGCCCTGGTTGTCAGTCTTGATAACATTTCTTTTTCAAAGCAGCAAAGAGATAGCATAGAAATGAACGAAGGACAGCTTACGCAAGTAGTGAACGCTTTAGTGTCAGTATTTCTGTAGGGCCAGTTGTAACCAAGTTTTAAAGGGTCAAGATTATACCGGGCATATCGTGTGACGAATTCCTTGAAGTTTTAAAAACGCTTCCAGAATTTTCGGTTCAGCTCGAGTCATACGTATCGTGGCCTACGAGTTATTTAAACCATATGATGGTAGTTCTAGGCATTATCAAGCATTTACTATCATAAGAAACAAAGTTCGCGGTGCTGCCGATGCGCTCCTCTCCTTTTTCAGCACGGTATTAAATTTTGAGGCTATCATAGCCTATGGGTGGAACAAGCACTTTCGACTTTAATATTTCAAAAAAAAAAAGGTATATTTAAAAAAATTATTTATTTATTATTAAGAACTGAGGGGTGCAATAAGACTTTGTCTTTTTTAGTACTACGAGAGAAATTATCGCTGGTAGAATTAACTTTAGAATAAATTTAAAATTAAATTAAACTAAACAGTTTAAGATCCACTTAGTATAAAATAAACTAAACATTTTATAGCATAAAAAATTACAATTCAGAATTATTTTTTTAAACTAAGAAAAAATTAAGACTTATAATAATACCATTGGCAAATTGATTATTGTAAAGATAACAGAGAGGTAGGTAAAGGAATCATAGATATGTTGCTGAAAAATAGGATAGAGTTGAGAAAAGCATAGGATTATAGATTTAAAGTGCTATAATATTTAAATATGTCATGTTTAAAGTTAGTTCGTGAGGTTATCCGTTTTAGAGCGTTGGGCAACGCATTCCACAGTCTAATGGTGCTGATGAAGAAGAACCTGCTGCTGTTAAGATAGTTGAACCTAGGAACGAAAAAGCTAGTTGACCGTTGGGACTGAAGGAACTGAAGTTTCACATAAAGGTATTCAGGCCTTTGAGTATGTAAAATCGAGTTCAAAAATATAACGTTGCGAATGTTTAAATAATCAAGTAAGCCACACCCCAGAATTCCTTTACTCCTTAAGGAAATATGGTCATAATGCTGCCTTTAAGACAGGGTTCTTTCAGAGTACTCCAGTTTTACGATGAGGTGGAGAAAAAATTATCTTCTCTTGCAAATAACACAAAAATGTCTTACGAGGTAAGCATTGCAAATGCTATTAATGAAAAATGCAGGGCTGACGCCCTTAAAGTTTTTATTTCCGGGCTAAAGAAGCCATTATGTGACACACTATTTGCGTCAGAGCCAATCGATTTGCCATCTGCACTAGCACTGGCACAGGCACAGACACTAGCACCAGTGGCGTCCGTGGCGTAGTTGGTTAAAGTGCGTACCCTCTATGTCAACGAACCTGGAGACCCGGGTTCGAACCTCAGTAGCGACAGAAAATTATTTGAATTAAAATAATTTTTATGTACGGCCGCCACCTCTCTGCAGACAATGGCAAACCTCAGAGAGTAATCAAAATGCCATTGTTCTTCTTCAGCTGTTGTAGGTCCAGTTTTAACTAGCACTGGCACAGAAGGTAGATGCAAATCATGAACGCAATGTGTTCGCTACTAGTTTTGCGAACAGGGCGCCCAATGCCGGAAGAAAAACCAATAATGTTCAGCAGAACAACAGCAGGGTGAAGAAAGTCAAAATAATAACAACAGGGAAATCTTTAAACAGGGAACTACAAAAACCCTCATTTATCTAGGCAGTATAAACTCATTCCTAAGTATTTTAGACAGGGGAGGGGCAGTGAAAAGTTCCGTCAAGACAATTTCATCAGCCAGAACCGTCAAGAATTCAGTCGAGAGGTACAGCCACGTCCAGAACTAATGGACATAGACCCGACTTCGTCTCGCTGGAGACAAAACCAAAAATTCACAAATCCTCGAAATGACCAGTTTTTAAAAAGCCAGGCGTTATCCTTCATACCGGTCCAACATTTCAAAGGGTAAATCAAGAGGAAAATTAGAACATCAGCATGAGCTGGGTCAGAGTTGTCATATGAGGAGTCAGCTGAATCCACAATCGAAGAATACGAAGCTTAAGATTTTATTGTCGTAAAATATCGTTAAAAAGCGTTTTTTAATAATAGTTCTCAGTGAACCGTGCTGCAATATAGACGTGTTTTCTTTAAATGTTTCTCTTCTTATGGAAAATATAACTTTTTGCGCAATGTGCGCTATCGAAATTGCAGTTGTTGTAAACAAGCGTGATTGCATAAAAGGTGCATCGTTTTGTGGTCGATTTTTTAATTTGCAATGTGCTGATTTAACTGACATTTTTCTAAAAACTTTTAACAGTTCGCCAAATTTGTTATGGCAGTGCGATTCTTGTGTCGATTTGTCTGATTCGACTCCATTCTAAAATTTTAATGTACTCTCTATTCAATTAAACGAGATAAAAAAAAATCAACGACTTTTACTCAAAACTCTCTGTCGTTACTAATTGGATCAAAAAAGAAAAAAGAGCAACGCAAAGGAGAAAGGAAGAGTGTACCTATTATTAATTTTGATAGTTTATCAACCTTGTCGTTACCGACTGCTACGAAACCTGCTCTCACAGAAAATTAGCAGTTTGTCGGTGCCATCGGTGAAGAGGCTGCTGTAAATGATTGGGTCACAGTCGGCACAAAACCGAAAATTCGCTCTATCAAGAAGAGCAAGGGCATATTCGGTACAGCAGCGGATTGTGATTCTCTGAATGTGGTGCATACATTGAAATACTTGCATGTATCAAAATGTAATATTCAAACGGAACCGGACGCTATATGTAGATTTGTAGCCGGTAAACTCAATATAAATGCCAACATGCTTACTTGCTATAAGCTTATCAAAAAAGATGCGGACGTATCTAAATTACGGTTCGTAAATTTTAAGCTAGGTGTGCCATCTTCCCTATACAGCAAAGTTTTTGATAAGAAAATTTTGCCTCTTTCTGTCAAACTAAGTCCGTTTATCTCACATGATAAGCAAAAAAACTACAACGAAATTGCTTCTCTTCCACAACATGGGTCGGAGATTTCACCTCTTACCCCCCAAACTGGGCTGGATCATCCCCAAACATCACTTCAACAAGTATCAACACAGCGCACTCTTCGTTCAAAAAACAAATAATCAACTCTTGTCCTGAGTCTCTTTATCGTTCATGCTTCCCCTTGCCGTCGCTGACAACACAGTGTATATTCTCGGCACCATAACTTACTTCTGATATCCGAAAACCGGTTTCTGCTGCAACAATAATAGCGACATCAGCTGCAATAAACAAAACCTTCGCTGCTACACCTTCTCTGAATACCTTAGAGGCTTCAAGTCGATCTTGCTCGCCCCCTCCCTCGTTTACAACACAGTGTACGCTCTCAGCACTACCACTGTCATCAGCTACTCATCAACTGGCTCCTGCTAAAACAAAAACAAGGCCATCAGCTGTTAATAAAAACGCCGTCGCTGCATCATCTCTTAGGACCTATTTGGTTTATTATCAAAATGCTGGTGGAATCCGAACAGAAATATATCAGCTTTGACTTGCATTGTCTTTGCGTGAGTATGATGTTGTTTTAACAGAAACATGGCTTCATGAAGGTATTTCTGCATCGGAAATTGTCGATGTCTACCGCTGTGATCGTTGCCCGCTAGCAACAATGCATGAAAGAGGCGGTGGTGTTTTGATTGCTGTGAGAGCTGATTGATAGCAAAATCATTCCATTACCAATAATAGATGCTGGTGTTGAACAACTTTGCGTTCATTTAAATTTTTCAAAATTTCATTCCGTGTTTATTTTTGTATCTTATATTATCTTATATTTTGTATTTTATATTCCGCATTATTTTGTATCTTTTTTTGCAAAAGAATATATGCAACGAAAAGACGTGTTTTTTCAGCGTCTGCAATTTAAACGTATTATCGCTGGTATATTCAATTAAACTAGTTTTATTTTAACAACATCTATTACACATAATCTGCCGCTTCGATACATAATTTTTCTTTTTAATCAATTCAAAAGTCAGTCGATATTCTTTTAAAACTAAATATATACTTAAAAATGTCGAATGTAACAAAAAACATACGAAGTGCTGCAATAAATCGCAAACTTGCTACTCCGGTGACCCCCGTCGGTACTTGTTGCTTGCGATCGGATAACTCATCGAATGTAACTACATCTATTCTCTCGGATGCAAGTTGGAACATCAAGCTGAATTGCATAAGAGAAAGCATCATCGACCAGCTAACTGGAGCAATAAATGCGTCTGAGGGTAGAGTGATGGAGAGAATTGGTGAGGTAACAGCAGAGTTAGCGAACATCATGGTACAAATAACATAACAGTGTGGAACAAATTCAGGTTAGCAAAAGTTAGGTCGATTCTGAGAGTGAGGGGTCAAAATAGAGGCTAAATTAGAAGACCCGTATCGCGGCGTTTGTTTATGTTAGTTCGAATTTTTTTTTAATCGACCTTCGAACTTTGCAGTCAAATGCCGATTTTCAGCATATTGTTTATATCGTTTTTTGGCTATAACTCGTCGACTAATTGATATTTTTTCAATCTGTAAAAGCCAAATTATTGCTAGAGACCTGTGCAACAATTAAAATTTTTTTAAAAATATATTTAGAAAAGTTTTGTGGTGCTTATGAAGCAAAATGTTGGAAAAATTCTTTTTTTTTATGCTTTTTGAAAATATTTTCCACAAAACTAAGTCTTTTTTGCTTTCTGTTTGATCTATAATATCGTCGTTGCGCATACAAAAAAGGTTATGTGTTTTTGATCAATTTTTCAGGAGACGAAAAAAACATTTTTGTTTTTTAACAATTTCAATACTATTTTCACATAGCTGGCTAACTTTCACATTTGTTTACTTCTGAACCAATAAGAATATCAAGAAACCATTTGGTGAATAGATGGGGCATACAAATGGCTATTAAATGGTGAAATAAAAAAAATCGAAATTTTTCACATAGCCTTTTTTGTATGCGCAACGACGATATGCTTCTCAGTTTCTTTAATAAATTTCATTTGAAAAAAAAATGGTCTTAGTTGATAATTTGTGTTAAAAATCCCAAAACTATTAAATAAATAGCGATTTAGGTAGAAGTAATTAAAAAAGGAAGTTCCGAGAATTAGGAATTAGTAAAACAACTTTTTTGTTTTCAACCACTGCACAGGTAGCGATTTTTTTTTCGTACAAGCGAACTAATTTCAAAAATAAAGATTCAGTTAGGACTCGAAACTCAGCCGAAGCTGATGTCTTTTAATTTTCCCTCGGTCGTGATAAAATTCGCTTTTAATTTTTTTGAAACATATTTCATTTTGTGAGTGATTTAAGTTAAGTGCATCGGTCTCATAAAAATAACAAAGAAAACATTGTATAATATATATTGTATTAAAAATGTCGGAACCAAAATGTAAAATGAACCATTTTTGTTCAATGTGACAATGCGAGTGATTTTTTTTTGGAAGCCTATAAACAATATTTCTCGCAAGAATTTATCACTGACGTCAACTATGTCCCTAAAAAATTTGCTTTAATTGCTATTCAACTCTTATGCAATGGAAAATTGAAAAGAAGAAGGCTATGCCTTTTGGTATACCAATGATCTGGTTAGACAACAGCCCGCATCAAGAAGAAAATTGCTATGGATGTATCACCTACCATAAAACTTTGAATAGAAGGAAAGCAAAGAATGAAACTTATGTACCAGTGCCAAATGCCCAATTACCATTTCCGCACTCAGAATTCATTCCAGTACCAACATACCAAAGTATTGATCTTCAAACAGAAATGAGTACTACAACCGCCGCTGCTACATCCATGAATTTCTTCTCAGAATACGACCCTGGTGAAGGTACATCCTAGAAACATCAAAGAACCCAATCCTAGTCACACAAAACCAATTGGATGGAATTGTTGCAAATTTGTGTTTGACTCAGAAAAAATCAGAACTAATGGCTTCATTTTTGAAAGGAAATAATTTGCTGGCGAAAGGTACCAAAGTAACAGCATATCGAAAACGCCAAAAAGAGTTAGAAAAGTTCTTCAATGTGAATGATGCAAAAAATTTCGCTTATTGCAACGATATTGAAAAGTTAATGGAGACCATAGGGTTAACCTATAAAAAAGATGATTGCCGTTTATTCATCGATAGTTCACTAATCAGCTTAAAAGTTGTGCTTTTGCACAAGACAAATAGAATGCCTTCTGTTCCGATTGCGTATAGCACTGACACTAGTGAAAATTTCGATAATTTGAAACACATTCTGGAAGTAGTCAAATATAAGGAACACCAGTGGCGCATTTTCTGCGACCTCAAAATAGTTTCATTGATTACAGGCTTAACAGCATCTGGCCGTCCAAAATATCCGTGTTTTTTGTGCGATTGGGATTCACGATACGGAGAAGGTATTAAATGAAGAAACCAGTACAAACAGCATAACTAGAATAGTCGCATTGGACGGAAATGGCCTAAAGACAATAGGCTACACGAAAGTCTTGTTCCTGAAATGAAAATTTTGTTGCCGTTGCTCCACATTAAACTTGGCATGTTTAAAAATTTTTTGAAATGTATCGCAAAAAGACCAGCAGTATTCAACCGCTTAAAAGACATTTTCCCAAGACTAAGTAACGCCAAAATTTATTAAGGGGTTGTTAATGGTCCTGACATACGGAAACTAATGAGTCGTCAAGATTTTGACCAAGTTCTGACAGACCGAGAATTAAATGCATGGCTCGCATTGAAAGCAGTCATTAAAAGACTTTTGGGTAAAGAACGCAAAGACAACTACAGGCAATCTGTTGCAAACATGTTGGCAGCTTTCGATGAAATTGGGGTTAATATGTCGTAAAAAATTCATCTCTTGCATCGGCATCTTCTTGATCAACTCGCTCAACAGTTGCCAACTGAATCTGATGAGCAAGGCGAACGTTATCACCAAACTGCGCTTCCATTTGAAATAAGGTAACTATAGGTGTGCATATTTTGAAGTCCTAGATTTTTCTAATATCTTTGTCAGAGTGCACAATTTAAACATGTTAACGATTGAAAACTATTTTCGTTTCAGGTACAGAGGAAAGAAATCTCCAGATGCAATACTCGCTGAAATTTGTTGGTGGTATAACACACCTTTGAACAAGAGGAAGACGAGGAAAAAGAGGAAGAAGGGGAAGACAAAGATGAAATTCCAGAATATCTGTTGGACGAAATTATCGACCTTTCTGATGATGATGACGATGACCAAGATATTAGAGAGAGCAGTGATGTTGATCCACACCCGCCTGCTAAACGGCAACTGGCCAAATCATTAATTTAATTTATGTAATTATTTTACTTAAAACTTTTCATAACTAACATTTCAATATTATATTTTTTTCCATATTTTTACAATTTCTTTTTCAATGTTTCTTTAAAACCAACACTGAACAAAATTAGTACATAAAAAATGAGAAGTTAATTAATATTAAGCTGGAAAACGCAAGTTTTGTATTATGATTGTTTTCTTTTCAAATGAAATTTATTGAAGAAACTGAGAAGCATATTATAGATCAAACAGAAAGCAAACAAGACTAAGTTTTGTGGAAAATATTTTCAAAAAGCATGAAAAAAAAAATAATTTTACTAACATTTTGCTTCATAAGCACCACAAAAATTTTCTAAGTAAATTTTTGAAAAAATTTTAATTGTTGCACAGGTCTCTAGCAATAATTTGGCTTTTACAAATTGAAAAAATATCAATTAGTCGACGAGTTATAGCCAAAAAACGATATAAACAATATGCTGAAAATCGGCATTTGACTGAAAATTTCGAAGGTCGATAAAAAAAAAAAAATTCGAACTAACGTAAACAAACGCCGCGATACGGGTCTTCTAATTTAGCCTCTTTTTTGACCCCTCACTCTCAGAATCGACCTAACTTTTGCTAATCTGAATTTGTTCCACAGTGTAATACAAGGTAGCATTGAAAACTGCTTATTTTCTCTTCTACAAGAAAACAGCTCCTGTCAAAAACAACTGTTTGGACAAATGCATCTGCTGCTGCTGAAGTTGTTGTTTTTTTTCACTTCTACGTTTTCAACATTGTTTGTGTTTTCAATGGCCGGTTGTGTGTGCTCTCTTTTTAAGTATATTTTTTGGCAGGAGATGGTTTCCCAAGCAACTGTCAATGCTGTCTTGTATTATTTTACCATGCGTGAACATAAAGACCACCATAAGGAGTATTATAGAGCGAGTTAAGGTGATTGAGAGCCCGAACAGAATCAAATATAGTTGCGATTTGCGATATCGCAAAGCAATAGAATGCATGCAAATGTATGAACACGTCCAGAATGAAATCGCAGGTCAGCAGCCGCAACGATATATCGCACAATTAGAATCTATTCTATTTTTTCTCTTGCGACCGACGATTCTCTCTCTGAGTGCCATTAGTGTTGCCATATTTTTGCTAAGAATTGGCTTTTGGTTTTTTGTTATCTTCTGACATTTCTCGTTTGTGTGTGTTGTATTTACACAATTGAAGAGACCAATACATTGAAATGAAATACAAAAAATAAATAAAAAAAATACTAAATAATAGCAACTTTGAATCGTCAGTCGCAATCGTTTCATTCTGGACGTGTTCTCTGCGATCGACGACCAGAGAGGATCAGCGGTCGCAACGATATTTGATTCTGTTCGGGCTCTGAGGCGGCATGCGCTGAATTTAGTGTGCTAAAAGAGGAGATGAAAAATTAAAAAAGGAAATGGAAAATCTACAAAGCAACAATACAAGCGAACCACCCCTCTCTTCAACGCTAGATGAAGAAATAAGAGCGCTTAGACACAAGTTGAGTTGTACGAACACGATGCTGTCTCATCTGATGTCATCATCAACAGAGTCCCCTTTGCTCCCGATGAAAACCTTGTTGATAAGTTTGACATTATTTGTTCTCTAATAAAATGTAACCCAGTAAGGCTAAGGAATATATTTAGAGTACGAGCCAAAAACAACAACAACAAAAATTCAGCAATCGTTGCGAAACTATCTTCTGCGTACGAACGAAATCACTTGCTTAGAGCTGTTTCTGCTTTTTGTAAAAACTGGTTCACAACAAAGAGCACGTTGATTGCATCGCTGGATCATCAGGCTGATCGTCGATCTTGTTTTTTATATGTTAAGCAAAAGAAATAAGCTTTATAAGCATCTGTTTATCTATCCTTTTAGTTCTAGCTTCCTTTTTCTCACTATCTTTAGTAATAGGCCGAGTAATTCTTTCTTACTTTGTAATTTTTTCGCTTCAATTTGTTTTATCCATTTAATATGTTATCTTATATATTTGAGTTTGTTAAAAGCTTCTTCTAATTGTGAAGAATCTTGATACATTCTGATGGTTCGTCTATTGGTGCTTATGAAAACTACAAAGCCCTAATTAGTATTTTATGTAATCAATGTAATGGTTTAAATATGATACATTTTAATGCGCGTAGTTTAAACGAACTTAAACTTGACCAGGCTTGATATATTTTTGAAAATTCATCAGTTGATATCGTGTGTGTTACAGAAACTTGGTTCAAGAGGGATATTCCTGATTCTTTTTATAATTTTAATAAATTTAGACTTTTCCGAAATGAAAGAAGTGGTAGAAGGGGAGGCGGTGTTGCTGTTTATTTTAAGTCGAGTCTCAATGCAAAGTTTGTAAATAGATGTAATGATGGTTGTGAGTTTATTAATATTGAAATATTAGATAATCATAAAAAAATCTTTGTCTCTTGCGTATATAACCCAAATAGATGCATTGGTCCTGAAATATTTTTCTCTGACCTTTCTACAAAAATCATTGACTATGATTTCTTTGTTTGTGGTGATTTTAATATTAATTTATTACGGAATTACTCTGCAACAGAAAATGTTTGCTACCTGTCATCGTTAAGTGGCTTAAAAGTAGCGAATACTAATATTCCCACTCGCTATATGCAAGACTGAGCCTAGTTTGCTTGATGTTTGCCTAATTTCTGATGTTTCTTATGTTCTAAAATTTGATCAAATGAGTTTTTTGTCCGACCATGACTTGCTTTTCTGTTGTCTTAATATAAGTCTTAGCAAAACTTCGCAGGTCAGTTTCTCTTATCGTGACTACAAATTAATAGATTTACCTGTTTTAAGTCATGAATTATCTGGTATGAATTGGATGGACTGCTGTTTTTATAGCTCGGTAGATGATAAACTAAGAGTTTTCATGAATCTATTAAAAGTCCTATTTGATTACGCTCAATTCAATCTTCAAATAACTCATGTCCTTGGTTTACAAACCGTGTATTGTCTGCTATTAAAGCTAGGACTAACCTCCAGTCTAAATGGAAAAATAATCGAATGAACGATAACTGGGGCAAGAACAGGAGAGCTCGAAATTATGCTTCACTCATGGTTAGACAAGAACATAAAATTTCTTTAGTTCTAAGTTTAATTCAGGCTTATAGTTAAGTAATTAAACTAAAGTTAAGTTATAGTTAAGTTAAAAATTAAGTAATTTCGTGAGATAGTTTCGAAATTGTGGAAAAGTGTTCACACTGGGTTTTGAAAAATTTTGTTTGACATATAATTTTTTTTTTCTGTCAATTAATTATTATCATGTATAATTTTTGAACACAATGCAGCAGCATGAATCCAGAGGAAATTTCAAGAGTTGTCCTATTTTAATTTAATTAGCTTGAAGATACAGGAAAATTTGTAGATTCTGTAATAAATGATATAAATCAAATGGAATTTTGATATATAATTTACTCAAAATCTTTTGAGAAGCAATTTTTAGCAACAATTATTCAATTTAAAAACAACAATCTCTTTGATAACAAGATTCTTATTGTGTCAAAAAAGGTTGTGTTCAATGCACACAATTTTCAGATTTCAGGGTTGCAAGTAAATACTGGCCTAATTTCGCGAGTAATTTCAACGAAATTAGCTTGTTTGAGGTAATTTCGAAATTAACCAATTGTATGGGAAATTATCATTTCAGACGAAACTACACAAAAGCTCGAAATTACTTAATTTTAGCTCAATGTGAACATGCTATTAACATCAAAACAATTATGGCAAAATATAAAAAAATACAGAGTGTTCAGTAAGGAGCCTAGTGTGTGTAATTTGGATCCGGACTTACTTAATAACTTCTTTTTGGCAAGCGGATGCCCAAGTCCTTCTCGGGACATTTTTTCAAACATGACATTCAATGTCAACAATGGATTGTAGAGAGCGCAAACAACTAATTTCCCCTTACCCTCATTTGAATTCTCAACTGTCAGTGAGGATTATGTAGCCAAATGCATAATGAAAATGAATTCCAATGCATTAGGGATTGATAAAATGCCAATCAGATTTATTACGTTAGTTATTCACTTTATCTTAGCGCCGCTCACTCATATTATTAATCATTGTATTACTTGCTCCCGTTTCCCAGAGTTATGGAAAGTTGCCACGGTCTTGCCTGTGGCTACATCTACTTCTGTCTCTGATCCCAAAGACTTCAGACCTATTAGTATACTCCCTGCTCTTAGTAAGGTTTTTGAATGAATAATGTCTGATCACATCTCTGAGTACCTAAATGTAAACAATCTTTTATCCCCATTGCAGTCTGGCTTTCGCTCTGGTCACAGTTGTTCAACAGCAATAATAAAAATAATGGATGACATTAGAATATCATACGATAAGAATTTTATAACTCTTCTGTGCCTTAAAGATTTCTCCAAAGCTTTTGACTCTGTCAACCACAATCTGCTTTATCAAAAACTTAAACATTTTTTTTATTTTAGTGATAGTGCAGTTAAACTAGTATCCAATTACCTTATATAATAGAATGCAACAGGTTAAAGTTGGAAATAATTATTCGTCCCTTTGCACTGTTTCTGCCGGTGTTCCCGAAGGGTCTATTTTCGGTCCCTTACTTTTCTCTATTTTCTTAAATGACGTCTTCTCTGTTTGTAAATATGCAACCGTTCATGCTTATGCTGATGACATTTAGCTATACCTCTCTCGACCAACTGGCCTTTTAGAAGACTTAACTTGTAGACTAAACAATGATCTGGCATCGCTTAACAATCGCTTAGCAATCGCCAACTTGCTTTTTATCAATCCTTTAAAATCTAAAGTGCTACAAATTCACATTGAGCCAGAAATTTGAAAAAGTGGCCAAAATTCATATCTGGGCGATGCATAGACAGAATTAAATAAAAATTGGTACAGAATACTTAACACAGGACCTTCTTCAAGTACGGAAAAAAGTGGGCGGTACTCAACAATGGGGCATGGCAATATAAATAAAATACTGTATCTCGTCTAATAGTGGGACTAGGTTATTAAAATTCGGTACAGTGTTTTATGGGATATTTTCCCGAGCATGATAAAAAATTGGACTGGATTTAACAAAGGGGCGTGTCACTATTAATAAAATTCCGTTTCTCAGTTAGTGTTTGACCTAGGGTATTGAAATTGGGTAAAGGGGTTGGTAGGATCGTTTCCGAGCATGTTAGAAAATTGGGCGGGACTCAAGAATGGGGCGTGGCAGTATCAATAAAATACCGTATCTCGTGTAGTAGTGGGACTAGATTATTAAAATTCGGTACAGTGCTTTGTGGGATCTTTTCCGAGCATGATGAAAAATTGGACTGGATTAAACAAAGGGGAGTTTCACTTTAGTAAAATGCCGTATGTTAGTTAGTGTTGGGACTAGGGTATTGAAATTTGGTATAGGGGTGGGTACAATCGTTTCCGAGAATTTTAGAAAAAGTGAGTGGAACAATGGAGCGTGGCACTATTTAATAAAAACTGCAGTTTGGTTATTATTTATTCTGTGGTATTAAAAAAAGGCGGGATACGAGACCGATCAAGGCGTTTTTTACCGAATCTGACATGTGATGTGTGAACTAAAAATAAATATACAAGGTTTTAGAAAATAACAATTTTAGAACAATAAATATATTATGAAATCGAGAAGCAAAAAGCCCGTAATTAGCCTACATAAATGACATATGTATATAGTTTCAAGGATCACCACGTGGCGGTTGCGGGGAGTGCCCCATGTTTTTATTTTTATTTTTTTATTTTTATTTTTATTTTTATTTTTTTTAGTTTTTTCATTGCACTCAAAAACAAATGAAGACCATTACTATGAAATATGTTTTCAGTTAGGACATAAACATATTTATTTTTTTGCAGCTAATTTTATTCAAAATGATTTCTGCAAGTGGTCAAGTAAAACATTTTCTTATTTTTGGTTTTTTTTCATTATGTTTTATAACAACTCTTTCTAAGCACATTTCCGAAAGATCTATCAAGATCTATCACGTAAAATCAAAATTACGGATTTTATGACGCTTTCCCTACAGCATGTTTTGTCGAAAATGAGCAAATTTATAGTGGAAAATAACAAATTTTTCATAAGTATCAAACGGTATTAAAGAAAAAAGGCAGTTTTGGTTTTCTTTATTTTTGAGTATGTTTTAAAAAAAAACTCTTTCTAAACAGATTCCAAAAGTGTTTATTTTATTTATTGAAATTCAAGTTAATTTTGATCTCTACACTTTCTTCAACTGCAGATATTGCTCTTTTAATCTTAGTTTTGTATGGGAGGTGGGCGAAGAGCGTGGCAGATATTGATAAAAATTTGTGTGGCGTTATATATTTATGAAATAATGACACATGCTTAATTTCATGTATGTACCTACGACGATTCCTTCTAGTTTGGTCCCCATCCTAAGAACTCATTATACTGTGCGACGTTAGATTTTTATAAATTTCTCAAAAGTAAATAAAAACGTGCAAAAGTGTGCATATCCCTCTTCAAGTAAATATCTTATAGAAAGTAATAGCATGTAAATTGTTTCAATTACGAGCGGAATCTCAGGGAATCTTCTTTAGGCGCCGCATTTTTTTTTAAACCCCATTTTTTTGTATTTAGTATGTGGAAAGATGGCGTCCGTGGCGTAGTTGGTTAAAGTGCGTGGCCGCTATGTCAACGAACTTTGGAAACCCAGGTTCGAAACCCAGCAGCGACAGAAAATTATTTGAATTAAAATAATTTTTCTGTACGGTCGCCACCTCTCTGCAGACGATGGCAAACCTCAGAGAGTAATCAAAATGCCATGTAAAGCTTCTTGAGAACGAGAGCATTCATCGTTCATCGCCGTTCGGAGTCGGCGTTAAGCATGTAGGTTCGGTTCTCGGTCAATTGTGTATAAACTTAATAACACGCACAACACAATTGATCATAAGAAGCTAGGGCAAAGTCCTTTCAAGGGCTGAAATGGCCAGTTATTTATTTTTTTTTTATGTAGAAAAAAGGATTAAAAACAAAAGAAAATATATACATTAAGCCGGGTCGATTTGTGGGGAGGCAAAAAAATTGCCCATTGCTCTGTGAAAATCGTATTCTAGGGATCAAAATAAGAAACTTTGCCGAAGGAACCATACCTCTAAAACGAATTCTGATGTCCCCCAATTTGGGTCGAACTTTTGGGTAGGGGCAAATTTTGAAAAATCCCACTTTGACCCATTTAGAGTGCTACAATCGAGTCCAAATGTATGACCGACCTGTGGGGCATACAAACATTTCAAAAATTCGCCAGTTTTGGCACTTTACATGAAAAAATCAGCGAAATGCCTATGTTTTTTTCTTTTTGGAGTTTTTTTCTCTTTAGAAATTTATTCAACCCTTTTAAAAAATGAAGGTATCACTGTGACACAATTGCAAATCGGAAAATTGCTTGTGTGCGTTTTTTAAGGCACCACAAGACACAGCTGCATGTCGTAAACTTACTTGTGTAGTTTTTTTATAGCAACTACTTAAGAAATGAAGGTTGTTTTTACAACCCTTTTTGTGGGTATTTTATGGCACCTTCTTAAGAAATGCGCGTTTTATGCAACCATATTAACAATTAAGGTATCACTGGAATGCACCGCAACCCTTTTAAAAAATTAAGGTATCACTGTGACACAATTACATATCCTAAAATTGCTTGTGTGCGTTTTTAAGCCACCACAAGACACAGCAGGTAGAATTGAAATTACCATTTCATTCTTATTACCTCGTCTCGTAGACCATATATAACGCAACAGTTTTTGTGAATGCATTAAGTCGTTGTGAAGAACTCAAAGTGTGAAGTGCTAATTTCAGATAAAAAAATATTGAAAAAAAAATAATAAGTGAAGTTGACCATTCCAAATCAAAAAGTTTACAATGAATCCACCATCCTCTATACCGCAAGATGAAGCAACAACAACATCAACAACTATCGAAAACCCAATGAGTCACATACCCAAGCACGATGTTACTGTTTTTGGTGTGTCTACTGATTTGACTAATCTTAATTTACCAACCCATCTGGATATCTTGAGATATTATTTTTACTTAAGCGAACGTGCTAAAACAGAACAAAAAAAGTTTTCCCATAAATCATTCACTATTCAAGTACAAGATAAGTTGAATGGAATTTGGGAAAAACTTGGTATGGAAATAATGCTGAAAAAAAGTGTATTTAATAAATTGAATAAATTGCTTGACAAGTATCAAGAGCAAATCAAGAGAAGAATCAAAACCCAACAATTTACAAAGTATGTAAAATCTCTGGAAACAATTTTTTACATTGGAACATGTAAATGCGATTTGAAGGCAGCTCCATGTGCATGCGGCTGGGTTCCCGAACGCCTCAAAGAGTTCATGCACGATCAACATAATCAGAGAAGACTAACAATGGATGCAGTTGTGATGGAAACTGAAGAGCAAGGAGCAACGTCTATGTCATCAATGCCAACATACCAAGATCCCGATGATTCAACATACGCACCGCTACCGGTTCAAAAAGATATGGATAGAAGCACAAGTTCACAATACGCAGAGAGATACGATTGTTTTAACTTTGCCTTGGTATGTGACAGATTTGGTGTGCCTGATAGAGTAGCATCGGCATTGGGAACCGCTCTTTTCCAAGATTTTAAAATGAAAGATAAGCATGGCAAACCTCTCATCATGGATAAATCGAAAGTTCGCAGAGAAAAAGAGAAATGCAGACAAGAAGTGGTTCGCAAACGGTTAGATCATACCAATTTGTTAGCGTTTTCATTCGATGGCAGAAAAGATGATGCTTTAACGACAGCTAAAGTTGATGAGAAATATCATACTAGGATGGTAAAAGAACCTCATCTTGTTATTTTGAGAGAACCCAATTCTGAATTGATTGGTTACGTAAGACTGGAACATGAAACCGCTGAATAGAAAACAACCAAATTAAATGATTTTTCAACGATAAGAATATATCACTGGATGCATTAATTGGAATATGCACTGACGGTGAGCCAACAAACACTGGCTCACACGGTGGAATTATACGACGATTCGAATTGCTGTTAAAAAGACCATTGCATTGGTTCGTTTGCCTTCTACACTTCAACGAACCTCCGTTTCGGCATTTGTTTGAAGCTTTGGTTAAATCAACCAGCACTGGACCAAAATTGGCAACCGGAAAACTGAGCCGTCAAATCGAAACTTGTGAAACTCTTCCGGTAAGTTATTGCTATCACTCATTTATTATAATTGTCAACCATTTTTAATTATTTTATTATTATATATTTTCAGGTGGTGGACGGTTTCCAGAAAATTGAGTTGCAAAATATACCCACGCTCCAGAAAAAAATTTAATTTTCCACCGATTCGAAGTACTTATACGACATGGCCCATGCAATTTCTAGCGGCGTGGTTTCGGTGGATCTGGCTAACATCAAACCAGGGAAAATTGTACATTCTCGGTGGCTCACCAAGGCCGCTAGATTATTACGATTATATGTGACAACGGAAAATCCAGATGCAAATTTAAGAATTCTGGTTGAATTTATAATTAAATGTTATGTGCCAATGAACTTCACTATCAAGTATTACAGCTCTGTCGTGTACGGCAGTGCATTATTTTTCCACTTCATTAGTTGGTCACGATTTCTAGAACCTCGTTTTCGCAAAATTGTCAATCAAGTAATTACAGATAATTCATATTATGCGCATTCGGAAAATATCTTGTTATCAATGTTGTTTGATGATAGCAAAGAAAAGCGCGACTGTGCTATCAACATAATTTTACGCTATTGAACAGATGTTGACGACCCAACGCAACTTAGAGCTTATAAAAAACCAGATATAAAGTTTAATTGCACAAGTTACACGGAAATGATCAATATGAATGACATAAATAACGTATTTGAACCACCATTCACGCGAAGCATTCCGTACGATACATTGAAAGAATATTTAAATCAAGATGATCTACCGTTAAATGATCCAAAAATTCCATCACACATACAAGGAACGGAACGACATGTTCAATTGCCAGCTAGCGTTTCCAAACGGGTTATACCGGAAAATGTAGAGGCTCTTATGGCGACGACATTAGAGAGAGACTAACTTAAATTAATTTTTTCATTTACATATGTTCTGACTACATAAATTTCAAAAGAGAAAAAATAGATATTATTATGAATAAATAATAAATATTATTATAAATCTAAGTATATAAATATATAAAAAAGGAACTTATGTTTGTAAGGCCGCAATAGACTCCTAAACTACTCATCCGATTAGCATGAAAATTTGTGTATAGAAGTTTTTTGGCACGGTGCGTGTTCGTGGGCTATCAATTTTGATCCACCTTGAACACCAGAGGACGCTGTAGTACAAATTTTTTACAAAACTGCCTAAAACTCATAAACTGCTAATGCGATTAGAATGAAAAGTGATATACAGTGAGTTTCATGTACGTTGAGTGTTCTGCTGCTATCGTTTTTGACCTATCTTGAACACCAGAGGGCGCTAATTTTTTGCAAAACCACCTAAAACTCCCAAACCGCTCATTCGATTAGAATAAAAATTGGTATATAGTAGTTTTCAGGTACGATGAGTTTTTTAGCACTATCTTCTTTGACCCACCTTGGACATCAGATGGTGCTGTAGTACAAATTTTTTACAAAATCGCATATTTTTAGTTGTTTTCTTAGATTACATGTGCAAATATTTACAAAATATAAAATATTTCTTAAATTTAGTAAAATTAAAAAAATTTCCGTTATTTTTTTTATAAAAAACATGAACGTATCTTGAAAACTTTAAAAAATTTTACTACAACGATATATTTAATCCAACATCGTTACACAAAATTACGAAAAAAACAATCAGATATTAAATTTTGTGACTTTCGATTCAAATATCTCCGCTGCTTTTTTATATATTGTGTTAACTTTTTTTTTCTTAAAGCTTCATCAAAATACTATGAAAACCTTATTGCAAAAATACCGTTAGTGGAGTAAATATATTTTAAATATTTTTTTCAAAAAAGGTCTGAAATATTGGAGTTTTCCTCAAAAACAGACTCAAAAATTATGTTGTAAAAATAATTTAAACTCAAATTCTCAAATTGTTAACTCTATTTAAAAGTTATAACATTTGTAAGTAAAAGTTGTTTCAATTTTACGCAAAAATTAAAAACCATTTTTGTGATTCAAAAAACAAAGCCTACACCTTGATTTTTTTGAAGAAATTTTTTTTTCCAATATTGTGGTTTCATATTTTTGAATAAATGTACAAGCTAAAATAATAATTTATTAAAAAAAAATTATCTCAGTATCTCTTACCAATCAAAAGTTATAGCCAATAACACGGTGTTACAAAATGAAAACAAATCAAAAAACTTGCCTGAAGACATAGTAGAGGTTGTAGGTCTAGTTGAACATAAGATAACTACATACTTAGTTTTGTGAATATACCCTCAAAATCGGGATTTGTGGTCAAAAACCCGATTTTAGGTAGGTGCATGTATAGTTTGTTATGTAACTCCGTTATATCTAGCTCAATTTTAAAAATTTAAACATTGCTAAAAAGAAGAAAAATATACCCTTAATATAATATATAGACCGTTTTTTTACAAAAAGAATTGACAAAGTTACAGGCAAAATCATTTGAAAATTTCTCATTTTTTTTAATTTTTTCAACTTCAACAACGTTTTGTTAACAAATTTTGTTTTGTGGCACTATTAGTTTTAGCACGATTCTGAAAGCCTGTTAAATTTTGCGTTCAACAAGCTATCATTTACTTCAATTGGCTGAAATACAAAAGCACTATCGAATTTTTAGTATTCGTAATAAAATACAAAAAAATTTTTTTTCTTTTTCTAAAAATGTTTTTTTGACCTTTTTCGTTTATATATATTATAATCGATTTCACGTTTTAGGGACCAGCAGTAGTCTGCCAGCATGTTAATGGAATTTTCCTAAACTACTCATCCGATTAGCATAAAAATTTGTGTATGAAAGTTTTTTGGTACGTTGCGTGATTGTGGGATATCAATTTTGATCCACCTTGAACACCAGAAGGCGCTGTAGTACACATTTTTTACAAAACTGCCTAAAACTCACAAACCGCTTATGCGATTAGAATGAAAATTGGTATACAGTGGGTTTCATGTTCGTTGAGTATTTTGCTGCTATCTTTTTTTACCTATCTTGAACACCAGAAGGCGCTATAGTACAAATTTTTTGCAAAACCACCTAAAACTCCCAAACCGCTCATTCGATTAGAATGAAAATTGGTATACAGTAGTTTCCAGATGAGTTTTTTAGCAATGGCTCATTCCACCAGTTTTCGCCCAATTAGAAAAAAAAAAGTCGCAACATGTTCTAGAAAAAAATTGACAAAATTATATGTTGTTTTTGTGTTAAAGTGGGTAACAAAAAATATTTTTTTAATTTTTTATTTTCAACCGTTAACCAGTGGTGGCGCTCGAAAAATGTTTGGCGGGCGCAAAAATCACGATTTAATAGTTTACGGTTTCATTTATATCTCCGCTCCTGTAATTGGTATTGACTTAATTTAAAAATTGTTTTACAGATAACAAATTGAAGCAACTTCCTATATAAAAGTTTAGTGCGTAAACTTATTTTTAATAAATAATAAAATTCACCAAACTTATGCTAAAAATTGATTTTTTTTCGATTTTCATCACCCTGTTTCAACAACTTATAGGGTTGCCAGACCTAAAATTTTTTTACAGTTTCTTCTTCTATTACCTTTTAACAAGATAAGTTGAAAAAATTAATGAAAATGTGTAAATATTTTTAGTTTGACTGCTTTGAAAGTGTGGATTTATGAGAAATGGCACAACTTCAGGACCCTGTATCGGCAAAAGTGCACATTTTAAAATTCCAATTTTTTTTTCTATTTTAATTTCATGTATTGACAATACACTGAAAAAAAATTGGGAGGGTGTTTTGCCTTGTTTTTGAAAAATGATCTTTTGAAAATTATGTCATAACTCAAATAATTTAGGTGCCTCCCTATCAAATAGTACACAAGCAAAAGTTTTATAAATCAACGTAGATATTGTTGAACTCACATTTAAAATAGTCCTCCAATTTGGAGAGACTGCTTTAATTTTTGTTGGACTTATGAAGTTTTAAAAATTGGGTTTAAATTCAAATTGAAGAAAATGTCTTCCATTGTTGACCCCGTATCTCAAAAAATGCACATTTAATAGTAATGAAAATCAACACAAATATTGTATAGATGTATTGTTGTAATAATTTTACTAATTTCGAGAGGGTGTTCTAGTTTTTTTTCAGTAAAAATACGTTTACATAAACTCTGTTATAAATGAATTAAAAAATAATTTTAAGAAAATGTATGCTTACAAGTTTTTCCTTAGATGTTGTTTATATTCGTTTTCCATCATTTTAGTTTATTTTATGATATTCCTTTTTTGCTAGGCGGGCTTAAAATGGATTCTACTTGCCATATATTTGAACCTGATATGAATCTAGTCTGAATTGTTGATGTTCTGACTGGTATAAAGCTATGTTTTTGGAACCGTTCGAGCGTCCATGAACCTTTGTGCTAAATCGGCTTCCATGCTTCGTATTTCTTCGCCATCGACATAAATAAATGTGATTCCGGGAATATGGGTTATACAAAAATTTAACATTTGCGGGACAGTTTGAATGTCATTATATTGCAAACTTGCTTTAGCGACAAGTCTTTTTACTGTACCACCTACTCCATCGCATGGTCCCTTTCCATGGGATGTGGCAAAAAAATGCCATTCGGCATCAAGATCAAAATCTTTTTTGTGGTTGCATAAATTACTAAAGTTTTTTCGGATTTGATACTGCCCTGCAGCTCCATCGGAAAAGTAAACCAATTTTGAAACAGCTCGAAAGAGCTCCTTAATTTTAGTAATAAGTTTCTTTTGAAATGTGTATACTGCTGAAGTATCATGACTAAGACTATCTGATAAGATGCAAAAACTTTTGGATTTAATGTTAGTATCTTCCTTGTAGTATACTACGAATGGATGAAGAGTTGCCTGTTTGTTCACCCAGTGATAACTTTGACTTACAGTTTTATAGAACTTACAATCAGAATTTCCATATTTTTTTACAATTAATAAAATGAATGTATAGTAACGGGCGAATTTTCAGTAAATTTTACATTCGTTATACAGGATGAAATTGGATATGGCAAGTAGAATCCATTTTAAGCCAACCTAGCAAAAAAGGAATATCATAAAATAAACTAAAATGATGGAAAACGAATATAAACAACATCTAAGGAAAAACTTGTAAGCATGCATTTTCTTAAAATTATTTTTTATTTTATTTATAACAGAGTTTATGTAAACGTATTTTTACTGAAAAAAAACTAGAACACCCTCTCGAAATTAGTAAAATTATTACAACAATACATCTATACAATATTTGTGTTGATTTTCATTACTATTAACCGTGCATTTTTTGAGATACGGGGTCAACAACGGAAGACATTTTCTTCAATTTGAATTTAAACCCAATTTTTAAAACTTCATAAGTCCAACAAAAATTAAAGCAGTCTCTCCAAATTGGAGGACTATTTTAAATGTGAGTTCAACAATATCTACGTTGATTTATAAAACTTTTGCTTGTGTACTATTTGATAGGGAGGCACCTAAATTATTTGAGTTATGACATAATTTTCAAAAGATCATTTTTCAAAAACAAGGCAAAACACCCTCCCAATTTTTTTTCAGTGTATTGTCAATACATGAAATTAAAATAGAAAAAAAAATTGGAATTTTAAAATGTGCACTTTTGCCGATACAGGGTCCTGAAGTTGTGCCATTTCTCATAAATCCACACTTTCAAAGCAGTCAAACTAAAAATATTTACACATTTTCATTAATTTTTTCAACTTATCTTGTTAAAAGGTAATAGAAGAAGAAACTGTAAAAAAATATTAGGTCTGGCAACCCTGTAAGTTGTTGAAACAGGGTGATGAAAATCGAAAAAAAAATCAATTTTTAGCATAAGTTTGGTGAATTTTATTATTTATTAAAAATAAGTTTACGAACTTAAATTTTATATAAGAAGTTGTATCAATTTGTTATCTGTCAAACAGTTTTTAAATTAAGTCAATACCAATTACAGGAGCGGAGATATAAATGAAACCGTAAACTATTAAATCGTGATTTTTGCGCCCGCCAAAAATTTTTCGAGTGCCACCACTGGTTAACGGTTAAAAATAATAAATTAAAAAAATGTTTTTTGTTACCTACTTTAACACAAAAACAACATATAATTTTGTCAATTTTTTTCTAGAACATGTTGCGACTTTTTTTTTTCTAATTGGGCGAAAACTGGTGGAATGAGTCAATATCTTCTTTGAACCACCTTAGACACCAGATGGTGTTGTAGTACAAATTTTTTACAAAATCGCATATTTTTAGTTGTTTTCTTGGGTTACATGTGCAAATATTTACAAAATTTAAATATTTCTTAAATTAGTAAAATGAAAATGATTTCCGTTATTTTCTCATCAAACTATGAAAAATTTTACTACAACGATATATTTAATGCAACATCGTTGCTCAAAAATGATAAAAAAACAATCAGAAATTTAATTTTGCGACTTTCGAGTCAAATATCTCCGCTGCTTTTGTATACATTTTGTTAAATTTTTATTTTGTCTTAAAGCTTCATCAAAATACTATGAAAACCTTATTGCAAAAATACCGTTAGTTGAGTATATATATTTTAAATATTTTTTTCAAAAAAGGTCTGAAATTTTGGAGTTTTCCTCACAAAAAGGCTCAAAATTTGTTTTTGTTGTAAAAATAATTTAAATTCAAATTCGCAAATTTTCAAATCTATTTAAAAGTTATAACATTTATAAGAAAAAATTATTTAAATTTTACGCAAAAATTAAAAAACCATTTTAATGATTCAAAAAGCAAGGCCTACCCCTTGATTTTTCGAACAAAATTTTTTTTCCAATATTGTGTTTTTATAATTTTGAAAAAAATATACAAGCTAAAAAATTAATTTATTAGAAAAATTATCATTACAATCAAAAGCTATAGCCAATAATGTTAATCAAAAATATATATACAAAAAGCAAAACGCTGTCTGTGTGATGGCTGGAAACTTCAAAATTAATTAGCCGATAGAGCTGAAATTTTGGCAGTACATTTTTTTCAAGTACGAGATGACTTAAATTTCTGTCACACCCCCTTTTACCACCCACAAATCAATAAAAATGCTATATTTCCTACAGTTTTCGTCGATTGGCCTACATTTTGGTAATTTAGTCTGTATGCTTACTGTCGGCAACTGTACTAAATCATGGTATTGTCCATCTACTAGAAAACTGGGATGAGCATTATATAAGAGAGTGTGGCTCCGCCCATACAGTTAAAATTTGTATTATCGAATAGCTTTCAAAGTAAAAGTAGCAATACTTACATACAAACTCAAAATGGAGTTACTATTTGGTGATCTCCTGATACTGGCAAACTGTAACGGGCAGTGGAAAATAACAGTGGTGTCAAACTGTGAGTCTAAGAAGAGTCTAAGAAAAGTTTTGAATACACCTTTTATGTTCCCATATAGTTGCAGGGTGCAGCAACGCGCGCCGGGAAAAAGCTAGTAAATAAATAAAAATAAAGTAAAAACATAGCCATTGAGCAATCTAAATGGGTCAAAGTGGGATTTTTCAAAATTTGCCCCTACCCAAAAGTTCGACCCAAATTGGGGGACATCAGAATTCGTTTTAGAGGTATGGTTCCTTCGGCGAAGTTTCTTATTTTGATCCCTAGAATACGATTTTCACAGAGCATTGAGCGATTTTTAAATCGACCCGCCCTAATATACATTTATATATTTTTTTCAATATTGTATTCAATGTGTATAAAAAGTGGTAAAAATTTTAAAGAAGTTTGAGAAATAGATATACTTTTGATGATTTCAAATTTTAGATGTAAATAAAAAAAATTGCAATTTTTGACTTAAAATGCCTCCCAAATTGTAATTTTTAATTTTATATTAATAATATTTCGTCTCAGGGTACCTTAATGTGTCCCGTTATCAATCGTAAGAATCATTTGTATACAGAAAATATTTGACTTTTGGCCACTTATTGAAATTCCTGGCCCAATGTGCAATTGCAAGAAATGATTCATGCTTTGTGGATATTCCACCTTTGGTAATAGGAACTGATAATTTAGACGCTGTGAATAAAGTGAACAACCTTGGTTTCATAATTAACTCTAGATTAACTTGTAATGATCATATTAATTACCATATCATATTAATGCACCAATTGGTGGGACACTTCCGATATGACCACACTCTGGTCTATCAGTGCTCGAACCGGATGCAGCTGTCTATTTGCCTGCACCTTCACGACCGCCGTGGGGAGCAGCGGAATTACTTCTTGCAAACAGGTCATCGTTATCGAGGACTGGCGTCGGAAGTCACTATTGGAGTGACGCTGATGGGCGGGTTTTTTTTGAGTGTCGTCGGTGGTGCTGGTTTTTCGCTTCTCAGTAGCGTTTACGCGAGCGCACATTGGGCCAGGAATTTCAATAAGTGGCCAAAAGTCAAATATTTTCTATATACAAATGATTCTTACAATTGATAACGGGACACATTAGGGTACCCTGAGACGAAATATTATTAATATAAAATTAAAACTTACAATTTGGGAGGCATTTTAAGTCAAAAATAGCATTTTTTTTTATTTACATCTAAAAGTTGAAATCATCAACAGTATAATTATTTCTCAAATTTCTTTAAAATGTTTAGCACTTTTTTAAACACATTGAATACAATATTGAAAAAAAAATATATATACATATTTTATTTTGTTTTTAATCTTTTTTTCCGCATACTAAATACAAAAAAATGGGGTTTAAAAAAAAAAATGCGGCGCCTAAAGAAGATTCCCCGAGATTCCACTCGTAATTGAAATAATTTACATGCTATTACTTTCTTTAAGATATTTACTTGAAGAGGGATATGCACACTTTTGCACGTTTTTATTTACTTTTGAGAAATTTATAAAAAACTAACGTCGCACAGTGTAACGAGTTCTATGGGATGGGGGACAAAAATAGAAGCAATCATCATAGGTGCATACATGAAATTAAGCATGTGTCATTATTTCATAAATATATAATGCCACACAAATTTTTATCAATATCGGCCACGCCCTTCGCCCACCTCCCATACAAAACTAAGATTAAAAGAGCAATATATGCAGTTGTAGAAAGTGTAGAGAACAAAATTAACTTGAATTTCATTAAATAGAATAAACAGTTCGGGAATCTGTTTAGAAAGAGTTGTTTTAAAATATACTCAAAAATAGAGAAAACTAAACCTGCCTTTTTTCTTTAATTGCGTTGAAACTTATGAATAATTGAGCTTTATATACGTGTGAAAGCACAAATGCTTAACTGCATATTTGTGCGCGTTTGAGTATCACCCGAAAAACAGAATGCGATGTAGCTGTTTTCCAATCAGCACAATATTGCCGTCCTATAGAACTGCAATATGCCAAGGAATCTAAAGATTTAATTCTACAACAGAAAGAGTTGATAGAGAACGAGATAAAAAACCTTAAACCTTATGAAATAAGTTTTGATGGTATTCAAATAAGCATATACTTTTCTTTTCACCTTACGCTTATTGATGGAAAAGTACTCAATACAATATTAGGAGTAATGTCGATGCAAAGGTGCCCAATCTGCCATGCAACTCCTAAAATTTAATAATTTAACCAATAAAGACAGTGGTATATTTTCACTTGGATCGACAATTGATTCGAAATATGCGAATAATTTTGATCACACTCTCCTCGCAATATTTAATAAATCATGCAGCTTTCGAAGACTTATGCACGTCTACGGCTAGTTTGTATGTAACTCACTACAAATGGTATCCGATGCCTTCTTCTTTACATAAGATACTTATCCATTCCGGAGAAATTATAATAGAAAGTGTTTTACCTTTGGGAATGCTTGGGGAGGAAGCTTCTGAATGCCGAAACAAGGAATACAAGGCATATAGACAGTTTCATGGCAGACGGCATAACCGTGCCGCGAATTTAGAAGACATGTTTAACCGATCGATGGATTCATCAGACCCGCTTGTGTCGTCTATGTCTATTCGTTGTAGTGTTCAGAAGCGTAAACGGTTGCTACTTCCAAAAGAAGTCCTTCACCTTCTCATTGCACCTGAATTTGAGAATGACTCAGTTCAAAATAATGAAACGATTTCAGATTCAGAAGACGATGAATTGGTCGAAAATGATTATTTGAACAATTTGTGTCTTTCGGATGAAGAATAACACTTGAAAGTAAAATAAAAAATAAAATGTTAAATGAACAAAAAAATAAATAAAAAAAAAATATTAAAAGAAAAAAAATAAAAAAAAATATATGAAAAACAAAAAATAAAGAAAAACTACAAAACAGCAGAAAAAAATAAAAAAAAACATGGGGTTCTCCCCGCAACCTTCACGTGGTGGCCCTGGAAACTATATATATATATATATATATATGTATTTCTTTAGGCTAATTGCGGGTTTTTTGTGTCTCGATTTCATAACATAATAATACAACAAAAAATTTGTTCTAAAAGGGTTGTTTTCTAAAACCTTGTATATTGTGGTGTACACTCATTGTACAATCATTTTACTTTTCCACAAAAACATCACACAATACTTTTGTAAGAAAAATAACCGAAAATATGTATGACCAAGAAAAGAAATTCTTCCAATATTGTTTTTCATGTCAATGACACACATGAACATTATGACACACACGTATGGTAAAGAAATGCTAACATTTCATACGTATACCCAAATACCTACAGCGAAGTGAAACATGAGTATTTCACTTGCTGCACATGCAGTTCATTGCTCAGGTGCTTGACCGTACTTATTGGTGACAATGGCAAATCAAATTTCTTTTATTTCTTTCTATTTTTGATATGTCAAATATCATAAATGGGGAAATGCAATTTGTTTAAAATTGATGACTAAATGCATTTGTAACATGAACAAAAGGTTGAACACCATGTTACATTGGGCATTTTGGATATACGAATGAAATGCAAGATGTGTCAGATAATTTGTAAATTAGTATATAAGTTGGAAAATTTGAAATAAAAAATCAGTCTCAGTTTGATACTAGAACTTTCCTGTCTTGTCATTTTACTGAACTCAAAAAGGGCATTAATTGCTCGTCTGCCGAGTTTTAAAGCCTCGCTCTACAAACCAAGGCTTTCTATTGCATTAGTCGCGGTATAATACTAATGCAATAGTAATAGAATTTAAAACACCTATGAAAATATATTATATGGCGATCCTGCCCCATAACTTAACTGAAATCTTCCTGTTTTTAAAGAAAAATAAAATTTTTATTTTTAACAAACCTTTTTAATGGACAAGGAATTCCACAAGATTTTTAACAGCTTGGTAGACAAGATAGCAGAAGAGGAATATAACCCCGCTGAAGGTATAGAAATTCAAGCACCACCGTACGTTCCTACACCAAACCATTGCGTACCCAAGCCGATAACAATAGAGCAATACTTGGAGAGGAATAAAAGAAAACTACAACGTCCTGTGGAACCAAAACCGGCAATCATCAAGAAGAAATCAAAAGGCGGAAAAAAGAAACGCCTGAACAGAGAAAAGGCCGAATTAAGACGACTAATAGGACTCAGCAGCGGACCGCAAAAGAAGCTATTTTTCGAAAAACTAAAAGAATTAGAAAAACCTACACAAAAATAATATTATAATGGGATGGTGGAGCAAAGTCAGCAACGCAATTCTGATAGCGATTGCAGGATACGAAGTGGGCGCCAACACCAATAAACCAAAAGAAATTAGAGGAGAATATTGGACTACACTAATAATAATCATCTTCCTACTAATCCTAATTATAGGTATTAAAAAATTAAACGCATATTACAAAAATTATGTCAATAAAAAAGTGAATAACACTATTGCTTGAATAATGAAAAAAAAAATCAATATGAATTGTAAATGGACCAACTAATAGATAGTTTAGCCAAAATTATAACGAATCTTAGAAAATCGGGTAGTAAAGGATACACTAGCAGAACACTAATTTTAAAATTAGAAGAAGTAGAACTCATCAACAAACAATTCATAGAATTTAGCATAACCAGGGAAATAAAAGAAGGACATACAAAAACATTTTATAAGTATTTTGAAAAAGCGAAAACACTATTACAGCAAAAACTAGACACATTAGAAACGATCCCAACTCACAGCATGTCAGAGACGGAAAATTCTAACGCAAACCCAACTCCCCAAGTTTCAAGATCAACTCCTAATTCTGTCACAATGGCATCATTTAACTTAGAGCTATCGTTAAAAAGTATACCAGAATTTTCTGGAAATTTCAAAGATCTCACTTCATTTTTAAAGATAGTCGAAATAGTATATAACTCATTAACATCTGATGCAAAAACTCAGCTAATAGATTTTGTTGTTCACGTAAAATTATCACCAAGTGTAAGAACAGCAATAAGTGCTAGTGAAACAAATGATTTCAACGCTCTTAAAAATTCCCTACAGTCAAGATACAAGCCCACAAAAACAATAGCTCAAGTACAGCTAACATTGAGCAAATTCATACAAAAGAATATGAAGGTACAAACGTACAATGAAAAACTCTTAGAATTAATCGCGGAACTAAATGAGTTGCAAATAAATGAAATTCCTCAATGCAACGCGATACAGAAAAACACCATAATTTCGCTCAATAACACCTATGCATTAAACATATTCAAAAATGGTCTTAATGCAGACATTAAACCCACAATATTTGCGTCTAAGCCTAAAGATTTGAATGAAGCCGTACAACTTGCAATAGAACTAGAAAAAGACTTTGCTAGTAATGAAAATCAAGTATTATATTTTCGTAATGGAAACAATTCAAATAAGCGGAATAATAATAACAATAATAAAAACAATAACTATAGAAATAATAATTATAACAGAAACAGCATTTCGAATCGCAATAATAGAAATTCGAATTATAACAATAACAATAACAGAAATAATCATAGAAATAATAATAATAGAAATAATAATAACTGGAATGATAATTACCAGAATAATAACCGTTACAACAATGGACAAAACAACAATAATAATGGTAGACGAAACCGAAATAATAATGGTAATAACAACAATAATAATTATAATAGAAATAGCGTACATATAGTTCAGGAAAACTCCGAAGGCCCGGAGATGAAAAATCAAATTTAAAACTTTCATCCTCCGGAGCAGAATTGAGTAAAATTTTTTCTATTTCTAAAAACACTACTAATTATATACAATTAGACATAGGCACAAAAACTAGCTTAACATTTTTAATAGATACAGGGGCTGATATTTCATTATGTAAATTAGGTGAATTAAATGAAGACCTTTTTATTGAAAAAGAACAATCGTGTTCATTTTCTGGTATAACAAATGAAAGTGTAAAATCTATTGGAATCGCAGAATTAAATTTTAATTTATATGAATTCGAATCAAAACACAATTTTCACATAGTCAATGATAATTTTCCAATACCAACGGACGGAATCTTAGGGAGAGATTTTTTCACAAGATTTTTATGCAAAATTGATTACGAAACATTCACGATCTCATTAACTTTACAAGAAACAGAGATTACAATTCCCATGAAATCTAAAATACATAGAGACTACTACATTAAAATAGAAAAACGATCCGAGCTAATATATCCGATACAATTAAATATAACAGAAGATAGCATTATTCTAAGTAAAGAATTGGAGCCAGGAATTTTTGTAGGAAATACAATAGTTCCAGGAAAAGGCATTAGTCATGTTAAATTTCTAAACACAACAGATAAAGATGTAATATTAAAAAATATTAATTTTGAAATAGAACCATTAAGGAACTACGTTTTTCTCACTAAATCGGAAAATCACAATAAACAAAACAATAAAGACCGATTTAGCAAACTATTACAATTGTTCAAAATTGACAATAATGACACTAGAGCAACAGATGAGTTGATAAAAATTTTTAAAGACTATCAAGACATATTTCACCTAGAAGACGAAGTTTTAACAGCAAACAACTTTTATACACAACATCTTAATTTAACCGATAAAACACCAGTTTACATTAAAAACTATAGACTTCCTCAAACTCAAATAGAGGAAATCAATCAACAAGTTCAAAAACTACTTGATGACGATATAATTGAACATTCAACCAGTCCATACAACTCACCATTACTTGTTGTACCTAAGAAAAACGATGGAGACAAAGATAAATGGCGACTTGTAGTAGATTTTAGACAATTAAATAAGAAAATAGTCAATGACAAATTTCCTCTAACGAGAATTGAAGATGTATTAGATAAATTAGGAAGAGCAAAATATTTTTCAACTCTAGACATGACAAGCTCATTTCATCAAATTAACTTAGATAAAGAATCAAGAAAACCAACAGCATTTTCTACATCCAACGGTCACTATCAGTTTAAACGACTACCTTTTGGTCTAAAAATTTCATCAAATAGTTTCCAACGTATGCTAACAATAGCACTTTCAGATCTCGATAGTAAAGCATTTTTATATGTAGATGACATCATAATTTTTGGATGTAGTTTGAAACATCACAATGACAATCTGAGACAAGTCTTTGAACGTTTATCAAAATTCAATTTAAAATTAAACGCAAAAAAATGTGTATTTCTAAGGTCAGAAGTTGTTTATTTAGGTCATCTAATAACAAAAGAGGGTATTAAAACGGACCCAGCAAAACACAAAGCAATTCAAAATTATCCGATACCTAAAGATTCGGACGAAGTAAAACGATTTGTAGCTTTCTGTAATTACTATAGACGTTTCATAAAAGATTTCGCTAAAATTACAAAATGTCTTAATGATCAAACAAAAAAAGGGAAAATATTTGAATGGACAGACGAATGTCAGCAAACTTTTGACATATTAAGACAAAAATTAATTAGTTCTCCAATATTGCAATATCCAGATTTTCAAAAACCATTCATTTTAACGACAGATGCTTCAAATTATGCTTTAGGTGCAATCTTATCACAGGGGGAAATGGGAACAGATTTGCCAATAACCTATGCAAGCAGAACTTTGAATAAACACGAAATTAATAAACCCGTAATAGAAAAAGAATTACTTGCTATACATTGGGGCATTGAATTCTTTAGACCATATTTATATGGTAGAAGATTTATAGTAGTAACTGACCACAGACCTCTCGTTTCACTCTTCACACATAAAAACCCCTCTTCCAAACTAACTAGAGTACGGATTGATTTATCAGACTACGACTTTGAAATTGTATATAAAAAAGGAAAAATTAATACAAATGCTGATGCATTGTCTAGAATTAAGATAGATTCCGATATGCTGAAAAACATGATTCCAATAGAAGACTATTATTCCAAACCAACAAAAATCTTAGCAATTACACGTGGAATGAATGCAAAGGGTAAAACAACTGAAAACAACTCAGATAAGAAAGACATATCTCAAAACGAAAAATATACGAATATATGGGAATGTACTTCATTACAAGATATTAAAAATGTGCACAAATTGAAATTTATAATTAATACCAGTATAAATAAGAAAAGCAATGGTACCATTGAATGTATAAATAATAGCTATCATATGAATATTAGTGATGATCTTGCAAAATACGTTTTGTTTCTAGAGAAGCTGATAATCTATATGCATAAGCAGAATATTAAAGATCTCGCATTAGCTAGCGACGATGAAATTTTCAAACTGATATCAATAGAATATATGAAAAGAATTTATGATGAGGTATACCAAAGATTGATAAAATCTAAAAAATATAAGAACCTTAACTTTTATATCATCTTGTATAAACCTTTGCAGTACATTAAAAGTAAGAAATTACAAAATAAATTGATCGAAGAATTCCATAGCTCACCATTGTCAGGACACTTAGGCATTCGAAAAACTGTACTAAGACTCAAACAAAGATATGTTTGGAAAAATATGAGAAAAATGGTTAGAGATTACGTTGTGAATTGCGATAAATGCTTAAGAAATAAGCAAACGAAACATATTAAGGAAGAAATGAATATCACTGAAACCCCAAGTACTAGTTTTGAAATAATAGAAATAGATACAGTAGGACCATTAAGAATTTCAAACAATTATAGGTATATATTAACAATGCAGTGCGAACTAACAAAATATGTTGTAGCATACCCTATAGAAACAAAGGAAGCAAAGAATATAGCTAAAACTCTAGTAGAACAGTTTATTTTGAAATATGGTTGTTTTAAAGTATTAAAATCAGATAGAGGCACTGAATTCAAAAACGATTTAATGAATGAAGTATGCAAATTATTAAATATAGATCAAAAATTCTCAGCACCATATCACCATCAATCTATAGGAACGCTAGAAAGAAATCACAGGGTACTAAATGAATACATGTTAAATTTTGCAGAAGATTTAGAATGGGACAAGTGGATACCTTATTATACATTTGCGTATAATACCACACCTCATGTTAACAACAATTATTCTCCATACCAGTTGATTTTTGGCAAATTACCAACTCTGCCATCGGACGCACTTTGCACTAATACTAAAGTTTATAATTTAGAAAATTATGCTAACGAACTTAGGACTAGGATTAAGAGAGCATTAGATAACGCTAAAAATTTAATAAATATAACAAAAGAAAAATCGAAATTAGAATATGATAAAAATATTATAAAAAGTTCTTTTGATATAGGAGACTTAGTACTAGTAAAACTAGAAAGTAGAAAGAAAAATCAGAGTCCCTACATTGGTCCATATAGAATACTGGAAAGACAAAATTGTAATTCAATATTAGAAATAAATAATAAAGAAAGAGTATTCCATAATAACTCATTAAAATTGTATAAAAAAAAAAAAAAAAAAAAAATTGTAAAATAAAATAGATATATATATTCTTAATATAAATAAAATAAGAACGTATCAGACACATTCTCATTTACAATACATATTATATGCATTAACTATATACAAAAAAAAAAAAAAAAAAAAAAAAAAAAAAAAAAAAAAAAAAAAAAAAATTCAATACTCTTAATTTGTATTCAGATTTAAATTTATTCAAAATCTCATAAATTTTATCTTAAGGGTAAGGGTGTGGTGTACACTCATTGTACAATCATTTTACTTTTCCACAAAAACATCACACAATACTTTTGTAAGAAAAATAACCGAAAATATGTATGACCAAGAAAAGAAATTCTTCCAATATTGTTTTTCATGTCAATGACACACATGAACATTATGACACACACGTATGGTAAAGAAATGCTAACATTTCATACGTATACCCAAATACCTACAGCGAAGTGAAACATGAGTATTTCACTTGCTGCACATGCAGTTCATTGCTCAGGTGCTTGACCGTACTTATTGGTGACAATGGCAAATCAAATTTCTTTTATTTCTTTCTATTTTTGATATGTCAAATATCATAAATGGGGAAATGCAATTTGTTTAAAATTGATGACTAAATGCATTTGTAACATGAACAAAAGGTTGAACACCATGTTACATTGGGCATTTTGGATATACGAATGAAATGCAAGATGTGTCAGATAATTTGTAAATTAGTATATAAGTTGGAAAATTTGAAATAAAAAATCAGTCTCAGTTTGATACTAGAACTTTCCTGTCTTGTCATTTTACTGAACTCAAAAAGGGCATTAATTGCTCGTCTGCCGAGTTTTAAAGCCTCGCTCTACAAACCAAGGCTTTCTATTGCATTAGTCGCGGTATAATACTAATGCAATAGTAATAGAATTTAAAACACCTATGAAAATATATTATAATATTTATTTTTAGTTTACACATCACATGTCAGATTCGGTAAAAGCAATCGGTCTAATATCCCGCCTTTTTTTTAATACCACAGAATAAATAATAACCAAACTACAGTTTTATTAAATAGTGCCACACTCCATTGTTGGAGCTTTTTTCTAAAATTCTCGGAAACGATTGTACCCACCCCTACACCCAATTTCAATACCCTAGTCCCAACACTAACTGAGATACGGAATTTTATTAATAGTGCCACGCCCCTTTGTTATATCCTTTGTTATTTTTCATCATACTCGGGAAAAGATCCCACAAAGCACTGTACCGAATTTTAATAACCTAGTCCCACTATTGGACGAGATACGGTATTTTATTGATATTGCCACGCCCCATTGTTGAGTACCGCCCACTTTTTTCCCGTGCTTGAAGAAGGTCCTGTGTTAAGTATTCTGTACCAATTTTTATTTAATTCTGTCTATGCATCGCCAAGATATGAGTTTTGGCCACTTTTTCAAATTCCTGGCCCAATGTGGAGCGTCGTGTTCTCGGTTTTTCTCCAAGTGGCGGCCGGAAAGAGCGTGACTCGTCCGCACGCGAGAAATGAATCACAAGAAAAACATCTTTTCTGTTTATCGTTACTTTATTGATTGATTGCTTATTAATGCTTTAAATTACCCTACACCTTTAGTTTGCTGAGTTACCTTCAAAAACAGAAGTCATTGACTTATTTAAATGTAGTAACTCCGCAGTTTCTTATTATTCGCATATAATTAATATTTGCTGCAGTTTGAATTTTGATTTGATTAAAACCGGTCGTGTTTTCTGTGGAAAAATATTCATTAAAAAAAAAAAAAAATTGTGAAAAAAATACAATAAAGAAAAAATTCAATAATTTTTCTATCGCCAAATATAATTAACATCAGGCAATAACTCAGTGATATAGCTAAAAAATCATCAGAAACACTATCAGTGTGAACAATAAAACATTTTTGTACACCTTTAATATAATTATATTATAAGTGCTTACATATAATCACATCGCATTTATATTAAATATATATAAAGAAAACCAAGTAAAAACTCACGATGACACAACCCCCTGACAGGGGCAAAATTTATTTTGACCTTGACAACACAAAATGCTTAAAAAACTTAACCGAAGGTCCAAAATATTTCGTTGTAACCAGAACCGGTTCCAATGAAACTCTCGCTAATGTGTCTCCACTCCTTATAAAAAAAGTTATTGACAATGTGTGCGATGGCGAAGTAGAAGGTTGTAAAAAACTTCGAAGCGGGAACATTTTAATTAAAACGAAAAGTAGTGTCCAAGCTTAAAAATTAATAAAGTTAATTGCTTTTACTCCTACAATTAAAGTCGAAGTCTCCGAACATAATTCGCTAAACTCATCCAAAGCTGTTATTTACTCTAACGACCTAAGAGGTATGGAAGAAGACGAAATACTCAAAGAACTCGCTGAACAAAATATTACCGAAGTTAAAAAAATCTTAAAAAACGTAAATGGTGAATTAAAAGAAACAGGTTTACTTATACTCACTTTTGCAGTACCTAATATTCCCACCCAAATCAACATCGGCTATGAAAAAATTTACACTCGCCCCTACATCCCTCTTCCACTAAGATGTAAAAATTGCCTCCGTTTTGGTCATATCATGCAATATTGTAAAAGCGATAAATTATGTATCAACTGTGCAAACAAAGAGCACGTAAATTCTAACCCGTCTGTCTGCATAAATTGCAAAGAGAACAACTATCCCAGCTGCGACCACTTCGTGTTCTCCAAAACATGCCCTACTTTTATTAAATATAAAGAGCACCAAGCTATTGTAACTTTACAAAGAGTTGACATGAGAAAAGCAAAGAGTATTTATAATGAGCGCCATTCTACCAGTTTTACATTCTCTGCTGTTCTTAAGAATTATAATAACAACAACTCCATCAACAACAACAATATCAATAATAAAATCAACGAAGCAAGTCAACGTGAAGCAGAACATGCTCCAACTTACAACAAAATTTCAATATCTGAATCCAACTCTTACTCCAACAATACTATTCCTAATAACAACAATACAAATTCCCAATCTACAAGCCAATCATCCTCGACAAAAGTATCCAAAAACTCAACTAATTTTCCTCCCGAAGTTCCACCTCGCCATCCAATAACATATGGTGATATCGATCTCAGCGATGCAGTCGACCCCGCTTTTACAACATCAATATTATGCAGCCTACGATCTCAATCTAAATCTAAAGTCAACATTCTCCCCAGAAATGCGTCTAAGAGATTACAATCTCAATTTAAAGCATTAAGTTCAAAATCAAACACAAAAAAAGCTGTTATATCTACCAGATTGCTAGAGCCTGATACCAACTCGGATAATTCCATGATGGAAGACAATTAAGTTAATTTTATTCTCTTCATTCTTTCAATTAATGTACTATATTACTATTACTAATACAATCTGTGTTATTACTATTGTTTAAATTTATCTTTTATTTTTTTTTAATTTTGTTTTTTTTTAGCAGCAATGGCCCTACGTGTTCTGCAGTGGAATATGAACGGTTATTTAAATAATTATAACGAGCTAATAATATTAATAAAAAAATATAACCCAAAAATAATTTCAATACAAGAATCCAACATCCATTCTGTCGTTAACATCCCTACTCCAATAAACTTTTAATTTTACGCCATTAACACATCCACCACAAACTATGGCGGAGTATCCCTGCTAGTACATAACTCAATACAACACAAACTTATCGCAAAAAACAACGATTTCGAAGCACTAACCATTGAGATCCACTCACATATCAAATTTAACTTAATATCTGCCTATATACCACCAAGAGACAACTTTAACATCAACAGCCTTCAGAATGTCTTTAACCCTTTCAGCAACCCGACTGTAGTTACTGGGGACTTCAAAGGCTGGCATAGAACATGGGGCTCGCCAAGAAATAACAAAAAAGGGTCATTGATCGCAAAATTTACAACCGAGTCTAACTTTCTCCTCCTCAATGATGGATCCCCCACTCACCTTAGTACTCACAATACCTTATCCCACATCCACCTTTCTTTTTGCTCCCCTTGCCTCGCCATACATGCGGAATGGAAAATCAGCAATGATTTGTCAGGTAGCGATAATTTTCCAATTATTATAGACCTTTTTTCAAACCAACTACACAACAAGTCCGATTATCGACCAAAATTTATAACCGACCGCGCCAACTGGCCTTCCTTTATTGAAAGCTGTTATAAATATAATGCTTTGCGAGCAATCAGTCTAAATATTAACAAAGAAGCATCAAATCTTAACAAAATTATTCTCCAATCTGCTAACGAATCCTTACCACAATCTTCACCAAAACGTCACATCCACAACATTCTATGGTGGAACACAAAACTTAGTCAACTAAAAAAAGATAAAAATAAATTATGGATAATTTTTAAACGTGATATGACCCTTGTTAATATGCTAATCTATAAAAAAGCCAGAGACCTTTTCAAACTTGAAATTAAGAAATCCAAAACAGACTCAATGAAAGATTTCACAGCTAGAATTAATCCATCCACTAACATTGGAAAAGTTTGGGCTACCATAAGACGCTTTTGCGGCTATAAGATTTCCCATAACATTCACTGCATCTCTGACTCCTTCTCTTCTTCTTCTACATCACAACTTTCAACTAACAAAAAAGACATCTCCAACATCCTTAGTAAGAAATGGTCTTACGATTCTGCGAACGATCAATTTCCCCAGTTGCTTCAAACAAGTAAGAACACCACTCTAGCCCCTTCTGTCTCCACCCAACCTTGTACTGCAGCAATAGATAGAGAAAAAGATATTAATATTCTTGAATTTCACTCAGCCCTATCAAAGCTAAGAGGTAATAGCCCTGGAATAGACCGAATCAATTACTTCATGATTCGTCAAGCTTCTGTCGTTCTCAAACACAGAATTATAAAATTTTTTAACAATATTTTTTGCAATAATATCTCACAACTATATAAATTAAGTCTTGTTATACCAATTTTAAAACCAAAAAACGGCAAAACCCTCGTAAAATCCTACAGACCCATATCGCTCAACCCATGTATGTCAAAAGTTTTGGATAAAATAATGGCTAATCGGCTATGGTGGTTTACAACTACCAATAAACTAATCGATAGCCACCAAATGGGATTTCGAAAAGGCAAATCTTCAACGGATACTCTACTATATATAGACTACCTGATCGCAGATTGTCTATCGCAGAAAAAACATCTATCAATAGTCTCATTGGATTTTGAAAAAGCTTTTGATAAAATAGGTATACACACAGTAATAGATCAACTAGCAGCTTGGAAAGTTGGTCCTAAGATAATAAATTATGTAAAGAATTTTATGTCTAATAGGAAAATAATCGTTCGAACAGGCAATTTTACATCCGATTCTCAACCAATACATAACGGCATCCCACAAGGCTCTCCACTCTCAGTAATAATATTCCTAATCGCCTATAATAAACTTAGCAGCATTATCTCACTACATAAAGAAATCGATTTCTGTGCATATGCAGACGATTTCAATTTGATTATAAAATCAAATAAAAACAAAAACCCTAGAATCGACCTCAACTCCCTGTTTGAAGATATAATGAACTGGTGCAACTACTCTGGAGCAAAACTTTCTCCAACAAAATGCAAGACTATACATATCTGTCGCAAACACAACTGTTCATGCACTATAATTGTTAACAATTTCCAGCTCACAGAATGCGACTGCCTAAAAATTCTTGGGATATTAATCAACAAAATATACAAATGGGACAGTCGTATCGAATACTTGAATTCCTCTTTATGTAAACAACTTAATGTTATCAAATGCCTTTCCAGCCCCAAATTTAATTCCAGCACTATCTCATTGATACATGTAGCTAAATCTCTAGTTCTGTCTAAAATCAACTATGGCTTAATCATATATGGTTTTGCACCCAACTCTGTACTTAAAAAAATTAAAACTACCCTCAATTCCACCATAAGAACTGCCCTCGGAGCTTTCAGGTCAACCCCAATTAACAACATGCTCTTCGAAGCAAATATTCTAACTTTAGAAAATCAAAGGGACCTACTTTTAACCAAACAGATAAAATCTATACTTTTCTGCCATAACACACCTCTTTATAAGGCGATTAAAACCAACCCTAATTATAATCAAGAACCGAAAGTATTCCCTGCAATTACGAGAATAATTCGTAGCTGTTGTGACATCGATATCCCGCATGTACCAATAGATGCAATAAATAATATAATCCCGCCCTCTTGGCTTCTTCCATCATCAGCAATCAATACATCGATTCATGACCAAATCAAATCCAATACTAATCCTCAACACTTTCGAGCACTATTTCTAGAAATTAAAGAACATTTCAATAACCACACTTTTACCTACACTGATGGCTCCAAATCGAGCAGCAATACCAGCTACAGCGTAACGTCGTGCAACATTATTAAAAAATCTTTACTCCCGCAATATAGCACTGTATTTTCGGCAGAAATTATTGCTATTTATGAGGCATTAAACCACATTAAAGACAAACACGGTAATTTTGCCATATGTACAGACTCTCTCGCATCTCTAAGCGCTATAACTAACATCCATAACAACAATTACTATCCCAACTTAATAAGATGTATTTTGATCGATAAGTATCCCCAAATTACTCTCATCTGGATCCCAGGTCATGTAAATATTGAAGGCAACGAATTCGCCGACTACGCCGCTAAATGCGCCCTTTCAGTTCCACTAACAACAACACCTACCTTCAACTTTAATGATATGAAACACTTTCTAAAAAACCACTACTTGACGAAAAACAAATTAATATGGAACTATACCTCTAACTGGTACAGAGAGTCCAACCCAGATAAATTCTGTATCCAAAATTACCTGAACCAACAACAAGAATCAATAAACAGACTTGACATAATAAAAATTCTACGCCTACGTCTAAGTCATTCTAAACTCTCCCACGGTCACCTTATGGGTTTAAACGTCGATCCCATCTGCAATCCCAACATTCGTCGATCCCAACATTCAATCCCCCAGCTACATACTATCACACTATCTCTCCAAATGCCCCACATTTTCAAGGAATAGAAATGCTTTATTCCTGAATTCTAGCCCTTAACACTCCTCTCCAACCCTTCTCACAGTAATATCAGCAAAATAATAGAGTTTTTAAAAAAACTGCAGTATATACGATTTAATTAAAAACAAAATACAAATGAAAATAAATAACTATTCATAATTCACCTTTAAGCCGCTGAAGGCCAAAGTTGCTATTGCTGTTTTTTTTTCTTTTTTATAATTAGATATTAATTTTAATTATTATTCTAATTTTTAATAAATAAATAAATAAATATTTGCTGAGCTGCATTGAAAATTAAAGTTTGTTAACTTATATAATACTTAAAATATTGATTTATTGATAGCTTTAGTTGGCAGTTGGAATTCTTTCTCATAACTAATATTACAATAATGGCCACTGTCGCTATTACAAGTACTAACTCTAATCCATATGATATATTTTGTGAAATTTTAATTCCTTAATTGCTCGTATGTTTTCAAAGTTACTTACAATAATTTTCTCAAATGAAGGCTTAATTTCATACGACTGATTAAGCTTACTTACAGGATACAAGAATTTGTCATTTACAGTTTCTTTCTGGTTAAAAAATATTTCGTCTTCTATCTGTATTTTACAATTAGAAAAACTTATCATGTAATTTCCATTTAATACTAAATTTCTTTTATCACAATAATTTTAAACATTTATGCTTACAGCATTTTTTACAAGTATTGTTTCATCATCTATTTGTTCTATTTTAGTTTTATTGTTGAATATTAACTCACACTTAGTTTGATAGATACAATTTTTGCTGCTTTTTAAATTTCTTAATATAGTATTTTTTTCATATTTATACGTAATATTATTAATTGTTACAACATATTCATTTATTTCATTTATTTCTAAGTAATTGTCAGAAGGTAATGGAGTAATTAAATTCAAATCTGTTTCAACATAATTCTTTGGAATTTTAATAGCTATAATTATTGAATCATTTTTATATGAAATAAATCCGACATTTATTAATTTTAATTTGTAAAAATTTACATCATAGCTTTATTGTCTTGAATTACAAAATATTATATATATATTATATATTAAATTCAAATATTACTTTCAATATTTTGTCATGTTATCTGTACATAATACATGACGTGCAATTTCTAAATTTTTGTTCTTTTATGTGGTTGAGTTAGTTTTTAATTGTTTCTCTATCGCTCTCTATAGCATCTTTCAAAACTTTAAATGTATCATTGAAATGTGTATTTATAAATACCTGTTGTTATGATGTTATGGTTATTTTTATCGGTAACATCTATATGAGCTTAAATTTCTTCTCTATCGGTATCATCTAATAAGCCAATTACCACTTATCTATTTTACCTACAAAATTAAACAATCCTATTTTCTTTCTACCGGCTTCTTTTGGTGTAATTATAGACTTAAGTATTTCAACTTTACTTAACAATCTTATTATTGATATCGGTAGCTTTTATATTTTTTTCAATTTGATTAACAATATTTTTAATTTCTTTCGGATGAATGATATGAACTACAGTAATTGTTTGGTTTACTATTTCTATTACTTGCATCCTTATTGGTATATACCCGGCTTGTCCGTTAATTGGTATTACCTGAAGAAATCCTTGAACTGCTGCTACTATTGTCAGTATGGTCATTGTGAATATCGGTACCTGCAAATTTTAACGGTCTTTTAATATTCGAATAGTGTACATATGTAGTGGTAAGATTTTATAATACGGCTCATCTTTGTGTCTTAGTCGTTTATAATTTCTAACTGGTCCACTAGGTCTATCCTCAATATATGAATCCCTATCAAAATTCATTTTTGTAATTTTATTTTCTTTACTTAGATTTACGCTTTCCACTAACATGCTTACTTCGACAACTTCTTTTGCTTCTATTGGTGTGCATTTGATTGTTGAGTGATATCGATTGTTATAATTTTATATAGCAATCTGCATCTTCATTTCTACCGTGAGTTCATTATCCTCAATTGCATTTATTTTATCAATAAGTGTTGATTGTAATCGCTCTATATCTGCGTTTCCTGTATGTGAATTTGGTGTTGTAAAATGTAATTCGACCTGCTTTGCGTTGAGATATGCTAAAATATGTTGTGATTTAAATTCGTTGTCCATGATAACTTTATTTGGTTTTTCAAATTTAGCAAAATTTTCTATAATTATTTCTTTTTTTGCTATCCAATTTCTGTTGGTAATACAATATTATAAGCTGCTGCAAATTTAGTGAGCTTGTCGATTGTCATTACAAAGCAACGTTTTTTATAGGTGAATATATCTATATGTATTGTATCATTTTTTTCTGCTGGTGTTTCTGTTAGTTTAAATTTCGGTTTAATAGGTTTTCTGTCGTATTTTATTTCTTTACATTTTCTACATTTATTTATTATAAGCTGTATGTGTTCTCTTAATTGTGGAAATTAAATTTTATTTTTTAAAGTACTGTAACATTCGCTTATGCCACTGTGCATGGATTCTTTTATGTGGTATAATGATAATTGTTTATGCAATTCTTCCTCAGTGCGAATATCAATTGCTCTTTGAGTTGCCTTTACGAATTTTATATGATTCGCATTGGCAAATAATGCGATTATGATTAGTTGCACTTTGTGATAATCACTATCGGACACTTCAGCATAAATGCCTACATGGCCTGATTTAATATTTTCTTTTAAAATATCTTTGATTTTAGTTTCGCTTTCTCTTGGATTTATTTCAATTATTTTTCGCTTATGAAGCAGTGTGATTTCCTCACCGGGGTTGTATGTTAAAATAATTTGTGTTTTGTATTTGTTAATTATTTCGTCTCTTATACATATGCCTATTTGCTCTAATTGCTCTTCATATGCAGAATGAGCAGTATCGGATATCTCAAAATAAGATTCGCTGTCGTTATTTTTATTTTGAGTGGTGCATTTTGTTGCCTACTCAGAAGTCTGCCACTTTATTTTGGCTTCCTTTTAGATATTCTATTTCATAGTTATACTCTTGCAATTTCAACAACCATCGTTGATGGCGTGGTGCGAAATCTGTGCCTTTATACTTGCTGTTTAGATATTTAATAGGAGCATGGTCTGTCACAATTTTGAATTTATTTCCATATAAATAAGGTCTAAAATAAGTTACTGCATATATTATGGATAAAAATTCTCTATCGGTAGTACTATAGTTTTTTCCATGTGAATTTAATGTTCTTGATACATAGCATACCGGTTGGCCCTGCTGTGATAAAGCTGCGCCAATTGCATAATCACTTGCATCTGTCGTTACAACAAAGGGTTTATCAAATTCTGGATATTTTAAAATGGGTTGTGAACTTATCAGGGTTTTCAAATTTTCAAATGCAGTTATATACTGTGGAACATTTGTATTAATTTTACATCCTTTTTTAAGGTATTTAATTATTGGATAAGCGATCTTCGAATAATTTTTTATAAACTTTCTATAGAAGCCTGTTGCGCCTAGAAAACTTTTAATTTGTTTCTCTGATCTGGGAAATAAGATTTCTTGAATGGCTTTTACTTTTTCGGAGTTCGGTTTTATACCGTCCTTTGATAAAATATGACCTAAAAATGGTGTATCCCTTTTTATAAAACAACATTTTTCTGTCTGTATTTTTAAATTGTGAAGTTGGAGTTTGGCAAATATTTTTTTCAATGAATTTTCGTGTTCTTCTAGTGTTGTTGAAAATATTAGTATATCATCAAGATACACCACACAAATTTTGTTAATATACTCTCGTAGAATTTCGTTCATAAGCCTCTGAAAAGTTGCCGGAGCATTTTTTAATCCAAAGGGCATTCGAACGAACTCATATAGGCCTGAAGGGGTTATGAAAGCAATTTTTTCAATATCTTCTTCTGCAACTAGTATTTGATGGTATCCTTTAGCCAAATCGATGGTACTAAAGTATTGAGCTTTGCTCAATTTGTCTAGTATGCTATTAATGTTGGATAAAGGATTATTATCGTCGTTATTTGGTTTAATCTTCTATAGTCTATGACAATCCTAAATTTTTGTATACCCGAATTATATTTTTCTTTGGCACTACAATAATTGGTGAACTGTATCTACTTTTGCTTCTGCGAATTATTCCCTGCCTTTCCATTTCTTCCATTTGTCTACGTACTTCAGTGTCATGTTTCGGTTGATAACGATAAAGTTTAGAAATAATTTGCTCGTTTGCTGTTGTTTTTATTTCGTGTACAACTGTTTTTGTATTTGTGAGATTATCGCCTTCTCTATATAATAATTTATTAAACTTATTTAGCAGATTCTCAACTAAATTTTTTTCTTTTTCGTTTAAATGGTCTACTTGGAGATTTTGTAGGTTAGTCACCTCAAGTGTATTGACTTCTTCGTATATTTTTGATACAAAGGGGAGTATCACTCCATTTATCAGATTCACTTGTTGGGTTTGAATATTTATACTTGAAACATTTTTACTTATCCAATCCATACCCAGTAGCAAATTATATGGCTTATTAATTTGCATTGTAAGCCATTTGATTTTTGCATTGCGGGGATATTGAAATTCGTTTGGACAAGCTGTAGAGACAGTTTTGTTTGGTTGTTTTACTTCACCGTATATGGTATTTATGACAGTTGATGAGTCACTTATAATTTTATATTTTGTGTGGGGGAATTTAGTTTGATTTAATAAACTTACTGTAGGACCTGTATCTATAAGGGCCATGTATTAATCGTTTTCAATAGTAAGCAATAAAAATATTTTTTTGTGATCCGAGGCTAGTTTATAAAAAAATCCTCATCAATTAATTTCGTTTCGAATCTACTTAAAGCGTCTACCTCCATTGGCTCAGGATATTGTTGTTGTCTAGGTCCTTGTGTCTGTGTATTTGCTTGTCTATTTTGATGTTGTTTCCAAGTGTTATGAGAGTTTTGGTATTTTTGTTGAAAACTATTGTTAAAATTACTACTCTGCTGCCAATTGTTATTATTAGAGTTTGGTTCTTTTTGTTGAGAATTATTTCTAAAATTTTGATTTTGCTGCCTATTACTCTAAAAATTTTGGTTTCTGTGTTGAAAACTATTGCCAACATTTTTATTTTGTTGTGACGTGGTTTTAAATTTTTCAAAATTAGTGCTTGGATTATTATTGTTTTTAAAGTTATTTAAGTTGCCATAATCTAGGCCTATGAAATCATTTACAATATTTCTAATTTCTGTTAAATTACACTTCTTCATTATAGTATAAGCTAAAGTACCCGCCACTTGTTCTTTAACTTTTTGAACAATCATACCGCTAAATATATATAACAGCTATTTTCTTCATAAGTCACATATTCAGTTATATCTTCTACTAATTGTCTTAGCTTATTGTCTAATTCTAATATACTGCCTACTCTTAAATTTGAAATGTTCCTTGTTATTTGTAGTTGATTGTTTGCTGGTTTATAGTGCTGCTTTAGCTGCCGCTGGCATTCCTCCCATGTTTCAGAAGTGTTGATGCTGAGAACTTTTCTCGCTCCCCCTTGGATCTTGTTATCGAAGATAATTTGGTAAACGGCAGCTTCGTTGCCAGTGTGGTCCTTAAGAGTCCGAGATAGCGCAATAATAAATGACGGTAGAGTTCCTGTCTCCCCCTGGAATACTGGCAAGTGCTTAATATCGGCCTCTATCCGTGCCATGTTGGTTTGTGTCTGGTTCTGTTGATTTACTATTGCGGTTAGCGCCGCCAAACATTGGGCAATTTGTTCGTCTCCCATATTTCTTTCTCTATTTTGATCAAAAACAGAATTCTCTCCTTCACCGATAATTTTGAAAAATGTAGGTATTATTGTTTATATTTTTAAAAGAGTTTTAACAAGAAGATATTAAATGTCACTTTGTTCACGTTGTATCTTCGTGGCTGGTAAATTTTACTTGAGCTCACTTCGTTGCCCGCTTTTTTTTTAGACTTATTTTATTTAAGTCGTCGCGACTAAGTGTTGTTTCTGCAAAATTTTTATATTTCTTCGTTTCAACACTTTCGACCGAAAAATAACCGACTGCGCCAGAAATGAATCACAAGAAAAACGTCTTTTCAGTCTAACGTTACTTTATTGATTGATTGCTTATTATAACTTAAAATTACCCTACACGGTCGAAAATTTGGGTTTAAATTTAAAACCTTGTGGGTTTCTATATTTATCCAAACCCAAAAAGGTTTTAAATTTAAACCCTTTGGTTTAAAATAGTACATAAGACCTAGGATATATACATTTGCAAACCCTGAAGTTTACTTTTTAAACCGAAAGTTTATTATTTAAACTCAAGCAGTTTAAAATTAAAACTCTAAGGTTTTGTTTTTAAACTGAAAGTTTGTTTTTAAAACCCCCAAGTTTGAAATTAAAACTTCAAGAGTTTTAATTCTAAGCCCGAAGTTTAAAAAATTAAGTGCGTGGTTTCATTTAAACCTCCGCGGTTTTAATTTTAAACCGAAAGTTTATTTTTTAAACCCTTGAGTTTACATTTAAAACCGTATGGGTTTTATTTTTAGACCCGAAGTTTGTTCTTAAAACCCAACGGTTTACTTTTAAAACTGTAAAGGTTTTATTTTCAAGCCTGAAGTTTGTTTTTAAAACCCCAGGGTTTACATTTAAAACCGTATGGGTTTTATTTTCAAGCCCGAAGTTTATGTTTAAAGCCACAGAGCTTACATTTTAAACCGTATGAGTTATATTTTTAAGCCCGAAGTTTATTTTAAATCGCAAGATTTCAAGAATTCGCTTCAAAAACCGTGAGTTTATTATTGAAACTCAAGATTCATAAAAAATTCAATTGCAAATCAATAAATAAAAACACTGAGAAAAGTTGAAAAACATTTTAATTTTTTGACGAGTTCTTCTTTTTTAGCAGGTATTTCTACAGTCTTGAAAAATTTTTAATTTTCTTGCGATAGTTCATCCCAAAAACCATCGTGTTCAAGAGACCCCACATCCTGATCCTCAGAATCGAATTTTTTTCGAATTCGAAATTTGAATGAATCCTGTGTTATTGCCAAGGTTGAAAAAAATTTCCTGAAATGAGAACAAATAATTAAATTAATGCTAGGGAAATAAAGTAAAAATGTTATCGTTGAATGATTTGTGTCTTCTAACTAGGTGCAAACCTATTTAGACGAGTGTTGCGCAAAGGTACTTGGACCAATACTTAATATTTGGTGTGAAGATTAACGTGTGTTTTTAACTTTACGTTGTTATTTTAAATTTTAAAATTGAAAAATTATTTTAATCGAAAAAAGCCATTAAATTAACAAATCAATGAAATTGCGAAAATGCTTCGCATATCTTGTGTGTCCAATGACGTACCTGTGTTATTTTTTATTTCACAAGAACGACTTGCACAATATTTGCTTATAGATATCACAATTTAAACGACTCTTTTAACTTCTTTTATACCGAACATTATAAACGGGAACGCAGTACGACCGCAAATAACAATGACCGACTCACAATTATATTGAGAATGAGTGCTAGCAGCGCCGGCAACAAAGTTTGACAACTCCGAAAGACGAGCAAAAAAACTGAATGAATGATATGAACTTAGTAAGAAATTATCTTCGATGCATGTATAAACAAAAAGACAAAATCGAAAAAACCCGCATTTTAAAACTTACCAGATTGTAGCAAATCCTCGTACACGAAAATTTCACCAGCAACAAATTTACCCAATTTCACATATTTAAATTCTTTTGTCTCGACAAAAAACCCTTTAATAAAACGGACACACATATCCATATTCAACTTCGTCAAGAAAATGTAACCGACTGACAACAAACAAGAAAATATTCTGACTTACAAGAATACTTCAATTTCTCAGCTTGCTCACATAACTGTTCAATTGTACAGTTTTGTGAGTTTTACAAAATTAAAACTTCACGAGTTTACTTCTTAAACCCTAGAGTTTGAAATAATTTCCACAAATAAACTCTAAGTCTAAATTTCAAACCTTAAGAGTATAAACCTAAAAAAATATGCAATCATAAACTTTATGGGTTTGCTTTTTAAACCCCACGGTTTAAAATTCTAAAAACAAAAAAAAAAAATAAACTCTCAAGGTTTACTTTTTAAACCCTAGAGTTTGAAATATAGACCTCAAGGCCAAATTTTAAACTTTTTGGGTTTAAATGTATAAATACATAGAGTTTTAAACTTTTTGTGTTTATTTTTTAAACCCTGGAGTTTAAAATTCGTGAATCTTCCGAAAATAAACCTTGACGAGTTTAAAAAAGAAACCCTAGGGTTTAAAAAACTAGGTTCAAACCCAAAAAGGGTTTTAAGGGTTTTAAATTTAAACCCAAATTTTCGACCGTGTACACCTTTAGTTTGCTGAGTTACCTTCAAAACAGAAGTCATTGACTTATTTAAATGTAGTAACTCAGCAGTTTTTTATTATTTGCATATAACACAGTGCGACACGAAAAAATAACTTCAAATATCTCAATGGTTTATAATAGTGGATGGTCTATATATTATGCCCTCGTACTCAGTTTTATCGGATTAGGTCAAATAAGAGAGAAATTCTAGGTCAAACTTCACCTTTAAGTCACAAATTTTTTCTTATAACTCTTAAACTAAATTCAAATTCTATGTAGTAACTGCATCTAAATATTTACAATGGATGATTCTTTACATTTTAAGACTATTTTTTGGTCAAAAAGTTACGTAAGGGGTTTAATATTTTCTTCGAAAACAGGACTTTTTAAAAAAAAAATAAAAATTTTCAATAGTTCATTTACTATGTGTTTGTCTTCAAAAACGATAAGATTTTACTGAATTTTTGCATACACCTTAAGTAAAATAAAATAACCCACCTGTGAAAAGATCACAACAATTACATGTGTGCATCCAAAGATATTCGGATTCAAAGATTACCAACGGTGGTAACTTCGTTAATGTAAGCCCTAGCGCAAAATCATTCAAATGAAACTTATAGATCCAACAATTTTCTTTAAAAGTGTCCTTTAAATTAAAAAAGATTTACGCTTTCCACTAACATGCTTACTTCGACAATTTCTTTTGCTTCTATTGGTGTGCATTTGATTGTTGAGTGATATCGATTGTTATAATTTTATATAGCAATCTGCATCTTCATTTCTACCGTGAGTTCATTATCCTCAATTGCATTTATTTTATCAATAAGTGTTGATTGTAATCGCTCTATATCTGCGTTTCCTGTATGTGAATTTGGTGTTGTAAAATGTAATTCGACCTGCTTTGCGTTGAGATATGCTAAAATATGTTGTGATTTAAATTCGTTGTCCATGATAACTTTATTTGGTTTTTCAAATTTAGCAAAATTTTCTATAATTATTTCTTTTTTTGCTATCCAATTTCTGTTGGTAATACAATATTATAAGCTGCTGCAAATTTAGTGAGCTTGTCGATTGTCATTACAAAGCAACGTTTTTTATAGGTGAATATATCTATATGTATTGTATCATTTTTTTCTGCTGGTGTTTCTGTTAGTTTAAATTTCGGTTTAATAGATTTTCTGTCGTATTTTATTTCTTTACATTTTCTACATTTATTTATTATAAGCTGTATGTGTTCTCTTAATTGTGGAAATTAAATTTTATTTTTTAAAGTACTGTAACATTCGCTTATGCCACTGTGCATGGATTCTTTTATGTGGTATAATGATAATTGTTTATGCAATTCTTCCTCAGTGCGAATATCAATTGCTCTTTGAGTTGCCTTTACGAATTTTATATGATTCGCATTGGCAAATAATGCGATTATGATTAGTTGCACTTTGTGATAATCACTATCGGACACTTCAGCATAAATGCCTACATGGCCTGATTTAATATTTTCTTTTAAAATATCTTTGATTTTAGTTTCGCTTTCTCTTGGATTTATTTCAATTATTTTTCGCTTATGAAGCAGTGTGATTTCCTCACCGGGGTTGTATGTTAAAATAATTTGTGTTTTGTATTTGTTAATTATTTCGTCCCCCACCCCACGTTCCGTCGGGTCCTAAATAAGTTTTGATTACCCTGCCTTATCGCCATTCGTTGGATGCTAGATTGTCGGCTATCACCATCACCAAATCGTCGTTTTTGATGTTATCGCGCGGATACTTCCACTTATACCTCTTTTGGAGCTCTTTTAAATACTCAGCTTTCCAAATTTGACGAAACCTTGGGTTTTAAGCCTTTACCTTTTGCCATCGATTTATAATAGACATTGGGCTTTCCGAAATATTGGGCTCAATTGGTGAAAGCAACGGTCCACCAACCAAAAAATGAGCGGGAGTTAGTGGAGCTAGATTATTGGGATCGGATGAAATGGAGTTCAAAGGGCGAGAGTTCAAGCAGGCTTCGATACGCGAAATCAATGTGGACAATTCCTCCACATTGGTGTATTTAAAGTCCGAAGCTATCTTGCGAAAATGCAGCTTAAATCTTTTGACACGTGCTTCCTACAGGCCTCCCATATGGGGAGCACTTGCCGGAATAAAGTGCCACGATAACTGTTGATGTGCAAATTTGGACAGCAGGAATTCTTTGAAATTGTTCATGAAGGCCTTGAAATCTTCTTGAAATGCTCTTGAGGCTCCGACAAAATTAGTTTAATTGTCGGAATATAATTTTTTTGTGACATCCTCTCCGCGAGACAAAGCGAGAAAATGCAGCTAAGAAAGTGACCGTACTCAGATCACTTGTTGCCTCTAAATGGATGGCCTTGCTCGCAAAGCAGACAAAGACACAAACATAACCTTTCTTTATAAGGCAAACCAGTGAAATCCACTCCAGTACACGCAAAGGGACGTGTGAGAGTGGTTCTCTCGGGTGGCAAAGAGGCCATTAGTTGGGTCTGGAATTGTTTACGGTCGATTACACATACCTTGCAGTTATGAATGTTGCTCCTTATCATATTTTTTGCCTTGGGAATCCAGTATTGAAGAGAAATTTCATGGGTAAATTGCACGAGAAGTCTCGCAAAGCAGCACTCATACGGTATGTTAATTGGATGTCGCTCATTGTATGCTATATTCTCAGACCTTGACAACTTTCCACCTACTCTAAGGATGCCCTGGTTGTCTAAAAATGGGTTAAGTGTCCAGATTGAGCTTTCAGCATCCTTAAGGGTTTTCTTAGATAAATTAGTGCATTCTGATGCATATCCTAAATTCTGGCACGCAATAATGAGCTTTGTGGTTGCATCTCTTATTTCTTGTTGCGTTATAGCAACCGACTGAAACACAAAATTATCACGATGAATGGGGTGAGTCTTTCGAAAGAATCGTAATATGTACGATATCACTCGCAATGCACGAGGCAGAGAAGAGAAACGACTTAAAATATCAGTATTCTCTGAACAAGCCATATAAACTGGTTCTGGTTTGGATTCCACTGTGGTCTCAAATTGATCTCTTCCAGTTGGTCATTGAGACGGCTCCTGCGTCAGCCACGGAGGTCCATGCCACCAGAATGAATTATTTTTCAACTGCTGTGGTTCTGCTCCTCTGCTTGCCAGTTCCGGTGGGTTGTCGTGAGAATCGACATGATTTCAGTTCTCGATTCCAACCTTTTCACTGATTGTAGTGATTCGATTGGCCACGAAAGTCGTCCAAGCACAAGGTGGTTTGCGTAACCAAGCTAAAACAATTGTAGAGTCGGTCCACAGAAACAACCGTTGGTTATATGTTTCCAGCTTGGGCAAAAAAGCATTAATCATTTCAGCCAGAAGATGCGCTCCGCACAATTCGAGCATTGGTAGTGAACCAGTTTTCACTGGCGCCACCTTGGTTTTTGCTACCAGAAGATGTGTCTTCACTTGATTATTGTGATCAACATGAATATAGAAGGCTGACCCATATGTCTTTTCTGATGCATCACAAAACCGTAGAACTGCACATCAGCTTGAGGAGAAAACTCAATCGTGTAATTTTAATACTGCCGATGTCGGAATAATTTCGAATGAAAGATTGCCAACGTTGTAGCCGATTCCATCTAACCACATCTGCTGCATCAAGATCTTTGCTACCACAACTACCGGTGCCAGCCACCCTGCCGGATCAAAAAGTTTTGCTATCGAAGATAGCACCTCCCTCTTAGAAAAGCTTCACTCTTAATCGATTGATCGGACATTGAAATAGAAACAGTCCGAGCGGGCATTCCAGCGAATACCTAACGTCTTCACTTGACTACTGCCTTCAAGTTGCATAAACTCCTCAGCAGATGTCCTTTGGGGATTCCTCGGAGAACTTCTACGGAATTCGACGTCCACTTACCCCAGCCGACTCCATCGTCTTCTCTAGCTGCTGATGGGCTTGAATAGTTGTATTCAAGTCATGGCCTCCAGCTAGCGCGTCGTCTACATACATATGATCACCTAGAATTTTAGACGCTAAAGGCCAGCTGCAGTCCACTTCGTCGACGAGCTGTAAAAGTGTCCTAATTGCAAGAAACGGTGCACAGTTAACACTAAATGTAACGGTGTTCATTTGATACTCCCGCAGCTGATCTCCTGGAGACAAACGAAAAATAATTTTTTGGAACCTCTGATGTTTCTCTTCCACTTGAATTTGTCGATACATCTTCTCAATATCCCCGTTGAAAACATATCTAAAGAGCCGCCACTTGAGTATAAGTAACGTTAGTACACTTTGCAGCACGGGTCCCACGTGGAGAAAATCATGCCGTTTGATGTAGTGCTGGACGTGTTAAATACTACTCGAACCTTTGTGGTTGTATTGTCGGGTTTCATCACGGAGCGAAGAGGCAGGAAATAACTGGAAAATTGTTCTTTCTCAAAACTTGAGGGAACTTCTCGCATATGGCCGAGCTTCAAATACTCTTGTAAAACCCTATCGTACTCTTCTCTTAATTTTGGATTTTTCATAAGCCTAGCCTCATTGCGTAAAAATTGACGCACCGCGATATGTCGAGAATTTCCTAAGCATATTTCTTCTGCAAAATTATCTTTGAAGGGTAAAGTAACCACATATCGCCCATTTGGATTCCGTCTTGTTGTTTGTAAGTAATTTTGTTCACAAAAGATATCTGATGTGGTTAAGCCTACCTTCTGCAGCACCTCCTCGAGTTCCCAAAATGAGGCTATTTGACGATCAAGAGAAATCTCATTGAAATATGCGACTATGGACAAGGGCTCCGCCGGAATAGAAGTCGACACTAATGCAGTAAGGATCCATCAAAATACCGTCTCTTGGACATTAAGTGACCCAATGACATTACGACGTATACCGTCAAGAAGAATTTGAGGATATAAATCACCCCCTAGAAGAACATCGATCTGTTCGCTACAATAGAAACGTTTGTCATCCAGAACTAGCTCGGAAATTATTGTTGTATCAAGGGATCCACTGAGCAGGTGGGAAGATTGCCTGTTATTTTGGCAAGGATAAGAGCATTCGCATGTATTTGGACAGTTGAGTCAATAGGTGACCCAATGACAAATTTGCATGCTTTATGTGCCCTTGCTGACACGACATTATTGATGCCGGAGATTTGAGCGCTCACATTACGAGTAGGCAGCTGAATAAATCGTTGCAGTCTCTCGGAGATGAACGAGCCCTCTGATCCAGAGTCAATTAGTGATCCTCGATGCACAATGTTGATCATTGCTGTCGCTAATAAAATGCCTTTACTGCTTGAGGCAAAACACGACTGAACATTTTCGTTGCGTTCTGACGGCTGCTGTTTAGCTGTACGCGATTGAGTGGACTGTATGGCATTGCTCGTGCTTGGACCTCCCCCACTAAAATAACTAATTGGATTTTGTTGATTAAAATCCCGATGCAACAACGAATGATGCCGTTGTGAACAGGTAGAGCACCTAAAAGTACTTCTCCAATCCCTTGAGGTATGTTTTGCTGATAAGCAATAAAGGCAGCAGTGCAAACGTCTTGCGCTTGATGACCTTTCATTGACATTCATTGCCAAAAATTTGGAACAAATCCGGAGGGGCTGTTGCTGACCTTTGCATAACTTGCAATTGTCGTTAGAAACTTTGGCCTGATATGTGTTAATCTTTTTCACATTTATTTGGTGTGCATTTGTCTTTGGAGCCTTTGGAACGGCGCTCCGAAAGTCAGATACAGTTTCTAACATTTGAAAACGATTCGTGAGAAATTTATCAAGATCAGACCATTTAGGAATTTCTATCTTGTCCTCAACCGATTGCTCCCAAAAGGAGAGCGTGTTTACAGGCAACTTGGTCGAACATAAATAAATAAATATCGCATCCCGGTTGCAGATGTCTACGTTGTGCATCGTAAACGCCGAAATACAATTGTTGATATCTCTCTGAAGCTTTTTCATACCACTTGCGGATTCAGTAGTCACGGTTGAAAGATTGAATAATACTTTCAATTGACTATTTACGAGAATTCATTTATTCTCATATCGATCTTTTTGCCTCACCTCTGGTTTTTTGATTTAAATGAAATAGTTTTTCGACCGGCGTAAGCCGTTTATTGGATATATAAATGGCGGAAAACATGTCCCGGAACGACGGCCAAGTCCAATAATCTCCATAAAAAAGCTCAGTGTCGCACGGAGGTAAGTTGATATTATGACCAGTCAAAGGGGCCTCAATCATTGAAGTGTCATCTTATTTGATTTTCCTCGAAGCTAACTGATCGGACAGTTCGGCCATTTTCGCCAGACACCGGACATATGCCTGATAACAAGTGCGATATTTGACTTTGACCACACTGACATTCTCCGCGTCGTCCTTATTGTCCGCCGATAACTTGTGAAGACACGCCTCGTAAGCTTCTTTTACACACCCCCAGTTTAATTTCAATTCATCTTCCTGAAATTTAATCGAAAAAATTGAGTGCCCATTTTGGGGAATGTCGTTGAAATCCGCTTCGAGCTCCACAATTGTGTATGTTTGTCTTATAATATACTTAATCTAGGCATTTTGTAGTATTAATTTGCCTAGTGAATTAAGTAAAGACACGAAACACTAGAAAAGCTATTTAAATAGTGTGTAAATTTATTTACTTCAAGCTTGATTACTTGGGCTACTTGTTGTAACGTAATGAACTGTTTCACTTAAGTAGAAACAATAAACCGACTGAATTCTTATAAAAACCCCACGAAACCTTTTCTAATATGTAGACAAATTTTAAAAATTCAGGCTAAAATGCTTGAAATTCTTGCAGAAACGTTTCTAATACGTAGAAACAATAAACTGATTGGAATATAATAAAAATCCCACGAAAATTTTTCCAAAATGCAGAAAATTTAAAAAATTCAAGCTAAAATGCTTGACGTTCTTTCATAACCGTATGGCAGTTCTTTCTAATATATAGAAAAAATATTTAAATGCAAGTTAAAATGCTTGAGGTTCTTTCAGAACGTATGGCAATTGTTTCTAAAAAGTAGAAACAATAACTGATTTGAATGTAATAAAATCCCACGCAATTTTTTGTTTTTTTAAGTGTAGAAACTTTTTTTTTTTTAAAAAATGCAAGCTAAAATGCTTCAGATTCTTTCAGAACGTATGACAATTGTTTCTAATATGTAATATATAAAAATCCCACGAAAGTGTTTCTAAAAATGTAGAAAGTTTAAAAACTCAAGCTAAAATTATTTGATGTCCTTTCCGAAACGTATGGCAATTGTTTCTAATATGTAGAAACAATAAACCAATTGGAATATAAAATACCACCAAACATTTTTTAAAATGTAGAAAGTTTAAAAATTCAAGCTAAAATGCTTGACGTCCTTTCCAAAACGTATGGCAATTGTGTCTTATATCTCGAAACAATAAACCAATTAGAAAGTACAAAATCCCACGAAACTTTTTGTATGAAAACGCAAGAAAATTTTTTTTGTTTTTTCTAATCTGGAGGGAATCAAACTAACTTTAAGGTATAAGTGGATGTATGGCTGCGGTAGTCTGAAAAAATTTCAATAAAACAATTACGCAATAAAATATTACATTTTTTTCTCTATTTTTTTTTTATTGGCGATAAAAAATTTTTATTGTATCACAAAGGGGCGATTATAGAATAGTAAAATAATCCTGCACACCAACGAAAATTTTATATAATATTTATATTAAATAAAGTCTCAAACGAGATTTTTGTTATTGGCGTTAAATATGTATAAATTTTTTTTTATAAAATGTGTAAAATCAATTTTAATTTCCTGCAAAAAATTATTAAATTGTGCAATATATTTTACGCAATTGTCGCAACGTTTACCCAAATCACTACAAAGGTAGTGCGCTTACGCCTTTATAATGGGTGCGATATGTTGATCGTGGTATGTTTCAGCTCTGTCTCTATTCGATGTTTGCTTACAGCTGCTTTCTTTTGTGTTGTTTTCGCGATTGTGGTCTTTTCTTCAAAATTATTAATATTTAATTTTCACCTAATGTTTTTATCGCGAATAATAATTCTTTAACCGGTAATGTTTTTACTCGAACTTAACTTGAAAAATTTCGTCGTGCACAAAACTCGAGCTTTAAATAAAAAAAAAAAAATAAATAAATAACTGGTCATTTCAGCCCTTCAAAGGACTTTGACCTAGCTTCTTATGATCAATTGTGTTGTGCGTGTTATTAAGTTTATACACAATTGACCGAGAAATGGACCTACAGGCTTAACGCGGACTCCGAACGGCGATGAACGGAATGTTCTTATTCTCAAGAAGCTTTACATGGCATTTTGATTACTCTCTGAGGTTTGCCATTGTCTACAGAGAGGTGGCGGCCGTACAGAAAAATTATTTTAATTCAAATAATTTTCTGTCGCTGCTGGGGTTCAAACCTGGGTCTCCAGGTTCTTTTACATAGCGGCCACGCACTTTAACCAACTACGCCACGGACGCCACCTTTTTAAAGTAATGAAATTTAACTTATTGTGTTAAGAAACAAACTTATGTAAATTGAATGCAACAAATCTGAAGTAAATTATCAAATTAGGGATCAATTGAATAAAGTTAAGTTAATTTAAGAATAATTCACGATTTTTCACGTCACTTCGCGGACGAACGGACACTCGTCTTTACTTTGTTTTATTTTATTTTGTTTTGCTGTCGTGTGTGTGTGTGTGTGTATGCTTTTGTATAAAACAACCCTTATACATGCTTTCTTTTTTGTTTTTTTTTTTTTTTGTCTATGTTTTTTCTCGCGGGAGTTTAATGTTGGCAAATTTGCACACTATCTCGAATACAATTTTGTACTTAATATTTAATTTTATTTTTCAAAATTCGGGAACCAAAAACTTTTCTCGACCATCGCGAAATCTCGAAGTGCACCGATTCACTGGACATACAAAATGGCCGGTGCTCTTTATACCAATTACTTTTTGCTAATGGTAGATAAATTGATGCAATTTGTGCAACTTATTCTTTTCTCTTTTAGAAAATAATGGCCTTTATTTTCTTTGTTCAAAAAACACTGACACACTACATAATAAAAATCAACTAACCTTTATGACTGCTGTGCTCTGGTAACTGGTGAGTGATTTTTTGGGTTTAGTTTCGTTTCTTTTATCCAAAACGGCTCGATAGGACCATAAACAACTCTCTTGGGATTGTCGGTGTAAGGTTGCTGGATGTCGTCGCTAAAAGTACGGACGAGATGAGCCTGGATCTGGCTGTAAAATTCTGTAGCAATAAGTGCTAATAATTTTGATTCTGGATTGGGATGATTTTTCTGGAACTCCAATATTTTTGCAGCCAAATTCTTCAGTCGGGATACCAAGAAGGCCGGAAGTTCGCTCTTCGTCCTAATCCAAAGAAAGGACCCGATTCGAGCCATCAATATGGTATCGATACTCGAATAGGTCGATAAGTAAGTTTTAAATACGATTGTACACTACTATTTAACTAATTACTCTACTTTAGGGTTTCAGCTTAAACAAAATGTCTTATGAGTTTATGATGATAAAACTTTACTGCCTTTTTATGTAAAATCGGATATTGAATCCTTGATAATGAGTTATTTCTTATCTAGTGATTTTCAGCAAATTAATAATATTGCGAATGATTTAAATTGAATTTTTGACTTTATATTTTGTACTAATGATTTAAAAGGTTCTTGCGAGTGCAGTTTGTCGCCAATTTTAAACAACAGCATGTATCATAAAGCGCTTATAGTAAAATTTGAGTTTTATGAATTTGATCAACTTGATTTTTCAATAGGAAACTTTGTTAAAATTATTGAAGTTTCAAAGGCCGCTGATTGGTCGGCTCTATATTCATTTAACGATCCAAATTGTGCTTACAAATTGACAAGTTTTCTCATGTAGTTTCTAATTTTGTTCCTAAAAACCTTAAAGCCGTAAGAAATAAACCTCCTGGGTTTAATTCACTATTCCGTCGAGCATGGAGTTAAATGGCGTAAAGTCTAATAATTCAATTGAGTCATGTAATCTTTTTGCAAAGTTTTTCCAGACTGTGTATGAAAATTATAATAGTTTGCCCTCCACTGACTTAGCTACCAGTTTTGACTCTCCTAACCTGGATTCCTAACCTTAGATAATATAGTTGTTTTATCAGAGGATGTCTTCATCGCTATATCGAACTTAAAACCTTGTTTTAAGTTTTAACGCAGTTGTTCCCCCAATGTTTTTTAAGCTATATGCTGACGTTATATTAAAACCTATTTATTCAACCTCTGCCTTAAATCAGGCATTTTCTTAGATTGTTGGAAAATTTGCTTTGTTATTCATATTTTTAAGTCCGGTGATCGAAGCAACATTAACAACTATAGAGCCTGTGTCAAACAAAGCACATTTGCTAAATTATTTGATCACGTATTAAAACAAATTATGTGATCACGTTAAGAAAGTAATAAGTGACTGCCAGTATAGTTTTTTGCCCGGAAAGTAAACTTGTACAAACCTGGCATTGATTTCAGGCAATATTGTCGATGCTTTAGAATGTTACAAGCAATTAGACATTATCTATACGGATTTTTCTAAGGCTTTCGATAAAGTTGATCTAAACATTTTGCTTTTAAAAGTGAGTAAATTTGGTCTGTCTAATATTTTGCTTAAATTCCTAAAAAGTTTTTTAACAAACAGAAAACTGGTTGTAAAGATAGGTTCAATTACCTCTGAGATTCTTATCGATACCACATTACCACATCTGGTATTCCTCAAGGCACTCAAGTGGGCCATTACTTTTTCTGATTTTCATAAATGATTTACCAAAAAGTTTTAAGTGCTCTAAATGTTTAATTTTCGCTGATGACGTTAAACTTTTCCTTAAAATTTCACAATCTTTTGATTGCCTCAAACTTCAGAATGACTTTACGCGCTTTCATGATTATATATATATATTTCATGATTGGTGCACCTTAAATAAGCTTAGCTTAAATTTAAATAAGTGCTCTGTTGTGACATTTTCAAAAAGCATGAATGCCATCTCTTATAATTATTCACTTAGTGGACACCAACTAACACGCAAGCAAGGAATATTCCATTCAAGTTTTTGTTTTAACAGCCACATCGATTACATTGTTCCGAAATCTTATGCTATGATCGGGCTTATAAGGAGAAACACGCAAAACTTTAGAGACCCGATGACAGTTAAATCACTTTATTTAGCATTGGTTCGTAGTATAATTGTATATTGCTCTATCATTTGGAATCCTTATTACGTTGAACATTCAAATCGAATTGATAGAGTTTAACGGAGTTTAACCAGATATGCGCTCAAAAAAATGCATTGGCCAAATGGTCTCCCTTCGTATATTGCTCGACGCAAGCTCCTTGGTTTGCAATCTTTATGTTACATGATAGAAGAAGTTCTTTCTCTATATTATTTGCATACCACATTCGTTTCGTTTTTTATGAGCCTCCAAGATCGTTGAGGGTAAATAAACTATTTGAAGCTAAAACACATAGGACAAATTACGCAGCAAACGAGCCTATAAACAGGTGCATTTTTCTCTGTAATAGCTTTGCAAGTGGCGGGGTGAAATAAGGCCAACGGCAATAAGGCCGAATTGGCTTTATTTCCTTTTCAAAGGGAAATAAGGCCGAAATTGTGAATTCGGTTTTATTTCCATTTGAAAAGGAAATAAAGCCTACAAAAAAAATTCAGCAAAATGGTAATAAGGCCGAAAAATAATTTTGCAAACTAAACATTATTTTTTATTATTATTTTTAATAAAAAGTACACACCCTGCAGTCTGTTGTTTGAAAAGTAACTGGACTCAGCGTAGGTACTCAATTTGCAAGAAAACAGTAACCATTGTCAACCTCAATGTTCTTGTTTTCGTATCAACGCGAAATAATTATTAGTGTAGTTTAATACTGACGGTGAAGAAGTTTTAATATTATAAGGAATGAGCGCCGCAGTGGAAAAATTTTAATTAAAACTCGCCGCGATTTTTAATAAAGATTTCAACAGCGGCGCTCATATTATAAACCTGCGTAAGAGCAGGTGAAAAATTTTTATTAAAAATAGCTCCGATTTTTAATAAAAATTTTTCGCCTGGGGCGCTCATTCTTTATAATATTAAAACTTCATGAAAAAGTTTAGTAAAATCAAGTTTAGTAAAGGCCAAATTGGCTTTATTTCTTTTTTAAATGGAAATAAGACCGAATTTGCGGATTAAGCGAAATAAAGCCGAATAAACTTAAACTTAAGCCGAATCGACTTAAAGCGAAATAAAGCCGAATTCGGCCTTATTGCCGTTGGCCTTATTGCACCCCGCCTTTGCAAGTGACCTTGATTTCAATGAAAATGATTATCCTTTTAAGTTTAAACTTTTTGCTTTATTTAACTAATTATGTACAAGGTGGCGCAAAAGTAATCCTCCTATCAGAAAATGCTATAAATTTTGCGATTGGCCCCTAATGTCAGTTCTGTTTTGACATTTGTGTAGTAAACACATGCAAAATACACGTTAATAAACAATGTTACGCTACACTGCTCCAGAACGCGGAATATTGCCACCACCAAGAGGAAGATGATTTTTCATCAAAAATAATCATGAGTGATGAGGCCCATTTCCATCTTAGCGGGTACGTAAATAAGCAAAATTTACGCTTCTGGGGCACTGAAAATCCGCGTGTAACCCACGAAGAGCCATTACACCCGCTCAAAGTCACTGTATGGTGTGCTGTTTTCGCTGGAGGAGTCATCGGACCTTTTTTCTTCGAAGACGTCGCGGGCCAAACGGTTACTGTGAATGGTGAGCGCTACAGAGCAATGATCAACGAGTTCTTTTTGCCGCAACTTGATGAATTGGGATTGGAAAACATGTGGTTCCAACAGGACGGTGCAACGGCACACACTGCACGTGCCACAATCAATATGCTGAAGGATGCATTTCCAGGGCGCCTAATCTCCCGATTTGGCGATTTGCACTGGCCAGCAAGATCGCCTGATTTGACCGCTCCAGACTGCTTTTTGTGGGGCTTTTTGAAGTTGCGGGTTTATGTCAACAAGCCTCAGACTCTTGCAGCTCTTAAAGACAATATCCGTCAAGAATGTGAGGACCTATCGCCGGAAGTTTTGGCCGAAGTGATGGAAAATGCCATAAAAAGGACTCAAATGACAATCAACTGTGGCGGCGGCCATTTAGATGACATCATATTCTTTACTTGATGTAAAAAAAATTAAAAGACCAAATAAAAATAATCCACAAGAAGAATCAAAGTTTTTCATTTTTTTTTTAATTACAGCCAAAAAACATCGGAAGGTTATTTTTGCGCCACCTTGTATATTTATGTAAGTGATATTTTTGTATAGTGTGTAAGATATAGGTTATTTCTGTATAGTCTGTTAGATGTAATTATCCGTAGACTGAATTAATAAATAAAAAAATAAATAATTCTCTCTCTTGGATTATTTTATGAGCGAAAACACGCTAAAAAAGCGGGAAAAAAGAGAGCAAAGAGAGAAATTATCAAAATACGGTTAATTTTTGACGGAATTGAAAGCTCACGCTGCGTGGCGTAATATTTTTTATAAAACGCCAATAAATGCTTAAAATTGCATAATATTTATTGTAGTCATTTATCAACCAGTTTTTAGAGTGTATGCAAAATTTTGCCTGTATCCACTGGGTATCGCCGATTTTGTAAATTCGGAAATGATATAATACGACCTTCGAGGTCGCCATACAACAACCTCATATGGATTGTCGATAAAAAGGGAATTGACGAAAATGGGGTCAAGAAAAAAGGCTTTTTATCGAAGGATATAATGCTAATTTTCATGCCAATTTATAAATAAATAATTTTAAACAACCAGGTGCCTGAAGTGTGAGAAAGGAATTGATGAGACGACTGACCTAATATTACTGGCAACAATTGATTATAATAAAATCATCCATTCCGTCACTGAAAAAAGACCATTAGATATCTTCCACTCATACTCAAAACTAGTTGAAGAAACACATGATAAAATTAGGCAGGCCCAAAATATCACCCTTAGGAACCACAAAAAAAGCAGCTTGATCCTTTTCGGAAGGTGATAGGGTGCTCATTTCATCAGATCGGCGTTTGGGAAATAAGCTTACACCTTTGTAAAGCGAGGGAGAAGTACAGGAGGACCTGGGTTCCACAGTTAGAATACATGGAAAAATTGTTCACAAAGATAATCTTCGTTAAGCAAAATAGACGTTAAAGTAAGACAAATTCTGTTCTCATTGTTTATCATGAAAGTTACAACATAAATGGATAAGCTAAGGGATAACAATAATCATCAGATAGTGATAAACTCCAAACTTCAGGAAAAGGTTAATGAACTAACTGACGTGGTAAACGAAATTCTCAGGATTGAAAAGAAAAGCAGGTTGATACCGAACACCTCTACGAAATTCTTTTAGCTAGAAATAGAGCCATTATTACAGATTTAGAAAACATAATTTAATCAAAAGCACTAGCACAGTTGGGATTATTAAACTCAATCATTTTGGATAGTATTGAAATAGAATCACTTTTGAAAAGCGAATCTCTCAACAATTTAACCATAGCTGATTTGTTACTAGTCTCTAAGTTTAAAGTTTTTCATGAAAATAATTTAATTCACTTCTTTGTTACGCAACCTAGACCTAAGATTATTTGTAGAAAGATAACTATTCTTCCGGTGGCACACGACAATTAGATGCTATCCTTACGCACTCTGCGGAAAGGACGTCTACGTAAGCAATTGTTTGGGGACAAATATGCAATTCCGCAAAAAATCACATGCTACAACTTGTGCTCAACAGCTTACATCCCGTTCTGTTGCACAATGCAGGAAAACATTTGGTCAGTTTGATCCGGTGCAAGAGATCGATAACGGTCTGGTCGTCATTAACAACCTTTCCGCAACTGTAACAATTGCTAACGAAACGACCGCTTTTCAAGGAGGCACCTATATGCTTACTTTTTCGGCCGAACGAAACAATATTCATGAATAGAAATGCAATCCGTATACAAGCTGCGGACATCCCTTGGGCCACCCAGATAAACACAACAGGACACGATGAAGTAATAGTACTACCCTATCTGCGACACCATGCGCTTAAGAATCTTTCAGCTCATGAATGAACCTTAATAGCGATTTTAAAACGGTTTTGACTGCAACACCATCTATCTTAGCAACTATAGCAATGATTGGCATTTTGCTGCTCCTCATCTTTTTCCTAGTAAAAAGAAAACGGGATACTGCATTAAAATAAACAACAACAACTAACCATACGCTTGACAAACTGCTGAATTAGCGTCTGCCCACTGCAGCTTATCGCAGGGAACACGTTCGGGTAGCTTGAAGCCATTTGTTTTAGTTTTCAAGTTTCAGTTCGAAATAAATAATGTCAAGTCAAACGAAACTAAAATCTGATAATTTATATTTGTAAATTTTATTTATTAATTTATTTAAATTTTATTTAGCTTTAGTTTACAATTTTATTAATTTAAATTTTATTAAATTGAAGTGTTTTTTGTGTTTATGTTAAATAAAAAGCAATATATAAGCATAGAATGGCTTCAGCTGTTGTAGCTCTTATATTAATGGAAGAAGGAAGCTCAGAAAAGGCGAAGAGAAGAGTTTTGATAGATTGCAGCAATCACTTGAGCTGCCTGTGTCGGCGTAAATATTTTTATCCTTTACTGTGCAGTAGACCGTACCAAAAAAAAAAGTTCACCGTATACCAGCGAATATGACGTATTTTTGCAAGACAATTACGAAAAAAACATTTTTTTTTTGACCGAACGTAGGGGTCGCGCATTGACATATGATTTCATATCTCTGGTGTTTACAGTCGGATTTTAAAGTTTGGTATATCAATGTTTGTTGTCTATAGAGGTCATTGACCTCAGGTGTACCGTTCTAGTACTTATCCTCCAGATCTGAGTTTCTACCATCCTAACGTACCACCCTAATATTAAGGGGAGCAACGCAGCCAGAGGCCGAAAAAACAGGTCATGTTTGTGAATTTTTTCAAGGAAACCTATGGGATATTTTTAAATGAGGGTTTTTAAACCTGAAAATATACCCATTCAAGAGTATTTTTAGTTTTTTTTTTATTAAAAAAAATTTAATATTAAGGTCGATACAGCAGTTTTTGTAGAGCGCTTTGAAAAAAAGGTGAAATGCGGTGACCAAGATTGCTATTCTTTAATTCATCTGAAACACAAAAATGAAATATACTATGAAAGTAGATACTTAAAACTCGTACTTGTCATAGCCGTTTTTGAAAATATTGATTTTTCACAAAATGGCGGACTTTCGAACGTAAAAAAACGATTTTCGACCAAAAATTCGTCACAGTTTTGCCTATAAAAAATGAACGAAGCTAAAAAAAAAAAATCCTATGACAAGTACGAGATTATTATGTGTACAATAAGCCTGCAAAAAAATCAAAACGATCGCTTCACTGAGCTTTGAGAAATCTTGGTCACCGACTTTGAAAACATGGTTTCGAGAAAAACGCGTTTGAAAATAAGCGCCAGCACTGCGCGCTTTAGAAGGCGGTTCACTCAGTAGGCTATAACTTTATTATTTTTTGAGATATCGACTTGAAATTTTCACCACATATTCTTGAGACTTAAGGCTTAAGGCTGAAAAAAAAGTTCTGACTGCGTATCTCCCCTTAAAAAAATAAAGCTCTTAAAATATCATTAAACTTTTGCTCAGAAAGTATATAGATATTTCCAGCAGAACTATTTTTAAAAAATTTTTGAAAATTTTTTGCCGAACGTAGGGCTCCCTTTTTCATTTTCATCATATCGTCGGTATTAAAAGTCTGATCATATTGAATGACATATCGATGTTTTTACCTGAAAAAGACAAATTATTTTTTCTCCAAAATAAAAAAAAAATATTTCTACAAGTCCTTGGAACCTTAAATTGATTTTGAGGAATTTTAAAGCTCGTAAAAGAATAAAAAATCTGGAACGCCAATGCTAACACTATTTTTGTTTTGATTTATTAAATATACAATGTATTATTATTTTATTTTTTCACATTCTTGCAATAACTCCTTCTTTGTAGCCGGAGTTGGTAGGTGTTCCGTCGCAAAAGATATTTTAAGAGCTTTATTTGTTCAATATTAGGGTGGTACGTTAGGATGGTAGAAACTGAGATCTGGAGGATAAATATTAGAACGGTACACCTGAGGTTAATGACCTCTATAGAGGTCATATTGGTCTCCTTGAGACAAAAACATTGATATACCAAACTTTAAATCCGACTGTAAACACCAGAGATATGAAATTATATGTCACTGTGCGACCCCTACGTTTGGTCAAAAAAAAAATGTTTTTTTCGTAATTGTCTTGCAAAAATACGTCATATTCGTTGGTATACGGCGAACTTTATTTTTTTTGCATAGGAGGTGGTACGGTCTACTGTGCAGTTATATATATAGCTGTTTAGTAGATTTTTTAATTTATTTTTGTAAAAGAATGAGAATTTACTTATATTTCAACGAAATATCAACCAGCAATAGCAAAAAACGTATGCAGATTAAATCTGTCAACGGTTACTTGCTTGGTTTAATTCCGGTAAGAAAATCGATAATATTGGGTCGGTGACACCTAAAACCGTTATGAATTCCGATTCTAACATAAAACCAATATTGTCGGCATTCATGACACCAAAATACATTAAATATCGTTTTTAAAACCAATTCCGACAGCTATTGAATTATATGAAAGGTTCGAATATCTTGCTTTTATCTTATTCGTGGTATTTTTTTTTTTGTTTAGATTTGAACCAAGGATTTCAGGTGGAATACCTATTCAGTCAAGTCTGCCTTGGTTCGAAATGGGGTGATTGATTAGTGTGAAGGAAAGGGCAATCAAGTGAAACACGTGTAGAATGTTCTAAGCGTGGTGGAAAGCCAAAGAAACATGTGAATTTGAATCAGAGGCAAGTGTTATGCCTTTATCTCAGTCAATTCAAGTTATAAGGCAATCTCATCCACAAATTTCTCTACCATCAAATATAACTTCAAGTCGTAAATATTGATTAATTTTTAATTTCAGTTGATTAGAAATGGGGATAAAAAATTTAGAAAGGTGTAAAGCGAAGGACCATGGACTGGCCGGGCATCGAACCCGGGACCTCTGGGGTAGAAGTCGAGCACACTACCTACTCGACTACCGAGGCCCCCTGTTTTGGTAGCTTTAGCTGAGATGCCACACTATTAAAAAGTGTGTTCACGATTCGTTCTAATATTCTGCTATTTAGTTCATCTGCCAGACCAGGTGCTCCAAATCGTAAATACCACTATTGTATCTTTGTACCATTGTATCAGGTACTATTGCCGTCGTATGCAGAAAAGTCGCGAACGATCAAAAAACTTAATTTCAATTGAAAATATTTTCTGTGTCAGGTGGGATTTGAACCGTATCGTGAAATTTGTACATATCGGCTTATGCACATAAACACATTCAGCCACGACCACCTTAAAAACAACCGAACGATTACCAATCAAAATTCAATTCATATTTCTAACACAATTTCAAACCATCTAAGATGGGTTATTTTACTTTAAAATTATAAAGCTTTCAGATTGGAAATTTATGCCAATATATACGTTTTTAGCTTTTTATAAACTTTTTCTTTTTACTGTTAGAATTGTTGCTTCCTGTATTTTAGGTGTCAGTGTTTTTTATAATTAAAAAATTAGTAAATTAAAATCGACGAAATATGATCGATGTACATTATATTGCGCACAGGGTTGTACCTAAAGCCCTTGGACTGCCAGTCTGCATCATCACAGCCTTGAGGCTTCCCTTTTTGTAGTCCAGCTTTCTTGGGCTTGAAACGTAGCTAGTTTGGTATAATACCTCCGTACTTCTCGACAGATAGTAGGTACTTACGTTGTTCTCTTAGATATCGTTTTCTCAGGCTGAACATTTCTACAAACTACTATACTTGGTACTCTTACATGTTTTGGTACACGACTGAACGTGCTCACTGTGAGTGAACTACTGAATGCACTCGCTTCGTTTTGGCGTTTATTGGAAATTTAGCGTGTATGCTTCTTTTTCGCGAAAAAAGTTTTCGGCGGCAGTTGTTTATAATCATGGAATGGGGCTCCCTAGAAAATCCTGTTGTTACAGTTGGTCTAAAAATATGTGGCATGGAAAGAAGCGATATCTTTCGACGACCACTCGTCTCGTAATTTTGTGTATCTTAATCTAATCTAAAAAAGTCCACCGTCTAAAATCCGGCTGTCCGCGTGTTTTAAGCACACCACGAGCCATCAAGGCGGTGAAGTCTCGAATCAAGCGAAAACCGCTGCTAAAGCAGAAAATCTTATCGCGAGAGATGGATATCTCAGCGCAATCGATCTCTCGCATTCTTAAACCACTTTCTCACGGAAGCGTTAAAGGAGCAACTTAAGTGTAAATCGAAAGCGTTACTTCTCAAGCACACGGATAATTCCCACAGACGATTTCTGTCTACTGACGAAAAAATTTTTACCGTAGAGGAATCGTTCAATAAACAGAATGATAGAGTGTATGCTCCGTCATTACGACATACAGCAGAACTCATTCCGAAAGTTCAGAGAGGTCACCACTCAGCTTCTGTGATGGTTTGGGGAGTCGCCTATGATGGGGTACACCAAGCTCCATTTTTATGAAGAAGCAATCAAAACTTCGACGAAAATGTATGAATCCGATGTTTTGGAATTAGTAGTGAAGCCTCTTAATACGACATTATTCCAATGCTTCGGCCCATAAGGCTAAATTGACTAAAGAGTGGGTCAAAAACAATGCAATAGGGTAGCCCAGACCTGAACGTATTGGATTACGAATTGTGATCCGTGTTAGATAGCTTGCTCTACTCGACATCCAAATATCGAGTCTCTAAAGCGCGCTCTTGTCCGAGCAGTGGAGAAATTTCCTATGCATGTCGTGCGTGCTGCGATCGATGACTGACTGGATAGACTTCGCTCGTGCTGGTGGCCATTTCGATAAGTTGTTCTACAGTTTGTGGCAATTGAATGACTCAATAAATAACAACAATAATTTTGAAAAATCTTTTGTTACTTTCTTTTTATGAGCAAAAAAACATGTATTAAAACTTATGAAAGTACTTAGTAGGTAGTTGTTATTATTAGCACTGCTTTATTTGTGGCAGTCAGATGCAGACATTTATGTAAGTATGACTTTAAGGATGCCTATATCTAGTGTGTTTTCTCCTTAGATTTTTTAGTACTCCGAACTAGTACTTGGCGTACTTGTAACTGTTTTTTCTTTAGTATTTTTACGATTTTTTTATCATGTTTTCCAGATATATCGCTGTTTTAGTTTAATAATTGTTTTTTTGAATCTTAACTAGATGTCCTGCATAAAGAGAATTATGATACTTGTCGATTAATTAATACATTATTATCTTTTATCTATATACTAGCGATACCCGGCGCGCGTTGCTGCACCCAGCAAGTATGTTGGAAATGATAAGTAAATTCAAAACTTTTATTAATCCCTTAGTCTGACACCACGCTCATGTTCCACTGCCCGTTACAGTTTCCCAGTAGCAGAACATCACTCCCAGGTGACAATTCCATTATGAGTTTCAATGTCCAGTAATTTAAGCTTCCATAGCTATTCTGTATAGAGAATCGGGCCACACCCCCTTTTTTCAATGCACAAACCAGTTTTCCAGAAGAAAGACTTTGGCAATTAGTAACTCCATACTGAGTTTTATTGTCATGCGACGTTTAGTTCCAAAACTATTCAATATCAAAAATTTTACTTGTGTGCTCGAAGCCATAACCCCTTTTCCTATGCCCGTCCCAGTTCTCATGTTTATTTATTAAAAAAACTTATTGAATCACACAATGTCAATTCTATTAAGTAAAAAATCAGCCGTTTGTTCCTTTTGTTTATTTAAAAAATTACAGGAAAACCACCTTCAAAACATGTGTAGAAAAGTTGCATGCAGAGAAACAAATAAACATACGTACATACATACATACATCAAGTCAGATTGAATCTCATTCTCATCAAAAAAATCCTCAACATGCTAAAGGTGGTCAGTGAATCCCCTTTTAACAAAACTGTGTTAGATTAATTCTCCACATCAAAACTACTTTGAACATATTAGAATGTACTTCGATCCGATTTTTCGATTTTTTTTGTCTTAAAGCTTCATCAAAGTACTACAAAAACCTTATTGCAAAAATACCGTTAGTTGAGTTTATATATTTTAAATATTTTTTTCAAAAAAGGTCTGAAACTTTGGAGTTTTCCTCAAAAAAAGGCTCAACATTTATTTTTGTTGTAAAAATAATTTAAATTCAAATTCGCAAATTTTCAACTCTATTTTAAAGCTTTAACATTTATAAGCAAAAGTTATTTCAATTTTACGCAAAAATTAAAAACCATTTTTGTGATTCAAAAAGCAAGGCCTATCCCTTGATTTTTTTCAAGGGATAGGCTTTTTCCAATATTGTGTTTTTATATTTTTGAAAAAATAAACAAGCTAAAAAATTAATTTTTTAGAAAAATTATCTTAGTATCTCTTACCACTCAAAAGTTATAGCCAATAATCTTTATCCAAAATATATATACAAAAAGCAAAACGCTGTCTGTGTGATGGCTGGAAACTTAAAAATACTGAGCCGATAGAGCTGAAATTTTGGTAGTTCATTTTTTTCAAGTACGAGATGGTTTAAATTTCTGTCACACCCCCTTTTACCGCCCACAAATCTATAAAAATGCTATAATTCCTACGGTTTTCGTTGATTTGGCTTCATTTTGATAATTTAGTTTGTATGCTCCCTGTCGGCAACTGTACTAAAACTGGGTAATGTCCATCTACTAAAAAACTGGGATGGGCATTATATAAGTTGGTATGGCTCCGCCCATACAATTAAAATTTGTATTATCGAATAGCTTTGGAAGTAAAAGTAGCAGTACTTACATACAAACTCAAAATGGAGTTACTTTTTGCTGATCTCCTGCTCATGGGAAACTGTAACGGGCAGTGGAAAATGACAGTGGTGTTCAACTATGAGTCTAAGAAAAGTTTTGAATACACCTATTATGTTCCCATATAGTTGCAGGGTGCAGCAACGCGCGCCGGGAAAAGGCTAGTGTCATATAAATACTATTTTGTGTGAAATATTTTTTTAAATGCGAACGACTTTTGTTATAATTATGAAACTCGTTAAATTTCTTCTTAAATTCTTCGCAGGAAACTATTTTTAATATTATCTTATCAGTTGTTTTAAGTGCAAGCTCTTTTATATGTTCTTTATTAATTTTTTTTGGGTTATTTTGTCTGGATCCGAAACTAGTTTCTTTGGATTGTACTATATTTTTACGATATAGTTTTTTATTTTAAAATGCTTGTTTTTTTATTATTATTATTTGCAGTTACTTTTTTTCAAAATCGAAACGTCTTTCGTCAGGCTATCGCTAAAGTTCATCGTCAATTTGAAAAATTTCCGTCTATCCCAAATTTCCCATTTTTTAATTATTAAAAAAAAATTCAACTTTCAACAGCTGACAAAATAATAAAGAACCAATGTGTAGAAAATGTATAGATACGCTCTAGAATACCGTTAAACATACCTCGCATATATATTTAGTTAAATGAAAAATATATGCTCGGACACAAACAACACATAAAAAATCGAATGAAAATAGTTTCTGAGCGGTTTTAATTCTCCTGAAGGTCCTTTTCGATAAAATAATCGTGCTTTTGTATCTTCTTCCTTAAATTTGATAAAAACTCTTACAAATATGATGGCATAAAAACATTTAAAAATTATAAAGTATTATTACTATTAATGTCCTCAAAAAATTGAGTTTTTAGAAATTTTTATAAACATATTTTATACAATACAATCTGACACCTTTCTCATTGAATATTTATGAAGGTGTTCTCGTTGGAAAGATATCGATGTATTATTTCTTCGTTTTGTTTTTAAATGTTAATAAATACGAAACATAGGGATGAATCGCTGAGTTTTGATTTTCAAATTTAAACTTTATGATTGCCACAAATTGTATTCAATTTCGATATCCATCGACACAAATATTTAAAAGCATTCGTATGCCAGAAGGCACTCTAGCACAAATTTTTACAAAACCGTATACCGAAATAAAGAATAACTCTCCATAACTATTTCATCTTTTGACCTTTTTGATAAAGTCATTTTGTATGGGAGGTAGGCGTAGTTTTCATCCGAATTGGTTGAATTTAATACTCAGAGTGCATATCAAATATTCAAAGTTCATACAATTTCAAGTTCATATAAATATTAATTTTTGTGGAATTCTAATGGCTGAACCAAGTTATGCGTAAGCAAACAAAAGTATCAGAGAGAAGTAGATGCAAAGTTTTCTTAAGTTCAAACAAAACTCGGAAAACACTTCTCAATTTTCAATAAAAAAAACACAGTTGCCACAGACTGGCAATTTCAGCCCTTGAAAGGACTTTGACCGAACTTCTAATGATCAAATTGTGTTGTGCGTGTTATTAAATGTTTGTACGCAATTGATCGAGAACTGAACCTACTTCTTTATGTCTACTCCGAATGGCTAAAGTTTATGTTCTCAAGAAGCAATGCCATTCTCAACATGGCATTATTAACCCTCTAAGGTTTGTCATTGTCTGCAAAGAGGTGACGGCCAAATAGAAAAATTAATTCAATTGAAAAAACTTTCTGTGTCAGATGGAAATTGAACCAGGGTTCTCTGGCGTATGGGCCAGGCAGTCTATCCACTGCACCACGGCCGCCGACAAGTTTTTTTTCATACAAGTTTAAATATCGAATTCCGTGATAATAGCTTGAAAATTACGGCTGTAGTCGTGTTCACAGACAGACGGACCGACGGGCAGACAGACGGACATTGCTTAATCGACTCGGGTGTTGATGCTGATCTAGATGGAAAAAATAATAGAAACGGCAAGCACTTTAACATTTCGAAGAACGCATTGCTCGCTAAAAAAACAATTGTGCGAACTCATAAAGTAGTAAACTTGATTTCGTATTGGAAAAAAAGAAATAGGAACGCATTCTACTTTTGTTAATAATTTACAATTGTATTCAAATACCGTTTAGAAGGTGTTAATCAAGTATTGAAAAAATTAATAATTTTTTGTGATATTCTAACCAGAGAACGCAAATAAACGAAACGATATCCGAACCGATCTCTCAGAGGGTGATACAAAAACGTTATTTTTCATTTGTTTCGTTAGTGAGGGCAAACGAAACACGAAACCTTTTAGTGGAAGAGAGAGCTAACGTAATTTTTATAATTTTTGCTAGCTTGTCAGCAGCGTTGCCAGAATGGCAGTTTTGCCTGCAAATGGCAGTTTTTTTAACTCTGAGCAGGTTGGCAGTTTTTCTTTTAAAAATACAATTTTTCCATTATTAACCCTCACGGGTTCATTGTATGCGCGCGCATACAACTTGCAACTTTAGTTAGTCATAGGTCATATATGCTTAGATGGATTAAAATGAAAATTTGTAAAATATCGAATTTAGGGTATGTTAAAATATTAAAATAATTAAAATAAACATTTGACAGTTCAGTTGTTGTTCTGGACATGAAAAGTTGCGTATTGGTTCTTGTGTATGCGCACGCATACACAAATTTTTCTTGCAAAGAAATGCTGTAACACGTGCCAAAGAATATGTATTTGTGTATATGTATATATGTCATAATAAGTGGCCTGTTTCTTTTTAAAGAATCGTTTTGTTCAGATTCTTTTCATCCAGATATGGAGTATTTCGAATATATGAATTCTTCACCCAGAGTATCTTTGGACTCTTAATCCTTTACCTCAGAGGATATTTTAAAATATATTGGTTCGATCGATGAAGATTTTGTCGCTGGACCTGATGGAATTCCTGCCGCAGTGTTAACTCAATGCGGTTCAATTTTGTGTCAACCACTCTCTTTGTTATTTATTAAATCTTTAAACGAAAGTTATTTTCCACTGTTTTGGAAAAAATCATTTATTAGTCCTATTTACAAAAAAGGTTGCAGGAATGATGTTATTAATTACAGGCCCATTGCTAAACTGTCATCGATTCCGAAACTTTTTGAGCGAATCGTGTATGATCGAGTAAAAACTCACTGCCGTGAAGTCATAACAACTCGTCAGCATGGTTTTGTTAATGGCAGATCTACGGTATCTAATCTGCTCGATCTTACAACGTTTTGCTTAAACACCATTGAATCTGGTTGCCAGGTCGACTGCATCTACACTGATTTTAGCAAAGCATTTGATTAGTTACCACACAATTTAATTCTATTTAAACTTAAGTTCATTGGAGTTCCACAATATTTTTTAAACTGGATTAAATCGTATTTGACAGAGCGATCTATCAAATACGATTCCGAGGGGTTTTGTCTGAGTTTATTGCGTTATCAGGTGTTCCTCAAGGAAGTCACCTAGGTCCACTTCTGTTTATTTTAGCCATTAATGATGTGACCCATATCATTAAAAACTCTCATCTGCTTATTTATGCGGATGATATGAAAATATACAGAAAAATAAATTCTCAAGACAATTCAGCCCTACTCCAGTCCGATCTGAAATCTTTTGAAGTTTGGTGTTCTAAAATTAATATGTTTCTTTATCCAGATAAATGCCAAACTATGACCTTTTCGTGAAAAAGGAATAATTTAGTTTTTGATTATAAGATAAAAGATACTGCTTTATGTCGTGTGGATGTCGTTAAAGATCTGGAAATATTTATGGATTCTAAGCTTTCCTTTAACATTCATATTGATAACATTTGTAAAAAAGCATATTCTATGCTTGGATTTATTAAACGCTGGGCCACAGAATTCAATAGCATGATAACGACTACAACGTTGTATTATGCAATAGTGCGTCCTCACTTCGAGTACGCAAGTTAAGTTTGGTCTCTGTTGACGTGAAAACCCAAGGTTTTCACTCGCCGATAAAATATCACGGAAGAAGAAAAGAAAGAAAATGAAATTTCAGGATTTAAAATTATTTATTGCTAAAAAAGGGGGTGGATTTAACTTACAATTTCTTTAACTTTAAAGTAGGCTTTAAGAAAGCTTCGATTAGAAAGACACGTCTGGCGTGTACGAGATGTTGCAAAGAAGAGACCGAAAACTTTTCTCGGTGCTAAGCAGAAGGCCAGCAGCGAGGCTTAGTACTTAACTTAGTATTCTACCGTTGGTTTACAAAGTTAACAAAGAGAATTTTACAAGCTTCAGTGTTTCCCAAACAATAAATACAATAGATATTTTAAGTGTTAGTGATGGGACATTTATGGCCTGAATATTGCCGCCCACCTTGCAGCGTTATAACTGCAACAAAAACTAAAATTGTATACTTAAGATAGATAAATTTTTAAATTGTGTATAGATAAGGAAAGTGGTTTTATTTGATTTAAAGTGTTATTAAATGAGCAATTCAGTATAAATTCAAAATTAAAAATAGTGAAAATCATATTTTCGTTATGTCAAAATGATATGCAAGTCGTTGATATACAAATAAATAAAAAATTAATTTTTTGTAGTCTTAAATCTTTGTTTTTATTATATTCATTATATTATTATATTGAAAAGTGTCATTAAGGACACTGTGGGACAAAAAGGACCCATACGAGAATGTTGTGTACAATTGTATTAATTATCTTAAAGGACAAACGGGCCAGAAAGGACCCAACCGAATACAGTGTTGTGCGCTAACGGAAAACCAGGATTTGAAATCAGTTCAGAACGAATAATTTTGTGATAGATGTGAGCTCCCAAAACAATTGCTTTCGCGGATGAGGTGTAAAAATTTGGATCTGCTTACATTAGGTTGGAAAACTTATCTTTAACGGCTGCGTCGATATGTCTTATTGGTGTTTTACATTTTATGTAAGAACTAACGCGTGCACACACATTTAAACGAACCGCAGAATCGTGGCAACTACTGATTACAATCTCGGTAATTTGATAGTTTCCATGAGTTGTAGTTGGAATTCGAAGCTGCCTCACGAGATTTTCACAAATTTTGCTAGTTTCAGAACAAGGATCCAGTAGCACTCGAGTAGTCACTGCATTATTTCTAATGCGTAAATATACCACAGCAGTGGGAAGCAAGGAAACTGTGTAATTGATGGTCGACACAACCTGGTTTTTCGGACGTAAATCTTTCTCCAATCGACGGTTTGCATCAATCAAACTGTTGTGATTTCCTTGGCAATAGCTACATCTATTTTTGCTGCCACTGTCCTTTGCCGTATGAGAATGAGCTAATCATCGAGAACAGTAACGATGAAGGAGGATAGTTCTTAGGCGCTTTGCATAGTTAAATCCTAAGAACCTTTTACAGAATTTAAGCGGATGGTTGCGCTTACAAACTCTGCACAAAAATTTGGAGCTTTTATGCTGGCTTGACCGAGCGACTTCCATTTTTGATTAGGTTGAGTTACTGAAAGCGTTTAAGTAGAAAATAAGATTTTGTGCGATATGAGGTAAAGGATATTTAGAGTGGAAGAACTATTAGTTTAACGATAGGACGAGTAATGACGCCTTTTTGCGTCTTAATGTCTGCAACACGAATGCGTTTGTCAGTGCCTTGGTAAACACGAATAACTCTACCAAGGCGCCATTCTGTAGTTGGTAAATTTTCTTGTCTAATTACTACTACATCGTTGACAGTAATGCTTTTTTCTGGGTATTTCCATTTAAATTTCTTATGGAGTTCTTTCAAGTATTCTTCCTTCCATCTGACAGAAAGATGCTGAGCAAAAGCTTTGAGCTTTTGCCAGCGGTTAGTAAAACTAAGTGAATGCTAGGTTCTGCAGGTGCTAAGATTGGTCCACCGATAAGAAAGTGACCTGGAGTTAATGCAGCTAGATCGGAAATGTTATTCGACAAAAAACTTAATGGTCTAGAGTTAAGACACGCTTCAATACGGCAGAGAAGAGTTGATAACTCTTCGAAGGTATATTTTTGGGATATTGCCATTTTTTTAAAATGTGCCTTAAAACTTTTTACTCCTGTCTCCCACAGTCCACCCATATGTGGAGCGCCAGCAGGTATAAATTTCCAAATTATATCTTGGTCACTATAATTGGAGTAAACTTTTTCTTGCGATGATTTAATAAAGTTATGAAAATCCTTTTTTATTATTTTTGATGCACCAATAAAGTTAGTACCATTATCCGAGAAAAGATTTTTAGGACATCCTCGTCTGGAGGTAAAACGAGCAAAGGCTGCAAGAAATGTAGTGGCTGACAAATCGCTTGTGGCTTCTAAATGAATGGCCTTAGTCGAAAAACAAATGAAAACACAAACGTATCCCTTGGTTATCAGACATGCTCGTCCAGTGTAATTTTTTACATCAATCGGACCCGCAAAGTTTATGCCAGTAGTTTCAAATGGCCTAGAAAGAATGGTGCGTTCTACCGGAAGTGCAGCCATGATTTGGGATTGTTGTTTTTTCTTTGATAACACGCAAATTTTACATTTATGAATTATGGCTTCAACTAGATTTTTGGCTTTAGGAATCCAATATTGTTGTCGAATTAAGCGAAGAAGTAGAGCGTTTGCACCGTGTAGAGATATATTGTGCATAAACTGCACTAGCAGTTCTGTAAATCGGCGATTATAGGGTATAAGAATAGGATGCTTCTCGTTAAATGAGAGAAGAGGCGACTTAGTAAGTCGCCCATTTACTCGCAAAATACCATTGGAGTCTATATATGGATTAAGTGTAAGTAGTGTGATCTTAGAGTTAATACGATTTTTACTCGAAATACTTTGATATTCATCTGCAAAGTGTATTTTCTGACAAATGATTATCAAGCGAGTTTTAATATTTGAAATTTCAGCTCCGCTTATTATTAGAGAATCAAATGAATGTTTGTTTTTATACCTACTATGAATTCTGTAAAAGAATCGAAAAACGTATGATAACACACGATTTGCCCTAGGTAGTGAAGAAAATTTTATAAGAACATCCTCGTTATAAGAAAAGAAACAAGCGTGTGTTTTTACTGCTCTCACTTCTAAGGTTGTTTCAGTTACACACTTTTGAGAATGAGGCCATAAAGAAAAACCGTGCATCAACCAACTTGGACCATGCCACAAATTGTTATTTGACAAATCTTGTGGGCAAATACCACGACTTCCGATATCAGCAGGATTGTCATGAGTGTCAATGTGGTGCCAGTTTTTGCTATTGACTCTTTCCTGAATTTTGAAAATTCGATTTGCTACAAAACAAGTCCAAGTACAAGGTGGCTTTTGAAGCCAACAAAGAACGATAGTTGAATCAGTCCAACAAAATATATCCTCAACTTTTATTGTTAATTCAGGTAGAAGTGTCTCAAGCATTTCAGCGAGAAGAAGAGCTCCACAAAGCTCTAAACGAGGCAGCGAAATGCTCTTCACTGGTGCTACCTTTGTTTTGGTCATGAGCAAAGACGTTGTAACATGTGAATTATTACAGATTCGTTTGTAGATCGCCCCGGCGTATGCCTTTTCTGAGGCATCGGAAAAAGCATGAATTTGCACTAAGCTATTTGGTGTGTAAGAGATCCAGCGATCAATTTTGATTTGGTTTATGTATTGGTAGTTATCGACAAAGTTTTTCCATTTTATAAGATTTGAAGAAGATACAACCTCATCCCACCCTGTTTGGTCAAGCCAAACTTGCTGCATAATAATTTTAGCTACCACAATTATTGGTGCTAACCATCCAGCAGGATCAAATAGTCTTGCCGTTGTGGATAAGATATTTCTTTTTGTAAACGGTTTGCTGCTGTTAATTGGTGAAGTACTGAAATAAAAGTAATCATTACGCGCATTCCATCGAACTCCCAGGGCCTAAGCATTGCTTGTCTCATCAAAGTTCAGAAATTCGGTATCCAGTAGGTGTTCTTTTGGTAGATTTTCCAATATATCCTTTTGATTTGCAGTCCATTTCTGAAGAGAAAATCCAGCAGACTTTAGAGCACTGATAAGCTCGTCTCTGGCTTTTAAAGCCGTTGGCACATCATGAGCACCGGCTAAAACATCATCTACATACATACAATTTTTGAGGATAAAGGCTGCCAAGGGATAAATATCTTGAACATCTGAGGCCAGCTGTAAAAGAGTCCGAATGGCCAGGAAGGGAGCACAGTTAACACCAAAGGTTACAGTTTGAAGCTCAAAATCAGATACGTCAGTATCCGGAGACTCGCGAAAGAGAATTCTTTGAAAAGATCGATGTAAAGGATGGACGAGAATCTGTCGATACATTTTCTGAATATCGCTATTAAAAACATATCTAAAGAACCTCCATCGTAAAATAAGAAATGTTAAGTCAGCTTGCAAGACTGGGCCGACGTGAAGTATATCGTTAAGACTGTATCCATTCGATGTAGAGCTAGATGCATTGAATACAACTCGTAAAGCTGTCGTGCTGCTGTCAGGTTTAATGACAGCGTGGTGTGGAAGATAGCAATGCTGTGGAAAGTGATTGAAATTTGGAGTTTCTACCTTTTTCATATGGTTAAGATGAAGATATTCGTTAACAACGTTGTCGTAAGCTGATTTAAGTTGAGGCTTTTTTAGTAAAGAAGTTTCATTTCGAAGAAACTGTTTAAAGGAAAATGTTTAGATGGATAATTTTCTTTGAAGGGTAACGACACAATATATCTACCATCGCTATCTCTGCTAATAGTTTGAAAAAAGTTTTGTTCACAGAATTCATTAGCTTCGGTAGGAAATTTTTTCTTAGGAATCTCTTCTAATTCCCAGAACCGTTGAATTTGCTTATAAATCGATATTTCGTAACTAAAACTTACTTTTGTTGTGAAACAAGATACATTTGTATGGGATAATGAGCCAGTGAGTATCCATCCAAACACTGTTTCTTGGGCAATAAGTCCATCCAGACAGTTACGTTTGACCCCGTCAAGCATTACTAAGGGATAAAGATCCCCACCAATCAAGACGTCGACGCACAGTGCTTTGTCCCATAGGCAAAATTAAAATAAAATAAAGTGCTTAGAATATTTAAGCAATATACATTTTTGTAAAGCTAACAAAGTACCTTAAATGAATTCGTAAATAGAATTTATCATCTCGTCTTTTTGTTAACAGTAGAGGGCGCTAAAGTCAGAAAACGTTTGAGGTAAAACTGTTGAACGGAAAAACGGTTTTTACTGTGTTACAAAACAAATTTTTAAAAATTCATTTTGTATTGTATTGCTTTGAAACTTAACAGTTTTGTTTATAACTATAGGAACAAACAAACAAAAATAATTTTTTGTAAATATTTTATATAGAAATGTTGTTTGTGCCATCGAAAACTTTTGCAATTTTTTATTTGGAATTCCCAAAATGCAAAAGTTTGATAGACTGAAAAATTTTTTTTTTTTAAGAATAGGTAATTTTTTATTTGTGATTTAAGTACATTTTAAAGGGTTTAAATAGAATATGTAAAAAAGTTTTAGATTTTGCACCCGGAAATGTAAAAATGATATGAATTTTTTAAGACATATTTCCTAAGTTTCAGAAAAAGTTGCAAACACCTAAGTTTATGGTACTGCCAAAATTTAAAAAAAAATAAGTTTATACAATTTTTTTTTTTATTACTATAAAAAATGAATCAAATTTTGATGTAGTGTATCATTTTTATTAAATAGTGACAAAAACTTACCAAAAATTGAAAGAATATTTTTTTTTTTTGGCGGAAACCCTAAAGTTTTGCAAACTTTGAAAAAATTAAAAAAATATATAAACAAAAAGTAGGCGATTTTTTATTTTTCATTTATATACTTTGTTAACAAATCTAACCACTGGTAAAAAAAAAATTTAAGATTTTTAACCGGAAATTTGAAATTTTGTATTTTTTTAAAACATCTATCTATTTTAGTTTTTCAAAGACTAAAAATATGATTATATAATTTTTTCCAAGTAAAGGGCTCCAGCGACGTTCAATTTTCAATTCAATTTTTGCAAGCTGTGCAATTTTATTGACTGTAGGTCTGTTTGAGAACTTTTCGAGTAAAAAATATCAAGTAACTTTTACTGGGAGAGTAAGACTGATTTAACTCTCTCAGTAAAAAATATCACAAAAAGTAAACGAACGACATCCAGTAAAAAGTATCAAGCATGATACAAAAAATAGAGGTAGATGCAGACCTGACTGTGCTCTCTTTTAATACTGCCATAACTGTCAAAATCCATATAAAAAAAGTTGTTTGCTTACATTTAATTTCTACTTTTTCATAGCTTTGAGATTTTATATGCGTTGTCAACTTCGTGTTGACATTCGCGGCAGTACGCTGTCATCTAGCGAATCTACCTGTATTTATTGTATCATGGTATCAAGTAATCAACATTTGTTTGTAAACAGCTGATTCATGTTTTCCTTTTTGCTTTTCGTTTCATTGTTTTCTCTATGTTTCAACTCATTTACTCCGTGAACACACTAAACTTTGTTGTTGTGTGTGCTAATAATAAGCTGACGATATGACTTGTTATTTACATTTTGCTATTTTCCGTTATTTTTTATATTTGAGCAAGAGATGAGAGCGTGTTTATTTCAGTTTAACGTGATCATTTTCTAATAGTTTGCGATTGTTTTGAAGTTTTCACCATTTTTTTTATCAATAATATTTGAATTAATTGTGGAATTACGATTAAAACATTAAATTAATACCTAGTCAATATTGAACTAACCTCGTGCTGCAGTAGTCATTATAATCTAATAGTGAGCCCTCGTGAGTTAAATAATCTCACTGGTTCATCTCTATATATATGCATAATAAAACTATTCTGTCAAATTTATTTACTAGTTGTGAAGCAATATTTTTCCATAATGACAAATTGTATTATTAATTCCGATATAGTTGATTTTTGGTTATCAGTGTCTTCAAAAAATAAAATCCCAGAAGTATATAAATTTATAAAAGGCAAAATTGGGGATTCAAGTCTTGAAAAAGAAGTGTTGTTTAGAAAAATTAAATTGTTTGACAATAAAATAAAAAAATATTGGAGCGAGAGTAGATCCAATAGACAATTTAGAAACAAATTTATTTATGACCCTTTTTAAAGAGAATATTAAATTATTTGCATTTTGATCACAAATGTAGCAAAAATTAAGTTTATGAGAAAAAGGATATGTAGGAGATGGTCATGTCCTTGTATCAAATGAAGCAAAATTCTCAGAGAGCTCAAAAATATAGTTTTGTAAGTTGTTATTAGTTTTTAGTGCATTTTGATCACAAATGTAGCTAAAATTTAGTTTTTGAGAAAAAGGATATATTTGAGATGGTCATGTCCTTGCATCGAATGAAGCGAAATTTCCCAGAGAGCCCAAAAATATAGTTTTATAAGTTGTTATAAGTTTTCAGTGCATTCTGATCACTAATGTAGTTACAATTTAGTTTTTGAGAAAAATTATGTATGGGAGGTAGTCATATCCTTACACCGAATGAAACAAAATTAACCACTAAGCTAAGACATATTTTAACAGATAGTTACCAACTTTCGATTTATTCTATATACAATTATAGCTAAAATTAATCTTTTAAATTTAAAGATGTATGGGAGGTAGTCATGTCCTTGCACCGATTTTTCCGAAACTTCGAATTTTTCTTAATTAACATATTTTGAACCAGCACACCAAAAATAATTTTTCTGCGATAACTTCTCTAATTTTGCCCATTCACTATATGGGGACAAAGCACTGTGCGATGGCACATTAGGCATATGATGCTCAACAGCGAAATCTATAGAAATGGATGGAAGATTGCCAGTAATTTGAGGAAGCACCAGAGCTGTAGCCTCAATATTCAAATTAGAATCGATCGAAGAACTCAAGACAAACGAACATAATTGGATTGGAAGGATTCGCAGATATAATTTGATTGACACCAGAAATTTTGGCTTGAGTACGAGAAGTAGGAAGTTTAAGCATGTTTCGAAGCCGTTCAGATATAAACGAGGCTTCTGAAGCAGAATCGATCAAAGCACGAGCTGCATATGAACCGCCTAAATGACGAATAAGAACAGTAGCCGTCCCAAGAATGACGTTGCTACTACGACAAGGTAAACAAAATTGCTTATTGGATGAACAAGAGCTATGTGACAAAGTGGACTGTATGTGATGAAATGATTACGAGACTATTTTAGGTTCACTATTGACACCCGACGTCCCAAGCGAATAATCAGACCCTGAAGTTGGCATATTATCAGAATTTGTTCTATGTAAAAGTGTGTGATGTCTTTTCTTACACACTGAGAAAAGTATGATATGAATTAAGTTTCTTTTGGATTGTTGGAACTTGGGATACATTTTGACCTTTTATGTGAGTTCTCGAAGAAGAACTCCCCTTAATATCTAAAATTAAATCAAGAGTTTGATGACGAACAGTAATAAATTCATCCAAAGTACTCCATTTAGGAATAACGGTTTTTTCCTTTAAGCTCTGTTCCCACAAGCTTAAAGTATTATCAGGTAGCCTCTGACAACAAAGAAAAATCAATATTGGGTCCCAAGAAAAAGTGTTAATATCATACGATTTAAGCACAGACAAACAATTATTAATACCTCTTTGTAGATTTTTAAGAGCTGCAGCATTTTCAGTTGATACCACAGGAAGATCGAAAAGTAATTTTAATTGATTATTTACAAGAATACGTTTATTCTCATAAGTATCTTTTAGATTTTGAAAAGCTAGTAAAAATCCACCATTTGTTAAGGGAGCTTTTTTAACTATTTCTTTAGCCTCACCGCTCGTTTTATTAATAAGGTGGTATAGCCTTCCGACATCGCTTAACCTTGAATTATTAATATAAAGTGCGGTGAACATGTCTCTGAATGTTGGCCAAGATAAATAGTTCCCTGTAAACACCTCCATGTCACATGGTGGTACACGAAGATTATTTGAAAATACATCAGTTTTTGCTGGAAGTGTCAAGCTGGCCGGAATAGTTGCAGACAAAGGCTGCTGATGTAAAAGCTCATTAATTTTTGATAGACAAAAAAGTATGTTCGAAAAGTTGTTGTGTATTTGGCTTTATCTACTTCAATATCTTCCGAGTCTTCTTGCTCCTCAATATATCTTAAGCATTTCTCATATGAAGTTTTTGTTTTAAGCCAAATATCAGTAATTTCTTGTCGAAAAACTTCTAAAGAAAATTTATTTTGATCAGTTGAACCGATTTCAGAAAAATTGGCATCGAATTCAACGATTTGATCAGAAAATCTAATAAAAATGTCGAGAGCAGTCATAATTAATAAAAAACGTAAACCGAACCGATAAGACGAACTTGTTTGCGTAGCGTAAAATATCTTTAAGATTTGGAATTGAACGAATAATTTCCAACAACACGATTAGATGAGAGTATTTAGAAAAACTACCCAAGAATAATGTTACTCTTTGATAACAACAAAGGTATAAGAATAAGAATATGTTACGAAGAATGAAAAGATGAAAAAATTAAAGCAGATTGTGCGAGTTTGTTTTTGTTTTAAAAAATAACTTTGAGTTTGTTTTTGTAATTGACTCAATTTAATGTTGCATAAAAAAAAACAAAGAGAAGAACTTTAAAAATGATAACTCAACAGAACTTTGCGAGCTAAGGCAGAGAAGATAACCTGGTTTAAGATCTCTGCTGAGTGAGCAGAGGTGACCGCAACAAAAAGTGTGTTAATTTAATACAGGCGAGCAAAGAAAATTTTTTTTTTCCAAAAAATGTTAACTTAACAGAACTTCATTAGCGAAAGCAAAGCAGACAACAGCTAGCTTAAGATCTCTGTTAATTGAGCAGAGGTGAGAGACACAAAAAGTGTGTGTTAATTTTTAAGTTAAGTTAAAAATGTTAACTTAACAGAACTTCACGAGCGAAGGCAAAGCAGGCAACAGCTAGCTTAAGATCTCTGTTAAGTGAGCAGAGGTGAGAGCCACAAAAAGTGTATTAATTTTTACACACACACGTACGCATATGTATTAACCAAAATTTTTTGATCTTACGAAAAATAACGCGATTAGCAAATGGTCAAGGTGACCTGATGTGAACTTTTGCTCTTTTCCAATTTATGTATATAAAGTATTACATTAAGAACTTGCTATTCTTATAATACTTTTTTCTTTTTTTTTTTTTATTTAGCTTATATTTAACTGTTTGTCGTTAATCACTTTTTTAAATCTATGATTCTAATTTGTTCAGTTTGATGTTTTAATTTTAAGCTCACAAACTAACTCACAAACTATGAATTGAATTGCTCTTTCGTTTTTTAATTTTAACTTTAAAATCAAAATCAACTACTAACCTTTTTGTTGTTTTTGTTTGAAAGGTGCCAAGCGCAGTCCGTCCGAAACTATGAAATATGCAATCGATGAAGAAGAATGTGACGAAACCGCTGTCCGCAGTGCTAGTAGTGCTAGTGGTGTTGTGTTTTTCTTTTTTTTTTATGATTAAGATGATTAAGATGATGATGAGTGAAGATTTGAAAGGCAATTAAAGATTTAATAAATAATTCAAATCCAGAATTTTCCGTGATCCGGCTCGATAGGACCAAAAAATGTTGACGTGAAAACCCAATGTTTTCACTCGCCGATAAAATATCACGGAAGAAGAAAAGAAAGACAATGAAATTTTAGGATTTAAAATTATTTATTGCTAAAAAAGGGGGTGGATTTAACTTACAATTTCTTTAACTTTAAAGTAGGCTTTAAGAAAGCTTCGATTAGAAAGACACGTCTGGCGTGTACGAGATGTTGCAAAGAAGAGACCGAAAACTTTTCTCGATGCTAAGCAGAAGGCCAGCAGCGAGGCTTAGTACTTAACTTAGTATTCTACCGTTGGTTTACAAAGTTGACAAAGAGAATTTTACAAGCTTCAGTGTTTCCGAAACAATAAATACAATAGATATTTTAAGTGTTAGTGATGGGACATTTATGGCCTGAACAGTCTCCAAGTTACAATGTGAATGTTGATCGAATAGAGAGAATCCAAAAATGCTTTGTTCGGTTTGCCCTAAGGGGCTTAAATGGATTTGACATTTTAAACCTTCCTCCTTGTGAGGATCGCTTAAGACTTTTAAAAATGCAATCATTGAGTGAGCGAAGGAAGTCTGCAGATATCGTCTATTTGCACCAACTCATAACCGGTGTATTCGATTCTCCAGAACTTCTTTCTCTTATTAATTTTAACTCTAATCGTAGAAGTAGTAGAAATGCTAACAATTTAATTAACTTGCCATTTTGTAGAACAAATTATATGTTAACTGCTTCTTTAAACCGTATGAGTAAATTAGTTAACAATTGTAGTTTTTTTTTATGTTAACTTGTCTAAAGGTCAACTCAAGAGTAGATTAAAAACTATTGTGTAATTGCATGGTTAGTTGTGTCGTCTTGTGTTGTCCTTGAGCCCAACCATATTTTGGTGGGTACATTTTTCTCACATTAACTTATTACGAGCCACTAGTATCAATTTCATTGAATTTCAAAGATTTTTGGATTGTGACTTTTAATGCGCTAATGATGAGAATGTGCGAAAAAGCTGTAGTAGCTAAACTCGATTGTTATTGCATGTAACGCCGACTCCGAACGGCGATGAACGGAATGTTCTTGTTCTCAAGAAGCTTTACATGGCATTTTGATTACTCTCTGAGGTTTCTGCAGACAATGGCTGCAGAGAGGTGGCGGCCGTACAGAAAAATTATTTTAATTCACATAATTTTCTGTCGCTGCTGGGGTTTGAACCCGGGTCTCCAGGTTCATTGTCATAGAGGCCACGCACTTTAACCAACTACGCCACGGACGCCACAAATAGAAATAGTTAAATCAGTAAAAAGAAATATTTATAGCAGTTCTTTGAACTTTGAACTTTGAAACTTTAGCAACATCTACCAGGGTGTTAGAATATTTATAAAGTTTCACAAATACTTATAGCCCGAACACAAAACGCGCGACGAGCGGCAAGCGCCAATTGTCACTTTTTTTACATGTATTTCTTATGGGACGTATTTTGGAGACTTGTCGCTCAACATTGTCGCGCGACGTTGCGTCGGCTTCAATTTAATTTTAATTTGACAGGCAGCAAGAGCAAGTTTCTGCCATTGTTTGCATTTGTTATTACCGGTCACATTCAGCAAACTGAATTGTTGTGAAATTTATGGCAGCGATACCTTAGTGAGGGATGTTTTGCTTGAACTGTATTCAGAACTATAAAATCTGCATTCATATTCAGAATTTTAAGTACAACTGAATAACGACATAAAAATCCATAAATTAATGCAAAATTGATTTATAAATTTATATAAATTTTAATTCACATTTAATTTTAACAACTTGATTAATTATTCATTTCAATTAATCTTTTGTGTTGTCAATTTTTTCAATTTTTTATTCTTATGACAACTACACTATTTTTATTTACATTATTTTTTTTACCCATTATACATATTTTATTCATTATTCATTTTTTTATTCATTATTCATTTGTTATTCATTACTAATTTCTTATTTAATATTGATTTTTTTATTCATTAATTGATATAAATGAAACGAATAATTAATAAATTTTTTAAATTTGAATGTGGACTAACATTTTTATTTATGAATGAGTTTTGCATTCATTGAATGGATTCTTATTTCGTTATTCACTCATTCACCTTTTTGAAAATAAAATCAAACTGAATGGATTTCTTTTTTAGCTCTGACTGTGTTGTTTTTCTAAACGGCAACTGTTGAGTCGGCTGAAGGCAGCCATTGTTTTTTGTATACTATGCTTGCTGCTGAAGTTTGCTGCTGTCGCGTGTATTATAATCAAGTTGCTCAACATTTCCTTACAACAGCGGTGCTGCTCGCCGCTCGTCGCGCACATTGTGTTCGGGCTATTACTCTTCAGAATTATAAGCGCATAACTAGCTAACTTTTTTAACATCAATGCAAAAACCATTTTTTGTTAAAAAATATTTTATTGCAGTTAAATTAAGAAATGCCTACATTCAATGATTTGTTTTTTATCACCAGGTAAAAATGGGTCGCTGAATCCGAATCTGATGTCAGAATTTCAAAATTATGATATTTTAAGAATAGGGATGCCACCTAACAATATATTTTTTAAAGAGTTTTAAACATTATCTAATACCTGCGACACATTGGTCCATTTAAACTCGTTTAAGTGCTTTTTCTCGTTTAAATATCTGCTAAACTTTTTTTAAAAGTTAAACGAGTTATAGCAGCTGATTTTGATATTCCTCTTTCTACACTTTTGTTGAGAACTATATCGCTCCCACTCGCGCAAACGCTCTGAAATTTACGATTATAGTGTTGTTCGCTTATCCATATGTCTCGTTATTTTTATAAACTAATAAACAAAAATAATGAGTGTGTCATCCCCAATGGTTATATTTTAAACTACAAAAGATAATTGAGGTTTCCTATGCCAATGTGTTGCAGGTATTCACCAATTTCACCAATATTTCACCAATTTGAAATTCTAACAACGGATTCGGATTCAGCGACCCATTTTTACCTAGTGTTCGCCCCAGCACCGAATTCCTAAAAATAAAAAAATAGGTGGCAACCCTCTTAGCCATCTTAAATTTTAAAATTCCGACATTAGATTCGAAATCAGCGACCCCTTAAAACTGTTAGATAATGTTCAAAACTCTTTAAAAATATATTGCTAGGTGGCAGCCCCATTGTTAAAATATCATAATTTTGAAAATCTGACATCAGATTCGGATTCAGCGACCCATTCTTACCTGGTGATAAAAAAAGATCATTGTAAATTTAAAAATATTAAATTTCTTAATTTAACTGCAATAAAATATTTTTTTAACAAAAAATGGTTTTTGCATTGATGTTAAAAAATTTATCTAATTATGACTTTTTTTAAGACATGTATATTAGGGCCGGTCAAATTTTTTATCGATCAAGCGTATAGCAGAAACGTAATCTATGATGAATTCTGAGAAAATTTCCCCAAGAAACTTAGTTCGTTGCTTTTCATACTGACGTGTTTTAGTCTAGAAAGTTTCAAACTTTTTAAGTTCCTTAAAGTTTATTAATAATTAAATTTAAAACAACATCTGGCTGATCATCTTTGCTGGGTCATCTTGCCAGCATTCTTATTAATCCTTTTTATTAAAAAGTTTATTTTTGTGTCAATTTTAATATACACATTATTTTATTCTTTGGGCGAGAGCGAATTATCATATTCTTCTTGCACATCGAAGTTTTAATTACATTGCTTATTTTCTTTTAACTACAAACAGGTTTTCTGTGTGCAAGCGAGTGAGAGCGATTGTTTGTTTTTTACACTTGCTCATCTGTTTTTGGCCTGTTTTGTTTTGTTTATAATATACATTACCAGAGCCGCACTTAATAACTGTGCAGTGCTTATTAAACTGTTTTATTGGAGAACCGAGTATCTTCTTTTTTGTGGTTATTTTTGCATTTTATTAACACTTCAAATTTAAAATGTTCTGCAGTTTCCGTAATTGTGCTAGACGAATCCGACCGCGTAGTAAATTGCTGGTTGTGCGATTCCTTTTTTCACTTCAAGTGCGCAGCGTTGAATGCAAGAATTTATGACGCAATCAACGAAGGCAAAGGACTTCGTTGGTCATGTGTTGATTGCAGATCTACGGATGTTGATATCCTTAAACTTATTAGACAATCTAGAAGAGGCTTCTTGGAAGTGTCTTAAGATTTAGAGGCGGTTCAGGCCAGATTGGCTGAATTTGAAAGTTTGTTCAAAAAGTTTAAGGTCTTGGATGAAGCTTCTGCGTCTCCAAAACGAAAGCGAAGTAACAAAAATCTTCGAAGCTCAGCAAAATCTACTGGAATAGCCTTGCCTTTGTCATCAATTGATCTTATTTCACCTGCCTCAGTTTTACCACCTGAAGAACCACTGAAAAAGTCTGTTACGGATCAGTTGACGCCTACTAACGCTGCAGTTTCAGTTGATTTAACTTTAACTGTACCTTCTTCAGTAGTTCCCGCAAATGATAATTCTCCTCCTGTTGCAAAAAAAAACATATGCTCAGACTTGTGCTTCTATTGTTTCTCCTAGCATTGCTACGAGTACTAATATTATTCCTTCCTCTCCTAGTTCGGTTTCTACTGGAGCTATACCGAAGCAAATGTCGAATAGCAGCAATAAACTACCTGTTCATAAGGAACTTGTAGTTATTCCGCCAGCAAAATCTATATATGCTTCTCGCTTTGCAGTTGATACACTCACGCACTATTTCATCTTTTAAAATTACTTTGCCTAGTGATCTCTTCAATAATGTTCTGGATCAAGGTTTTTGGCCGGAAAATACTTTGGTGCATGAATTTATTCAAAAATCACCGCCTCAAACTTCACTGGCTATCTTACCTGTTCACAGCGTGAACCCAAAAAACTAGATTGTTGCCTTCAGTTCCTAGCCCTATATCAGAACGTTCGTGGTTTAAATACTAAACTTACAGACTTACACATTTTAAGCCATAATCTTCATTTTGACATTATTGCTTTCAGTGAGACTTGGCTTAAACCTAGTACTTTAAATACTGAAATTCTGTCGAACAATTTTAATATTTACCGCAAAGATAGAAACTCTATTGCTGGTAATTTTTGCAATGGTGGTGGCGTGTTAATTGCCGTTAAATCTTCTCACTTTTCACAAGAAATATTAATATCTGACTCTTTAGATATTGAATTTTGCTGTGTTCTTGTAAAGTTTGGTACTTTGAGAATTTATGTCACATGTTCATATATACCTCCACTTTCTAGTGTTGAAGTGTATGGGAAACATTTGGCGTCGATTTATAAAATTTGCTCACAACTTCAGCCTTATGATCACATTTTAATAACGGGTGACTTCAACCTTCCTAATGTTTCCTGGAACTGCTGTATTGAAAATTCTGCAGTACTCTTGCCATCTTCAGAGTGTTCATCCGATAACTCATTTTTAAGTGAGCTTTCGAGCCAAGGACTTTTTCAAATAAACTGCCACTCTAATAGAAACAAACGCTTGTTAGACCTTATTTATTTTGATGATAGTAATATTTTTTCAGTTAATAGGTCTGATCCACTTGTGTATCCTGAAGACGCACACCATCCAACTATCGAAATCACACTAAATTTTCCTAAACAATCTATATCAAACCGTATTCAAAATCCTGCCTTAGAGTTTAACTTTAAAAGAACGAATTATGTGAGTTTGAGAAATAATTTGTCAATTATCAACCGGTCATCTGTACTTAATATTAATAACACAAGAATATTTCCACAAACGCTTGACTCTGCTGTATTTGCCTTTAACAGTACTCTTAATAATTGCTTTTTAACTTCAGTGCCACAGAGAAAATCCTCTTTAATATCTGGTCCCGTTTAGTTTACCAAAGAACTGAGAAAGCTGAAGAACTTAAAATCGAAATATTATAAAAAGTATCAAAAAACTCATAACATTTGTGATTTTGCTTCTTATACCTTAACTAAATATAACTACCGGCAATTATGCAGGCAATCCTATAATATTTATTTAACAAAAGTTAAACTAAACATAAAATCTGATGCAACATCTTTTTGGAACTTTATTAATACTTAACGTAAGATAAATTCATATCCATCTTTTATGAAATATTAAACATTTGAATCAAATGTTGATTCTACTATCTGTAGTCTTTTTGCAGATTTCTTTAAGACCACTTATTCATCAGCTCTTTACGATAATTTTAGTTACCTTTATAATGTGCGTCCGTGGCGTAGTTGGTTAAAGTGCGTGGCCGCTATGTCAACGAACCTGGAGACCCAGGTTCGAACCCCAGCAGCGACAGAAAATTATTTGAATTAAAATAATTTTTCTATACGGCCGCCACCTCTCTGCAGACAATGGCAAACCTCAGAGAGTAATCAAATGCCATGTAAGGCTTTTTGAGAATAAGAACATTACGTTCATCGCCGTTCGGAGTCGGCGTTAAAACATGTAGGTCCCTTTCTCGGTCAATTGTGTACAAACTTAATAACACGCACAACACAATTGATCATAAGAAGCTAGGTCAAAGTCCTTTGAAGGGCTGAAATGACCAGTTAATTATTTTATTTTTATAATGTGCAACCTGGTGACATTTGCTCCCCAATTATTAACTGTATCAACAGTTTTAACCTACTTAAAAAACCTCAAAACATCTTATAAAAGCGGTCCTGATAACATACCTTCATGTGTTTTGAAATATTGCAGTGAAGAACTTGTAATTCCCATTACTTTGCTTTTACCGCGTCTCTGCAATCTTGCTATTTTCCACTGGCTTGGAAATCATCATTTATTATTCCGCTGCATAAATCCGGCAATAGATCTTAAATAGATAACTATCGCGGAATTGCAAAGCTTAGCGCCCTACCTAAACTTTTTGAGGCTATTGTAACCTCATAATTGTCAGATAGCGTGAAATCTTTAATGTCTCCATTCCAACATGGAATCTGATCTAGAAAATCTACTGTTCTTACCTTCTAGAATTCACATCAAAGACTATTGAGAATTTTGGAAAAGGTCTACAAACAGATGTTATCTATACTGACTTCAGTAAAGCTTTTGATGTTGTAAATCATAAGCTCTTAATTTTAAAACCAACCCTTCTCGGTTTTCCAATACCATTAGTGCTTTGGATTGAATCTTATTTATTAAATAGAACACAAAGTGTTATCTTTAACCTTGTTAAGTCAGAGGAGTTCACTGTTACTTCCGGTGTACCTCAAGTAAGCCACCTTGGGCCTCTGTTGTTTCTACTTTTTATTAATGATTTACCATCTGTTGTAATTCATAGTAATATTTTACTATACGCTGATGATGTTAAACTTTTCCTGTCATATAAAAATGAGCAAGACTCTATTTTCTTACAAACTGATCTTGACCATCTTTGTGACTGGTGTGAAAACAATTGCATGGAGCTTAACTTGAAAGAGTGCAAACACATGACTTTTTGTCGTAGACAACCTTCTCGAAGTTATTACAAAATAAGTGACTATACACTTGAGTTCTTAGAAGTTTTCGACGATCTTGGAGTAACTATGGACCCAAAACTTTATTAATAAAGCTATAAGCAGAGCAAACAGTACTTTAAGGTTTATTAAACGATGGTCAAAAGAGTTTAATGATCCTTTCATTACTAAAACATTATTCATTTCGCTTGTAAGGCCCATACTTGAGTATGCGTCAATTGTCTGGTGTCCTAGATATGGGTGTTATGTTGACGATATAGAATCAGTTCAGAAACAATTTATTTTGTTTTGTTTACGCAATATATATTGTCATACTAACATTCACTTACCACCCTATGAATATCGATTAAAGCTAGTTAACCTACCTTCTCTAAGAAATAGTAGAATCATGCTTAATGTTTGCTGGATTTATCAACTTATACATGGATTTTTTGACAGTCCATACTTACTGAGTAAAATTTACTTTAATCTTCCTCTTCGACCAAGAAGATCTTTTGAGCTACTTTTTATGAACTTTTGTAGAACTAACTACTTGCAAAATGAACCACTAAGAAGCGCTTGCGGAGACTTCAATTCCGTTTCAGATGTTATATCTTTTAATGAAACCATATACTCAATTAAACTTAAAATAGTAGATTATCTGCAGCACCGCCACTGATTCTCAACATACTCTTCCAAGGATACGGAATTTTTACTGTTGCATGGTAATCAATCTACACATTTACATCTGAATGGACCTGAACTTGCCGGACTTATTCCTATATAGAATGTGAGAACGATCTGCATAGTATATATATTAATATAAGTGGCTTATTAGACCAAGTTTGTCTATGTGCCTGCGTTCGTTACCTTTGTCTTAGCTTGCTACGAACTTGGTGTGATAAATAAAAGATGAATCAAGACATAATCGGCTTTAGAATCACAGAATGAATAATATTGTATATATATTATCAGTATGGCGTACCGGGCCTTGTTTGCCTTGATACCTAACACTGTTCTAGATCTCACACTCTGATACTATGTACCACATTTCCGCTTCGAGGTGTTATATGTATATTAATATGAGTGGCCAATGAGACCCAGTTTGTCTTAGTGCCTGCGTTCGCAACCATTTTCTTTTCGTACAAGGAAATTGGTGTGGTAAATACGACCCAATTCGTCGGATTACCAACTTGTTAAGCCAAAACTTCATTGGCTTCAAGACAGAACGATATATATTTTATACATATTCTCATTCTTGATACCACCGCCTTGGACCCTCTGGATGATTTATTATTAATTTTTTTTTTTTTTTTTGCTTTATAATACCTTTATTCATATTATCTATTAGTCTGAACATTTTTTAAAGCTCATACTTTAATTTATATTACATTACAACTGAACTTATTTTACTTTGGTTTTGTATTTGCATTTGAAATGAACTGAGCTCTTTATATTAGTATTATTATTAGCATTATTAGTATTAGTATAATTGTATTATGAATTTTAATTTTAAAATTTTTTATTGGTATAAAGCCTAAAAGGCTTAGCAAACAAATAAAATAAAATGAAAATAAAAACCATAGGTCTAAAATCAATCCCAATATCGCGCATATCGAGATCAAAATTTGTGTATGGATTTCATAGTACTTAGGCGACAGGGTGTTCATTCCGGTAGTCTCGGGTACCATTATGAAGAGGATTAAATAGTGGTGACCTTGTGTCACACACAGTCAAGAACGATGTGGTCTACGCTGTAGCACGTCCAAGTAGTGGTGGCTTTTTCCTTCACAGTCAAGAGTGATGAATGCTTATGTGTCGGTGTTGTGATAAGTGCGTGTCGAAGTAAAACCCTTTGCCCGGGGAGACTATCGATGGGCTGGCCCTTCGGGGAGTATCGTGCTGGCTGTGGTAGTTCAATGTCGCGAACAGGTCTGTGATCGGCGTGGAGTTGCGCTAAACAACCGGGTGGCAATGCCTTACATTGCAAGAGATGTTAGATGGGTCTCGATTTCCACCAATAAATGTGGATGATGACCCAACTAATCATCCATAATTGGTACTGTTGCGTTCCAACATTGCTTGCTATCCATACAGTATATTTATTAATTTAAATATACAACAAAAGTATGGTGTGTGACCGGTGTTGAAACTACTATGACGGGGTGATGGTCGCGTCTGGAGTCATGGAAGTGACGCCTTGGAGAGTATGATGGACGTCATATAAATTAGCATGGCACGGACGTCCTGACGAATTATCTCCTAGGCATCAATTCCTTGAACCACGACCCCACTGCCATGGGGCAACGTGGAAAAAGGCCTATACGGCAGGTGTCTGCGTTACTTTAAATGGAATTTCCTTCTGTATGGATTTCATAGTTTTATATAAAAATACTGTAGAATAGTCCAAAAATGGCACCGTATATTGTTGATTTTGGGCTTGTTGAAAAGGAAATTTTACCAGCTCTCCGAATCTGAATTTATTTGAAAAACATTTTGGCTTTTAACCCAAATTTTGCCAGTCTGATATTTAAAAATTGCCAAAAATGTAAAAATCATGGTAGAAACCTTTTTTATTAATTTTTAATTTTCATTTGAATTCTTAATTTTTACTATTTTATTACATTCTTCACATTTTAGTATTTAAAAAGTAAACAAAACTGGAAGTTATAACCTCAGCTATACGAGTTCTTGCATACAAAAAATTTATCTCTTGACGATTTGGTTGGAATTTGTTGCGATGGAAAAGTAAGCAATACTGTTACCGTAATGGCATTCTATGAAGGTTCGAAATTGCTCTAGAAAAATCATTACAATGGTTTGTTTGCTTGCTGCATTTTAATGAACTACCTTTTCGCCACTTGTTTGGTGCATTGGAAAAGTCGACTACAAGCGAACCTAGAACTGCTAGCAGGGATTTGACAAAATTAATGGAACACTGTGAACAGTTACAGGTAGTTTTATACTAATTTTAAAATAATTGGACTTTATTTTAAGTCATCCCACTTTGTTATAGATTGTATCTGACTTTCAACCCATTTTGTTTGGAAATATGCCTCCACCGTTAAATACTAAAGACAAACACGGTGTTTCTACAGATGTGAAGTATTTGTATCAACTAGCAAGGGCGTAGGCAAGATGAAAATTAGGGGAGGTGCAAGACCTTATAAATTTCTTTTTACCATATCTTTCATATCTTTTACCATACCTAGCTTCAAAGAAAAAGGAAAAACCACATATAAAAAGGAATTACATATAGAAACTACTTTCAAAGCCATCGATTAAATAGAAAATCGCAGGCTACTGGCCCCCTTTAACCCCCATGGCTACGCCCTTATCGACTAGCCAAAGCAGTGTCTGAAGGTTTCTGTCCCGCAGATTTAGCCAGCATGAAACCCGGGCAAATAGTTTATTCTCGTTGGCTAAGAAAAGCTAGTAGACTATTGCGACTATACGTAACTACAAATTTGCCATCAACAAACTTAAAAACTCTAGCAAACTATATTATGAAAGTTTATGTACCAATGTTCTTTAATGTAAAGTATTATAGTTATGTTGTCTACGGCAGTGCACTGTTAGCAAAATTTATACGGTCAACGCAATATTTGCCACCAAACCTTAGGGATATTGTTAACGCTGTAGTTCAAAATAATGCCTATTTCGGTTATCCAGAGAATATTTTATTGGCAATTCTCTTTGATGATAGAAAACCGGTTCGCGAAAGAGCAATCAAAAAGATTTTGTATTATCGAGTATAGTATTTTGTATTATGTTGTATGGATCATACAACATATAAGTTGTATGATCCAACAGTATTAAGGAATTATAAAAAGCATATCATTAATTTTGATTGCTCAGACTATGTTGATGTGATAAACATAGATGATGACAGCATTTTATCCGAACCTCCATTCACCGCAAACATTCCATACGAGCACATGCTAAGTTATTTAGAGTTTTAAGATCCGCCTCAGCCAGACCCACAAATTCCATCGCATATTCAGGGAACTGAGCGATTTGTTCAGTTACTTTCAAGTGTTTCGCGACGCGTAATTGAAAAAAAAATCGAGACGTTGTTATGGCAGTAGCTGCAAAAAGTCGACCTAAATACCCCGCATTGAGAGAAAACAAGACTTAAAAGTCTAAAATCATACTTTTTGCACTGATTGAATAAAAGATTTTTTGTGAATTTAAATCATTTTATTTTTGACAATATTCAAATATAAGATTGGCTATATTTGGTTTAAAAGAAAAAATAATTTTAAAATGAATTCAGATTCGGAGAGCTGGCAAAATTTCCTTTTCAACAAGTCCAAAATCAATGATATACGCTGCCATTTTTGGACTATTCGACACAATTTTTATTTGAACTATACTGTTGCTTTTTAATTCAAATAAATACAAGTTGTGATCTCGATATGCGCGATATTGGGATTGATTTAAGACCTATGGTTTCTTGGGGAAATTTTCTAAGAATTCACAAAGATTACATTTCTGCTATACGCCTTTTTGGTTTTTTCTCATCCGAAAAAATTGACCCGCCCTAATGTATATACTTGAAATTTTCGTAATAAAATTCTCTATCACATAAGAGGGCTCACTTTTTCTCTACGATATAATTATTTCGAGATATAGGGCTTCAAACATAAAATATGTTTATAAAAAAACGAAAAAAGTGATTTTTTTTACCTGTTTGGGATCATAACAGCCATATCACTGATGCTATTGACACATATTATACCTTCAAATTTTTACAGTCAAATTTTATCAGACTCTCCTCTACTGCATGCAATTAAATTAAAATTCATTGACTGAACATGTAAGTTTTTACAAGCATTTATGTGAAGTATGCGTTCCCAATAATGGATTTTTTTAATTTTGCCATTTAAAAAAAAAATTGGGGCCAATCGAAAAAAATCATTATGATATTCGGATTCTACGGAAAATTCTACTATAGAAAATGTCATCGCAATTCGTTGTGATGAAAGTTTTTGTAAATTTGTGGAGTAGTGTTATTGTGGAATGAAGTCTTTCTGCTTATCCATTGACTTCGCTTCTTTTAATAGGTGTTTGAATAAGTTGCATACCCAGATTTTTTTATGTAGTTAGAAACCGTTGAACTCATGAAGCCCTTTTCGTTATCAGTAACTATCATTTGTGGTACCGTGAAATATGTTGTGTAGAATTTTTGCAAATTTGTTACGGAGTTGAACTGCAGGTTTGTTTTTTATATGGAAAAATTTAGCAAATTTAGAAAACTTATCAATGCAACTCAAAAATGGTAGGCCTTGTATTTCAAATATGTCTACATGTAAGATTTTACAGGGGTATTTTGGATTTGGCGTTTCGTTTAATTTGGGTACAAAGGGATGTCTATCGTATTTGTTTATTTTACAAATCGCACAAGACTTTGTAAAATACTTTATCTATTATTCGTGGAAAGTAATATTTTTCCAATATTTTTTCCTTATTTTCAATAGGGTTTCTGTGTGCCCTTTTGTGCTCGTTTTCTGTTATTGAGCAAATTCTTTCTTTGTTAGCAACGTCTTCGGCCAGCCTTTGGGTTATTCTAATTTTGTAATATAAAAAGTGTTCGCAATAAATTTCTTGAAGCAATTGAATGCGATTTTCAGATATTTTAATTCAGTTTATGACTGAAGGATTCAGCCTGGTTTTTAGAGCTTCTATCAGTGAATGTTTGTCTATTGTTTGAAGTGTGACAAAATGTCGAGTATAGCCATTGTGTGGATTGATGAAACTAAATAGTTATTTTCCTTCTCTGAAAACAATCTGATTTTTGAACACATTCAACGGTGCCTTAACATGCGGAATTAAATCACTAGCATCCTGTTCCGCGCTGTGCATGGTAACTTCGCTTGCGGTTATTGTGTCGGAGTTTCCCTCTGATGCTGTATCCGTTTCTGAGTTCGAAAGAATATATTAGGAGTCAAGCTAAGGCGAGAAAGTGCGTCGGCCACTGCGTTTGATTTACCTGGTTTGTAAATCAACTCGTGATTATATTCTTCGATCCTAGCCTTCCATCGATTCAGCTTTGCATTATGATTTCTATTACCTAATGCAAACGTCAATGGTTGGTGATCTGTAAAAATCAGATTTTTTTTTTGTATGAACGAAGATATGAACGAATGTTGAACGAAGGTTGAACGAAGGTTGTCTAATACCCACACAAGAGCGAGCATCTCCTTCTCATTAGTCGCGTATCCCTCTTCAGTTTTGATGAGTGATGGCGATATGTATGAAAAGGGCTTGTCTTTTCCATTTTCCCCTTGAGACAAAAGGGCTCTTATTGCGTAATCAGACGCATCCGTTGTGAGATTGAAGAGCTTTTTAAAGTCCGGCAATGCCAACAAATCGGCTGAGGTTAAAGATGTTTTCAAGTCCTCAAATGCTTTCATAACCTCTGTAACGGAAAGGAGTTCGATAGAATACTTGAATTGTTTTATAAACGAAGTATTTATTTCTAGAAAGAAATTATTAAATTACAGCTTGTTAGAAGAAATATATCTTACCGCAGTTTGCACTCCTGTTCTGTTCACCGTTACAAGAAGTAATGCCTTTAAAGTTTAAAGGGCGAGGGCCTGCAACTAGAATAAAGTGGAAAAAGAACAAGAAGTGCAGTTAACGAAAATATTCACAATAGATTGAAATGACATTATATTCCCAGTCGATGTTCTGCTACATCCCCGCCTCCGTGAATCGACCTATCGACCTGATCTAGGACCTAATCTAGGTCAAGATCGGCCAACTTGGACACTGGACGATGTAGAACTCCTGTCTTAGTGCGTACATCTGCCTGCCTGACCACCGCATCGACACCACAGTAAACCTTTTCCACCCTGCGCGGCACTACTGTTTCCTAGGCATATTTGCATCATATACAAATACAATATCGCCTACCTGTAAAGCCTTTGTTGTCTGACACCACTTTGTTCGACGGACTAAAGTTGGGAGATATTCAGCAATCCAGCGCTTCCAAAACCCAATTCTTAACTGCTGAGCTATCTGCCACTGTTTTCGTAGTACGCTCGGTTGCTCTGGAATATCAGCCACCCGCGGTGTTTGAGCCGTATTAGCTGATCGGAGGAGAAAGTGATTCGGAGTGAGTGGCTCCTCTTGGTCAGCTGAAACTGGCAGATAAGTTAAAGGTCGCGAATTCACAATGTTTTCTGCTTCGATGATAAATGACTGCAGAGTATGCTCCCTCGGCGAAACTTCTTTAAGAGTGTGGCGCAACACCCTTTTAACGCACTGCACCATACGCTCCCAAATACCGCCTTCTGATTGATTGCATGGGCAGTTGAATATCCACTCAACTCCCTTTGACGTTAATTCGTCCTGCAGATGTCCGCAGTCAAACACTTCGTCGAACCGTTTTGCGACTTGATCAACACCAACAAAGTTCTTGCCGTTATCGCTGCGAATCCGCCTAGTAACGCCACGACGATTCATCAAATTCCTAAGAGCTAAAATGCATGCATCCGTTGACAAGTCGTTGGCGACTTCAAAATGAATAGCTCGTATCGTGAGACAAGTGAATAAAGCCACCCAGCGTTTTCCCTTGCGTCGGCCAATTGTAACAGTGAGTGGTCCGAAGTAGTCCAGACCAGTAAATGAAAATGGCCTGACAAATGGCGTCAACCGATCCTTGGGAAACGAGCCCATCAATGGCACCATTGGAGCCACTCGTGCTATTTTGCAGACTGAACAGCTTGCAACAACCTTACGCATCACCTGCATCAAGCGCGGAATCCAAAATTTACGTCGAATTGCACAAATTGTCGCCTCGTGGTTTTGATGCTTCATCAGGCAGTGGTGATGCGCGACAACTAACTGAGTGAATGAATGTTTTGGTTGCAATATCACCGGTCGCTTTGTGCAATAGGGCAACCAGCTGGCAGCATCGACACGTCTTTTGACGCGTAGAATCCCTTTGCCATCTAAGTACGGCATCAATGTGTACAACGGGTTGTCTTTATTTAAGCCTTGGCCACCCTTTATTTGATCAATCTCGTTGGCATATGCTTCCGTCTGAGCTTGACGGCATAAAATATATTCCGCTGTTTCGATCTCCGTTACTGTCAACCCATGCCCTTCACCAGCATTATCAAACTTGCGACAGCGGTTGACAAACCGCACGACCCATGCAATAGTCCGTTTAAGTCTTTTGAGGGAGGAAAATCGATGAAAGTCTATTAGAAAACAACTCACGGCTAAAAGTGCAAATTTCGGACGAAGTTCTTCTTCATCATCTTCTTCTTGAATAATTTTACCAGTTCCTGTAGGCCACATATCTTCTTCCTTTACCAAAAACTCTGGACCATTTAACCAGCGGGATGAGCTGCTGAACTCAATCTGTCATTTTGATCGTTGCTATGAGTAGGTATCCATCTCCAACTGGAAACTTCTGTAATGGCAAGTATTTCTGCAATTCTATGCGCGACAAATGGCTTATATCGACGCTGCTCCAACGCTATCCACTTTAGGACAGTTTTTGAATCACTCCGAAGAACGCAAGTTGCAAGACGAAGGGAATGACTCTCCAAAATAGTCTGCATCAGACGCGTTCCAAGAACGGCAGCTTGGAGTTCAAGTCGGGGAGTTGTCATTGGCTTTAAAGGTGCACACTTCGTCTTAGCACATACGAAAGAAATTTCAATTTGATCAGCAGCATTGACAGATCTTCATTATACCGCGGCTGAAAATGCCTCTTCACTAGCGTCAATAAAGATATGCAGTTGGAGCAACTTCGGGTGACCTTGCTTAAAGTAATGACGGGGAATCTGTATATTGACAACCTTACCCAAATCTTGACGCCATTTACTCCACGCAGCATTAATATGATCGGACAAGCGTTCATCCCAACTAATTTGGTGCCACCAGACTTCGCGCATAATTAATTTCCATATGATCAAAAAATTACATAAAAATCCAAGAGGGTCGAAAACTGACATAACTACGCTTAGCAGCTCCCTCTTGGTGGGGCGCCTGCTTCCGTTGATGACTTTAGCGTCAACATGATGGAATCTAAACTGGTATCTGAATGTATCGCTGTCTGGCTGCCAATACATGCCAAGAATTTTCTCTGTTGATAGGTCACCTTCCTTTATTGGACTGTATCCGGCTTTTATGTCCACTGCGGTGCCCTCTAAAGCTTTAGTTACTAATTTTGACTTCATGAATGCATGTTTTACTCCATATCTATGATATGCAAATTTTATGCAAAAAATATGCAAAAGCATATGCAATAAATATGCTGCATATTTTTTACATATGCAAGAAATATGCTGCATATTTTTGCTTATAGTCATTAAAATTTTCTGAAATTATAAAATTTCCAAATTAATTTATATATTGAAAAAGTTTCTTAAAAAAGAAAATGTTAAAAATGATTATTATTTTATTAGCGTTTTATTAAGGCATGTCCCTACTTGGCGCGCTCGGTATTTTATTTAATATCGGAAAATTTAAAAAATTTGTTCAGGAAAGCGTTAAGAGATAATGGAAAAAATGTTTTTGGGGTGAATAAATACACTAAAAAACATTTGCAAAAAACTTTTTTTTATTAATTTTTAATACTATTAATTTATGATATACATATGTAACATATGAATATTTTATACCTGGCTACCATCGTTAAACATGATTACCTTGTCCGATTATCTCCAAATTTTAACCGCATACTTTCCACATGTATAGTTTTCGTGTGAACTAAAATATTGCAAACATTTTTATTTTTTATATATTTTTTTGCACAAAATCTAGAAAAAAACTTGACTTTTTTACAATTTTTTTTTTTAAATCTTCATAAATTTTTTTGTTTTTGACCAAACTTGGAAATTTTAGTTCACACGATAGCCATACTCATATTATTTATGAATTATTTTTTTTTTTTTAGGTGCTGCCAAACTTAAGTTATTATGGTAACCATCCGCTCTTTCCGATATCGACACGTTAACTTCAACTTAAAGTTTCATACATAAACAATTTGAAATTACGGCGAAATTTTGCCGCTTTTTAGAAAAAATAATTTTATATTACTCCAGGTAATCCACTGCAGTTTTATTTAAAATTTATTTCCATAACGAGCTTTAATTTAAGGCGAAGGTCGTCACCCAACATTTCAGAAACTTCATTTATAATTCCTTGGGCTTTCTCAAATATTTCGTAAGATTTCTTTAAGCTCATACCCTTTCCTTCCAAACTGGCAATAACTTAAAAAAATTGTCCGAAATGGGTTTGAATAAAAATAAAACTCCTATATAAAAGTAAATTTTTAAATAACTCTTGTGCGGTTTTTACTAACACTGCTTCATTAAAATTTAATGATTGTACAACCTGAAACTATAATGAATTTATACACATGTGGTAAAATACATACTATTTATATGTGTTGGCTATAAAGGGCTGCATAGAATATTCTATTCACAATACTTGAATACTATACACTTGTTGGTATAGTGTTTTTCAGTGTAGCCATGACATCGAACAAAAATGTTTTGTATGAAGCAAAGCCAACAAAACAAGAATTGCATATTTTAAAAGCTCTTCGTTAGTGTCGGTGTATTTTGAAGGTTTTAATATGAAATAAAATATGTTATCAAACCATAGAACGACACTGATGTAAAAGTAACAGGAAATCAATGCGAGCACACCGAGTGCACCATCAAAACGCATCGAAAAATTTTCAGCAATCGTTTTCAGTTTTCAAAAGGGCTCACAAGTAAAGAGAGTCGATACTTTATTTTAAACTTAAATAATTAGAAAAAGCATACATAACTTGAAAACGAAGCAAGATAGACAAAAATAACAGTGATTTTGGGTTATCTAAAGGGAGTCTCAAAATCGAGACGCACAGGTAGAGGGATCGGTCAAAATAATAACCTTAAAAAATTAGAAAGAGCGCCATATCTTAAAAAAGAAGCAAGATGGGCCAAAAAATAACACCGGATTTCAGTTTTCTAAAAGGGGCCTTGAACTCTTGCCATCGCTTTGCCCGAATTATTCTAACAACAACAACAACAAACATTTTCGACCTTGGGTTGATTTTATTTCTGAAGAACTCAACTTCGGTTGACTAAATTTACCTACACGGAGAGAATTTTCGGCTGATATCAAGCGAAAACGGATATAAATCATGCCAAAAAATTACCGATTCATAGCTTGGCCAAACTTTTTCTAAATTAATACAACGCAATACTAATTTCACTTTATTGTAAATTTTTATGAATTACAACTTCATAGGACTATGTTAGTCCAAAATAAATTCTAATTTAAAAAGCAGAAGCTAACGCAAATTATGGCAGAGTAAGTTCGAATTAGACTTCATGCATAATGATTTAGGTTTAACGAAATAATAAATTGCAATTATATAATGTATTAATTCACGATCAATTTAATATTAATTTAATACAACTTCCTCTTAAATTCACTTAATTTTTTGTTGCAAATCTGGGAGAAACCAGGGCAGATTTTGTAAAATTTTGTAATGAATCCATTGCAAAGAAATTTGAATTCATAGTATTTGTGACTAAATTCAAGCCAAATCAAAATCTAAATTGGAATAAGTACGTTTAAAACCGATGTATTTGTTACATGATTCAAACCATTTTTAATCGCAGTTTAATCCATAATTAGGACGAAATTTATAGTAAATGACGAGATTTATAAAAATGGTGAAGCTAAATTAGGTTCATTCCTGTTTAAATGTAATAGAAAAATGCGCTTAAAATAAACAAAATCATTTTTGGTTTTAAGAAATATTATTTTATTTTTGAATCTTCTTGCATCTGAAAAATATTTCAAAGGCCTTACTATATATAACACTATGTAGGTTTTAAAAAAATGTTTACACAGAATATGAGTATGCAACATTTAAAAACATATTATTGTTATTCTCAAATTTATCAAATGTTATCAAATTTATCAAGTTTTATAAGTATCATCAGAAAATTAAAAAATTTGTATTATATGATAATACAAAATCAAGTGATATAGATGGAAATGAGATCATACTTAACGATGTTAATATTAAAGATATAAGTGGTTTTAAAAAAAAAAGTGTGGACGTGAAATGTTTTACTCAACATTAATAATTAGGAACAAACTTACAAACTATTTTTTAATTATAGAATTTCTCTTCATAAATTTGACAATTTGAAACATTCTCTCCCATCAAATAATTTATATGAAACAAACGGTTTCATTTCGAAAAAATCAATATCGAAAATTAAAGGCTGTTCTGTTGAGTGTGATATAATATGACAACGAAAATGTTTATCTATAATACCTATTATGACCTCAGTAACAATGAACATTATCTTGTTTTCAAAGGCACATATATATATTATTTTAAAAAACATGTCGTTTTTGTATAGAAAAAAATTAGGTTTATAAACAGTTCCTTTGTATTCAATTTGTGATAAAAAAATAATTTTTTCACTACACATTTCATTGAAATGACTTTTTATGTTATTGAAATATTCAATATCTAAATGAATAATATAAGAAGTATTCAATGTCTTATATAAATTTTGGTCTTTAGAATTATTTATAGTATATGCAAATTTGAGTATACACTTCTTGGCTAAAGAAAATGGTAAGTTAATTCGAGACATAGTAGTTTTTGTATATGATTTCATCTCTTTATTTTTGGATTCAAATCTCATGCACCAAAACAAACGCAATGGGCCTGAACATCGTATTATATTTAGTACCATAATGGGTCATAAAATGGTGTTTAGGTTTCAATGTATCATTAAATAAACTAATATAAAGAGAATGATGATCAGATATTAATTTTTCAATTTCTAATATATCTGCTTCACTGAATGAATATAGCAACATCTTATTTACAATACTTTCTAAGAGTTCTACATATTTCCATACTTTATTTCGCTTAGGAATTTTATGTCCAATCATCAGAGAAAAAAAATGGAGCAAGGATAATGTTTCCCTTGCGCTTAAATGCAGACTCTTATCGCGTAAATGAAACGCCTTTATTTGTGGACATTTATTGCGTATTTGGATTTCACCATAATCAAAATTTTCAATTTTATCGTTTAAATCTTCTAAAAGAAAGAATTGTTCATCTATGAAATACTTAATTGAATGTACTAATCCATATTTTATGACCCCTTCGAACGCATCGTGCATTAAGTCAGAAAAAAGATTTTGAGTCACATGAAAGGAAGGTATATTGTTTAATATTGACTCTGTTTTTATGCCAGACTCAGAGAAGTTATTTTTCGATAATTGGCTTTCATAATTTTCTAAATTTCTCTGCATTAAAATATTTTCAGAGACCAACATTTGCGTTTCAATTTTAGGAGTCAAACATATTCTACAAAAGAATTTATGGTTAAAGGATTGACTGAAGCCCAGCAGCGTATTAACAGCTAGATTGTCGCCGACAACTAAACCTAAAATAAATCGTACATGTGTAAGCCCATTATCCTTGTTATCAATAAAAATACCACTGGATTCAAGATCTATCAATATCTCTATGAGTTTATTAATACACTTATTACTCCCAAATTTTTTCATATAAACACTTTTTAAAAACATAACAGGAAATATATATTCAAGTCGAGAATTTAAATCTAATGAGAGACATGGAAAATTTATGTAGAAAGATGCCATAGATTGTTGACCAGAATGACTACCTAATGGATTTCCTGTTTCGAAGTCATCATAATAAAGATTATAACAAATACAAGTTTCATTGACATATTTATCTTTCTTAATCTTCCATATTTCTCCTTGCACAAAATGACTTATTTTACCATCAGTGGACGATTCAAGTTTCTTCATATTTACTAACGATCTTTCAAGATTATCTGATTTTTCAAACAACTTTTGAAACATAAATTTAATAGGCATCAATGTTCCAGTGGAATTTTTATTAATAAATGAAGAGATTCCTTTTTTGCTGCCTAGTGTAACTGTTCTATTTAAAACAAACTTTTCAGGGTCCCGCATCAAATTTTTTTCTTTTAAGAAAGAGTTAAGCTTATATTCCGTGGAAAAATGTTCAAATGGATCAGAACAAAATCTAAAAATTTCTTTAACATTAGTTTGAATTTCGTTTTTAACATGTGGAATTATGGCGGCCAATAAATCGAATAATTGTTTAAATATATTGGAAACATCTCTAATTATTTCTTCAATTTGTTTGTTTGTCATGAAGCTGTGGCTATTAAGTTTTAGAATAAAGTTTAGTGTAAGATCGCTTATTTTCGATTTTATGTCTAAGAAAAGTATGTCTTCAACATCGTTATCTGATATTATTGTAGGTATATCATAATGTTTATCAACTTGGGTAAATGGATTATTATAGTCAGAAATACTAGACAAAGAACAAGTTTCATTGAACGTTATGCTACTGTTAACATTGCTATGCAAGTTTTCCAAATGCCTTTTGAATGAATTAATATTATGAAACTCTGAGAAACAATTACCTTGCTCACATTTGAATGTACCATTTACCTTAGCCATATGAATGCATTTTAAATGAGTAACAAGTGAATTTATGGATTGAATACCACACTTACATATGAAACACCTGAACATTTTTACAATTGCAAGATTTGTATTGTGTTGTATCGAAAGAAATATTATCTATCCAAACATTTTTTAAGTTTTCATAATAAATCTTTGTAATGCAGATACAGTGGAATAACTGAGTACAAATATAATTTTTTCACTTATACTTTTTTCTAAAAAAATTTGTTGTTATTTAAATAACCACTCCTGGTATTCATTTAAGCAAAGCTAGTAAGTGATTAACAGTAGTGCAATTGTTTTTATCATTAATTTCAAAAAAATAATTTTGAATGAATTGCCACACAGAATGAGATTGTTTCTGATAACTTAAGTTGAAAATATAATGTATTTTAAAAGCACAAGAAAGAGCTTTTTTGAATGAATCAAAAGAATAAATAATATTATCATAAACAACTTGAATACTAGTAATAGATGAGTAATCTACATTTGCTACGATAACAATAAATGGTTGTATTTGAAGATCGTAGTCTACATACTTTAATTTTATATTTGAAAGTACTTCATGAAACGAACCAGAACTATCAATCCTTGTTAAGAAAGCTTTTTGACTGTCAGCAATACTAAATTTCCACGTCTTTTTAGTAGATTTTTCCTTCACATGACTTCCTGGTGGGAGAAGAGCATGTAACAGTAACGCAATGTTGATGTCATATTGATTTTCAAAAGCGCAAAACTTTAAATTCTTTAGCTTTTCGATGCTGAACTTGTCCTTTATTCTTTCGGTCATCAATGGAACGATTTTCTTAGTAAAATCACTCCATTTCTCCAACAACATCAAATCTTTATTAGGAAAACGAAATTCAAAATCAATGTCAATCTAAAACAACACAAATTATATTGATATAACAAATAAATTCTATGTAAGCAGAAATTTAAAAATACCAAACGAGGTCCTTCAGGAATGATGTAGCATGGCCAAGTTTGGATTATATTTGAAATATTGACGTCAGATGATTTCGATATTTGTTTGTGGCGCTCCACTGCTGTATTATGCCACTTCAATTCCACTGTTGCAAAAGGTGTCACGTGATTTTTTAGCCACTTCTGATCCTCACTTGGATTACTAATCGGATAAAAACCTTCGAACAAAAGTATAAGTAAACAAGAAAAATTCAATTCGTTGATTAATATCACCTTCTTCTTCTGGGTTCGAAAGTAACTGTTTACGCTTTTTTGCAGGTACATTCAAGCCGTGCTTCCTTAGTCTAGCAATTCTGGTTTTGTACACCGAAAAAATTCTTCCAGTTTTAGTGAACTCATTATAATAAAGATCCTGGAAAAAATTTTAAAAATCAATTTATAATTTTTTAGACTTTGATTTTTTACATACTTTTGGTTCGTTTTCGAACTTGTTACAAATTTCATTAGCAACATCAATGAAATGTTGATGTTTCATTAATTGGTTGCTGTCTATAAAGTGCTTCACAACTTCTTCTATGAGTTCCTGTCGTTAGACATCAGGTAACTTGTTGTTATTACTAACATAAGAAGTATTGAATTTTGAGTTAGCGTTTAGATATTCATCCAGGCACTTGAAATTTCTGTATTAAGTCATTGTTATCAAAAGCTGAAGCAATTAACTTACAAAAGGATAATTGTTTGATTGAAATAAAGTTGAAGAAGGCAAAGGGCTTGTTGAAGAACTTGTATATCCGCTTAATGTGTATAAATTGTGTGTTGAAGCTTGGAGATTCTGAAAATGTGCAGAAGGCTAATTACTAAAAATAAGATAAATAACTTTTAAAAAAATAAGTAATCAAACTAACATTGTCTCTTCTGCTTTGCAGTATTTTTGCTCTTACTTTAGCTCTTGTACCTAATTGTGTTGGGAAAATTTGAATTAATTCGGCATCTGTTAACAATTGCAATGATTCAGCATCAATATCGTGTGCTAAGATAGAAATATTTTAAAGTGTTTTTACATTACCTACCCCAAAACAGAAATAGTTTGTACAAAGAATTTAACGTTTTTTAGATTTGAAATATACTCACATAAAAATATATCTAATAACATTGGCATATCCCAAGCTACGAGAAGTTTTTTTAAATCGTTTCTTGTATCCAAATTATCAAAAGTTGGAGTATTTGAATATGTATCTTCCGAGTCAGCTAAGAAAATATCAGTTTCCATTCTTGCATTGACATAGTGTTAAAAAAGATGCTAATATATTAATTTGTTTGAAATTGCATCTGTAGTTTGAATAATAGATTATATAGTGTAGTAAACATATCTTTAGAATTATTTTTAGGAAATTAAGTTTGACTACACTAATTAATTATTGGTTAAAAAAAAATACAGTAAAAAATTATGTTTGTAAACACGTACAAAATTCTATTGGTAAGCTTAAAGGCTATAAATAAATAGGACCTTTATTGTTTTTCCTTAAATTTATTAGTTGTCAGCTATCGTTTGTCTGCTAGTTACATGTAACCTTGTTTTAATTAAAGCTATAAGCGGTGGTTTCATCTGTAGCATATTGGAACTGTGCCGAGCTACTGAAACCTTTAGGCCGCTAACTTTAAAAAACTATTGCAGACTACCGAACCTTACAGCAAACTAATAAATTTTTAAAGGCATTTTCTTCAAATATAGTGCACGTGAACAGATAATTTTCATACTGCACTTGAAATTAATGCTTTAATTAAAAAATTAACAAATTCTAATGATCGTGTTTACTTCACTGATAAAAAATAAAAATATTCACAAAACGATGCGCTTCATGAAACAACACGAGGTTGCACTTGTGATTTCGTCACCAAAGTTTTTGATTCTCTTCAAAAATGCCTAAATAAGTACACTAAAATATTGCTTTTGAAGACATTTATTTTTAAACAAGAGGGACTAATTTCCATACAAACTTTTACTTCTTGTGCAATATTTTATCAAACGAGCCAATTAAATTTTCTTAAAGACTCAATTAGGAGTTATCTTTAAGCAAAGAAACTGACTATTTAATCAATGAAAGTCCTCACTACAATGCGAAACCGACGAAGAATGTGAACATACTATAATGTATGTGTTATTAACGAACATATTAAAATGTTTAGTTGATAACAAATAATTTCTCAATAATTCATCATATATAGGCATACATTTGAAAATGTTTAACTATAAGTTCTTTTGATAACATTAAAATTTAAGAATTCTTAGGCAAACTTAGCCAAACAAATAATCGTACAGACAAGAAAATAAGTATATATTGTGTTGTCATCCAGTTCTGAGCTACATTTTAAATTTTAAAACTCTAGCTCATTGGGAAGTTGGTTTAAAATGGATTTCAAAGATTTGTACTGGACAGACAAATGAAGTGAAGCTAATAAAATGAGTTAAAAAATTCTTTAGAAAGCAACATAGGCTGTGTTTGGAAATGCAGCAAAAATGCGCAACATGCTTTTACAGTGGAAGTATTACGTTCTGAAATGCAAATCTAGCAGCACTGCACATGTCATGTGTTTTGTAATGTCATTTATACATCAGCAGTTGCGCATTTATTGCATCATTTTTTATTACACTGCGTACGCTTGTGTTTTTGCGCGTTGCATTGTTGCAGGCTGCAAATTTCCGAACACAGCCATAGTCAAAAGTAAGAAACAAGAACTGAGGACGCCATCTTAAACATTGCATATATATGCTGAATCATGTTGCGCTTTTTGCAGTCAATTTTATTTAATGGCCAAATAGGCTACACAGACCGTCCATGCCAATGCGTTTTTTGTTAATTTTAGTTACATATTTAGTTAAAATAATAAATTCAATTCATTTTCTGTTTAAAAACGAGTTCACTCCATAAAACTTTCGCGATTATGAAAAGTCTGTGTAAATTTTAAGACACGTTGTCTGTGTAGTCTATTTGGCACCTGAGCAGCATTGCAAAATTATGCTTATGACCATAATATTTTATTATTTAATAACTTTATTTTACTTACTTGTATAATTTTCAGCAACCCCAATCAATTTTAATTAAATTTATTATACACCACACAACACATCTTCACAGTTAAAGGAACAAACGCTAACTGACTCGAACATTTTAAATTGGGGTTGATTTTCGTTTTTGCACACTATTGGATAAGTGCGAAAGAGACGAAAAGTCATTGGTTGGAAATTTCCATAAGAACAGTGTTACCACACATATCATTTGATCGACACTGATGTACACAATTTAAAACATCTCTGTTGTAAGGGAATTTTTGAAGGAAAGAAAAGGATAGCAAGCGTATGCTATAATTTTGCGTAGGCTGCTTTCACATGGAAAATGTCCTAATTTAATACAGAATAATTGTGATTTGATTCAAAAAAGTGTGGAGTTGATAATTCTTAAATATAATTTAAGACAAAAAAATTTCAAATTCACTATTTTAAAATATGTATATTTTGTCCTAATTCAAGATAAAATTGTGTTAATTTCATCTCAAAAAACATGTAAAAATAGTATTGCCTAAATATAATTCAAGACAAAAATATTGTAAATCTGCAAAAATATAAGCCAAACTCAAGCTAAAATTATTTTGATTTTATCTTTTCAGAAAAATTGCGAGATTGCTATTGTTTTAATATATTTTAATACAAAATATGAATAAATCAACATATAACTTTTTGCTATTTCGAAATAATGAATTACAACTTTTAGTCTCGAATTATTATTTCGCTGTTAGATGATTTTTGGACTGAATTAATACACAGTTTTCTTGAGTTAGGTTAAGATTTCATTAAATTACGATAAATCAGTATCAAAATACAATTTAAGCAGAATTTGTAAATTAGTCTTGAAAAAATGGCAATTAATGATTTTTAATTCTCTCCGTGTATGATCATCGGTGTCCGCAGGATTTCTAAAAATGCAAAGCAGGGGGAAAGGGGGACACTTTCCCTGCACCACCTGCATACGCCCATTTCTATGACAGAAGTTATTGTTGGTCCACAAACACACACAGACATGCAGTTGCGGTTAAATGGACTTGCATACATTTTGCATATGCATATTATATGCAAATATGCAATTTTTTATTTGCATATGCATTTTTTATGCAATATGCAAAATATGCAAATTTTATGTTGTGTTTTTCAAGATAGAATTTGACAGGACTCATATCTGTGTCATCGAAATTGTTTTGCGGTTATTCAATACAAATATGCAATTTCATATTTTCCGCTGTCTACTCATAAATTAACCTTTTTTGTATCATTCTTCGGACTAAAATGCCTCTCGAAAATGAAACCTTTTTTGTTCGGAAGTGAGTTAAAAAATAACCATAAATTTTACTTTTTTGTTTGGAAATTACTTAAAAAAGAACCATAGAACGTTATTTTTCGGCAATCGGAAATGAACCCTTTTTGAATCAATGAAGCCGTACTGAACTGCTTTTAGAAAACAAACCTTTTTTTGTTCAGAAACGAGTTAAAAAATTAACATTTCGGAATTATAAATTTTATTATTACTTAATATTATTTATTATTTCATATCGATTATTTGTATAAAAAGAAATTATTATGATTGAACTCATTTAACCAAAAACAGGAGCTGTTTTCAAAGAATGTTTTTAGATATGTATAAGAAGTTATTATTTTTTTTTTAATTTATACAGGTTATTGTACATAAAAGATATTTTATAGAAATATGTTTTTTTTTTTTTAAATACAGTTCTGACTTTTATATGAGGGCCCTGAAAATGGCATTGAAAAAAGACATTCAAAACGATTCGATGGATATGGCCTTTCCCATGTATCGGAAACAAAAAAATCAAATGACATTTTAAGCATAGACCTTATATTAAGCACCCCCCCTATGCAAGACCCCCGGGGTTTTTTTTTAACTATGGCGGAAGTTGAAGTAAAAAGTTCGAAAAATAGACGCATTTTCGCGCGCTTTTTTGTTTATATAAAAAAAACAAAACAAAATAGATACTTGAATTTAGGGGGGATGCTGAAAGGACAAAATAACGAACAAAATGCAAAACAAATCATTGAAATTGAACTAATAGATTTCGAGTTATCTATCGAACCGTTTTAAAAAAACTAGTTTTGAGGAAATCGCGTTTAAAGTTTATTTGTTGTATGGAGATTGGCCATAGGTTAACGAAAACCGTTATAACTTCTGTTTTTTTTTAAATATCGATTTAAAATTGAGTATGTATATTCTTAAAACTATGAAGAACACATTAAATAAAAAAAATTTTTTTATGCAACCTTAAGAATGCAAAAAACGAAACATTTTTATTCATTTCTGAACTCATTTATGAACAAAAATGGTTAGTTTTCGAGGTATTTTTACCTACTAAAATGATAAAAAATTAGTCTTTTTCGACTCTAAATAAGTTTTTTATGAATTTCGAAAAAGAAGTTCAGTTTTACTTATGGGAAAAATTTTCACGAATTTTATCTTCTATAGCAAGTACTTTTAAGCAACAAAATAAAAAAACAAAAATTAAAAAAAAATTCTGCCCAAACACTTTCGCAAAACTCTCACTGTGTTTTGTACTGTAGTGGGTAGTACTGTATAAGTACTTTTCCTTACTTTATTAAAAATAGCTGCTGTTAAATAAAAACGACATAGATATATGTAGTTAAAAAACTTATGGCATCATTTTATAAATCACCGTGATGAAACGCAACGCTAACGCGGCGCATCACTTGGATTAAAAATTTGCATTTTATTAATCACTACGTTATTGCGTTAGCTATGTTACGTTACCACGGTGAGCTGTCAGTCAACAACAGTTTAGGGTTGTCACATGTAAAATAAAACTAGCATCATTATTGCAAATCTTTGAAATATTTAAGATTCACCAAATTCTGACTTGTTGGCAACCATATCAGCTGTTCTTTTCAGCCATCATTAAATTGAAATTGCAATATAAACGCCAAACACTGGCGTACACATTTGCTACCTGCGATAGTTTTTTTATTTCTTTTAGCAACATTTCGAACTGTTTGTTCGTTGTTGCTGTCTTCAAGCTATATTGAAACGATATATATAAACATTTAAGAATATATGAGTGAAACAAACAGTTATTACCCTTTCAATACCAACTTATTCGTTCTAACGGCAGCTCAAGAGCAAGTGATGAAAGTGACAGTTCAAGTGAACGAATTTCAAGTGTAGCGTTTTATAAAATGCAAACTTTGTACTGTTTTCATTACGCTATTGCGTTACTCAACGCTGAAGATCACGGCGTGAAGCGTTGCGTTTTATAAATTGCTAATTTCAACAACGCAGCGTGAAGTGATGTGCAGGGATTTATAAAATGATGCTATTAAAAACTTTATTTAATTTGAAAAAACCGGTTTTCTCGGTTTTTTTCTGGTCGAATAACTCGAAAACCGGTTTTGTAAAAATTGTGCTATTCGAAACCGGTTTTTTTAAAATGTCGAATAGTTGCATACCCTAGGTACCATGTCCTTGGCACGAGTGTGGCGGCTTCTGTAGGGTGCAGTTTTCTAGCGTAATTCTTGGCAATGTATCCTTCAATGATTGCTCTATACTCGGTGGCAAACTCAACATTACGCTTCATTTTGCCCTCGATCCCAATTAATCTTCTTTTGGCCATATCATAACTATCTGGCAGCTGTATGTTGTCGTGCTTCCAAAGAAGTCCAGCCTGAAATCGACCATCGACCTTTGTGGTAGTGGCTTGGAGTATGCTACAGGCCCTCAAATCATCTTTGCATTTAAGAGGTGGTGCTGGCCTCACACCAAAGCTTTCTGTCTTGAAATACTCAGCTACTATTTCGTGCAAGTCGTACTCATTGGTCTCTTTTAACATTAGACACAAAAACTTCGTTGATACGGTTCCTCTTATTGGGCCGAACACTACCCACCCTAACTCTGTGTAGACTGCGTAAGGTCTATTATCTTGTAACTTCATTGTCTTTGAATGGAGACCGAGATGGCAATGATCCAAATCTATTAAGATCTTCGGAGATACGTTGGAATACGGCTGCGTAGGCAGCTTGTTGAAGCAGCTTATGTTCCAACGAAGATAATCTTCTCGTAAGCTTTGCATTGGCAAGCTCAGGTTTGAGACTCCATAAACATTGCTTAACTTAAATCTTTTTTGAGACCAACTTCATTGATATGCAAGTCAACAACTGTAGCTGTCTCTTGAGCGGCTCTACCTCCAAACCATTGAACATTCAATCGATGCTGGCAACCATGCAGTCCCAAACCTCTTATTAAAGCATCATCCATCATTGTTATCGAAGAGCCTTCGTCCAGCAAGGCATATGTTTCGATTTGTTTATTTGGCCCGTACAGTGTCACTGGGACAACACGAAAAAGAAAACTGTTTCTTTCTGCTGGGCGGGCTAAGCAGCTAAGGACGGCTTCAGGAACAATTGTAGCTTCTCTGGGTACTTGTGTAACTGGTTGAACTCTGAGTGAGGTGGATGAACTGAGGTGGAAGGTGAAATTTATGGTGACTCTTCCGACACCCGTCAACTAAACATCGTTTTCTATGACGACAATTTCGAATGGAGTGGCCTACATCCAAACACGTAAAGCATAGTTGTTTTCTTTTAGCCTCAGTCCACCTATCGGTGGCGCTATAATCTAAAAACATTTTGCACTCGAAAGTCTTGTGACGGCCCTGGCATATAGGGCACTTACCAGCATCGACGCGTCGGTTCTCGGCAGCATGGAGAACAACCCGACGTTTTGGCTCAGATGGGGTACGCACAACACTTTCTTGGACTGTACTGACTACGTAAGCCACCTCACTTAACCAATTGCTAAAGTCAGTTACAGTTGCATACGGCTTTAATGGAGCTGCATATCTTGCCCACTCAATTCTTTTGCTCATCGGAAGCTTACCAATAAGCTCATCGAGTAATTTAGGGTTCGATAAATGTTGCTGGCCATTAACTGACTGCTAGAAGACAGCAAGATTTTTTGCTTTTTTTGCGAACAGAATCAGTCTCTCCACTGCGGCTTCAGGTATAGGCGCGACTTTTCGAATTTGGCGCAGCTGACTAAGGATTAACTGTTCCGGGCGACCGAAACGGAACTGCAGCTGCTCCATCACAGCAGACGCGTTGTCAGGGTGTATTAACAGCGACCTGACTGTGTCCTTGACTCCGCCCCTTAAACATTTCTGCAGGCGTTGGCTATTTTCCAAATTTTTATATTTATATGTTGCAGTGGATTGAGCATACGCTGCGGAAAACATTGGCCAATCCTCGGGGTGACCGCTGAACTCTGGCAAGTCTTGAATTTTCCGAGGTATAATTGAAGAAGATTGCATTATCGCATTTGATTCGACATAACCCCATTGTTATGTCCATAATCAAGCGATGGTTGCATTCTATTTGGCATTGTAGTTGTGTTGCTGTAAGCATTCAAATTCGGAATTGACGCTGGCAGTGACGTTGGCAGAGACGTCGCGAAAGTTGAATTTGTGTTCGTATTCGTTGATATAGTGATAGACGAAGACCAGACCGTTGTCAAGGGATTATTCACTAACGGCAACGATGACGTGTTCATGCTCGGTTCTGTACTTACAAACGACGGAAATGATTTTGCTAATGGGCTCAAAGCTAACGGCACAGATGGCATGATTATTCTCGGTTCTCTGCTGGCGAAAGAAAACGAATGTTCTTCTGCAGAGTTTGACGTTGACGTCGGCGGTGCGGCGACTGAGCTTGTTAGCGCTGCTTGACTTTGAAGCGCCCTATTTAATGTTTGACATTCAAGATTACTCACCTGCAGTTTCATTTGTGTGCTTCTTTACTTATTTTCCAAAGCATTAAGTTGTTTCTGCATAGCTTGAAGGATATTTTCCTGCTGGTGTTGGATGTCGTATTCAGCTATAGCTGGCGCGTTCGTTGAATTTAAAGACTTCTCATTGAATGCGGCTACCGCAGTAGCTGGTGCGTCAGCAGATGCGATGTTGGCTAGAATAACTGAAGAACTTGTGGCGAAATCTTTAGGGGCAATTACAGGGCTTGTGACTGGAATCGTGGCGAAAGCTACGGAACATGTGGTGACAGGAGTTATGGTGGGACTTGCTGTTGAAATTACGGCACCTGTGGCGGCAGTGACAGGTTTTTTCATAGCATCTGTGGCTGCATTTACAGACTTTTTTGTAGAACCTGCGGCGACATTGTCAGTGCTTCTGGCAGAAGCTGAGGTGGGGTTACTCATTTTCTTCGTGACGTTTGGATCTGATCCTGACAAATGACTTTCTAGCTGCTGTAAACGTGGACTTTTTCTCGGTGGCGTGCGTTGCATTCTTTGCAAGACACACACACGGTTGCACTGCACGGCAGAGGCGGCGCTGCTTACTTCTCACTTATGTGCTAGGACTAGGTAGCGACATAAGCGTACTTCAACTTTTCCACGGCAAGGGAAGTTCGCAGGCACAATGCGAAATAAAGTTTGTAACGGAAAGGAGTTCGATAGAATACTTGAATTGTTTAATAAACGAAGTATTTATTTCCAGAAAGAAATTATTAAATTACAGCTTGTTAGAAAAAATATATCTTACCGCAGTTTGCACTCCTGTTCTGTTCTCCGTTATAAGAAGTAATGACTTTAAAGTTTAAAGGGCTACAGCCTGCAACTAGAATAAAGTGGAAAGAGAACAAGAAGTGCAGATAACGAAAAAATTCACAATAAATTGAAATGACACTATATTCCCAGTGGATGTTCTGCTACAACCTCCTCGTCTAAGACCTAGCGACACGTTTTGAGGCATTTCCTTTAATTTGAGCATGGTCGCCTCTTGTCAAGTTCTTCAGTGGTTTAGCTATTCTCGCGTAAACACGGATAAATTTCCTGTAATATGAAGTTAATCCGAGAAAGCTTTTCAGCTCTTTTCTAAAGTTATGCCAACAGATATGTATGTTGAACAAAAATGCATAGATAACACTGTGGAACAAATTCAGGTTAGCAAAAGTTAGGTCGATTCTGAGAGTGAGGGGTCAAAATAGAGGCTAAATTAGAAGACCCGTATCGCGGAGTTTGTTTATGTTAGTGCGAATTTTTTATTTAATCGACCTTCGAACTTTGCAGTCAAATGCCGATTTTCAGCATATTGTTTATATGGTTTTTTGGCTATAACTCGTCGACTAATTGATATTTTTTCAATCTGTAAAAGCCAAATTATTGCTAGAGACCTGTGCAACAATTAAAATCGTTTAAAAAATTTAATTAGAAAATTTTTGTGGTGCTTATGAAGCAAAATGTTGGAAAAATTGTTTTTTTTCATGCTTTTTGAAAATATTTTAATTTTTGCACAGGTCTCTAGCAATAATGTGGCTTTTACAGATTGAAAAAATATCAATTAGTCGACGAGTTATAGCCAAAAAACCATATAAACAATATGCTGAAAATCGGCATTTGACTGCAAAGTTCGAAGGTCGATTAAAAAAAATTCAAACTAACATAAACAAACGCCGCGATACGGGTCTTCTAATTTAGAGAAAAAAGCTTATGTAAAATTATTAAAAAACCTAGTATAATTAATACGATGGCTTTGGCAGTTTTCAACCTCCTAAGTTTTTAGGCAAAACACCTAAGTTCTACATGTTAACTTACCGATATTGATTTGGATGATAAATTAACGAAGTATTTTGTAATTTATACATTGTGACTTCGACAATTTATATTAGCGTGCTTGCTTAACCTACGATTCATAACCGGGTACCCGTGTACCTTTTTTGACTTTAAAGTGCTGCTGTGCCTATAATTTTTGAGATATGGACATAAAACTCCGAATCATCAGAGATTTTGGCTAAACTAAGATTTAAATACCAAAAAATTCAAAATATTTTCAATATTTTCTTTAAAAAATGATTTTAAATGTTTTACCCCCATAAACACACAACCGGGTCCCCTGGTACCCTAATGCAATTCCTATGTAAATGCCTGACATGTAAATGAAAAAACTTTTTTTGTGTTGTTTTTATTGGAAATAAATGTTTTTTTTCTAGTTTTTTTCTAGTTTTTCTTCTGCGCTTATTTGGAAGAAGGTTGCACATGTAGCACACGCCCGTATGTGTTTTTCTGCCCCTTTGTCGTGCTGACGGAGATGTTGACGGACCTGCAGCACAAAGCACACTCTCCAACGGCCTTCCGATGATGCTTTCAATTGCATTTTTTGTTGAAAATTGGCGCACGCATTGCACATTTGAAATTCTATTTTCTATAACAGGAATGCACAGGTTTTCTGCCAGTTGACGCAGGAAATTCTTTCTGCGCGTCGTGGTGTATCGTGCAGTTGGATTATTTCCATAATATATGATGTGTGATGCAAATGCACTCACATCAATGATGTTATAGAAAAATGCCATCGGCCATCTTCTTGTTTGTCGCTGGGTCGTGTATTCTTGGAGCGTTTGGTCCATAACGTCCACCCCACCTTTTGTTTGGTTGTAAAAATTGATAATTTCTGGTTTCCCATTCTCGTCAATTTGTGCATCATCATGCATACTAGAAAGAAGGATGACCGAGTTGGACTTCCGCTGCTTATATGAGAGCAGTGTTACGTTGTCGTGGAAGCCAAATAAACTTGAACCAACGTCTTTTTTTTTTGTCTTCTTTCATCTCCGCAGGGATGTAAGCTTTGTTGCGGCGGAGTGTACCCACAATGCTGAGCTTTTCTACTTTTAGTTGCCTAGCCAACGGCAGCGTCGTAAAAAAATTATCCATGGTGATATTTCGTCCGTTACCGTAGTATGGCCCAACTAAATCTCTCACCACTCTTTCGCCAACACCAACTTCACGACCAGTTTCTTGTTTGCCAGTATATATTTGGCCATGAAGTGGATATGAGTTTTTGGCATCGCAAATCCACCATACTTTTATACCATATTTTGCTGGCTTCGAGGGTATATATTGTCTGAATTTGCTTCTACCACGGTATGGATATAATTGTTCATCAATGGTCAAATATTCTGATGGCACATAATATCTGGCAAGATTTGCATTGATCATTATCCAAATATCGCGAATTGGCGCCGCTTTGTCTTGACGCTGCCGCTCTACCCGTGTTCTGGGGTCATCAAACCGCATAAAACGCAGCAAATCGAAAAACCTGTTTATTCCCATGGTGGCGCGGAATATTGGGTGAGCCTGTGACGTCCACATATCTCTTGCGTTTACGTCATTAGAATGATTTGTGCCAGCCATCAAAATCATTCCAATGAACGCATAAATTTCGTTGATTGTCGTGTCTTTCCACTTCAACTGACGTCTATTGGGATTCGCTTCATTGTACGCATTATATGTGGCATGCGCTTTTCTATTTGTGTGGCGCACTATTATATCCACCATTTCCACTGAGAGGTATGATTTGAAACACTGCAAAGGCGTCATATTTTCAGTAATCCGCGCTGGACCACAGCGGTCTCTGAATATATTGTGGCTTCTCACTTGTTGGCAACTACGTGGTGTTCGCTGCCATTGTGTGACGTCACGTGCAGTCATGTAGTCTGCTGGGTTTGTTGTTGGTGCATCTTCTTGCATATCATCATCTTCACTTTCGTCATCAAAAAAAATTTCCTCTGGTGCGTCAATAGCAGCTGCAATTTCGTTTGCGTTGTCAACATTCAAATCTTCATTCTCTGATTCCGAAACTTCGCCAGTATAGGACACATTTCCTTCATTTTGGTCTTCCACAGGGTCCACTTCAAGGTCCTCATCTTGAGTCACTTCCTCAAATAAACTTTGAATATATGTGCTTCTTGCTTCATCACTCAAATTCCAGTATTCCCTTGTAGACAAATATCGGTCGTTGCGGCTCATTTTTCACCAACTTCACTGTTCAAATATTCAACACAGAATGACGAAGCAAATTAAATATTTCAATTTTACAACACAAATGAACATCTGCTATCTAATTCAAAAGCAATTAAGCAAGTAGGTACCGAAAATAAGCAAAATAAGCAAATAAGCAACCCTTACATAAAACCAGTTTCTGCCTACTTGTGTCGCTTTAGGTACTTATCTACGAACAGAAACCAGTTTTTTTTCCAAATATCAAATTTGTACAGTTGAGAACGCAAAATATAATCAACAACAAAAATATTTACAGGAAAATATTATTTTATTTCAATAAACGCAAAACAACCTACTTCGGGTACCTGGTTATGAAATTAAAGGAGTTTTGCTGGTTATGAATCGTAGGGTTAATCTGCCGAACATAGTGTTCAAGTTTTCAACAAAAAGCTTTGTTGAACTATCAAAGTTAAATAAATAAATATATATTCATGTACGAGAAGTATAAAATATACATTAACTAGGTAAATTACTTTATATTGTTTTTGAAAAAAATTTCCAAAGACAAGTATGAAATGTACATATACTTAGGTAAAATTTTGTATATTGCTGTTGTGCCAAATAACCCAAGTACTTAGATGAAACTTCTAAAAAAAATGAACCAAAATTTTTTATTTTTACTAAGGAAACCAATTTTATTAAATGTAAATATACATACATTTACAAAGTTTACAACATAGATTTCCAAAATAAAAAAATTATCCATTTAGATCGCTTTTAAATATATCTTATTAAATGCTAAGAAAATGCACTCACGAAGGATTGCACTTTGGATGTAGGCTATATCATTTTCATTATTAGTACTAAACGAGAACTAAAGGGTGTTTTTTTTAGGGGTTTGTTTTTCGAATAGAGATAAAACTGGCATTTTGTGGTCAAATCTGGCAACTCTAATGTCATTTATGTTGAGTTTGGTTTGCCATTTCATCATGAACAGGTTGACAAAAGAACAACGCTTGCAAATCGTGCAAATTTATTTCGAAAATAATGGTTCAGTTCGCGAAGTTTACCGCAAGCTCCGTCCATTTTATGGTCGACATAATCGTCCATCAGAGCAATTAATTCGGTTAACCATGGGTCGTTTTCGCACTACGTTTACTCTATGTGATAATACTCATCCGCAGAGACGTCGAACAGTGCGCACCGAAGAAACAATTGCCGCTGTAGAGCAAAATGTTGAAGAGGACCCGAATGAATCGATTCGCCACCGTGCACAGCAATTGGAGCTTTGTCCATCAACTTTATGGAAGATTTTGCGCAAAGATCTTGGCTTGCGACCTTACAAGATCCAGCTTGTGCAAGAATTAAAGCCGCGAGACCATGCAAAGCGTCGTGATTTTGGTGTATGGGCCGAAAATGAGATTGATCTCGATGCTGATTTTCATCGCAAAATTTTGTTCAGTGATGAGGCTCATTTTTGGTTGAATGGCTACGTCAACAAGCAAAATTGCCGCATTTGGAGTGAAGAGAATCCACATGAGATCCTTGAGACGCCATCACATCCACAAAAACTGACTGTTTGGTGTGCTCTATGGGCTGGTGGAGTCATTGGGCCATACTTCTTCCGAAATAATGCTGGAGAGTCAGTTACCGTTTATGGAGACCGGTATAGAGCCATGATAACCGACTATTTTGTTCCCGAATTGGATGGCATGAATGTGGATGAGTTGTGGTTTCAACAAGACGGCGATACATGCCACACAGCGCACGTCACAATCGATTTATTGAAGGAAACATTCGATGAGCGCATAATTTCGCGGAATGGACCTGTCAATTGGCCACCCAGATCGTGTGATTTGACACCATTGGATTATTTTCTTTGGGGATATGTGAAGTCGCTCGTCTACGCCAACAAACCAGAAACGTTAGGGGACTTAGAGGCCAACATTCGTGGCGTTATTGCCGACATACGGCCCCATATGCTCGAAAAAGTGGTTGAAAATTGGACCTGTAGAATTGGCTTTATTTGAGCCAGCCGCGGCGGCCACATGCCCGAAATCATATTTAAACATTAATGGCATAAAATTATCCTTCCAATAAAGCCAAATTGATGGACATTAAAACGATTTTCTTGTGTTTTATTTCAATTCGAAGTTCTATACCTCTAAAAAAAAACACCCTTTATAACAAACCGCTAGTATTCAGCGATAAATTTTGCTGATACCATTTTGATAAAGTGTCAAAGTTTTCGGTGGTTTACCTATACTATTGGTTAAAATGTTATATTCTTGGCTTGGGTGAATCAAACATTTTTTTTTTTTGCAGCGTGTCGAAGTAAATGCTCTCAAAGAAATGTATTAAACAATATATTACTTTGGTGAATAAGCATAAGTTTCTAATGTCCATACAATTCTTTTTACCAAAGCCGAGAGGTGATTTAACTATTTCTTTTTTTCTCGGTGTAGTTGCTGTAAACAATGTTTATTGTATCTTTGTATCAGCATAAAATATGTTTGTAACTTGGCTTATAAAACGCAATATGTATATGCGGCGAATTTTATCTTGTTGCGTTCTAGTGTAGCAACTCGGCAATAATGTTGTTAATGTTGGCTACAGAATGAGTGCATAAAATCTTTAGAAACAAAATTTGCATGAATTAAACAGGAATAGCTTCTCACGACAATATATTCAACGATGTCTATTGATAGTTCAACAATGTGTAAGATGAGGTTTATTGGCAACAATGTTTATTAATTTTGTGTACACAATTTGCGAGTAGTGCTATTAAAACATATTATGTATTTGCAGAGAATTTGTTTTGTTGCGCTCTATGTAGCTTATAATCAGTGCTGCCGCTACTACTTCAATCGAAGTATTTTGCTTCATTTTCACAAAATTTACTTCGTCACTCCTTCTTCCAAAAATCTGCTTCACTTTTTGTTCTGCTTCAAATTTTAAAATTGTTTCCCTATATTACCTAATTGTTTTTCCTATTCCCTTAATTACGATGAAAATAGTGGTTTTAATCACTGAACATATGCAAACGCTATTTTTCATCGCTGGAATGGCAAACCTTTATTTTTGCTTTGTAAAAGTGTCATTGCGTGAACTGTCAAATTGTTGTTCATTGAAGATATTAATGAAGAATGGAGACTTTTATTATTACATGCATTTTCCGAGGAAGAGATGACTCTTGAAATGTTTTGGCAAAATGTTTTTAAAGTAAAAAATAGGTTAGGAGAGCACATGTATCCACATTTGCGGTAATTTATAAGTTCTTTACTTTGCTTGCCTCATAGCAGTGCTTCCACGGAGCGTGTATTCTCCCAAATGAAATTAAATAAAACGGCTATCCGAAATTGTCTTAACGTAGAAACAGTGAGTTCTATACTTCTAATTAAAGAAATAATATCAGAAGTTGAATTTTAAAACTGGGTTCCACCCAAAGAAATCATAAATAAATACCCAAAAATTAAGACCAATTAAAATTTAAAATTATTTTAACATATTTGTATACATATATGTACTTATCATAGTAACGAAATGTGATTTATATTATTATTTGTATGTTTATTTTATTATACATATGTATCTATATTTAAAATGAAATGTAATTTTTTTTGTTTTTCTTATTAAATAAAATTAATTATATTGTTTTGTTTTCAAAAATGTATACTACTTCAATTTTATTCAATCTACTCCACTTTTTTCCAAAATCTACTTCACTAAATTTTTCTCTAGCGGCAGCACTGCTTATAATGTAGTTCGGCAATAATGTTGATATTTATGCAAGAGAATGAGAGCATCAAATGTTTAGGAATAAATGTTGATACTGGTGCAAGAGGATGAGAGCAAATGTTTAGGATATGTTGAGTGGATTCAACTATTGGCGAGAGAATGAGAACATAAATGTATAGAAATAAATGTTGAACATCAACATGAATCGATGCTTATAACCATGAATTCGGAACGATAAGAAAAAAAACATCAACATGTAAGTTAATGTCACATGCTAATACTCCCACACATTAACAGTCAACAATAGTGACAGCGACAGACAACATTAGCCAACCTGTAACATGAGCGCTGCATGCTAAAACAACCACGTATTAACAGTCAACAGTAGCGGTAGCGACAGACAACAATAGCCAACAGTAACATGAGCGCTGTACGTGACAATTTAACCACCAGCTGCTCGCGAAATAATTCAGACCATGCAACAGTGAGAAATGCAGAACGATGCATTTTCTCAGGATCTAGAGCTCACCAACTTATTCCTAGAATTCTATGTTCTTAATATTAATCTTCTTCTTATTATTATTATTCTTCTTCCTCTTCTTATGATAAAATTAGTTCTGTTATTGCTAGTAAAAGTTCATTGTTTCAGTTCCGAATTTCATGTTGTTATAAACAGTTGAGCATAGCTCAAATAAATTACATACTAATAAAGAACTCCAGATCTTCGTTTTTACTGGGAAAACCCGATCTGTTAACTGGCGCCCAACGTGATTGAATCTTACAAATCAAACAAGTAAATGCGAGAGACATTGAAAAGTGATTAAATAAAATAAATTCAAAAGCACTAAAAGTTCTTCAAAAAAGTTTTAAAAAATATTAACTTTACAAATCAAACAAGTAAATGCGAGAGACATTGAAAAGTGATTAAATAAAATAAATTCAAAAGCACTAAAAGTTCTTCAAAAAAGTTTTAAAAAAATATTAACTTTATGAATCAAACAAGTAAATGCGAGAGACATTGAAAAGTAACTTAAAATAAATGCAAGAAGCATTAAAATTTTTAAAGTGTTTAAGAAAAATTAAGCAAGTAAACATCTACTAAAATCAGAAGAAAACCAATTCATTACATCTTACAAACGGAAAAGGCGAAGCAACCAAGGAAACGAACTAACCAGAAAAAGCAACATCCCAAAGCAGCAGAGAACCAATCTTTTGTAAACATTCCTGTATTCAAAATTTATTAAGATGAATATAATAATTTTTATGTAAGTACGGATCAGAGTCTTCATATATAAAAATATATAATAAATAAACAAGAAATTTTTGTGTGAAAGTGATTGATTTCAAGTATTTAAAGTCTCCGGTTTATTTTATTTGGGTGATTATTGCAAAAAAAAATATCAGTGTGAGATTTTTGTTTTCTAACTTTCATTGAATCTTTGTTATAAATAGTTAATGTTTGTTTGGTTGTTTGTTAACAGTTAATTTTCTGTTTCGAAATTTTTTGTTTTCCTCTTCTCCCTTTCGTCTCAATTAAATTTAAAAAAAAAAAATGGAAGTAACTAGAGAACAGGTACTTACCATAGTTAATGCAGCTGTGGAGGCATTGAATGGTCGCCTTACAGCACAGCTGGAAGGCATTACAAACGCTATTAGCCAATTAAGCTTACCAAGTGTGGAGTCATATGCTCCAGTTACTATTATACCAAATGTACAAAACATAAGTGCAACTTTAGATCTTATTAAATCTATACCAGAATTTAACGGAAATGCTTCAGCATATCCAGCTTGGCGAGAAGCAGCGCATTTCGCCATGAATTATTATAAGGAAGGTTCGGAACACTACTATATAGCAATGGGAATATTTAGAAACAAAATTACCGGTTCTGCTAACGCAACGCTTTCCTCCTTTAATACAGTTCTTAGTTTTAAGGCCATAATTGCAAGGCTAGATCAATGTTACTCGGACAGAAGACCAATCCATGTTCTGGAAAACGAACTAAGCATTCTTCGCCAAGGCAACCGTTCTCTTATTGACTATTATGACAACGTGGACAAGCAACTGACTTTAATACTGGACAAAAATAAGATGACACATAGTAATAACGAAGACGTAGTTACTGTACTTAATGAACGCGCACGAGAAAACGCCCTTCGAGTTTTTATCTCTGGTTTGCGGCGACCATTGTGCGATATTTTGTTTTCAGCAAAGCCAGCTGATCTACCTTCGGCTTTGGCAACCGCTCAAGAGTTGGAAACAAATCAAAGAAGACATGATTTTGCCAAAATATTTGCTGTGGGCAATTTAATCAAAAGTAACAGACCACAACAACAATTACTACCTCCAAAAAACCTTAATTACAACTCTCACCCATCTTATAGACCAAAGCAGTCAGGGGATAAACCTATACCAATGGAAATTGACCCAGGCTCGTCTGGTTTCAGAAAAAATAACAATAATTCAAGCAACAGGCTGCCACAGCAACAACAATACCAACAACAATATCAATCGCAACAGTACGATTCCCATAATCGCGCTGTTAAGCGAGAACGAGAACAAATTTCCTCCGGACGCACTAATACGATGCAACAAAAAATGCAAAATCAATTGCATGCTGGGAGAGCCTTTGAATGACCCTGATGTTGAAGATTCTGTTTATGACGAGGAAAATGTAGGAAGTGTCTATGAAAATGACGAACAGACTGAAACCGAAGAAATTAATTTTTTAGGCTAACGTCGCTCTTGCCTTTCATAACAAAAAAAAACAAAAACGGTCAAGAGCTTCGTATTCTAATAGATACCGGGGCATCCAAGAATTACATTAAGCCACATAGTTTTTTAAGCAATATTAAAGCAGTCGTGAAACCTTTTAAAGTAAGCTCCATTAATGGAACGAACATTATAGAACAGGAATGTAAAGTAAACATTTTGAACCAAACAGCAACCTTTTATCTATTACCCGCTCTTAAAAATTTCGACGGTATTGTAGGTTACGATTTTCTCAGAAACATCGAGGCCTTAATAGACGTAAAAAAAGGTATTCTTTACCACAAAACTGGCAAAGAATTTTTGTCGCATCAAAACTATCAAGAAATTAACTCAATTGACCTAAATTTCAATTTAGTTCCACCACATCTGCTCAATCGTCTTCAATCTATAATTTCATTAAATGCAAATGCCTTTGCAGACCCCGATAGAGCTCTACTTTATAACACTGCGGTGCAAGCTTCCATCAAAACCAAAACAGAAAACCCAATTTACACAAGAGGTTACCCTTACCCAATTTCAGCAGCAGAATTTGTCAATGAGGAAATAAAATCTTTACTGCGCGATGGTATAATCCAAAAATCAAACTATCCATTCAACTCCCCTATACACGTAGTTAACAAAAAGGGAACTGACATAAACGGTAAGCAAAAATTACGAATGGTAATTGACTTCCGAAAAATTAACGAATGCACGATCTCCGACAAATACCCCATACCAGATACATCTGTAATACTAGCTAATCTAGGCAAATCGAAATTTTTTACCACCCTTGATTTGAAATCTGGTTTCCATCAAATCATCCTTGCCCAAGCCGATAGACAAAAAACGGCCTTCAATGTTAATAACGGCAAATACGAATTTTGTCGCTTGCCTTTTGGACTGAAAAATGCACCTAGCATTTTTCAACGGGCAATAGACGATATCCTAAGGGAAGACATAGGAAAGATATGTCATGTTTACATTGACGACATCATAATTTACTCCCCAGATGAAAATGCACACTTACAGCACATAAATAAAATACTTCAGAAACTCGAAAAAGCAGGAATGAGAGTCTCACCCGAAAAATCCAAATTTTTTCAAACAGAAGTAGAATTTCTTGGATTTCTTGTCTCCGAAAACGGTATAAAAACATGCCCCGATAAGGTTCACGCTATCCTTAACTACGAAAAACCCAAAACATTAAAATCACTGCGTTCATTCCTTGGGTTATCAGGGTATTACAGACGATTTATTAGGGACTATGCTCAAATAGCAAAGCCTCTTACAAGGTACCTCCGCGGTGAAAATGGTCATATTGGAACCAAACACTCGAAACACAAAAAACTAGAATTTAACGAAGAAGCATGTCTTGCCTTTGAAAAATTAAAAAATATCCTGGCCTCTGAAGATGTTCTTTTAGCACACCCAGACTATACTAAGCCATTCGAACTAACAACAGACGCTTCAAGTGTAGCATTGGGAGCAGTGCTGTCACAAGAGGGTAGACCCATTACAATGATTTCACGCACACTTGCGAAAGCAGAAGAAAACTACGCAACTAATGAGTGGGAGTTATTAGCTATAGTATGGGCTCTACAGGCTTTAAGGCATTATCTGTATGGAATAACAAATATTCATATTTTTACCGACCACCAACCACTGACTTTCGCGATTTCCGATCGCAACCCAAATTCCAAAATTAAAAGATGGCGCGCGCTTATTGAAGAATTCGCACCCACCTTCCACTACAAACCAGGAAAAGAAAACAAGGTCGCTGATGCTTTGAGCAGGCAATACCTTAACGCAATGACGAACATCTCGGTCGACACAACAGTACACAGTGAACTTTCTTCGTCGCAAGTTATCAAGACAATTAAATTCCCAATAAACCAGTTTAAAAACCAGTTTATCCTATCTCGAACAACCCACAGCTTTAAAGGTACAAAAATAATATTTCAAAAATTTATCCGACACACCATGAATTTTGCCACTACTGACACATTAATAAAATACCTAACGGACACCATCAACCCTAATACCATTAACGCCATTCATTGTGATTTACAAACTTTGGCATTCATCCAAGACAAATTAGTGACAGCATTTCCTTCGGTGAAGTTTATCCATACGGAGCGTCTAGTTATCGATATTATAAATAAAGATGACCAATTAGAAACAGCAATTACAGAGCATAATCGCGCGCACAGATCGTTACAAGAGAACTTCCAGCAAATAATTAGTGAATATTATTTCCCGGGGATAAAAAAAATGCTTAAAGGCATCATTGCAAACTGTAAAATTTGCTTGGAAAATAAGTACCAACGGAAACCCCAAAACATAGCAATCGCAGAAACTCCCATTCCGAATTTTCCAGGAGAAATTTTACATATAGACATTTTCATTACAGGTAAACATCATTTCTTAACTTGTGTGGACAAGTTCTCGAAATTTACTGTGGCAATACCCATTACCTCTCGATCCTCTTTAGATATCAAAGCAGCTCTTTTCCAAATTCTTTTGAATTTTAAAAATACAAGACTTCTAGTTTCGGATAACGAAAAAGCATTTCAATCTAACATTATATCCACATTTCTTAGAGATCACTTCAACATAGAACAGTATTTCGTGGCCCCAATGCACAGCAAGAGCAATGGACAAGTTGAAAGAATACACTCAACGCTGCTAGAAATAGCCCGTTGCCTTAAATCGCAGTATGACGTAACAGATACAATGGAATTAATTCTATTAGCAACGCTTAAATATAACAACACTATCCATTCCGTTACAGGCAAAAAACCCATAGATATACTCCACAGTTATTCGGAAGACGAACTAAAAATAATACAGAATAAATTAATTACGGCTCAGCAAAAAACAGTACGTAGATCTAACGACAAAAGTATTAATAAAACCTACCAACCTGGAGATAAAGTTTTTATTCGCAGAAATAGACGATTAGGAAACAAATTTGACAAAGTTTTTGTAGAAGGCATTATACAAGAAGATTTGGGTACAACAGTACTAATCAATGGGAAAAGGGTGCACAAAAATAATTTAAGATAACATTTTGTTGTTTTTTTTTTTTTTTTCTTTCTTCACTCTTCTCTTTTCTAAATATTTTTTTTTTTCTCTTTTTCTCTCTTTTTCTTTTTCTTTTTCTTTCTAGGGTTATACATCTATTCCCACTGACTGCAACCCGAATTACTGACTACTCATCTGCACATTTTATAGCACTCACTAAGGGAAAAGTAGCAGTGTTTGACGAATACACTTACCTTATTCATGAGACAAACCTGACGGACTATCAGCAGATTATTACACAAATAGAGGACACACTGACACAAGTCGGAAACAATTCGCAATATCTGCAAACTATAGACTCACAATTACAAGAAATAGATCGAATAATAATTGCAATTCGTGTAAATAGAAGATTTGCTAGGTCAATAGACTTCTTAGGCTCAGCACTTAAGTTCATAGCCGGTACTCCTGACCATGAGGATTGGGAATTGCTAGTTACGAAACAGAGAATTTTGATAGAAAACAGCAACAGACAAACAAGAATTAATTCGATAGTACAAGACAAAATCAATGAATTGACTGGGAGAATTAATATCCTCCAAAAGGGGCATATAACTAACGAAGTTCTTCGAAACAGAGAAGAGTTATTGTTGGAATTCATCGCAAACCGAAATATAGCCATCATTAATCACTTAAACAATGTTGTCTTGTCCATAGTTCTTGCAAGAGATAACATAATTAATCCGCTCATATTAGACAATATTGAAATCAACCATTTAACCGACTCTGAAACCGTACCTCTTAGTATTAGTAATATTTTAAGTGTTACTACTGTAAAAGTATTACAAAACAATGAACTTATTATTTATATTGTGAAAACTCCTAAGCTTATCCAATTTTGTGACTTTATAAAAATTTTTCCTGTAAGTCATGATAGAACTATTGTTAAATTAGATATTAATGAAGCAGCTAATTGTTATGGCGTAACTCGACCAGTTGAAAATTGCACCGATATATCAGTCGCCCAAATTTGCCAACCGACAACATCACCATGTTTGCAGCAACTATTGAATAACAACTCGGCAGCATGCCCAACAGAGACCGCATATCACTTACCATTAATCCAAGAAATCGATGAAGGAATCATTATCTTGAATGAAGTCGTTAATACTACCATCACTGATCAGCAAAATTTAACGATTTCGGGAACATTCCTATTGACGTTTACTTCAGCATCCGTACAAATTAACGGATCAACCTTCACAACTAAACTGAATTCTACATTTTCACAACCACATCCTCCAAAAACCATGGACATGAAGTTTCTACAGCACGAATTGAAGTTATCCTTGCCGTATCTTCACAAAATTCATTTAGATAACACAAACCACATCGCATCAATTAATGAAGACGTACAATCGCACAAAACATATTGGTTAATAATGATCTTTGTGACGACCATTGGTATAATCAGCATACTAGTAACTTTTCTCGTTAAACAATACAGGAAGAGGAAATTATCAGCAAACGCAGAGCAGGACCTTAGGGAAATTCTAAACAGAATCAGTGATCAAAACAGGGACGTTTTGAATTTAACAGAGGGAGGAGTTAATGTCACATGCTAATACTCCCACACATTAACAGTCAACAATAGTGACAGCGACAGACAACATTAGCCAACCTGTAACATGAGCGCTGCATGCTAAAACAACCACGTATTAACAGTCAACAGTAGCGGTAGCGACAGACAACAATAGCCAACAGTAACATGAGCGCTGTACGTGACAATTTAACCACCAGCTGCTCGCGAAATAATTCAGACCATGCAACAGTGAGAAATGCAGAACGATGCATTTTCTCAGGATCTAGAGCTCACCAACTTATTCCTAGAAGTCTATGTTCTTAATATTAATCTTCTTCTTATTATTATTATTCTTCTTCCTCTTCTTATGATAAAATTAGTTCTGTTATTGCTAGTAAAAGTTCATTGTTTCAGTTCCGAATTTCATGTTGTTATAAACAGTTGAGCATAGCTCAAATAAATTACATACTAATAAAGAACTCCAGATCTTCGTTTTTACTGGGAAAACCCGATCTGTTAACTTGTATTTACATAATGGCGGATTCACTGCTCAGTGATCACCTTCAGCAAGTTTGTTGTGAGCGCTCACTAACATCTAACTGCCTGAACAGAATCAAAAATCGTTGCGACCAACGATCCTCTCTGGTCGTCGAACGCAGAGAATGTGTCCAGAATGATGCGATTGCGATTAACGATTCAAGGTTGCTTTTATTTAGTATTTTTTTATTTATTTTTTCTATTTCATTTCAATGTGTTGGTCTCTTCAATTGTGTGAATACAACACACACAAACAAGAAATGTCAGAAGATAACAAAAAACTAAGCAAATTTCATGAAACACAGCCAATTCTTAGCAGAAATATGGCAACACTAATGGCACTCAGAGAGAGAATCGTCGGTCGCAAGAGAAGAAAGAGAATAGATTCTAATTGTGCGATTTATCGTTGCGGAAAAAGAGCTGCGTTTTTTTTTTACATTTTGCATGTATTTTCCAACAACAAAGATCGGCGGCCGCAACGATTTTTGATTCTGTTCAGGCTCTTAAACATTCAGAAAAATTTGTTTTTCTTTGTCATATTTGCTATACACAAACAAAACAATTTAATATTGCCAGACACAATGCTTCTTTATTTTGAAGCTTCAAAAATAAAATATGTCAATTTCAACTCAAGAAACTCCATTCTGGAAATTCCGCTCAAAAACATTCAGATAGAAGTTAAAATAAAGTTAATCAAGTCAAGAGCGCGCAGCAAGTTTCTGTTACTCTCTCATTTAGTGTGGAGAGAGGTAGAGAGCAAAAACTTCATATAAAAAAACTTGCAAAACATACTGAAGGTGATCAGTGAATCCGCCTTAAGCGAAGTTGCTATGCATAGATATGTATGTATTTATGTAGCTACTATTTAAGAAAAAATTTGCGCAATTAGATTTTTTCGCTTAGATTTTGAGAGCGAAGCACTTTTATATGTCAGTATGTACTTGTAATATGTATGTGGAAAATTGGAAGGTAAGACACACACCCGCACAAAATAATAAATGAATTTTGTAAAATTCGTAAATTTTGTTTCACTTATTTGTATAAACATGTACCATCTATTTTTTTTTATGATGAATTTCGCGTGAATACCATATCATCATATCATATCATATATCACATATATCACATATATGTATATATGGTACGTGCTTTTAACCGTTTTTTTTTTACACTTTCCCGTAAATTTTTACGATAACTGTATGTATATATAAAAAAAAAAATAAATAAATAACTGGTCATTTCAGCCCTTGAAAGGACTTTGACCTAGCTTCTTATGATCAATTGTGTTGTGCGTGTTATTAAGTTTGTACACAATTGACCGAGAACTGGACCTACAGGCTTAACGCCGACTCCGAACGGCGATGAACGAAATGTTCTTATTCTCAAGAAGCTTTACATGGCATTTTTATTACTCTCTGAGGTTTGCCATTGTCTGCAGAGAGGTGGCGGCCGTACAGAAAAATTATTTTAATTCAAATAATTTTCTGTCGCTGCTGGGGTTCGAACCTGGGTCTCCAGGTTCGTTGACATAGCGGCCACGCACTTTAACCAACTACGCCACGGACGCCACCGTGGCCATATATAAATATATTTTATTTTAACACGGGTTTTTAAACTTTTTGATTTTTTGCTTTTTCTTACAAAATTTTCCACGCTTTGTACCACTGTCGTTATATTATTTGCACCATAGACTAAATCGAAATAATAAATCAAAAGACAAACGCACCTGTTATGCAGGTCTCTTCTTGAGTGTTGAAATAATTGGAATTTCTTGATGAAATGAATTATTTGGATGGAATGGATTAAATGCTTCCTTGCTTTGGAATTTTCGTCTTGAATTTTTCTGGATACTGAAATCCGGCTCGAAGGACCAAATGTTGAACTCGATGTTTATTTTTCCAGAAAAACTCAATTCAATGATAAATCATGGAATAAAAAAGAGGAAGGAATTAGGAATAAAATAAAGTTTCTTTATTTTTTAATTTTTGATGGGCTTACCTTTGCTAGTGTTGCTAGTGCCGGTTGACTTAGAAGAGTGGGTGTCTTAGAAGTGTGAGAACCGCCCAGAAACACTAGCGAGGGTACCTAGTAGTGTCCGACCGAATGTGGAATTTTGGCCGAAGTCGAAGCCGAAGCCGAAAATTTTTTTCAAGAACAAAAAATTATAAAATTTAGTACTGACTAATTTTTACTTTTAATATAAATATTACGTTATTTCAATAAGAAAAAAATACGATAAATATTAAGTTCGAGTTAAACGCATTCGTTTTTCAGCCTGATTTCTGTCAGCATTGCATTTCTGTAGCTTTTACGATTAGATATAAAATTGATAAAATTTCTTTCATGTCATTTTGCTGAATTATAATATTTCTTTAATTGATTTAGTAACGTCAGGATGACATAGAAGATACTTAAATCGATTTTCGATCTAGTCGAAAAAAGCTACAGAAATTCAATAATGACTGAAATCTCGCAGTAAATTTCTAGCGTAACTCGGTTTTTTTTTTTTTTTTGGTATCATGTATGATCAATCGAATGCAAGACAGACGGTCGGGTAACAACATGCACGATCTTATCAACCCATGTCGGTCGGACCATGATACATGATTACAAGGTAGGGTCATATTGGAGAGCAGGGTGAGTTAGTTGTCAAAATCAGCTGGTAATTTTTAGTTTTACATATAGTTTTTGCTTTTTTCGTTTGACGTTTGTAGCTTCTACAGCTTTGTTGTTACAAAATTGGTCATTTCAGCAGCCATCTTAAAATGAGCTTACCTTGTAATTGTATCATGGATAGGACTCACTGCATTTAACATTTGAATAAAGTTTTCAACGAGCGAAAACCAACTTATGGAAGAACAGAAGAAAGATAAAAACAAAACCAACAAGTGTTTCAAGTATGGAATTTCGAATGGAATTCATCGAATTATACTGAAATTTTGCTAAAGAATTAAAAAAATATTTTTAGTTATTACTTACTTACTTATCTGGCGCTAACAACCGTAGGTCCGTTTTGGCCTCGTATAAGAAATTGCGCCAGCCATTTCTGTTTTGCGCTTGCTGGCTCCAGTTGGAAACATCAAGCTTGGTCAGGTTATCCATCACCTGATCCTTCCAACGAAGATGTGGGCGTCCTCTTCTGCGTTGACCACCACCGGGCACCGAATCGAATATTTTTTCGCTGGAGCGTCGTTTTCCATTCGCTCAACATGACCTAGCCAGCGGAGCCGCTCGATTTTAATGCGCTTTTCTATGACGATGTCAGCGTACAGCTCATACAGCTCGTGGTTCCATCGAATTCGGTACTCGCCATTGACGCAGATTGGACCGAAGATTTTACGAAGGATCTTTCTCTCGAAGGCTCCCAAAGTCTTTTCATCAGAACTGCTCAACGTCCAGGTTTGTGCTGCATATAATAGGACGTGCATGATTAGTGACTAATAGAGCGTGAGTTTTGTTCGCCGAGAAAGGGCTCTGCTTCTCAATTGCCTACTCAGCCCAAAGTAACACCTGTTGGCAAGAGTTATCCTTCGTTTTATCTCAATACTGACATCGTTGAAAGAGTTAATGCTGGATCCCAGGTAGACGAAGTCTTTAACAACCTCGAAGGAGATGTTATCAACAGTGACTTGGTTTCCAAGACGCTGGGACTGTTTATTTGTTGACACTAGGTATTTCGTCTTATATGCATTCACTGCAAGACCCATGCGACTCGACTCTTTCGCTAATCTGGAGAATGCTGCACTGACTTCGCGCGTATTATGGCCAATAATATCGATACCATCAGCATACGCCAGCAGCATAATACTTTTGGAGAATATAGTGCCACTACGTCTCAAATCAGTAGCTCGGATGATGTTCTCCATCATTAGGTTGAAAAAGTCGCACGAGAAGGAATCACCTTGTCTGAAACCTCGTTTGGTATCGAATGGAGGAGTGAGATCCTTCCCGATCTTAACTGTGCTGCTAGTGTTGCTCAGTTTCATTCTGCAAAGACGGATTAGCTTTGCAGGAATACCAAATTCAGACATGGTGGAGTATAGATGATTCCTTATTGGACTGTCGAAGGCGGCTTTATAATCGACAAAAAGATGGTGTGTGTCGATTTGTTTTGCTAGGGTCTTCTCCAAGATTTGTCGTAGTTATTACAAAGTAAAAATATTCGGCCAAAATATCCTGCTACTTAGGCCGACGCCGAAGACGAAGCCGAAAGTTAAAAAATTGGCCGAATATGCCGAATACCGAAGCCGAATATTCGGTCGGACACTAGTACCTAGCAATCTAACTTAGCTTAAAGTACATAAGGCTTAAAGATAAATGTGGCACCTAATCCGGCAAGAAGGGTTACCATCAATACCGGAAAAATACTTAAGTAGTAATAGTAAAAATACTAAAATATATATAATGTAATATTTATGTTTTGACATAAACACCCGTATTATAAAAGTATTTATTACCAGCTTTAGCCCACGATTACTTTTCCTATTGTGATATTTTTTTTATGAAATTGTTAAATTTCATGTTAGGAAGTAATTTTGTTTTTAATATCAGTATGACCACCTATCTCAATTCAATAAAAGCATCCTTGGTTGTGATTTAATAAACTACCTAAGTTTCGGCACTGTATTTTCCTTTACAAGCTGATACATTCAAAAACACTATCTTATCTATATGTGAAATTACAGTTTAGTAAACTAGAAAGAAGTCGTATGCTTATTATCCCTAAATTTAACATTTTGAATTCCTTTAGATTATTCTTCGTCAATGCCATATGGTTGTGGAATAGTCTACCAAGTCATCTTAACTCTATTGATGGAGTCAGAATGTTTAGACAATTTTTTCCTAGTTTTCAAGATAATTTAATTTGTAACCATTTTTTTCATCTATTTCTAGCTTCCCACTGTCCACTATATTTTCTTCCTATCCTGTATTTTCTTTCTCTTAATTTTTTCCTTTGCTTTTTTCTACCATATTTATACTTATTAAATATTTATTTGCTTAAGTGTATTTCAGTTTTATTTTTTAGCCTAATATTCATTAAAATATGTTGCACTGGTATGTAGTAACGCTTATTTTTGTTATCCTACCAATTGTGTTTTATTAAAAAAGAACCTTTTTCTTATTATACAAACAATGTTATAACCAATAAATATGAAATATGAAATATGATACTTTCTCGCTATTTTATTACGGCTGACCGACACTATAGAACACTTGCAACTCCAAAATTTGAAGATTCTTATAAAAGAACATAATTTAGATTCTATCTAAGAAACCATTTGATCGCCTACAACCATTTGATCGCCTGAAAATGTTAAGTAAGCAAAGAAACTATTCGACTCTGTGATACGAAAAAAGTAGTCTGTGTCGAATGAAACGTCGAATGTTATTAAATTAAGTAATGTAATCTTACTATTATATTATATAAAAATGAAACTTGAAATATTGCCTTTTTGGCGTTGATGAAAGTAAACTCAAGAACGGCTGAACGGATTTAAATGAAATTTTCACTATTCAAATCGCAATTAATTGTAGATTAACACCGTATACTTAAAATTTTAAATTATTTCAAAGCTTAGAAGTTATTGGCTAAGAAACTGGCGAAATTTTGCATTATTAGAAAAAGTTGGCGCCTTTTTCCATTTTCTGCTTAAACCGTAAAAGATAAATGAATATGATATATGGACAAATGAATGATCTTGCCGATTCCAACAAAAAAGTCGATGGTGACGTGCATCTAAGATCAATAGTTTGGTCGTAAAATTAATATTTTATTGAAAAATTAAATCATTTTGTTGCAAGCATTGATTTGTTGATTGGCTTCGGCGCTATCATTGCTTGCAGCTAGCAGAGTGTTGCTTTGGTTTCGCTACAAAATGTTCAATGCTCAGAAAAGAGATTCTCTGCATGGAAGCAGAGATAAGCTATCTCTTTGTTCACGAGCAGCAGAATGCGAGCAACAGTTAAAATTTAAAGCATTTTCTCCAAGCGCGTCGTTTGTTGCTGCTGCTTCAAAGTTTCATTATTCAGAGAGAGTTTTTATATTCAAAATGTTGAATAGCTGCGTGCAGAATTCTTAAGCTGCAAAATAGAAGTGCATGAAATTTATGGTAAAAATTTAAGCTTAAATTGAAACGCCGTGCGATGCAAATTACATCGCTTTGAAGATGCGCATTGGTATGGGTTGAATGGCTTTTTTAGCATGTTTTTACGGCATTACATAGCGTTAGTGTATAATTTCGTCACTGAAATAAGACCTATGAAAATATTTTAACTTAATTTTATTTTATTTATTAAAAGTGATAAGAAGTATTTTTAATTCATTCCATAAACATAAATTTACATTTGAAAAGGTAAGGACTTATTAAAACCAATATCTTTCCAAAACAATTCACGTGATCGAATACGAGTTTTATATAATTGAGCTACAAATTGTGTTAATTAGCCGAAGTGCATTGCGTAAAATGTATTTTCATACCATTTAATAATATGGTTAAATAAGTAGGGGATTTTCTCCGGTTATGAGCCATGTTTAATATTAAACGAAAGTTAATATTTTAAGCTTACTTTTCCCCAAAGAGACCCTATCGCTTTAGTTACAAGCAAAAAAATTATGAATATTTGTCAAAATTTGAAAATATTGTGTAAAACCTTATTTTTTGCTTAAAAGAATTTGATCCTGGTTATGAACTACCCCAGAAAATCAGTTGGAAATCAAAAAACTTGATGTGAGATCGACACAAATGTAGAGACTATGAATGAATTTTATTTTTTTATTAAAAAAGGAACATTTCAAAGCAATCTAGAATAATAAAGAAAAACTATTGAAGCGCAATGCTTGCAGGTGTACAAGCTAGCACGTGCATCAACAGATTTGGAAAGTTAGTAGCTAAAAATAACTAAAATGTATAAATAAACAAATAATTAACTAAAAACATTGCAATTTAATTTAATGACAATGCTTCATAAAAAATACTAAATATCAAATTTTGTAAGCTGGCTCACAGCCGGGTACTGGAGTGGCCTGAGTAGCAATTTGTACATGACATTGCATTATTTTATGATATCTTATTCGTTCTTATCAGTTAATAATGGCTGTGTTCGAAAATGTAAAAAAATGCGCAAGATGCTTTTACAGTGGAAGCATTACGTTCTGAAATGCAAATCTGACAGCACTGCGTACGTCATGTGTTTTGTTATGTCAATTATACATCAGCAGTTGCGCATTTATTGCATCATTTTTTATTACACTGCGTACGCTTGCATTGTTTCGCGTTGCACTGTTGCAGGTTGCGCATTTTCTGCATTTCCGAAAACAGCCAATATTGTCCTACAAGTCCCAATCTATATTTTAAGCAACAATACTGATGTTTTTTAGCGAGTCATATCCAAGTCTGCCGCTTTGAAAAAAAATTCAATATTACTTTCAATACCGTTTTTTTACAAGATATTTTGCTTTATATCAAACGACAGTCTATCCAGCGCGATGAAAAAACAAAAGTGACCTTATGAAAAGCGTTACCATTGACAGTACTAATCAGGGACCGTAACTGTTATGACTTTTTTCAAAAAAGTCAATTAATAATAGTTATTTTTTGACCGATTTTTTTTTTTGGTCAAAAATAAAAGTTAAAAAATTACTTTTATTTTTCCGGTCAAATATATAGTTAAAATTTGACTTTTACTTTTTCGGTCAAAAATAACAGTTAAAATTTGACATTTATTTTCGAGTCAAATTCTCTGATGTGTAGTGATTCGACAAACAACAGTGACAGGGAACGCAATAAATTAACAGAGAAACGAAGGTAAGACAGAGTAGAATGAATAGAATGTATAGATTTGTTATGATTTTCACTCTTAACAGAAAAATAAAAGTCAAATTTGAACTGTTATTTTTGACCGAAAAAGTAAAAGTCATAATTTGACTTTTATTCTTGAGTGAAAAAATTAAAGTCAAATTTTAACTGTTATTTTTGACCGAAAAAATAAAAGTCAAATTTCAACTTTTCTTTTTGACCAAACTGACTTTTGACTTTTTGAATTGAAATTTCGAAAATAACAGTTATTTTCGGTCCCTGGTACTAACAGTAGAGTTATCGTATCAACTTAATAAAAAAGGACAGTCTCACAACCGGGGATGGCTCACAACCGGAGACATTCCTCTACTCGGAAAAAGTGTAAACATTCAATTGATATAAAAGTTGAAGTTTGTTAATATTAAAATCATTATATACAGTGCTGCCGTATCTTAACCCTATCAGGTCACACGGGGTGGAATCAACCCCAGCACTTCTTTAAAGCAATAATATGTTATGCAATTAATATGACATGGAAAAATAAACCTATTAAAACAATAATTAGACAAATTTTTTACAAAAAATGCGTTACTTTATTTTAAGATACATCGCGGGCAAAGCCGTGGAGGGTTGCTAGTTATAAATAAAATTACCGTACAAATATTTAATATCCTTACTGAAGAGCATTTAAAAACTCTATTTTCTCAAACTGAGGATGTCTCATTAACGGCGATTTAACCTAAGCATTTTCTGAAACTAACCCTACGTCACAGCTTTCTTGTACCTACAGCTTTCTTAGGTGAAGACATGTCCAGAAGAAAGAAAACGTTTTTTATCCATATGCCTAATCTGTATAATCTGTCATCCTTTGTATTTGACTTTATGTAAAAAGTATTTATTTTGATATTCAAGAAATATGGGTTTGCCTAGCATAGTTTGTTTGCAAAATTCTTGTTTAAATATTTAACCAATTAAATTCTAATTTCCTTTTTTAGAGTGATACCCTGAGTTACTTCCTAGATGAAATAGACAGGCTTTCAACAATAGATTATTACCCAACTCACAGAGATATATTACATTGCCGAAAAGCTACCAAAGGTGTTTACGAGTTAACTGTGCAAATACAAGTAAGTTTTTTGAATGCCCAAAGGGATTAATTATCATTTTGTGAAAACAATATAAGGAAATTTTTTACGGTACCGATCAGTAACATTTATAATACACTAATTTTTTCCTGTCGCGCGTTGCTGCACCCAGCAACTATATCGGAACATAATAAGTGTATTTAAAACTTTTCTTAGACCTATTGTTTGACACCACTGTCATTTTGCACTGGCCGTTACAGTTTCCCAGTAACAGGACTTCACCAAATAGTAACTACATTTTGAGTTTGTATGTAAGTACTGATACTTTTACTTCCAAAGCAGTGATCTGCATCGGGTAGGTTTTTTGTGACTCTAAGTATATCCGAAAAAAATAAGTAGAAAAACCTACTAAATCCATATCGCACGAAACCCGACTTATACTCACTTCTACGAAGCTGCAATGCAGCGGCTCAAATGAATATGAGTATCCTAAATCATGCGTCGGATCGGGTAAAGTTCGGGTTTTTCGGTTCATTACTACTTATGGTTGTTGTCGTCTTGTTGATACTTATTCTACTTACCCATGATCGACTCATGATCGACGCAAATACTCAAATCACTCGGGTCATTCTGCCACTGATATAAAGCAGAGCGCAGCAGTGAGAATGAATGAGTTTTTTGTATTTGCTGTTTTTTTTTCCTGAGCACTTGTTAGAAACAGAAAAACACATGTTCGTCTTGTGTTGTTTTTTTCTTTTTGTTTATGCAGTGCTATGTGTTGTTTTTTGTTTTTAAGTTTATTTTTTAATGTTTATCATATCTATGGCGTTCAGACGTAATAAAAAAGTCAAAAGCGTTATTGTTCTTTTCTGTTCTTTCGAAAATGTAACAATAAAACACCAACAACAGATTTGCTGCAAAAAACTCAAACAAAATATGCGAGTGTTGGCTTTTACTTATTGTAACTTAGAGACGTTGGCAGAGAAAAAGCAGTACTCAGAGTACACTCAAAATATACTCGAAAATACTCAGATATAGCGCCTTTTCAAGACTCTAACTCGACGCCACGGTTGCCACTTTGGTACAATTGTACCAAAATTGGTACATTTATTTTCGCTTGATACATCGGTACATTTTTTTCTGATTTGGTACATTTTGTAAAAGCTTAAAAATTTCATAAAAATCGAAATTTGGTAGCACTGTTGGCGTAATGTTTAGTATTCAAAGTTATGTTCAGCGGAAACTTGCATGGCATAAAATTGTACCTTTATTCTGAAGGAAAGAAAGAGATAAAAGTACAAGATCATAATTATAAGGAAAATGAAAAACCTGGATTATTCCGCCAATTTTTATATAAATTATAAATTGTATTTTGCAATTGTTCAATTGTACGCTTCAAGTGTGTGCAGGTGGAAGGAAAAACGCTACTAATAGAAAGGTAGCCATAAACACTTAATATTCAATATCATATCAAATTTAATAATATTTTGCTAGCAGATTGTAATAAAAAAAACAAAATCTGATGCCAATGATTGCGTAGATCTAAGGGAAGAGTCCACTTCTGACTGCGAGAGTGAAGCTGAATACGGCAGGTATTCCTTTTATTTGTATTGAAAAATTTATAAAAAATTGTAAAATGTTATTTTCTAATGTTGATATTTCTTCCCAGTCAAAGACTGACTACAAAAGGAAGTTTCGTTCAGAATGGATGCAGCAATTTTTTTGGCTTTAAAACAAAAGTGAGAATGCATTTTGTATCGCCTGCGAGGAATCATTAGTGAACCACTTCTAACGGTTTTTCAATGAAAAAAAAAAGGAAACAAAAATGAGATCACGTTGGATGCATTCATGAAACCCGAAAAAACATCCTATAAAAAATATAAGTTAATGGCATCAGATACAATAATAAAAGACTGTTTTAAGAAATTTAATAAAGAAAGTTCTACACTACAATTTGGAATTGCTACAACATTTTTGTTTCAAGGCCAAATAAACTACTCTTTGGGCGAGATGTGAACAAATTTTGAAGAAGTTTAATTTTATGATAAAAACTATTGGCTTCAAGGGGGGTAAATTGAGGTAACAGGGCTTATCAGATGTATTAAACGTCCAAAAGCTCTGAGAAGAAAATGTGGTGCTAGTTAAGCCTTTTTAACGGTATATTATTTTTTGAAATCGGACAGAAAATGCATAAGTTATGGAAAAAATACCATTTTGGCAGTTTTTCCGGGGGTCCAAAAAAATGTTTTTTGTTTTTGGAGTTGTCTCGAGGTTATCTTTAAAATAAGGGGTGCATTTCAAACTCTCTTTTTTTGTATGGAGACCGACCCACTCTAATGTACACACACAAATATACTCCAATGAATTATTATAATAGATGTTATAAAACTGTTTTATAAAAAAAAAATGGTACATTTTATTCCTTTTTGGTACATGTTTACGGAAAATTTGGTACAAAAAAAAATAGGCGAGTGGCAACCGTGCTCGACGCACTCATTGAATACGAGTCTAAGTGCTTCGGGTCACGCCGCGCTCGGATATAAGTATGTACTTATACCCGACAACATGCTAATGAGTCGAATGTGTATAAGTATTTTACATATTTTATTGAGTACGGATAGGGAAGAGAACAATAAGTAACGCGAGTATGATTACAGTATCCGATTTCTATCGAATACTCATTGCAGTTCTCTGTTCCAAAGCTATTCGAAATTATAAATTTTTTATTGTATGAGCGGAGCCACCTCCCTTATACAATGACCATCCCAGTTTTCTAGTAGATGGACATTACTAAGTTTTAGTAAAGTTGCCGACAGTGAGCTATTAAATAAACTACCAAATTGTAGCTAAATGCGGCCAAAACCGTTAGAAATATAGCATTTTTATTGTTTTATAAATTCAGCTCTATCGGCACAGTAGTTTTGGAGTTTCTAGCCATCACACAGACAGCGTTTTGCTTTTTATAAATTGGCTTTAACTTTTGATTGGTAAAAGTTACTAAGATACTTTTTTTTAATAAATTATTTTTTTGCTAGTAAATTTATTTGAAGATTCAGATATCCAGAGTACACTGATGATGTGGAGGGAACAGTTATCTAGGCTTCTGAATGGTGACGACGACAACAATCCCGCCAATAGAGATGATATCCCGGAAACCACAATTGTGGACGACAGCGTTGAAGTTTCGCTGCCCGACCATAGTGAAGTCTTGAAAGCTATAGCTCGGTTTAAAAACAACAAAGCCGCAGGAGCCGATGGCTTACCTGCTGAGCTATTCAAGAATGGAGGCGAAGCTCCATTTGAATGCATTCATAAGCTTATATGCAGAATATGGTCGGAAGAATGCATTCCAAATGATTGGAACCTCAGTGTACTCTGCCCAATCCACAAGAAAGGCGATCCCACCATTTGCGGCAATTACCGTGGGATAAGCCTTCTTAACCCAGATAGCACCAGATATTGCTAAACTTAAGTCGTCATGGGTTTTGAATCACTTTTTATTGAAGAACTTTTTCATACAAACAATAGTTTTCTCGGAGTCGAAAGCTACATCAACAAGAAGAACCAATAATAAAACAAAAAAAAAAAAAGATACAGTATTCCGTGTATATTGTAAAGAAGTGAAACTTCTTCTTTGTATACACTCTTTTTCTTCTAGAATAAGAACGATTTTAGTGTAAAGGCTCGATTATGCAATCGTAAAGCTACACAACGTAACGTGGCGTAGAGTTATATCTAGAAAAGAGAGATCTTTTTTAAGCAAAAGAAATACAATAAAAAGTTTTTATATAAATATTCTGTTTATTAAATATTAATTGTCATGGACCTATGGCCGAAAAACAATTAATTCGATAACCAATTTGCGTCGTATTTTAATATAGATGTGAATAAACCAGTTGAGAAATATACGTGTTTAAGAAGCAGTCAATGCAAATGTGCTTATTGGAAAGCAGTAGGCAGGCTGGTCGCAGCAAAATACGTTACAAGCGAAATAATTATTGTATGTTTGTGTGTGCAATTTTCTTGTCGTTTAATTTATTTAGTTTCCAACATTCTGTGGCAGTGTACGCTGCTTCTGCTTGATGAATTCTGGTGTGAATCCGAAAGGAGAAAAATGTGAGAAAACTCAAAGCGTAGCTTTATAGAAAGTTTGAGAGTGAGAGTATGATCGTGAGAAAATCAAGTGTTGCATATTCTGCATATTAAGAGAATAATTTCTTAAAAATGGATTTTTTTTTTATTTTACATAACAACAATGAGCGATGTTTTTTTACCAATGGAGCTTCGGGTGCATTTATAAAATTGTTTTTCAAACAATTTTTTTGGCATTTTAATAAGGAGTTTCACAGGACAATGTCACAACAATAAATCTTCCTCAGCGGTACACTTCATCTTTACTTTCATTTTTATTTCTGCCTTAAAAACTAAAAATCAAAAATTACCGGTTATATTGTACTCAAAAACTATGGGACAAATTTTAGTTTTTATTTTTGCTTTCAATAAATTAAGCCTTATAAATACTTTTTTGTTCAAAACTTTAAATGTGAAAAGATAACTCAAAACTATTTTGCGCACTCAAACCGGTCTCTGCGTTAAATGCAAAGCATTGCAGATAAGTTAGAAAATGCCCCTTATATGAAATCACTAAGCAAGCAACATTGATTTGAGCGCAATGAAGATTTTCGCAATGATGCAGGCTCTCACTAGGGATGCCATGTAACAATTTTTTCAGAATACAACTTGATATAGTTTTAATTCCACATATGTACGTATTACTATTACTTATATTAAACATATTATACTAACTATTATTAATAATAATTCGATATAAAATTATATAACTACAATATGTATAAAATAGTTATCTATTGAAAGAACTTATTCCAACTTTTCTTGCGCACAGTGTCAAGTTGGCGTCATGGGCTACAGCATATGCTTCATGAATTTGGGTTTCTATATAATTTTATATCGCAATATTATGAATAATAATATAATATGTATTATATGAGCAAATTTTATAGAGGTTATATTAACATATTGAATTGAAGATATACCAACGTTAGTATTCTAAAAAAATATTGGCATGGCAGCCCTAGTATGAGAGTCTACTTTGCGAAAGTCATAATGCGCTCAGGGCAACTCTCTTATTAACTTCTGCTTCGCTGAATCTTTCTCTCTTCTACCCGAGTCATGGAAACCTCATATCTACCACACATAGAACACAATCAGCACACAATCTGCGGCTTTTGGATGTCCTAGGATGGAAGCTCTTCTTAAGTGCAGCTTTTTTAAAAACGTTTAAAACGTTTAAAAATCGTTTAAAACGTTTAAAAATCGTTTAAAAAGCGCTTCAACAAATAGTTAAAAAAGCTCTTTTATGTGTTAGCGGTGTGCTCTCCTTGGACTATACATAAAAACAAAGCGAGAAAATATTATTTTTTGTCACATGCGAGGATTGAACTCGGGCCGTTGGCATTACAGTCCAATGTTTTACCGCTCTGCTACTTTCCTATGTTATATGATTATTTTTGAACAAAATGTATATAAAAATATGAGCTCCACAACTCTAAATTTATTTTCCTGCTGGGCATCTACAGCAAAAGTAGTTTGATTAATTAGTATGTAGAGCATGTTTTTATATGAAGAGTTTAGCTTTGAAATCTTGAGTTCGCAGGTTCGATCCTCAGCGGTGACGAGGAAATTTTTTCAGTCTTTTATACAATGTATATCTCTCTCATGCTCTCTACTATAAAACATATCTTTCTTCTATATCGTGTAACGAAATGAAGTAAAGTGACCCTGAAATTTCACTCCTCAATATTGTCGTTCAAATTTCGAAGCGCCGCCTAAGAAGTTTCACTTCAAAATTTCTAAAATGAAAAATGCACCTGTATAACGGTTTTTTCTTCTCATTTAAATTGATGCTTTTGGTGGCCTTTTTAAAAGGACGTTTGCGCTAAGTGGGTTAATATCGCATATAAGGTCCTGTCGAGCGTATTATGTGAAAGACTGAAGCCCATCGTAAACTAGCTGATTGGACCTTATCAGTGTGGCTTCAGACCTGGCAAATCCACCATAGACCTGATATTTATCTTGGAGAAGACCCTAGAAAAACAAATCGACACACACCATCTTTTTGTCGATTATAAAGCCGCCTTCGACAGTCCAATAAGGAATCATCTATACTCCACCATGTCTGAATTTGGTATTCCTGCAAAGCTCATCCGTCTTTGCAGAATGACACTGAAGAGCACCAGCAGCACAGTTAAGATCGGGAACGATCTCACTCCTCCATTCGATACTAAAAGAGGTTTCAGACAAGGTGATTCCTTAGCGTGCGACTTTTTCAACCGAATGATGGAGAAGATCATCCGAGCTGCTGATTTGAGACGCAGTGGCATTATATTCTACAAAATTATTATGCTGCTGGCGTATGCTGATGATATCGATATCATTGGCCATAATACGCGCGAAGTCAGTGCAGCATTCTCCAGATTAGCGACGATGTTGAACTTTTGAACTCTTTCAACGATGTCACTATTGAGATAAAACGAAGGATAACTCTTGCCAACAGGTGTTTCTTTGGGCTGAGTAGGCAATTGAGAAGCAGAGCCCTCTCTCGACGAACAAAACTCACGCTCTATAAGTCACTAATCATGCCCGTCCTATTATATGCAGCACAAACCTGGACGTTGAGCAGTTCTGATGAAAAGACTTTGGGAGCCTTCGAGAAAAAGATCCATCGTAAAATCTTCGGTGCAATCTACGTCAATGGCGAGTACCGAATTCGATGGAATCTCGAGCTGTATGAGCTGTACGCTGACATCGACATAGTTAAGTGCATTAAAATCGAGAGGCTCCGCTGGCTAGGTCATGTTGAGCAAATGGAAAAGGACGCTCCAGTGAAAAAAATATCCGATTCGGTGCCCGGTGGCGGTCAACGCAGAAGAGGACGCCCACATCTTCGTTGGAAGGATCAGGTGTTGGATAACCTGACCACGCTTGGTGTTTCCAACTGGAGCCAGCAAGCGCAAGACAGAAATGGCTGGCAAAATTTTTTATACGAGGCCAAAACCGACTTACGTTTGTAAGCGCCAGATAAGTAAGTAAGTAAATTTATTCAAAAATATAAAACCACAATATTGGAAGAAAATTTTCTTCGAGATTACTTGCTTTTTGAATCACAAAAACGGTTTTAGTTTCTCGTAAAATTGAAACAACTTTTGCTTATAACAGAAGTGTTATGGCTTTTGAAAAAGAGTTGAAAATTTGCAAATTTGAATTTAATTTATTTTTACAACAAATATAATTTTTGAGCCTTTTTTGAGGAAAACTTCAATATATCAGACCTTTTTGAAAGAAATATTTAAAATATATGTATATACTCAACTAACGGTATTTTTGCAATAAGGTTTTCATAGTATTTTACTTACGCTTTAAGACAAAAATAAATTTAACAAAATGTGTAAAAAAGCAGCGGAGATATTTGAATCGAAAATCGCAAAATTGAATTTCTGATTATTTTTCTCACATTCTTGAGCAACGATGTTGCATTAAATATATCTTTGTACTAAAATTGTTCATAGTTTTCAAGATGTGTTCATGTTTTTGGTGTCAAATTGACGGAATTTGTTTTGTTAATTAAAAAGTAAAGTTTTTATTTATCATATATTGGTGCACCGGTTTTGCTAGGAAAAATATCTCGCTTCTAAAATTTCACTGCAATAAAAATGTTCGCAGTATTGAAGATATGTAAGTGTTTTTGGTATCAAAATAACGGGATTTTTTTTTAATTTTACTAAAAAAAAAACAATTAAATGCCTATTCTGGCATATTGAAGTTTGAGGCGATTTTGTAAAAAATTTTTACTACAGCGCCATCTGGTGTCAAAGAAGATAGCGCCAAAGACAGCTAAGATAGCGCGTGTCTTAGGTGGCTCAAAGAAAACAGTGCTAAAAAACTCATCGTACCTGGAAACTACTATATACCAAATTTCATTCTAATCGCATGATTGATTTGGGAGTTTTAGGTGGTTTTGCAAAAAATTTGTACTACAGCGTCATCTGGTGATCAAGTTGGATCAAAGAAAACAGCGCCAAAAGACTCTTTGTACTTGAAAACCACTATATATCGATTTTCATTTTAATCACATTACCGGTTTGTGAGATTTTAGCGGTTTTGTAAAAAATGTGTACTACAGCGCCCTCTGGTGTTCAAGGTGGATCAAAATTGATAGCCCATGGCCCGCTAACACAAAGTTTCATCGCGATCGGATGAACGGTGTAGAAATGTAAATGTATGTAAATGTGTAGAAATGGACACACAAACGTACATTCATTTTTATTTATTTCTTTTTACAGCTTAAAAAAGCCTAGATTTATAACACACTAAATAACAATTTTATTGTATTTTAATCTATCTTATAGCTGTTGCACAGCAATATAAGTACAATTTCCTTTTGGATACATTTATTTCACTACAGTCTTTTAAACCATTTGGAAGCTCGTTGAATCTTTTTAAACCTTTATAAAATAAATTTCGTTGTCTATCGAATTTTTAGTATTCGTAATAAAATACAAAAAATTTTATTTTTTTTTTTTTTTCTAAAAATGTTTATTTTACCTTTTTCGTTTATATATATTATAATCGATTTCACGTTTTAGGGACCAGCAGTAGTCTGCCAGTATGTTTATGGAATTTTTTCCCTGAAAGCCGGTTTCTATAGCTTCCATCTCCTGGTGGAACCTTTCTCCTTGTTCATCACTAAACTGCCCAAGGCTATTCGGGAAAAAGTTTATATGGGAGTGCAAAAAATGTATTTTGATTGACATATTGCAGCCCAGTTTTTCGTAAGCACTTAAAAATTCATTTACAACATCTAAGTAATTTCGACTCTTCTTCTTGCCGAGGAAATAAATGCATAACGAAATAAAACTATTCCAAGCTCTTTTTTTCAACTGGATTTAATTTAGAAACGAAATCAGTGTCCAAGAAAATTTTCCAAATTTGTGGGCCCACAAATAAACCTTAGAATAACCGAAATGAATAAATATCTTTTATAAAAGATAACTTGTGGCGTCCGTGGCGTAGTTGGTTAAAGTGCGTGGCCGCTATGTCAAAGAACTTTGGAAACCCAGGTTCGAACCCCAGCAGCGACAGAAAATTATTTGAATTAAAATGATTTTTCTGTACGGCCGCCACCTCTCTGCAGACAATGGCAAACCTCAGAGAGTTATCAAAATGCCATGTAAAGCTTCTTGAGAACGAGAACTTTCCGTTCATCGCCGTTCGGAGTCGGCGTTAAGCATGTAGGTCCGGTTCTCGGTCAATTGTGTACAAACTTAATAACACGCACAACATAATTGATCATAAGAAGCTAGGTCAAAGTCCTTTCAAGGGCTGAAATGGCCAGTTATTTATTTTTTTTTTTGTTTTTTTATAAAAGATATGAACGTGAAGGATACTTTCTTTGATTTTGGCCTCACTTAACCTAGGAAACGCTGCAATCAGATTTTTTTTTTTTTTTTAGCTTTGAACCAAGGATTTCAGGTGGAATACCTATTCAGTCAAGTCTGCCTTGGTTCGAAAATGGGAAATAGATTAGTGGGAAGAAAAGGGCAATCAAGTGAAATACCTTAGGATGTTCTAAGCATGGTGGAAAGTCAAAGAAACATATGAATTTGAATCAGACGCAAGTGTTATGCCTTTACCTCAGTCAATTCAAGTTATAAGTCAATCTCATCCACAAACTTCTCTACCATCAACTACAACTTCATGTCGTAAATATTGATGAATTTTTAATTTCAGTTAATTAGAAATGAGGATAGAAAATTAAGAAAGGTTAAAAGCGAAGGACCATGGCCTGGCCAGGAATCGAACCCGGGACCTCTGGGGTGGCAGTCGAGCACGCTACCAACTCGACTACCGAGGCCGCGGTAGGATTACATTTTCAGGTCGCACCAGTGGAGTATTCAAAACATATTTTTTGCCAACTTAAAATGAAGCACGCAGTGGCTACTCCTTTTGCTTATATTTATTAGTCGCACGACTATCCCATTCGCAAATAATGCAAGGATACTTGGTATATCCACCTTGCATTACAAACAGTATTGTTAGAGCCTTTAAGTCGGCGACATACATACATTTATCAGAATTTAACATATCAAGAATCACACAAAAAGTTTTTAAATAAATCATACTCTTGCAAGATCCCTCAATAAACAAACGCCATTCATTCGGAGCGTGTTTGTGGTTAAAAACTGCAAATCTTCTATATATATAAAAAGAAGTGTACGTTTGGTTGAAATCGCATCACTTCAGAACGGCTGGATCGATTTGGATAATTGTTTTTTAAAATGTTCGTTTTAGTCCAAGTTAGGTTTATAAGGAAAGAAAAATTGACCACGCCCACTTTTGCGCCCACTTTTTTTGATTTATCTAAAATCGGAAAACGGCTGGACCGATTTGGATAATTTTTTTTTCAAATGTTCGTAGTAATCCAATTTAAGTTTTGTCGGAAAGAAAAATAGACCACGCCCACTTTTTTCGATTTATCTAAAATCGGAAAACGGCTGGACCGATTTGGATAATTTTTTTTTCAAATGTTCGTAGTAATCCAATTTAGGTGTTTACTGCAAGAAAAATTGACCACGCCCATTTTTGCGCCCACTGTTTTGATATATATATCTTAAATCGCAGAACGCCTGCGCTGAATTTTTTTTTAAATGTTTGTAATAGTCTACAAAAGTTTTTTACATACAGAAAAATTGTCTACAATATCGATAATATCAATATTATCCATTATCTATATATATAAAAATAAGTTGCATTGTGTATGAAATTGATGTTCTCTGTAATGCGTAAACCGATTTTGTTTCTGGTGATTTCCCATGAAAGGTGACGTCAATACGAAGCTTTTTTTGTATAAATGGTCTTTGTATGTGTATTGGTTCATGAATTATAGGCATTTTAGTGAACTTATCAACAATACAGCTGTGAAAAAATACAGGTGTGCACATGTAGTGTATATGGGGAAATATTTGCAAGGGTAATTGGAAATAAATGGAATATTGGAATAATTTGACAAGTCTCACTTTGGTTTGCATTTGCGCGAAAAATATAGGCATAGTAAAAATTTTCAATACACCTTTTTTCCATACCCCCTTTACCACCTACAAATCAATAAAAATGCTATATTTAAGACGGGTTTGGACGTATTAGACTAAAATTTGGTAAACAAGTTCGTATGGTTACTGTCGGCAACTATACTAAAACTGGGCGTGGTCTAACTATATATACGCCCACTTTTTAGAAATCATTATTCTTCCTGAGTTGTACATGTTTTGATAGTGAAACTTGATATGTAGATGCTATGGGTCCAAGATGCCATTATTATATATTTGAGCGAACATTAGACAAGGGGGAATTTGGTCACACAGGCCAAATTTATGATATCGAATTGCTTTGGAACTAAATGTCGTATGTAACTATGCAATAGACTCCTAAATTACTCATCCGATTAGCATGAAAGTTTGTGTATAGAAGTTTTTTGGTACGGTGCGTGTTTGTGGGCTATCAATTTTGATCCACTTCGAACACCAGAGGGCGCTGTAGTACAATTTTTTTAAAAAACTGCCTAAAACTCACAAACCGCTTATGCGACTAGAATGAAAAGTGGTATACAGTTGTTTTCATGTAGGTTGAGTGTTTTTCTGCAATCTTTTTTGACCTATCTTGAATACCAGAGGGCGCTGTCAATAATCTTTATCCAAAATATATATACAAAAAGCAAAACGCTGTCTGTGTGATGGCTGGAAACTTAAAAATTACTGAGCCGATAGAGCTGAAATTTTGGTAGTTCATTTTTTTCAAGTACGAGATGCTTAAAATTTCTATCACACCCCCTTTTGTTGTTGTTGTTGACTGCATAGCGAAAACGAAGAGTAGGTGGTGGTGATGGTTTTTTTTTGTTGTTGGTACAAAGTGTTTAATTTTTTGTCCATGCGTGGAAGCGACGATGATGAGCTGGGGGGTGGTGGTGTCATTAAAGCCGACAACAACAACTACTGTCAGACAGAGTTTGTAACAGAGCATGTTTTTATTAGTTAAACTTACTCTCAGCGAAAAATAATCGTCAACTTTAATAAACAATTAGAGATTTTATTACAATTCTAGTAAATATCAAATTCCAAATATATAAGGTTTTTGCAACACCCAATATAATTGACTTTTATTAATTTTCTTATGAGAATAGTTGTGATTGAAAAAGCCAAGTTATTTGTTTAATAAAAAGTCGAGTATGAGTGACGAACATTTCGAAAGTGTTATTTTTGGGATAAAATCGTTTGGAACTGCTCCAAAAAATAATTTTATGGATATCATTTGTTTCCATGGTCTTAATGATTTTAGGTGAGCTTTAGTTATTTGCTCTTTTTAGATTTTGTTAACATAGTAGAAACTGAGATAAGGTGGGTGATAATTAAAAAAAAACAATTCGCGAAAAATTGAAGTCAGAAAAAATTTGCAAATTAACTATAAACACATATATGAAAAATCTTTGGGATCGGACAGGAAGATATAACGAAAACAAGAAAAAAGCACCATAGGGACCATTTCAAAAAATATGTCTTTTAAATGTCTAACGATTGAGATGGGGTCAAATATAGGTTAGTTTTGGTGATACGGTCTAATACTCATGCCTTAAGTCTCATTAAGGCTCGTTTCGAAAATAAGTTGATAATTTTTCAAGCGCACATTAAATACACGGTGTTACAAAATGAAAAAAAATCAGAAAACTCGCCTCGAGACATAGAAGAGGTAGTAGGCCTGATTGAACATAAGATAACTGCATACTTAGTTTTTTTTAATATACCCTCAAAATCGGGATTTGTGGTCAAAAAACCGATTTTTGGTAGGTGCATGTATAGTTTGTTATGTAACTCCGTTATATCTAGCTCAATTTTAAAAATTTTAACATTGATATAAAGAAGAAAAATATACCTTTAATATAATATACAGACCAATTTTAAAAAAAGAATTGACAAAGTTTCAGGTAAAATCATTTGAAAATTTCTCATTTTTTTTTAATTTTTTCAACTTTAACAACGTTTTGTTCACAAATTTTGTTTTGTGGCACTATTAGTTTTAGCAGGATTCTGAAAGCCTGTTAAATTTTGCGTACAATAAGCTATCGTTTACTTCTATTTGCTGAAAGACAAAAGCACTATCGAATTTTTAGTATTCGTAATAATATACAAAAAAAATTTTTTTTTTATTTTAAAAATGATCTTTTTACCTTTTTCGTTTATATATATTAGCATAAAGCTAGTGTATTGCCTGGATGTGACGGAACAGTTTGCAGTTTTCAACCACAAACACGCTCCGAATGAATGGCGTTTGTTTATTGAGGGATCTTGCAAGAGCATGATTTATTTAAAAACTTTTTGTGTGATTCTTGATATGTTAAATTCTGATATACATATGTAGGTTTGAAAGCTGTGCTATTACACAACAAAAATGAGTTACAATCGGTTCCTTTAGCTTATGCAACGAACATGAAAGAAACATTCGACAATAAAAAAAAATACTTTGTTTTATAAATTACAACACGTTTAAATGGCAAATAGTCGCCGACTTAAAGGCTCTAACAATACTGTTTGTAATGCAAGGTGGATATACCAAGTATCCTTGCATTATTTGCGAATGGGATAGTCGTGCGACTAATAAATATAAGCAAAAGGAGTGGCCACTGCGTGCTTCATTTCAAGTTGGCAAAAAAATGTTTTGAACACTCCACTGGTGCGACCTGAAAATGTAATCCTAGCGCCTCTTCATTTAAAATTAGGTTATATGAAAAAGTTTGTCAAGAAAATAAACTTTATTCATTTCGGTTTTTTTAAGGTTTAGTTGTGGGCCCACAAATTCAGAAAATTTTCTTGGAAACTGATTTCGTTTCTAAATTAATTCCAGTTGAAAACTAGTAAGAAATGATCTTCGACTGGGCCGAAGTTAAAATACCCCCACGTCCGAACCAAAGTATATTCAAAGTCTTAAGCCGTCAATAAAATGTGTATTTGTAAAAACATTTTCGTTATACGTAGTTTTAACAGAAAATATTCGCTTTCATTTTATATAAAATCACTTTATAAAGGAGGTGGGTGTGGTTTTCACTCGATTTGGTTGAATTTTATACACAAAGTGCATATTATATATCAAAGTTAAAATGCAAAATTTCAAGTCCATATATTAGTTTCTATGGAATTCTAAGAGATTTTACCTTTTTGATAAAGTCACTTTGTATCGGAGGTAGGCGTGGTTTTCATCCGATTTGGTTGAATTTCATACTTAGAGTGCACTTTAAATATCGGAGCTCATATGCGAAATTTCAAGTCCATATATTAATTTTTGTGGAATTCGTAAGAGATTTTACCGTTTTGATAAAGGCACTTGGGAGGTAGGCGTGGTTTTCAACCGATTTGGCTCATTTCCGAACTTGACCTTTATTTTTTAGATAAAAGCTTAAATATTGAATTTCATGATGATAGCTTGAAAATTACGGCTGTAATCGTGAAGACAGACGGACAGACGGACAGACAGACGGACATGGCTAAATTGACTCGGGTGGTGATGCTGATCAATATAATATACTCTTCTATACCTACCACTCCTCCTTATGGGCGTTACAAACGGAGTGACAAAATTAATATACCCCCATTTACGTTTCTTTAACGGGGGGGTATAAAAAGAGCTTGGAACAGTTTTATTTCGTTATGCATTTATTTCCTCGGCAACAAGAAGAGTCGAAATTACTTAGATGTTGTAAATTAATTTTTAAGTGCCAACGAAGAAATGGGTTGCAATATGTCAATTAAAATACATTTTTTGCACTCCCATATAAACTTTTTCCCGAAAGCCTTGGGCAGTTTAGTGATGAACAAGGAGAAAGGTTCCACCAGGAGATAGAAGCTATAGAAACCGGCTTTCAGGGAAAAAATTTCATAAACATGCTGGAATACTACTGCTGGTGAAACCGATGATAGTATATATAAACGAAAAAGGTCAAATAAACATTTAAAAAAAAAAAAAAATATAAAATTTTTTGTATTTTATTACGAATACTAAAAATTCGATAGTGCATTTGTATTTCAGCCAATTGAAGTAAACGATAGCTTATTGTACGCAAAATTTAACAGGCTTTCATAATCATGCTAAAACTAATAGTGCCACAAAACAAAATTTGTGAACAAAACGTTGTTAAAGTTGAAAAAATTAAAAAGAAATGAGAAATTTTCAAATGATTTTACCGGTAACTTTGTGAATTCTTTTTTTTTAAAACGGTCTGTATATTATATTAAAGGTATATTTTTTTTCTTTTTATCAATGTTTAAATTTTTAAAATTTTTGACCACAAATCCCGATTTTGAGGGTATATTAAAAAAACTAAGTATGCAGTTCTCTTATGTTCAACCAGAACTACAACCTCTACTATGTTTCGAGCCGAGTTTATTTTCACTGTTACACCGTGATACTTATTTGAAATTTCGCCAATAACTCGACAAGGTGCATCTTTTTTGAGCGAATTGATAATGTAAACTTTCATCGTTAGGCAACACCGAAGTTGTTGCCAACGTTATTATATACTACTGTTGTACAAATATGAACTATTCATACTTTTTTATATTATTATACAATTCACTAAGACTATAGAGAATTTTGGAAAAGGTCTTCAGACAGATGTTATCTATACGGATTTTAGCAAAGCTTTTGATGTTGTAAATCACAAACTCTTCATTTTAAAATTATCTCTTATCGGATTTCCCATACAGCTGGTGAGGTGGATTGAATCGTATCTCAGTAATAGAACTCAATCTGTTTTCTTTAAACTCGTGAAATCTTACGAGTTCCCGGTTACCTCAGAAGTGCCCCAAGGGAGTCACATCGGCCCTCTTCTCTTTCTACTTTTCATTAATGATTTGCCAACTATAATAATGCATTCTAACGTGTTGATGTACGCTGACGACGTCAAACTATTTCTTTCTTACAAAAATGAATATGACGCCGAATTCTTACAAATTGATATCAATAATCTTTATAACTGGTGCAAAATAAATCATATGAATCTCAATATGAAAAAATGTAAGCACATGACCTTCTCGCGTAAGCCATGGCTTAGAAGCACGTACAAAATCTGCGATTACACATTAGAATCTTTATATAGTTTTCATGATCTTGGAGTTACCATGGATCCTAAACTTCGCTTTCATATTCATATAACTAAAACAATAAATAGAGCAAATAGTACCCTAGGATTTATCAAACGATGGGCAAAAGAGTTTAATGATCCCTTTATATCGAAATCGTTATTCACTTCACTAGTGTGGCCTATCTTAGAATATGCCTCAATTGTATGGTGTCCACGATATGGTTGTTACATTGACGACATTGAATCAGTTCAGAAAAAATTTCTTCGGTTCTGCTTAAGCAATTTATACTGTAGAACTGACTTTCATCTTTTGTAGCAGTGACCTTTAGGCCTCGGCGTGCGCCCGCTTGCTTTTCTATTCGGTCGCCCTGGTTTTTATATTATGTTTTGAGAGCGCCCTTTCGAGGCGCTCCTGGTCACTGTGCCAGACGAAAAAAACACACCAGGGCGGCCGACCCGCGTACGCGCACAACCTCACCTGTGGGTGCTACCGTCCAGGGCCCGCACGAGCTTGCGTGCCACTTTGCTGCAAGTTCGGGAAGTGTGGGGGGGTTCTTTCTTGGCCGGCAGCACACCTTTGCCGCACACAAAAAAATTCTCGTGCGGATTATTTTTTTGTGAGCTCGCCCTGTGAACTCATGTATCTGTAAAGAAAAACAACAAAATCGGAATTTTAATTTTTTAGTTAGAGGGGGGCTCTGTTCCTCCACTCAACAACAACCGCGACGCTCATGGACCTGCTGTTATGGCCCATGCCCCACGTTTCCCACCCACCGTGAGGATCCGGGGTGAATTGTTTGGGATCCTCCCTTTCCAAACCTATCTTCCATCCCTATACCACTGAAATGATAACTAGTTCATATTAACTTTTTTTTTTTTTTTTTTTACTTGGGTCATTTAATACACATTGATATACTTAAATTTTACTTATTTCATCTAACCGAGATCAACTCTTGCAGACTACTTAATCTTTCATATATACATTTCAATAATTTCAATTCAACAATTTTATTTCAAGTCGTAAATATTGGTTCAAGTCGTACTTACATCAAATTCTTTAAATAAATTTCAATAATTTCAGTGGTAATTAATGATTTTTTTTTTTAATTTCTGTATTTTTCAGTATATTTCAGTTAAGTTTTAAGTTCAGCTTAGTTTGGGTTAATTTTTGTAGTTTAGTTATGGAGTAGTTTAAGTTGTAATTTTAGTTAAATTTTGTTTAAGTGTAAATTTACGTTTTAGTTTAATTTAATTTTAAGTTTTAGCTTAGTTTGGGTTAATTTTGTAGTTTAGTTATAGATTAGTGTAAGTTGCAATTTAGATTTAGTTTTATTTCAATATAAGTTTTAGTTTTAGTTTATATTGTAATTTTAGTTTAAATTTTGTTTAAGTTTTAATTTACGTTTATTTTATACCTTTGGTTTAAGTTTAGTTAAGATTTTTTTTTTATTTTTAGATTCTTTAGTATAAATTTTGTTTAAGTTTTACATTTACGTTTTAGTTTAATTTAATTTTAAGTTATAGCTTAGTTTAAATTGTAATTTTAGTTTAAATTTTTGCTTAAGTTTTACATTTACGTTTTTGTTTTATTTTTATTTCAATTTAAGTGTTAGGTTTAGTTTAATTTAAAGTTACGTTTATGTTATATCTTTGAGTTTAGGTTTCTTTTGATTTCAATTTAAGTTTTAGTTTTAGCTTAGTTTAAATTTACGTTTTGGTTTAATTTAATTTTTAAGCTTTAGGTTAGGTTAAATTGTAATTTTAGTTTAAATTTTGTTTAAGTTTAAATCTTGTTTAAGTTTAAATTTACGTTTTAGTTTAATTTAATTTTAAAATTTAGCTTAGTTTAAATGGTAATTTTAGTTTAAATTTTTGGTTTAAGTGTAAATGTACGTTTTAGTTTAAGTTTGAGTTTAAGTTTTAGTTTTAGTTTTAGTTTTAGTTTTAGTTTTATTTTCAGTTTTAGTTTTAGTTACAGTTTGAGTTTTATTTTAATTTTGATTTTAAATTTTATTTTATTTTTTTTAATTATTAAAAATATACTAAATTTTTATTTTTATTTTTGATTTAATGTTTGGTGATTTATTTTCATTTCTTTATTATATTTTTTTTTTATATTTTTATTTACATTTTTACTTCTATCTTATATCTTCATTTTTCTTATTTTTATTGTTTTTGAGTTTTTTTTTTTGTAGTTCTTTTATATTATACAGTTTATAGAAGGGTAGGTATATAATAAATTTTTCCCTTGCCTATAAAATACAAACTTGTTCCAAATACATAAATGACATACATGTTTACTTAAAATATTAGAAAATGTACTTTCTGATTATTTGTGAAATGATATTTGGTTTAGAAAGTAAAAACTATTTGTAAATGTATCGCAAATGTAACAATAAATGATAGTTTTGAGGAGGAACATGAATTCAAAATTCTCGATTTATTCTAGTTGAAATGGAAAACGTTTACATATAAATTTTGTAGAATTCTTTAAACACTAGGGTAGAATGCGTTTCAAAGATAAACTTTTAACTTAAACGATGAAGCATCAAAAATTATTTTTAAGTTACATTTGAAAGCAAGTCCTGCTGACTTTCGAAGAGGATTTGATCAAGAAACACTTATGTATAATAAAAGAATTTACCATATTCATATATATGGATTGATGAATATGAAATGATTTTGAATATATTCAGTGGAAATAACCCAAAACTGCCTAGCTCGAGTTAAATAGTTTCTTAAAGGTACCTTCATTTGAATTCAGCGATAGCCTGTGCATTCTTCGATGCTTCCGCCACCGAAAAAAGTTGTGCAACTTGATACTCCTCCACAGTGAATGGCAAGGTTACTCGGAATTCTTTAATCAGCATTTTTAACTTGTTGATTTGGCGCTTTTTGGTATCCAACAATAACAATTGTATACAATTTATTTTACCAGTTATGATGGAGGAGGAAGAGTGGGAATAGCGATCGTAGTGAACGCACGACGTTGATGTCTTTCGTTGTGTGCGCTTCGCTGAGACGATGGCACGGTGACAACTTTAGCACTATTTTTTTTTTTGTTGTTTGTACTTTTTTCCCTAGTCAGTTTAATCTAATACTAATTGAAATTTTATTTATTGCTCTTCTAATCAATAACGTGTTTTATGACTTACTCTTAATTGAAATTTCGTGCTGTTCCAACCACTTTATCAGGAGTTAACGAAGGCTTAAGCTACCATTTAGACGATGACGAGCACGCACGTTGTGAACTAACAACGAAACAAAATTAATCCACAAAATTATGTGCAGCTTATTATTTCAACTTGTTCTGCTCTCTAGCGCGGCTCAATCCAAAAGAACGATGGCCGGTCGCTGCGCTGCTTCGCCAACCTTGATCCGCCATCTTCGTTCAATTTTCGGCAATTCGCCATCTTTTGTCACCTCAGGGGTGCCAATCGAACGTCATGCGGGTATGTTCACATAGGTCGTACGTTAAGGACTTCCACACTTAACGCATGGTGTAAATAACCATGAAAAGGGTATTCACAAGGCGTTTGTGCCATTACACTTTCACCTTATGAATATCGATTACAGCTATTAAATCTTCCTACTTTAAGAAATCGGAGAAGTATGCTTAATGTTAGTTGGATTGTTAAACTTCTGCATGGATATGTTGACAGTCCATATTTATTAAGTAAAATTTTCTTTAATAGTCCTATTTGTCCTAGAAGACCTTTTGAGTTACTTTACATGAACTTTTGTAGAACAAACTACTTCCAAAATGAACCGCTGAGAAGTGCTTGTGGTGACTTTAATTTTGTTTCAGATGTAATTTCTTTAAATGAATCCATGTACTCAATTAAACTTAAGATTCTAGATTATCTCCAGTACCGAGGTTGATTTGGATTATTAATATCAAGCTGATTAAATTTAAATGTGATTATCCAGAGCGAGAGCACGTCCGTCTCGCCTGGCATATGCCGGAAGTAGACCCCGTCCGTCTACCCTTGCATATGTGAGCTTTGCTCTAATCCCTGTTTACATGAATCTACATACATTAGAATAGAATTTGATTATCAATATGTGGTCCGGCATATTTTTATTATTTTTTATTTTTAAACATCATACCTGGAAATTTACACCAAGCTGATTAAATTAAAACATGATTATCCAGTGCCAGACCACGTCCGTTTTGCCTGGCATATGCCGGAGGTAGACCCCGTCCGTCTACCCTTGCATATGTGAGCTTTGCTCTAATGGCTGTTTACATAAATTTACACACATTATAGAACTTGATAATCAGCGTCACATATGTGAGTACTGCTCTAATCAATTGATCTATTAATATCAAGATGTTGATCCGGAATATATACAATAGAGCACCCATACGTGCAAAGGTGTTTTTTTTTCGCTCCACTAGCATTTTCTAATAGAATGAGGATAAAAAATAAGATCTGCATCAAAAGACGGGTATCGTTAGTGGGAAATAGCCAGCCTGTTTTCATTTAAAGCACCAAAAATGGGCTTTAAATTGCTTGAAAAAAAAACTCAAACAATTTTTGCTCTGTAACTTTCTTAAAAAAAGTTAACGGTTTTATTTTTTTTTTTTCGACATACAATTAAACAGGTAAGACTGTCCGTGCAACTTTTTTATCTAGGTGCGATATTTAATGGTGTTTTTGAAGATCAAACTCAATTTTTTACTTAACTTTTATGTTCTATTTTTCTTAAAAAAATTCCCAAAAATCATAAAAAAATTTGCGAACTGATAGAACTAACTAATGAATAACTTTTCATTATTTTTTTGCGTTCCACCCATGAACTGACGTCTTAAAGGCAAACAAATGATTTTTAATTTTGTTTCATTCAATGGAAATCTTTCAAATTTAAAGTATAATATGTGTGTAAATTTTTCAAAAAAAAAATTATTTATTTTTTTCAAGTGTTCTTTATAGTTTTAAGAATATACATACACATTTTTAAATCGATATTTAAAAAAAACAGAAGTTATGACAGTTTTCGTTAACCTATGTCTAAGCTCTATGCAATAAATAAAAAACTTTAAACGCGATTTACTCGAAACTATTTTTTTTTTTTAAACGGTTAGATAGATAACTCGAAATCTTTTGGTTCAATTTCAATGATTTTTTTTGCATTGTGTTCGTTATTTGCTTTAACCCGAACTGTGCCTGACGTTGAAATTGACGTTCACAAAAACTGCTCGTGAATCATATATGTAATCAAATTTTTAGATTCAGCGACCCGAAAGAAATTCGAAAAAAAATAATTCCAGCACCATTGGGGTTAAGCATCTCCCCTAAATTCAAGTATCTATTTGTTTTTGTTTTTTTTATATAAACAAAAAAGCGCGCGAAAATGTATCTATTTTTCGAACTTTTTACTTCAACTTTCGCCATAATTAAAAAAAGACCCCCGGGGGTCTTACGTACGGGGGATGCTTAATATAAGGTCTATGCTTTAAAATGGCATTTGATATTTATATAAAGTATTTTTTATATTTTACAATAACCTGTATAAATTTAAAAAAAAATAATAACTTCTTATATCTAAAAAAATTTTTTTAAAACAGCTCCTGTTTTTGGTTGCTACTCGTATATTATACCTTAAACAAAGTTCTGATTTTACTCACCTAAATCATTGATCCCCAAATCATTGGCACCTAAGTAATGATCCATTTATTTGTTGTAAGAGCCGTTGAGCTTTGTTTCAATTCAATTTAACTCAAACACCTCGTTGATAAAAAAGTTAAATATTTTGTTTTTTATTTTGGATTTTAATTGGGTAGGTTTGTTGGGCCTCAATTCCTTGCCAAAATACCAAACAAAATGAAATTGATAATACACCTCGTATAAATTACGTGCAAATTCTAAAATTCTAAAGAAGGGTACAACAATTCGTTTTAATATAATTTAACTCATTCGTTGTGTACTGTGAAACTAGGCAATAGTGTAAAAACACGTGCTTTTTGAGGCTGTTGTTAAAGCTTCAAAAAATTCACACAATTTTGAAATTTTCATATACGAAATTCAAAACTATCATGACTACATGGCGGCAAAATCATTAGTTAAGAAATTACTGGTTGTAAAAGATGCGTTCTGCTGTATCTGTGGTGTATATGTGGTGTTGCTTTAATTTCAAGGTTTAATGCCGTATTAACACACCAGGAGGAGCAAAAGCAGTTAATTTTGCATGCAATGGAAAAACATTTTAGAGATATCCCAACCAAAAACTTTTCGAAAACAAAATTTTTAGAATATTTAACTTCTTCATATAAATAGATAATTTTATTTCTTTTCGTTTAAAATGGTATTTTATTTTTTCTTAAAAGTTTTTTTCAAATTCCTTAATTTTTGGTATACTTACATAATTGTCAAAAATAATAATCCATTCCAGCTCAATTCTGCAGACTTAAATTAGGTTTTCTAAGCACATGTCTTTAAAGAAGGTGGATTTATCAGGTGAGCTAGTTAGGTACGGATTTGACTTCATTGGGAGTCACACAATTGTTGTATCCTTCCTTAGAGTTTTAGAATTTACACGTAATTTATACGAGGTGTATAATCAATTTTTTTTTTTTGTATTTTGGAAAAGAATTCAGGCCCAACGAACCCACCCAACTAAAATCCAAAATAAAAAACAAAATATTTAACTTTTTTATCACGAGGTGTATGAGTTAAATTGAATTGAAACAAAGCTCAACGGCTCTTACAACAAATACATGGATCATTACTTAGGTGTCAATGATTTAGGGATCAATGATTTAGGGGAGTAGAACAAGTACTTTGTTTATATTTAAAAGATTTCCATTGAATGAAGCAAAAATAAAAATCATTTGTTTGCCTTTAAGACGTCTGTTCATGGGTGGAACGCAAAAAAATAATGAAAAGTAATAAATTTCTTAAACCTCAATAAAGTCCCTTCATGATGATATAGTTCTATCAGTTCGCAGATTTTTTTATGATATTTGGGAATTTTTTTAAGAAAAATAGAACATTAAAATTAAGTAAAAAATTGAGTTTGATGTTCAAAAACACCATTAAATATCGCACCTAGATAAAAAAAGTTGCACGGACAGTCTTACCTGTTTAATTGTATGTCGAAAGGAAAAAAAATTAAAACCTTTAACTTTTTTTAAGAAAGTAACAGATCAAAAATTGTTTGAGCTTTTTTCAAGCAATTTTAAGCCTGAGTTTGGTGCTTTAAATGAAAACCGGCTGGCTATTTTCCACTAACGATACCCGTCTTTTAATGCAGATCTTATTTTTTAACCTTATTCTATTAGAAAATGCTGGTGGAGCAAAAAACAAAAACACCTTTGCATTTTTCATATATATTGTGGGTGCTCTAATACACTGTGTGTAATTTTTTAAGTCATGGCAAAATAACCATATACGGACACCACTACGTGATAAAAGACTAAAAAAAAGACCCGTGTCTCCCAATTTTTCCCAAAGTCATGCACTTTTTTGTTTATGGGCCGCCAAAGATTTGGGGCCTCGGTATCATTTTCGCAAAAAAGTGATCATTTTCTCGGGCTCATATCTTGCAAACCGTTCAGAATTTCGATTTACTCTCTGAGGCAAAGTTGTAGCTCTTGTCATAAAGAACATATGTACTTTTTTCACTTTTGCGGCTACCTAAGCGCTACCTAAACGGTATTAAGAATAATTCCCAGGAAGTTTATATGTTCTAGAAATTTGTTTATTGAGATCTTAGGTAAATTTTTGTAGTTGATTGTTTCCTTGAATTTTGAACGGTTTGCTACCTATGGACCTGAACACGGGAAAAAAGGTAAAAAAAAATCGAATTTTTTTAATTTTGTGATTTTGATCTGGTTTTTTGTGGCGTCCGTGGCGTAGTTGGTTAAAGTGCGTGGCCACTATGTCAAAGAACTTTGGAGACCCAGGTTCGAACCCCAGCAGCGACAGAAAATTATTTGAATTAAAATAATTTTTCTGTACGGCCGCCACCTCTCTGCAGACAATGGCAAACCTCAGAGAGTAACCAAATTGCCATGTAAAGCTTCTTGAGAACGAGAACATTCCGTTCATCGCCGTTCGGAGTCGGCGTTAAGCATGTAGGTCCGGTTCTCGGTCAATTGTGTACAAACTTAATAACACGCACAACACAATTGATCATAAGAAGCTAGGTCAAAGTCCTTTCAAAGGCTGAAATGGCCAGTTATTTATTTATTTATTTTTGTGATTTTGATCTGGAAGGTGAAGTTTTTTTGATTTTATATGTTCGCAAGTTTTGTTCTTTATGACAAGAGCTACAACTTTGCCTCAGAGAGTAAATCGAAATTCTGAACGGTTTGCAAGATATGAGCCAGAGAAAATGATCACTTTTTTGCGAAAATGATACCGAGGCCCCAAATCTTTAGCGGCCCATAAACAAAAAAGTGCATGACTTTGGGAAAAATTGGGAGACGGGTCTTTTTTTTTAGTCTTTTATCACGTAGTGGTGTCCGTATATGGTTATTTTTTTTCGTGTTGCACTGTGATATACAACCTAACATCATACCTGGCTATTTATTTTTACTATTATATATTAAATCTAAAATCCTTTAATTAATATTAAAATGTAAAATGAAATATGGTGTTTATAAGTTAACAAACAAATTGTTGAATTTTTTAAAATGCTACAAAGCCTTAGAGCTTAGCATCTCAATAAATAATCTATATATTAATAGGCAAACAAAAAGTTTGTGTTCCCTTTTTTTCTGTGTTACCATTTACATATTCACATAATACTTATATCGATGGATAGGTATTTTCGAGTAGATTTGCACAATATTTTTATTCGAATATGTTGTCATTAAGATAAGTAAAACTGAGCAAATGTAAAACGCTTTTTTTACCAATGTGACAATGAGAAACTACAAAGCGACAAAGCTCTGTTGAACAGCTTACAAAAGCAAGAGTAGAATGCGGGAGTGACGCAAACACTTAAAAAGAGCTGAGTAGCATTATTGTTGTTGTTGTTGATGTTGTTGTTCTTGTTGTTGTTGTGGTTGCTGCTTTCTCTTAATATCTCTCAGCGTTAAAAAACCAAGTTATCAAAATTTCTGGCTAATCGCTGCATTGCTCTAGAAAATAGAGATCTACATGGTTTATCTTCCAATCTTGAATCAAGACCCGAACGACAGCATATAACAGGAAGCAAGAGAGTAAAAACGACACAATCTTTTTCTTTAGCAACATCTCACCAAGTTGTAAAGGCGATTGTGTCCAAATAAAAATAAAAAAACATTCTGTTTGCGTATTGTGCTTATTAAAAACTCACCCAATTAAGAAATGCTCTGAGGCTGCACTCATTGTGCAAATTGTTATGGAATGCATAAGATTATGCTTCACAGAGGGGAGAAAAGAAATTATAAAAATGTTGAGAAGATAGAGACAGTTTCTACGGTCACTCAGCCAAAAAAGGTCCTGTCAGAGCCAATTGGAAATAACCAAGGTTCCGAAGTTTCAGTTTATTTCCATTCAGGCTCACTTTATAATTCAATGTTAGCTTCGAGCTCAGTAAAATTTCTTGCCACAGCTGTGTTGCTTGTTCGTAATTTATCAGGAAAGTTCGTTGATTGTCGAGCAATTTTAGACTCGGGTAGCCAGTTAAATTTTGTAACCGCAGAAATTAAATTTTACAATTGAAAAACACAAGCATCTATTAGTGGTATAGGCAGTGCAAAAACAGAGTCTTTAGGAAGGATCAATGCGGTTATTCGGTCGAGGCTTACAGAATATTATGATTCTTTACAGTTTCTTGTAATACCTTCTATCACTCAGTACTCTCCAAACGTAGAGATTAGCAAATGGCATTTGCCCGAAAATGTAGATCTCGCGGATCCCAAATTGAATGAATCAAAGGAAATTGAAATGCTTCTGGGTGCTTCAACATTTTTGAAATTATTATCAGTTGGGCAAATAAATCTGGGTCACAATGGGTGCGTTCTGGAAACTCAACATGTTGTATGTATCACTTTACGCTACTTTTGCGTGTGTTCTGAACGGTGAGTTACATTTTCTGTCAACACAGTAGCAAAAATGTACGAACTTGTGCGCAAAAACTTAAATATTAAAAATATGAATTCGGAGATAATTAATATTTGTGTTATAGACGTGTAGAAAGCTTTGTTTGTGCTGTTGGTGGTTTGTTACACATTTTAGTGTACACAAACTATTTAAATGTATTCGAAGTTGCTCAGAAACGCAATACATATATTAAATATATGTATATGCTGACACATTTTAACCAATTTTTTATCTTAATTTACCACTTTGCAGCTTTATGTGCATCTTTTCTATATTGGTTATTTGATACACAGAGAAGCCAAGTGTATAAACAGCTTTCATCATCTTACTTCCACGCATTTCTTTAATTAAAAGTAGTAATTAATTCAAATTTTGATTTTGCTTATTCTACCTAATTTTGTATTATTGGACGTTTTATACAATAGAAGCGCTTTCATTTTCAACATGTCAAACTTTGTAATTGAAAACTACAACATGTTGAGTAAATGTAGCGAAAAAATAAAGCGTGGCGCAAAATAGACAACATGTTGTGAATAGCGGAAACTGATACTTGCCGTTCAGAAGACTTTTACTCAACAGTTGCAAAAAATTGAGTTTCGAGAACGCACCCAATATGTCCGTTTTACAAAAATCCCTTTTGGGTTGGATGTTAGCTGGTGATCAGTGGCGTTCCTAGGCTTGGTGACACATGGTGTCACCCCTATAAAAAATTTCTAAATGCAAAAAGAAACCAATTTGATGAGATTAAGTGTTTTTATTATTATCTGTGTGGCGTCCGTGGCGTAGTTGGTTAAAGTGCGTGGCCGCTATGTCAACGAACCTGGAGACCCAGGTTCGAACCCCAGCAGCGACAGAAAATTATTTGAATTAAAATAATTTTTCTGTACGGCCGCCACCTCTCTGCAGACAATGGCAAACCTCAGAGAGTAATAAAAATGCCATGTAAAGCTTCTTGAGAATAAGAACATTTCGTTCATCGCCGTTCGGAGTCGGCGTTAAGCCTGTAGGTCCATTTCTCGGTCAATTGTGTACAAACTTAATAACACGCACAACCCAATTGATCATAAGAAGCTAGGTCAAAGTCTTTTCAAGGGCTGAAATGACCAGTTATTTATTTTTTTTTTTATCTAAAAAATAAAGATCAAGTTCGAAAATGAGCCAAGTCGGATGAAAACCACGCCTACGTCCCATATAAAGTGACTTTATCAAAACGGTATAATATCTTAGAATTCCACAAAAATTAATATATAGAATTTTGATGGAATTTTGATATTTAATATGCACTCTGAGTATGAAATTCAACGACATCGGGTGAAAACCACGCCAACCTCCCACATAAAACATTTGATTGGCTGCTTAAGACTTTAACTTCGTATTTTAACTTCGGCCCAGTCGAAGATCATTTCTTTCTAGTTTTCGATGAATTTAATGAAATGGGGATTCGATATTTTCTTGAGCGGGATATTTGACTTCAAGAAAGCTCGGTATATATCCATACAAAATGGTTTTGTAGATCTTTTCGAACATTTCTTTATTAAAGTTTGCTGCGGCGCTGACTCTGTGTACCGTTTCTGTAATTCTTTGTATTTTGCAGTTGAGAAATGTTGTTTTATCTATACTATTATATAAAAGGCTTAAAACGTATCTTCGGGCGAGATAAACTTAAGAACTACTGAACCGATATCAATAATTATTTCACTAATTTAGAGTACCATTCTTAAATTAGGTTATTGCATACTTTATTTTTTAAAACATACCCTTAAAAGTTATTAAAATTTAAGACTAAATGCCATCTAAATTATTGATTAAAACAATTCGTGCACGCTGCATTAAGCCGTACAAAGCTTTTCCTTTTTTTTTTATTGCATTGCTCTAAAAAGGTCTTGTTGATTACGCTTTGCTTATAGGCATGATTGGAAAAAGTATCTAATGAAGCAACAACATAAATAATTATAAATCTGTGTCGATCAAAACAGCAAATGCTGTTGCTGTTTTCAACTCAGACTCAGTGCTGCCAAACATTAGCAGCGGTGCTGTCATCTTTTATCAAGCAGCTGATAAAAAGCTTTTATTAACAGTAGTTACTCCAGTAGTTACTTTTTTATATTTTTATTTTTTGAGTTTACAAATTAAAAATCTGCAGCGATAAGCTACGCTCAAAAAACAAACAAAAAAAAAAAAAATGTAGATGAAACGACTTCGATGATTGCTGCTGGTAAAATAACTTAAACACTAACATTAACATTATTAGAGAAAAAACGGTATCTTAAGACCAACTAATATATTGCATATAACTTGACTTAGTTCAGAACTATTGTAGATAAGCAACCGTAATATAATGAGAGCATATTATTTATGGAACTGGTTGACAAAAATAACGCACAGTGCAATGTTTTGACTAAATTTTATAAGCGCTAACATTCTCGGCACCTTTAAAGCTTCTACTCAAAAAACAAGTTTTGCAAATGTACTAAATTAAGATATTCATTTTATAAACATTACGATTAAAGTTCAATTAAAAAAATTATAATTTTTAATTTTAAAGGCTTCAGGGATGAAATTTTGAAGGGATCAAATGATATTTAAAAGGCAAAAAGAAAATGTTTGTTTTATTATAATAAAAATCAAATCAAACCGAAGCTGCAATCAATCGTTAAAAATTCATTGGTATATAGGCAGTGGGCAAATTTTATGGATATTTCTCTTTACATTGCCTTATGTGGTTCGAATGGACACGACTCTCACCAGCCCGTCGTTTCCACTGTTTACTGTTTCAATTCTACCGAACAACCATTTATGAGGGGGAATATTATCTTTTGCTATTAGAACCAAGCTACCTATTTGGATATTTACGCAAGAAGTTCTCCATTTACAGAGTTGTTGCAATGATGTGAGATACTCCTTGACCCACCTTCTCCAAAACATCTACTTGATATGTTGAATGAGATTTCAGCGGTTGACGGGTGGAACGCTTAGTTTGTCTTCATTGAAGGGCTCAGAAATACAGTTGAGTGGCCTTCCAATTAAAAAATGACCTGGTGTCAAGGCTACCAAGGTCCACCCCGGGTACCACCATTTTAGGGGTGACACCATTTCGATATTTTTTTACTTTCTCAAACAGAAAAATACATACAGAAAGTACATGTACAAATACATTACGTTAAAAAATGTGTGTCCCATTTTGTCGCATTGAAATTATTTCTAACAATTTTTTTATCAGTAGCTTCATGCGAAAGGAGTTTTTCAAAGCTAAAATTAATTAAGACTTATTTAAGGTCTTCCATGGGACAGGCAAGGCTTTCCGATCTTGCTATTTTATCCACTGAAAACGTAGGGCGGGTCAAATTTGTTTGCTATGTTGGCCCCACCCTAGCGGTTTTCTATGGGTGATTTTAAGAAACTTTGACGAAGAGAGTATAGATCTATCTTGAAATCGGAGCCTGCCGGTTTTTCAAAATAGGTATTTTTTCAAAATATTACATTAAAAGACAAAAAACTATTTTTTTAAGTGTATATATGGGGGTTTTTGGGGTCAAGGAATCCATTTTTGACGTTCATTTTTATTTATGAAAACCACCAGAGGGCGTTTTGCTACTATGTTTGCATTTTATCGCTTCTTTTTGGGGAAATTTCTGAATTTGTTGGGAAAATTGACAAATAAATACTTGCCCTTGCCATGTTGCAATTCCAAATTTTAAATAGTCCAAAATGTTCAGTGTTGAAAATAAGGGTAGGTACTCATACACGACCTATTTCGATTTTATTAAATATTAGACAAAAAATGCGATTTTTCTTTGTTTTTTTTTCTTTTATTTTTTCTTCAAAATTTCAATTTAATTTTTCAGTAGAGAAAATCATTTCGCACACAAAATGAAGGGTTACAACTTTGTATTTTTAGTGAGGAACTCTATCGCTTTTCGCGGTAAACATCGTTTTGTTTCAGTTTTTTATATAGAGCTTGAACAGTTTTTTGCCTCTCCTGAATATTGTTTTTTTTTTTTGAGTTTGTGCCTTTTTATATTTATTGTATAAATTCAAAACTGTTTACGTGGCCACGTAACCCTGTGGTCACTGAACACTCCCTCACGACTACCCGCCTTTGTGGCAAAAAGGGCGATGCAGTCGTCAAGGTGGTCGCCGCGCCGCTGCACGATTCACGCTCGGCAAGATCAAGGGACCCAAATCGATCTTGTACCAGGACGGATATCTTGGATCTAGAACCCACCCAAAAAAGAAGGAAGAATTTAAGACACCGAACAAAAAACCAGCAATCAACAATCAACACACATAAAACAACAATTAAAAACCACAGATATGCCATATAAGCAAACATTAAACAATTAAATTCATATAAAGTATACATTTACTAAACAAATCACAAGAAACACTGTAAAACAAAATCACACAGAAAAAAGGTATAAAATGAATACAATTTACCCACCCAATTAACCCACTAACAATTGTGTTTTTCCTTTATTTCAAGCCACAATTTCATCACCCGAACAAAAACAATTCAAAATAATAAGGTGGTATTGCTATATACAACTGAAATAAACAATAAGAAGAATTGCACAGTGTCAACAAAAGGAGTGATATTGTTTAAAACAAAAATCTTTCTTGCTTTCAACTCTGGGTAATTTCTTACGGCTCTCTAATGTCGCCATCATATCTCGATTCCCTTTTAAACTCGTTTAGAAACGGTAGCCAGCAATTGAACGTGTCTTTCCGTTCCTTGCATGTGTAACGGAATTTTTGGATCAGTCAGCGGTGGATTGTTGCATTCCAAATATTTTTGCAAATGATCATACGGAATGCTTTGCGTAAACGGTGATTCGAATAAATAAACTTGAAGTGGCTTGAAGGTGTTTCTTTACACATTTTTCGAGCTCGAAAGAGAAGAAGAACAAACAAAATGTTATCTTTCGAGCCTCGAAACTCGCTTGAACTTCGCTTGAGCAATTTATTCGAGCACGATAAGAACAAGCATCAAGAAGAACAAGAAAATGTCAAATTAGTGTAAATAAATTTGGCACTGCTTACGTTTACAGGCAATAAGCTTTTTTGTGCTTGAAACTCGCTAGAAGTCGTTCCCGTACTTTTCGGTAAATTCTTTCATTTCGACTGATAATAAAATTACTCTCACAGCTTGAACTTTACTTGAGCTTTTCTTCAAGTTTGTACGGAAACAGACCTCTTACACAGTACGACAGTGGTTGGTACACATGAGAAATGTTAACAGAATATGAAAATAGGCTTAAAATAAAGAAATACGTGTCTCGGCTGTAGCACGTCAGAATTTTGAGAAAATCGATTTTAAAGATTCGAAGGATCGTGGAGGTTCACTTGTAACGTAGTACTATTATAAAAAGTTCTATAAAAACAGAATGGGTGAACCGATTTAAGTGCTTGAGCCAGTTTTGAAAAGGGAATTAAATTTGGACTTGTTTTTATAAAAAAAAAACATTTTTTTCCGCTAGATGGCGCTTTAATTTTCATATAAAATTAAAAAATATCCAAAAATGTAATGTAATTCAATGTAATGTAAATGTAATGTAAAAATACAAAAATTAATATCCAAAAATGTGATGTAATTCAATTTAAGGTAAATGTAATGTAAAAATACAAAAATTAATATGATATCTTAACTATTATTTTGTGTCAAAATGTTGGTCGTTTAGTTTTTCGTGTGTAAACTTCAGGTTTTGTATCACGGCATAAATTCCAACAATATTCAGCAAGCATGTGAGTCATGTCTTTTCCTTTGAAACGATTTTCTATTGTAACAATATCTTTATGGAAGCGTTCTCCATGCTCATCGCTTAAATCACCCAAATTTGAAGGAAAAAAGTCTAAAGTTTTATAGAACTGGTTGTGCAAAAAATGAACTTTTAAAGACATGTTAACTTTCATTTCACCATAAGCTGAAACCATTTCATTTAAGCTCGTTGAAATTGAATAATAATATTTTTAGTTTGATCTGGCTCGGAGCCCCGAATCGCTGAATCAAGCAATTCCCGGCCAGCGAAAAAGATTCTACTTTAGTTATTGGATTTCAAATCAACAACATTGTATTTTTAATGAATTTCGTACACTTTTTGGATATTTTTTAATTTTACATGAAAATTAAAGCGCCATCTAGCGGAAAAAAATGTTTTTTTTTATAAAAACAAATCCAAATTTAATTCCCTTTTCAAAACTGGCTCAAGCACTTAAATCGGTTCACCCATTCTGTTTTTATAATAGTACTACGTTACAAGTGAACCTCCACGATCCTTCGAATCTTTAAAATCGATTTTCTCAAAATTCTGACGTGCTACAGCAAATCGCCGAGACACGTATTTCTTTATTTTAAGCCTATTTTCATATTCTGTTAACATTTCTCATGTGTACTCAAAAAAAATTGATTTTGTCGTACTGTGTTATTAACAACTTCGCGTAAATTTGGTGAGCCAGCTAGAATGTGCAATTTGCCCTGGTTTAATGTGAGACAAATCCAACGGAACCGCACCATTAGAAATTGCATTGGCCATTTTGTACAAGTACTTCGAATCACAATGATGTAGTCACTTTTGAGGAAAAAGTTATTCAGAGAGACCTCTTTAGGAGAAGGTCCACTATAGGAGAATTTCCCCTTTATTTTAAAACGCTTGATGTATTTGGTATAGGCAACACATAATGGTTTTTAATTTTCACAATAGTTTTTATTACTATTTTATCAAAAAGAAGCGATAAAATTCAAAAATAGTAGCAAAACACCCTCTGGTGGCTTTCATAAATAAAAATTAACGTCAAAAATAGATTCCTTGACCCCAAAAACCCCCATACATACACTTAAAAAAATTGTTTTTTGTCTTTTTAATGCAATATTTTGAAAAAAATACCTATTTTGAAAAACTGGCATTCTCCGATTTCAAGATAGATCTATACTCTCTTCGCCAAAGTTTCTTAAAATTACCCATAGAACACCGCTAGGGTGGGGCCAACATCGACTTTTTTTTGCTCCATACAACTTTACCCGCTCTAAATAATTTTTCTTTTTTTTCTTATGCCCACATATCTAAATATGTAGACACCTGAAAATGTAATATTTTTGTTCTGTTTTTTACATATTCTTATTGTTTGTCATATGTTGTTTGTTTTTTTTTCGGAAAACATAAAGATAATAATAATAAATAAAATAAATAACTGGTCATTTCAGCCCTTGAAAGGACTTTGACCTAGCTTCTTATGATCAATTGTGTTGTGCGTGTTATTAAGTTTGTACACAATTGACCGAGAAATGGACCTACAGGCTTAACGCCGACTCCGAACGGCGATGAACGAAATGTTCTTATTCTCAAGAAGCTTTACATGGCATTTTTATTACTCTCTGAGGTTTGCCATTGTCTGCAGAGAGGTGGCGGCCGTACAGAAAAATTATTTTAATTCAAATAATTTTCTGTCGCTGCTGGGGTTCGAACCTGGGTCTCCAGGTTCGTTGGCATAGCGGCCACGCACTTTAACCAACTACGCCACGGACGCGATATTTTTAGTTACAAGTTTAAATATCGAATTTTGTGATGATTGATAATTACGGCTGTAATCGTGATCACACGCAAACGGATAGACGAACGGACAAGGCTAATTGCTTCATTATGTATTTCTAACGAAGACTTCAACGAACGATGACTATGCGAACGATGTTGGATTGAAGTTGAGATATGTATTTCGAACACAGCTTATCGTTAGCTCATTTGACAAGTTATGTTTGCTACTAACACTCAAACTGTTATACACAAGCAGTATCAAACGTGGCACTGCCATATCAAACATTAGGGAAGTTTTCTGTATTTTCTTTTAAGATTTCATGCATTTTTTGTACTTTTCGTGTTGTTGGCAATGCTTTGGTTCTTGTCTGTGTTGTAGGTAAATTGTAGGTTGTGGTGTAAACTGTGTTTGCAGGTTGTTCTATTGGCTACAATTGTGCTGCCTTCGACATAAGCAGAATGATATCATGGCCTGCTTCTTTATATATTACTTGTAGCTAACCGAAAAAAAATCATCGCCTTTTGCTTGGATGTTGCTCTTCATTTCTGCAATTTTTTTTTTCTGTTTAGATCTGCTCAAATTTGAATTGGAAGAAAAATAAAAAAAAAGTTTGAATTGGCCTCTAGCTGCCTCACAAGCGCTGAAAAATATTGCTTGTTTTTTAATATTGCAATTTAAGTAATAACTATTGTATTCAATTTTGAATTAATTAATTTTTAGTACTTAAATTGCACTTATATGTTAATATATAAATAAGTTTTATCATATATATGTATTTTTTTGTTAAAATATCGATTTTAAAATAAAATTTTCTGAACGAATACATCACAACGATAACATGAAAGCATTCGTTTGATTTTGACGTTTGAATTCGGTGTTTCAGTGATCGTTAGAAATACATATTGCAAATATGTAACTGTACTACGGCATCGTTCGCTAGCTGATCAGCTGTTTTCGTTGTTTGCTTATGTTCGATTTACAAATTCCAAAACATGAACGAACACTGTTGTGAACGAAACGATTGATCGGATAGAAATACAAAATGAAGCCATTAATCGACTCGGGTGTTGATGCTGATAAAGAATATATATATACTTTTCTATACCCAACACGCCTCCTTAAGGGCACTACAAACGGAGTGATAAAATTAAACTACCCCTTTTGCGTTTTATGAACGTGGTATAAATATGCAAAGCAGATTTATGATTTATGGCCAATAGGGCGTATCGAAAAATTTAGATCGTATTCTAAGAGGTCTCAAAAGTTGCATGGGGTTGTCAAGATCACCCAAAAAAAATTTTAAGGAAAAAAAAGGTGTCCTCCTGTCCCGCAAGGACAAAGTTGTTTTTTGAGGAAAACAGTTAAAAAATAACGATCTGAAAATGCTTTGACTTTTATAAAAAAACTACGTATATCTGAAGCAAAAGTAGGTATAGGTTTAAACTAACAATATATTGCTAAACACGATGTCACTCACGATTTTTATCCACAGTGTCCTGTGTGAAGGAAATTCAAAGCTAAAGTTGTAATCGAGATAGTACAGAACTTTTAATTGTTACCCAATAGTCTAAATTTTGGTGGTATTAGTTATAGAGTCAACGTATTCCTTAAATTTGGCGAATTATTAATTATCATAATTTTTGCATAAGAATTTTCCTTTTCTTTTGAAAAATGCATACTTGAATGCAATTTTTTAACTTTTTTAAATGAATATAAGATTTTATATCTCGGGTATCAGATACGGTACCGAAGAAACTTTTATCAATTTGGATTCTTCAAATATTTCTGATGCATTGGATTTTGAAGACAGCGAAGCCATTCATTCGGCAAAAAATGTATTTTTAAAAGAAACATGTACCGGTTTGGCCTTTATCAATTCTAATTTTAGGTTAATTCAACGCTCCATTATCATTTTAGAAACTAACGTTTTATCGCTACAGTGTAGCCTGAAAGTGGTTAAAGGTGAAAAAAGATCCTTGAAACAATTGAATGGACACAAGTTTTTAAATAAATTCAATTCAGTTTTTGGTCGCAATGTAGAATTTAAGAACATTAAGATTGTCGAAAAAATTGTGTTTAAAAACAACCAAGACTTAGTAAGTATTCAATTAAATTAACGCCTGATGAATTGTCAAAATCGAGATATTGCCCGGCAACATCCTGCAATGTTGAGCTCAGTTTCTCTGGATATTCATCGGTTTTAAATGTCTTCAATTGTTCAATGTGTAGCATTTAGTCATTTTGACATTTCATATAAGAAGAACAAAACGAAACAACATTTGGCAACACTGTTAACTGCCTTTCTGGATACCTTTTTTCGCGCTCTCTTTTTCTTTCTATCTTGACTGAAGAGTGTCGAGCTAATAAATTGTTACAATAAATTACACTGTTCTTCAAATATTTTGTTTATTCTACAAGAGCTCCCACCGATATTTTACATTGTGCCAATCTATATGATGACTTTCTGCGTTTTCATCACTTCAATTTATTGTCGAGGACCTTTTTAATAATTTACTTCGATTTTTGTACCTTGCTTCGATTTTTAATTTTTTATTCACAATTACACTTGCAGTCTTCCATTTTTACTGAAATGTCTTAAGTCATTTAATTTTTTACAAGTGTATAGGCTGTTACATGAGCAGAGGAAGCATTTTTTTTTTAAATTTGCTTTTAGTTAATAAAAATAATCAAAAAATTCTTCTTACATGATTATTTTGGCTTATTTGGTATAAAGTCCAGAGTATTGGATTTTCAACGCTTGTAAAAAAATCAAAATTGGTTAACAAATAACTTAGTTGTGGACTATAACAACATTGAAGTAACTGAGTTTCTAATCTCAGAACTGCAGCGCAATTTTCTGATCTCAGAATACCAATTGATGTTTTTGCCAAATTTTTTCAATGAAAATATCAAATCATAAAGCGACACTGAAGTTAAAGTAACGGGAAATTATAGCGAGCACACCAAATGCACCATGCACTCACAAGTATTGAGGGTCAGTCGATAAAATTGAAATTAAAAAATTAAAAAAGCACCATATCTCGAAAAAGAAGCAAGATAAGCCAACAATAACACCGACACATAGATAAGGGGGTCAGACGATATGATAGCCTTAAAAATTGGAAACAATCCCATATCTTGAAAACGAAGCAAGATAGGCCTAAAATAACACCAGATTTGGCTTTCCTAAAGAGGGTCTTGAATTCGAGACGCACAGATAGAGGGGTCAGATGATATGATAACCTTAAAAAATTAGGAAGAACACCAATTAGGAACATTAAATCAAGTACAAGGGGATGCATGCATTTAAGTGAACCAATGATTTCGCTTCACAACGCATTCACAGAGAAGCAAGGTGTTATTTCCATTTCAAAGTTATATTTCTATTTCAAAATTCTATTAAAAATCTAAAATATGTTAAACCATATTTTCGTTAATAACTTTATTATTTAATAACCGATTTAATTTTTTTTAATTAGTTCGAAAATTAAAACCTTTCTCTTTTGAAGAAAACCATAAACAAAATAATGACAACTAGTATCGCCTGTGGCCGAAATTCGGCCATCCGTTTCTGTAAGGTTACGAAACTCAAGTTGTTTTTACATAAGGAATTGTTCTTAATTTGCATGGAAATTCTTAATGCTTACCTTGACGCTATGAGGAAAATAGTGGTAAAGGACAAGAAAGGAAGCATATATGCGTCAATAACAAAAGTTTATTCAACATATAAAGTAAATATATTGAAAACAAGTTTTTCGAGCTTTAGGCCAAGCATGTTGTCAACAAGACAACATGAAGAACAAAGAAGGCAACAACCAACAACAACAACAACGGCTCTGTATAGAGCAAATCACACAGCTTGACTATACAGACTGTTTCATTGGCCGCTACACCAACTCATCAGTAGCCTTTGTATGACTTTACACTGTGATCCACTCAAGCTACTTAGGTTCTACATATACTGCCAATATGCCGAGAAAGTTACCCGGAATTTGTTTTTGGCAGAGAACGCTGGAATTTTTGTAACTGAGTTCTTATCTACTTTTTGATGCATACTGTACTAAGGTTAACAACCTAGATCGTATCATACTTTTAGGCATAGCCTTAATTCATGTGCATCTTCGAAATTCGATCACAGCGGTTTACTGCTATCAGAGCATATTGAAGTTGTTGTTATTTTTGCTGTTTAGTTCCTCCCTTTTTTCCACACTTTCATTTTAGGGTTCAGTTAGTTTAACTGATGGTACACCTAAGATGGCGTGGAGACCATTTTTTTGTTATGAAAGACTTTGCTGTTTTTTTATGTGAAAAACACACAACCAATCATTTATCTTAACATTTTTATGGGCGTGCTCTCCCAGAATATTTAATATTAATATTTTGTATACGGCCTCTAATTATTTATATTGAATACAAGTTTTTCGAGCTCTAGGCCAAGCATGTTGTCAACAAGACAACATGAAGAACAAAGAAGGCAACAACCAACAACAACAACAATGGCTCTGTATAGAGCAAATCACACAGCTTGGCTATACAGACTGTTTCATTGGCCGCTACACCAACTCATCAGTAGCCTTTGGATGACTTTACACTGTGATCCACTCAAGCTACTTAGGTTCTACATATACTGCCAATATGCCGAGAAAGTTACCCGGAATTTGTTTTTGGTAGAGAACCCTGGAATTTTTGTAACTGAGTTCTTATCTACTTTTTGATGCATACTGTACTAAGGTTAACAACCTAGATCGTATCATACTTTTAGGCATAGCCTTAATTCATGTGCATCTTCGAAACTCGATCACAGCGGTTTACTGCTATCGGAGCATATTGAAGTTGATGTTATTTTTGCTGTTTAGCTCCTCCCTTTTTTCCACACTTTCATTTTAGGGTTCAGTTAGTTTAACTGATGGTACACCTAAGATGGCGTGGAGACCATTTTTTTGTTATGAAAGACTTTGTTGTTTTTTTATGTGATAAACACACAACCAATCATTTATCTTAACATTTTTATGGGCGTGCTCTCCCAGAATATTTAATATTAATATTTTGTATACGGCCTCTAATTATTTATATTGAATACAAGTTTTTCGAGCTCTAGGCCAAGCATGTTGTCAACAAGACAACATGAAGAACAAAGAAGGCAACAACCAAACAACAACAACAACGGCTCTGTATAGAGCAAATCACACAGCTTGAATATACAGACTGTTTCATTGGCCGCTACACCAACTCAACAGTAGCCTTTGTATGACTTTACACTGTGAGGGAGGAGCTAAACAGCAAAAATAACAACAACTTCAATATGCTCTGATAGCAGTAAACCGCTGTGATCGAATTTTGAAGATGCACATGAATTAAGGCTATGCCTAAAAGTATGATACGATCTAGGTTGTTAACCTTAGTACAGTATGCATCAAAAAGTAGATAAGAACTCAGTTACAAAAATTCCAGCGTTCTCTGCCAAAAACCAATTCCGGGTAACTTTCTCGGCATATTGGCAGTATATGTAGAACCTAAGTAGCTTGAGTGGATCACAGTGTAAAGTCATCCAAAGGCTACTGATGAGTTGGTGTAGCGGCCAATGAAACAGTCTGTATAGCCAAGCTGTGTGATTTGCTCTATACAGAGCCATTGTTGTTGTTGTTGGTTGTTGCCTTCTTTGTTCTTCATGTTGTCTTGTTGACAACATGCTTGGCCTAGAGCTCGAAAAACTTGTATTCAATATAAATAATTAGAGGCCGTATACAAAATATTAATATTAAATATTCTGGGAGAGCACGCCCATAAAAATGTTAAGATAAATGATTGGTTGTGTGTTTATCACATAAAAAAACAACAAAGTCTTTCATAACAAAAAAATGGTCTCCACGCCATCTTAGGTGTACCATCAGTTAAACTAACTGAACCCTAAAATGAAAGTGTGGAAAAAAGGGAGGAACTAAACAGCAAAAATAACAACAACTTCAATATGCTCTGATAGCAGTAAACCGCTGTGATCGAATTTCGAAGATGCACATGAATTAAGGCTATGCCTAAAAGTATGATACGATCTAGGTTGTTAACCTTAGTACAGTATGCATCAAAAAGTAGATAAGAACTCAGTTACAAAAATTCCAGCGTTCTCTGCCAAAAACAAATTCCGGGTAACTTTCTCGGCATATTGGCAGTATATGTAGAACCTAAGTAGCTTGAGTGGATCACAGTGTAAAGTCATACGAAGGCTACTGATGAGTTGGTGTAGCGGCCAATGAAATGGTCTGTATAGTCAAGCTGTGTGATTTGCTCTATACAGAGCCATTGTTGTTGTTGTTGGTTGTTGCCTTCTTTGTTCTTCATATTGTGTTGTTGACAACATGCTTGGCCTAGAGCCCGAAAAACTTGTTTTCAATATAAATAATTAGAGGGCGTATACAAAATATTAATATTATATAAAGTAAATAAATAAATTAAAAGTAAAGTAAATAAGTAAGTAAAAGTAAATAAACGGTAGAAAAGTATAACAAATAAATCAAGCTAAATGATTATTCCATATTAAATAAATAAATTAATGACTTAAAATTTCAGTATAAACTATATTTTTTGTAAACACCCTTTCATCAGTCAAATGTCCTTGTCCATCAATAACAGAAACTCAAACGATCTAACTCGACTCGCGGTAAATATACAGTTGACCATGCGAAAAAACAGGTCGTCATAACAAAAGCTTGGTGTTCCAGATAAATATGTGCATGCTGAACGCACCAACCCATAGCCTGAACAGAATGAACGGCATCAGCGGCGCTCTCTGTCGCAGAGTCATCTCAAAATAAACCACCAAGTATTGAACAAAACAAACAATTAGCAATGGCTTGGCGTCAAGTGTTATATGAAGCAAGCAGCAGTTTAACTATTTTTTTAACGCTGAGAGAAATGAAGAGAAAGCAACAACAACCACAACAATAATGCTACTCAGCTTTTTTGAAGTGTTTGCGTCACTCCCGCATTCTACTCTTCCTTTTGAAAGCTACAGCAGCAATGTTCAACAGAGCTTTGTCGCTTTGTAGTTTCTCATTGTCCCATTGGTAAAAAAAGCGTTTTACATTTGCTCAGTTTTACCTATCTTAATGACAACATATTCGAATAAAAATTATGTTGTGCAAATCTACTCGAAAATACCTATCCATACCTATGTGAATATGTTGAAGGTAACACAGAAAAAAAGGGAACACAAACTTTTTGTTTGCCTATTAATATATATAGTAGATAACCTTCTTTTGATTTCTTAACGTTAGAAAATGTAAAAATTAAAAACAAAAATGTGCGTTGATTGTTTTAGCGTCTATTATTTTGAAATGGATTGATATATTTCTATAATTTAAATAAGAATACAAAACTGCAAGCCGGTAAGGTTTATAATATGAAGGCTTTTATAATCAGTTGATCAAAAGCAATGCTATGACATACCAAGTAAGGCAAGGTACGAACATTTTTACTGATTAGTTTATGAAGTCCTTGACAAAAAATTCGAAGTGATAAAAAAATTCTGTAAATGCAGAAAGTCATCATATATTACCACTTAATGAAATATGTCTTAATGTGGGATGTCTTGTACAGTTTTCGTGTAGAACAGTGTTATTATATTCAATATCTCAGATGTGTGTCCATTACCAAATTATTTAATTTAACCGAAAAATACTTATTTAAATCTCAGCAATTTAATAAGCAAGAGATCATGGATGCATTGGATGTAGCTGGCGTGAATTTTTCAACATCTGCCACGTTGCCGCAGTTGTAGAAATTGTACGAAGAGCAAAATATTAAGGTTTGCGCAAATAAAAATGCAAGATCTGTCACCTCTGTCGAAATAAAAAATGCTGCTCTTGCCTATGCCGATGACCATACTTACGATTCTGCCGATATTAAAACCTTGGCTCACGCAAATCCAAACGAAGGTACCTGCGATCAGCTACTTTATCTAGAAGTTGAGTTTCCAAATTGTTTTGAATACGTCGCACAGTGATGCGAAAGGGCATGCTAGACGGAAAAAAGTCGAAATCGAATTTTTACATTCTGAATATTTAAAACTGTTAAATAATATCCATTGATCTTAGAAATAATTTTTTACCTGCGCTTACTACAAAAAATGCAAAAATTCTTGAAAGTTGACCAAAAAGGTGATTTTTTGAAATTTTCGAAATATCCAAAAGAGTTGAAAATTGGCATACTTTATGAAAAAGATAAGATCTTTTAAAATAAAATATCTTCAATTACCTTTCTTTTAAAATGTTCGCGTTATAAAACGGTATTTATCGATATAACTGCGTAAAAAATAAACATTTGGTAAAATATTTTGGAAAATAAAAAAAGGGCCATTTTGTATTTACAAAAATGTATCTTTATTTAACCATTATTATGTCAACTCTAAGTTCTGAAAGTGCCAAGGTGCGCAAATGGCCAGTTGCCTTGTTTTTTAACCTGTTTGATGGTCCTAAAAATGCATGTATAAACTAGGTCCTGACCGTTTTGTATGAAATGTATTGAATTTGAGGTCGACTAAACTATATGTGGTGTTTAAATATTCTCAACACATTACAAAATATTTTTAAACTAAAAAAAAATATTGTTTATTTTAGCTTAGGTTTTTTAAAAAAAAAATTCCAAAAATTGGTAAAATATTTTGTAAAATTAAAAAAAAGGGCCATTTTATGTATGCAAAAATATATTTTTTATTTAACCATTATTATGTTTTATTTAAGCTCTAAAAGTGTCAAGGTGCGCAAATGACCGGTTTCCCTGTTTTATAGCCTGTTTTATGGTCATAAAAATGCTATTTATTTTCATTTCAAAACCAGGTTTCAACTGTTTTTTATAATTTTGATAAGCCGATACCCCAAGCTGCTAGTGCTTTTAATATTCATTGTAAATTAAATTTATAACTAGTAAGCAATGATCTTCGACTGGGCCTAAATTAAAATAGCCGCACGACCGAACCAAAGTATATTCAAAGTCACTTTGTATGGGAGGTAGGCGTGGTTTTCACCCGATTTCGTTGAATTTCATACTCAGAGTGCATATGTTGTATGAAAGCTGCCACGCCTACTTGTTCAATCGCACCGAAATTTTTTTTACTTTTTGCAAATCATATGCAAAACGTCTACGTTTAATTTTGTTATCGTAGCTTATCTCATTTCTAAGATATAGCGAAAAATGTGATTAAGTTGTGTGGCAGGTGCCACGCCCACTTCTGCAATCACACCGACATTTTTTTAGATTTTTGCAAATTATATACAAAACGTCTACGTTTAATTTTGTTATCGTAGCTTAACTCATTTCTAAGCTAAAGCGAAAAATGTGATTAAGTTGTATGGCAGCTGTCACGCCCACTTGCTCAATGGCGCTGAAATTTTTTTCACTTTTTTCAAATTACATAAAAAAAATCTACGTTTGATTTTGTTGTCGTAGCTTATCTAATTTCTAAAATATAGCGCAAATTATGTTTCAGTTGTATGGCAGCTGCCACGCCTCCTTGTCAAAAATTTCTGAAATAGGTTTCTTTGCATTTTCCTATACCTAAAACACCAGAAACTACCAAAAAAATCCACAAAATATTATTTTCCGTCTAACTTGTACCAATCGCATCACTGTGCGTCGCTTCGGTGAATGCCGATGGTAGTGACGCCGCCAAAAGGAGAACAACAAATCCTGATGGAAAAGACGTTGCCCTAAAAAAAGAGGTTCAGCAGCTGCTTAAACGAACAGAAATAGTAATGCTGCAACAACAAATACAGCATCTTGAAGCTAAAATTTCAGTGCCTAGTATGCGCTAACTAGACTTCGCCGATATTGAGCATGCCATCCCAAAATTCAGCGACGATGACGTGTCTCACTCAGTACAACATTTTTTGCGGAATTGTGATGAGCTTGTGCCAAGCTCTTAAAGCCGACTCTGCACCGTTATCTGATTGAAATGCAGGCAATTGCTAAAAGGGCCGATATTTGCGAGCAGGAAGTAATCAACTTCATCGTTGACGGTAAAGTAGCCAACATAAGTCTAATGATAGGCGCCCGTACGCTAGATGAGCTAACATCTCTTATCAACCAATACCAAAACAAATATTTGACCCTAGCCTCACGTACTGACGTCTCTGCCGCCAAGACGAGATCTGGATTTCTTGAAGGATGCTCCACTCTGCTTTAATTGTACCCAGAAAGGTCATATAAAGCCAAACTGTCCATACCCTCAGCAGGCAAATGGTTCGTGCTTCAAATGTTATCATCACCGTTATGATCACCGTTATGATCACCGTTCATGTCCCAATCCGAGAAAGGTTCTCGTCGGGGTAACCGTTTCAAAAAAAAAAAACACCAAGTTGCTGTCGTGGAAGAAGAAGATGCTCTTGATGAGCCGAGTGCGTCATGGGTGCCCTAAATTGAGTAAGTATTGCTTTTGAAGCTGATACGGTGGGAAGTGCAAGATTTAACCAAATTTTTTTCTCTTTTCGACACCGGCAGTGCAATTAGATTCATCAAAAAGTCGTTTGTTCCGGCTGCCTTATAGTCCTCGAAAGACACGTTCACTATATCGAAATACTGTGGTCTCGGAGGAAAGAGACTTGAAGTTTTATATATAATTTTTATAACCGTAAAATTCCGAAACTATGAAAAAAATTTTGATTTATGTTTTGGCAAGTAATGGAATGCTAATGCCTCTAATTTTGGACCGAGATTTTTAAAAAAAATAACATTTATTTAAGGAAGATTAGTTGGAAGTTTATTTTGCTACCGAAGAAATTCACCTTTAAGTAACTTTTACACTCTGTTGATATTCTTCATCCAGGCGTTACCGGTGAATATAGTTACCATCTCTTTAGGTGGTAACAAGCAAAAAAGCTGACATTTTTGTAAATTGGACTGAAGGAAGTGTTCGTATTTTGAGTAATTAATTTACTTTTAAAATCCTTAAATCCTTTAAATAACAATTTATTACAATTCATTGCTTAATATTGATTTTGTATGTAAAATTAATATATAAATTAAATATAGGTAACGCCGCAGCTGCGCCGGCGTAGTGCGTGCATATTTCCTGTTAAGAAAAACAAATATCATATTAAAAGTTAACAAAATGCAATTAATTCTATGTACTTACTTCTCATTTTCCATTGGTCATATTTCACCACACGCAAGAAAAGACCTTAATTTCAATAAAGTGATCTTACGACGTTGGACAGCGTTACCGAATGCACAGAATACCGATTTCTAAGACCGGTAACGAGTTTCGGTAACAATATTGCTGTTACCGGTAACGCACAGAATCGATTTGTAAATGTAAGTTCTGTAGTGTCATAGCACAGCCAGCTTACGGTACGTTACATATTTGGTAACAAAATATATTTTCTTTGTTTTTCTTTCATTCATTCTTTCGATCGTGTGCGAACGCTTATCGAGTGTCATTAGGTCACTGTGTTTTTGCGTCACAGCAAATTGTAAGGAAATGCGCTCACTGGTGTTCGCTAACCCTATTAGCCGCACAAGTGCAAGCGCAGCAAAAATTCCAAGCTGAGGAATCAAAGAGCAAGTGAGAGAAGAACAATTATTAAGAACATAATTGAACTAAGAAACAATATGAGAATAGAATAATGGGAAGGAGTTTAAGAATATCTAAATAGAATTAATACTGGTATTTTTATTATAAATATTGAAGATCTTTGAAATAAAGAAGAGAATGAAACTTGACTTAAAATATCTAAGTTATTTTTATTGTCAAACAGTACGGCAAAATTGGCCATCTAAACTTTTAAGCCTTGTCTTTGGCATTTTTAGGAACACCAGCTAAAACTTATTACATGGCGATCCTGCAAATTGATCCTGCCTTCTGATCCTGTCAAACTGATCTGATGTCAAAAGAAGATAATAACGAACAATACGAGATCACCAGAATCTTCGAAAAGTGGGGAAAATACGCTTTCCACGAAGAATACACACCGGAGCCCGTGACTATCCAAACCGAAGCTGCACCAACATACTCACCGACACCTTGCAACGCCGGTCCTAAAAGGATAACAATAGAGGACTACATAAACAGAACTGAACGGCAAAAACAAACGATCGCGCAGTACAGAAGCGAACAAGCTGCCAAAAATAAACCTTCGAAAAGACCCAGAGGAGGCCGAAGAGTAATTGCTAGACGTCGCGTTGCGGGAATACATAGTATTTTACCGTTGGTAACTGATGCAAAGTTAAAACGGGCATTAATACACAAAATACAAATAGAAAAGTTAAATTACGGCAACCATGGGATGGTTCAGCAACAAGGAAATCGTAACAACTAACAACAACAACAGCAGCAGCAGCAGCAGTAGTAGTGAAAGCAGCAAATTCAATGATCTTATTCTAGCACTTAGCTTAATATTTATGATTGCAACAATTTTATATACATATAGTTAATAGATATTACAAAAATTATGTTAGGAAACAAATGCTGCGAAACATCAGCAACTCTGTTTAACAAAATATTTTAATATTCACAATAAATACAAAAATATATCAAGCACTTTTACATACGAAAATGATAAGGCTTGGTACCAACTGTTTCTACCAAGGATGCTTTGGTCAACTTTTTGACAAATATTGTGAAAATTGTTAACAAAAAATCATAGACATAGGAAAAATTAAATATATGGCACACAAAAACAAAGCATGGCATCGTGAATGCTTCAAGTGCAAATATTGTCACAAAAATTTAATCAAATCAGGCTTCATAGAGCATGAACCAAATTTAATGTGTCAAAAATGTTTTAAGAACAATTAAACTTTTTAAATTAGAAGTAAATACAATGTTCCGTCGATATACATATAAATGGAAATAGATGCAGCAAAAGAAATATTAAGGAGATTAAAAAAGGCACCAGGTAGGGAATATACAAAGAAATACATTAATGAAATAAGGAACAAAGTAGATGAGCTAAGAACCTCAATAGATAAGTCAGACAACCCTAAAAGAAAATTAGACTTAGAAAATTTCGAAGATATAGCTAGAGCAATAGAACAGTTTTTAATAGAAAAAAGTGAGTTAACAGATAGCAAAAACACAGATAGCCTCAACACTGAAAGTCAAAGTAATACACCAGAAAAGAAGACTGTAAATCGAAACAATATAGAAATGTCAACTTTTAATATAGAAACGGCTATTAACCCATTAAGTCCGGGAAGAGCACAATTTTAATATGATGTTTGAGACTTATTTTCTGCTATTAAAAATTGGAATAAAAAATTCCAAACATACCTATTCTACTATTTTTGGGGTCGGTCTTTCGATTGGTTCAGTCGGATTTGCATAATAATGACTTTTGGAACCAATATGGCGCATTTTAATTAAAAAAATATCGAAATTTTTTGCGTTTTTCTTTTTTGTGAATCTTTTTCGCATAAATAAAGTTACTGAATTGGTGCCAAACTAAAACCAAAAGTGCACAAAATATCTAAAGTATAACTATGAATATTTTTTTTTTGGTTTGAATCAACCTAACCTCTTCAATATATCAATACGTAAAAAATTAACGTTATTTGGTAAATTATGAATATTATTAATAAAATTTACATCTCTAATAATATAATTGTCCCAAAAATATATAAAGAAGGGGTTTTGAGATCGCTGATCACGAATTTGAGGTAAGATTTTCAAAATTTAAGATAGCGGATTCAATATGGCCGACCGAATTTCATAAAATCTTCAAAATTACAAGAAAATGTGTATAAGGGAGTTTTTGAGGCCGTTGATCACGAATTCGAAGTTAGATTTTCAAAATTTAAGATCGTGGATCTGTAGCTGATTAAATTTCATGAAATGTCTGAAACCAATGCGATAATGTTTACTATACGGGGTATTTACGATTTACCTAATAACGTTAATTTTTTACGTATTGATATATTGAAGAGGTAAGGTTGATTCAAACCAAAAAAAAAATATTCATAGTTAAACTTTAGATATTTTGTGCACTTTTGGTTTTAGTTTGGCACCGATTCAGTTACTTTATTTATGCGAAAAAGATTCACAAAAAAGAAAAACGCAAAAAATTTCGATATTTTTTTAATTAAAATGCGCCATATTGGTTCCAAAAGTCATTATTATGCAAATCCGACTGCACCAATCGAAAGAGCGACCCCAAAAATAGTAGAATAGGTATGTTTGGAATTTTTTATTCCAAGTTTTTATAGCAGGAAATAAGTCTCAAACATCATATTCAAATTGTGCTCTTCCCGGACTTAATGGGTTAAAGCCATACCTACCTTTAATGGACAGCACAGCGAATTAGAACCATTTTTGAAGATAGTAGAATTATTACACAACTCATATACAGCTAATGCTCAGAAAACATTATTAGAGTTTGTAAAAAAATAAAAAAATAAATAACTGGCCATTTCAGCCCTTGAAAGGACTTTGACCTAGCTTCTTATGATCAATTGTGTTGTGCGTGTTATTAAGTTTGTACACAATTGACCGAGAACCGGACCTACATGTTTAACGCCGACTCCGAACGGCGATGAACGGAATGTTCTCGTTCTCAAGAAGCTTGACATGGCATTTTGATTACTCTCTGAGGTTTGCCATTGTCTGCAGAGAGGTGACGGCAGTACAGAAAAATTATTTTAATTAGAGTTTGTAGTAAGTGTAAAACTTAGTGCGGTAGTTCGAACAGCGCTAGGCTCAAACACATCGACATTCGTAGAATTTAAAACAAGACTACAAGAAAGATATAAGAGCAACGTAACAATAGCTCAAATACATACACAACTGTCCTCAACCACACAGAAGAACAAAACGGTAAATAATTTTAAAGACAAAATTTTAAATTTGTTGTCAGAACTGAACAAACTACAAATTAACGATTTAGGTAATAATGCAACCAACGAACAGAAAACAGTCATAGAAACAATGAACGAAAAATATGCCTTGACCATATTCAAAAACGGGTTAGATGACACCATCAAACCAACACTTTTTGCAGCCCAACCCCAAGATTTAAATACAGCAGTAAATATCGCACAAGAAGTGGAACGAAATAACCAAAACAACGGTCCGCGAATCTTAAACTACAATGCAAGCACAAACAGAAACCAAAATTATCAGCATCATAACAACTTTAGCAGAAATAACTACCAAAATACATGCAGAAATAATAACAATTTCAGGAACAACAGACGCATGAACAACATGAACCAACGAAACAACAACCACAATAACAACAGCGACAGAAATTTTCAACGTGGGAACAACAATAGAAACAACTATGGCAATAATAGAAATAGAGGCAGGTACAACAATAATATAAACAGACGCTCGAGTCAAGATGGAAACAGACATTATGTACGAACAGTAAACTATCAGGGAAACATGGAAGGCCCGGAGGACAAAAATCAAGAGCCTCCGGAAGGCCAAATGTAAAAGCAAACAAAATTTGCATGATATCAGAGAATCTCACCAATTTCATCACACTTAAATGTGCGCAAACAAAGCGTGCCTTGACATTCCTATTAGACACGGGTGCAGATATTTCGATATGCAAAACGAACACAAATTTTGAAATTGATCCTGACAATAAATGTAGATTATCAGGCATAACTAAAAATGAGGTAGACTCTTTAGGAGTTACGAAAATAACATTGTGCCTCGGAGAGCACCGTTCCAAAAATAATTTTCGATTTTCCCATTTCTACGGATGGAATTTTAGGTAGAGACTTTTTTATAAAATATACATGCAAAATAGACTACGAAACATTCACAATAACAATTGCAATCGGTAACACCGATTATATAGTACCCATAGTAACAAAACTTCCGAAACAGACAAATTATAGAATACCTCCTAGGTCAGAAATTATTTTTCCAATAAACTTAAACATTGCAGAAGACAGCGTAGTATTTAATCAAGAGCTCGAAAAAGGTGTATTTTTGGCAAACTGTCTAGTACCTTCTAAAGGCATTTGTCACATAAGAGTTATAAATATAAACGATAAAGAGGTTATATTAAACGAAATAAAACCGAAACTAAAGAATTTGACCGAATATACAGTTATGAAAACTTACAACAAACAGAGTACAGAAATGAATGAACAACGATTCAAGAAACTGATGACTGAACTGAAATTAGACCACAACACAGAAACTGAATTAAAAGACATATTTAAGAAACATCAATCAACTTTCCACCTTGAGGGAGAAGTTCTTACAACAAATAATTTTAATACGCAAAAACTGAATCTATCAGACACAACACCAGTATACATAAAAAATTATGGACTACCTCACACTCAATATGACGAGATAGACAAACAAGTAAAGAAGCTAATAGAGAACGACATAATTGAACCTTCAATAAGCCCATATAACGCACCATTGTTATTAGTGCCAAAGAAAAGTAATGATGACAATAAGAAATGGCGCTTGGTGGTTGATTTTAGAAAACTCAACGAAAAGATGGTAAATGACAAATTTCCATTAACAAGACTGGAAGACATCCTAGACATGCTAGGACGAGCCAAATACTTTTCAACCTTGGATATGACAAGCTCTTTCCATCAAATACCATTAGACAAAAATTCACGAACACTAACTGCATTTTCTACACAAGATGGTCACTACCATTATAAACGTTTACCTTTCGGACTTAAAATTTCTTCAAACAGTTTCCAAAGAATGCTCACAATAGCTTTAAGTGGTTTAAATTCAGAAGCTTTCCTCTATGTAGATGACATAATAGTTTTTGGATGTTCTTTGAAACATCACAACCAAAACTTGATAAAAGTATTTGAGCGGTTACAAAAATACAACTTAAAATTGAATGCGAGCAAATGTCAATTCCTAAGATCAGAATTGGTTTATCTTGGTCATTTGATAACAGACAAAGGAATTAAGACAGACCCAGCAAAAAATCAGGCGGTTTTAAACTACCCTACACCAGCAAATACAGATGATGTGAGAAGATTTGTGGCTTTCTGCAATTATTACAGACGGTTCATTCCCGATTTTGCAGCATTGGCAAAGTGTTTAAACTCTTTATTGAAGAAAGGGACGCCTTTCATCTGGTCACAAGAATGCGAAAAAGCATTCAACACTTTAAAACAAAAACTACTTAACCCACCAGTTCTGCAATACCCAAATTTTGAGAAATCATTTATCTTAACTACTGACGCATCTGACTTTGCATTAGGAGCAGTACTTTCGCAAGGCGAAATTGGACACGATCTTCCAATATCGCACGCCAGCAACTCGTTGCAAAAACATGACATAAACAAACCGATCATTGAGAAAGAACTATTAGCTATACATTGGAGTATAAATTTTTTTAAGCCTTACCTTTATGGAAGAAAGATTATAGTAGTCACTGACCATAGACCCTTAGTTTCGTTGTTTTCCCACAAGAATCCATCATCTAAAATGACGAGAATCAGACTGGACTTATCTGATTACGATTTTGAAATTGTCTACAAACAAGGCAAGATTAATACAAATGCTGATGCGCTATCTCGTATAAAAGTCGATAGCAATATACTCAAAAGTTTAATTCCCACAAATAAAGAGAAAGAAGAAGTATTAGTAGTTACAAGGAGCAAAGCAAAACAAATTAACAAAAAAGAAAGGAGCAAAGAATTTAAGAACAATGCGAGTGAAAATAACATTGAAAATAGTACCCACCACCTGAGTCAACACCTCCAAGGAAGTGATATATTAAAAGACACATGTCCTAATGAGTCTGGCCAACTCTATATATGGGAATGCACATATTTTCATGACGTAAGGAAATTGGTGAAATTGAAATTCAACATTGAGAATAATAGCAAGCTTGCCATAAATATATATAATAATAAATTGCGCATAACGTGTAGGGATGACCCTTCGCGCCTAGGTGAGATGTTGGAGAAGCTACATCGTTTATTAAGAAAATCAAAAATAAAGGAGCTAGCCCTTTGTGATAAAGATTTTATATATAAAAATATCGATATAAATATGTTTAAAGAGAAATACAGTGCATTGAAAGATAATAAAGCCTCGCCAATACGAATACTAATATATAAAGCTCCAATACAAATAAACAGCATGCTCAAACAATACAAACTAATTGAAGAATTCCACAAATCAAGCATATCAGGACATATGGGAATTAGAAAAACGATTTCAAAACTAAAACAAAGATAGGTATATTTGGAAAGGGATGAGAAAAATGATTAAAGAATTTATAAATAGCTGTGAAAAATGCAACAAAAACAAGACCACACAACACATTAAAGAAGGTTTAGTATTGACAAACACACCAGCGACAAGTTTTGAGAAAATATCAATTGACACTGTAGGTCCTTTAAGAATATCAAACGGATATAGATATGTTTTAACGATGCAATGTGAGCTAACAAAATTTGTAGTCGCTCACCCAATTGCAACCAAAGACGCCAAGACAGTCGCATCAACCCTTGTCGAACAATTAATACTCAAGCACGGTTGTTTCAAAACACTTATGTCCGATCGTGGGACAGAGTTTAGAAACGAGCTAATGTCAAGTGTTTGTAAATTACTAGACACTCGTCAAATTTTTTCAACACCTTATCATCACCAAACAATCGGTGCTCTTGAAAGAAACCATAGAGTTCTAAATCAATACATACTTTCCTTCACAGACGATTATGAATGGGACAAATGGATACCCTATTACACTTTTGCATACAATGCGACACCCCACGTTGACACAGACTATTCTCCGTTTGAGCTAGTCTTTGGAAAATTGCCGTCACTACCAAGTGATACACTTAGAGAAACAAACAAAGTTTATGACTTAGACAATTACGCTAATGAATTGAAACTAAGATTAAGAACATCAATAAGTAAAGCTAAAGAAATAATAAACAAAGTTAAGGATAAGAGAAAAATAGATTACGATAAAAATATGAGGCCTCAATCATTAGAAATAGGAGATTTAGTTTTTGTAAGAGTAGAAAATAAGAAAAAACTACAGAGCCCATATGAAGGACCATTTAGAATTATTGATACAAAAGGAGTAAACTCGGTTGTAGAAATAAACGGCAAACCAAAAGAACTCCACAACAACTTATTAAAGAAATACAAAAACTGACTTAAAACAAAAAAAAAAAAATGTTTACAAAATATAAGAATACATAAGAAGAATAGATAATTAGATAAACATAAAAATAAACTTATCAATTGTGTATCCAAATATTTCACTAAATTAATATTATTATATTATAAACTTATACACGCTAAAGACATTTATTTAAATATATTAAAACCAAATAGAATTATATAGAAAAACAAATATTTTGCATATACATATATACACATAATTCAAACATGTAATTTAAATAAACCATAAATAAATATAGAAAAATAATTTAAGCTTTAAAAATATGTAAAATATTCTTAAAATCCTCCATTCTTTAAAAATCATTTCAAGAAATAACTTTTCGCTTAAGGGTAAGGGTGTAGTGTCATAGCACAGCCAGCTTACGGTACGTTACATATTTGGTAACAAAATATATTTTCTTTGTTTTTCTTTCATTCATTCTTTCGATCGTGTGCCAACGCTTATCGAGTGTCATTAGGTCACTGTGTTTTTGCGTCACAGCAAATTGTAAGGAAATGCGCTCACTGGTGTTCGCTAACCCTATTAGCCGCACAAGTGCAAGCGCAGCAAAAATTCCAAGCTGAGGAATCAAAGAGCAAGTGAGAGAAGAACAATTATTAAGAACATAATTGAACTAAGAAACAATATGAGAATAGAATAATGGGAAGGAGTTTAAGAATATCTAAATAGAATTAATACTGGTATTTTTATTATAAATATTGAAGATCTTTGAAATAAAGAAGAGAATGAAACTTGACTTAAAATATCTAAGTTATTTTTATTGTCAAACAGTACGGCAAAATTGGCCATCTAAACTTTTAAGCCTTATCTTTGGCATTTTTAGGAACACCAGCTAAAACTTATTACAGTTCTATTACGTAAAATCTGTAACTTCTTCTTAAATTTTACCTAGCGAATCTCATATCAGGGCTATTTAAAACTACCCTTTTACAAATAATCATAAAAACTTGCAATCAGGTTTTGTCTTTTCTCTTACTTCCGGTGGCTTGCGCCATCGTTATCACTTATAGCAAGACCATTACAAAATTTGTTGGAAAGAAATTTATGCTTTGTGTTTACAAGCGCTTACAATGCGTCAACGCTCGCTTGTTTATGGTTTTTAATGACTAACAATGTTACAGTAGGTCAGTGGGTAAGTATGGTAAGTACACTACAACTTGAACGACAAAGTGACTGTAATTTACACCCTATATCCTACTATTCAAATAGTTCTTCTTCCGCCGAGGGCCGATACCATAGTTTTGAATTGGAGACGCTTGCTATTGTTATGTATTTAACAACGGTAAAGGATTTTTATCTATTTTTGTTTTAATTCCCTATTTTTGCCTTTTTGTGTTAACTTGCAGCAAGGCTTTGCCGACTTTCAAGGCATTAAAATGCCCCACTTGAGAACATAAAATAAAAGAGCGACTAGCGCACTGTTTTTGATTTAATTCAAGTCTGAATTCTTTATTAAAAAATACTGGTATTTATACCAAGATTTTTGGTATTCTTGTTCTTATTCTAGATAAAATTCTAATTACAATTCTTAACACATATATATATATACTAATATGAAATTACGGAAAGATGTGACATATTGGTAACATGTGTAAATCGATCATCTTTGACCGATATTTACAAGTAGATGCAATGCAAACAAAACATAGCACAAAAAGAAACGAAAAGTCAGTCATTGGGACACACACCAATTCTGCTCTGCATGTCGGTCAAATTGCAGTTTGACACACTTTAAATTGACGCTGCTAGTGTGTCATAACAATAAGCGACGGTCTTGTTAGTCAGCTATACGTTAGCTGCTATTGAGTGGATTATTGGTACGCTATGAATCACATGTTGCATACTACATCCTTCCCCCAAAAAAATAATGATATTTGCTTATATATCTGAAATTTTAAATAAATGTCATTTTATATGTATTTTTAATCTAAAGCGCGCTGTTTATAACTATGCATCTTAAAATATCTTAATATTCTTGTCTAGATTTTACTAAATTATTATTGTGTATTTCATATAATTTATCATCTAGTTTTTTAAAGCTATTACATTTATTTTGTGAAATTATTTTATATGGGCCTTTAAATGGCTTATCAAATTTTTTCATTTTTTGTACTTTTATTTTTGATTTATGTATATTGTGACGACTAAAATATCGCTGGCGATTTTTTTAGCCGCACAACGGCCAAGGTGCGAGAAGGACACTTGGTGAACACCACCGGTGTTATTGATTTAGTTTAATTTTTTTTACAATTACACATACACACATAAACACTGAATTTAATGAATAAATAAACACATGAATACAAAAATTAACACCCATACACTTTTCTATTAGAAAAGGAGAGAGAGAAAGGGAAAGCAAGTAAAAAAGTTGGAAACTTGTAAAACGTGCGCAAACACATGCGCAAAGCTGGCGTGATCTTGCTCAGAGTCAAGTAGCGGATCACATAAGGAAGCAATAGAAGGCAAATTGCTGGGCGAAAATGTTAAAAGTTCTGGTGGAAGACAACAACAAAGTCGCACCGTAGGGAACTTCGGTTACGGGAAAATAAGCCCAGAACTTTCGATTGCGTTACCTTGTTTGTCACAAACAACAAGAAGACAATGATATAAATAGGCCGCAATCGAAAACAGAAGACAGAATGTATTATACATTAAAAATGCTCAGAGTGAAAAGTGATCCAAGTTATCAAAGTAAATATTAAAACAGTGCAGCAGTGCAATTGGACCGAAAAGTATTCAAGTAAGATACGCCGACCGAAGAGAAGAAACAGTGGAAAGTTGCAAAGGCAGAGGAGGTGAGAATTGTGACAATTGTGAGAAGTGAAATATTCTTTTGTTAAAAGCAGAGTCGTTGGCTCGTAGGCCCACCTGCAAAGGAATCGGTAGACATTTCGGTGGCTTGTAGGCCCACTTGTCTACCCAACGGAAAAAGCAGAGTCGTTGGCTTGTAGGCCCCCCTGCAAAGATAATAGATAAACATTTCGGTGGCTTGTAGGCCCACTTGTTTATCCTACGGCAAGAGCAGCGTCGGTGGCTTGTGGGCCCACCTTTCTTCACATTTTTTTTAGCAGCGTCCGTGGCTTGTATGCCCGCCTGCTCAAACCAGAACATTGTCCGTGGCTTGTAAGCCCGCATGTTCGCATTTTTTTCATCGAGTAACAGTACTGCGGCTTATAGGCCCGCCTGTTAAGCCGAGACGCAGACGTGACAGACCCGGAGGAATAAGGCCCACCAAATCAAAAATACAAATATAGAAATGCATATATCTTACATTGTATTAAAGACAAAGGCCTAAAATTTAATAAAGACCATTTGTTAAAGAAAACAACAGTGTAATTTCTTGTAAAAACCCTGGAAACCCGCCGAGCTTACCCCAGCAAAACAAAAGAACCAGCGGAGGTTCGTTACAATATGTTTTTGCTTATTAAATCTTATATTCTTATGTTCTATGAGGTTATTCCTAGCTTGTTCGTGTGAATATCTTATTTTACATTTTAATTCATTTAGATAATTATCTAGGTTATAGATTTCTTCTCTATTTGTCATTACTTCACATGGTAGTGAGCATAATTTGCCAAAAACTAATTCAAATGGTGAGTAATTTGTGCTGCCATTCGTCATTGAATTATAGCAATGTGTATAATATGGTAACCAATCGTCCCAATTATCTTTGTCACCTACTGTCATTAAGTAATCGTTTAGTACTCTATGATTTCTTTGTATTGATCCTAACGTTCCATGATGGAAAGATGTGGAAACAAATTTGTCTATATTAATGAATTTACATTTATTCTTTAATAACTCGTTAGTAAATTCAGTTCCTTTGTCAACAGTTAACAATTTTCTGAAACATCCATATTTAAGAATACATTTTTCTACTATTGCCGTTGCTACTGTTATGGCATCTTTGCTTTCCAACGAAAATGATTCTTCGAATTTTGTTTAATCGCATTGAAGTGTCAATATATACCTGTAACCTTTGGATGGTCTTAGAGGACCTACAGTGTCAATCGTGATTGTTTCAAATGACATGTTTGGAGTATCCGTTACTTCAAAACTTTCTTTAGTGTATTTAGTTATTTTTACCTTATTGCAAATTTCACAATAATTAATAAATTTCTTTACCATTTTATTCATATTTTTCAAGACAAACTTTTGTTTCAATTTTCCTATACACTTTCTGACTTACTCCATCTTTCCACCCTCCAACTAACTAACACCCTTCTTCCGAATCAACACAATGCTTTCGCATTTATAGGGGGCATCCCCTGAGCGTTGGTTTAGTCTAAAAAAAAAAAAAAAAACCTGTGCATTTCTTGTTCATTTATAACCTGTCTTGGAGGTTCATATATAATAATATTTATACATTCTTCTTTCTTTTTATTCTTTTGCAGTTTATTAAATATGTCTTTGAACTCACTTATGTTCACATTTTCAAAAATTTTACTATCTCTTGGAAGCGCTACCTTTTTAACATCTGCATTGTTCATCATGAATATTAACATCTTCAAAATCAATTTTATCTCTGATAGAGAATTATCGTTAAATTCTACAACTACAGTGTTTGCTGCTATATTTATTTTAATACTTTTGGTACCTTTATATTTTTTCACATTTTTCTTGAATTCTAATTTCTTCATCCGCCTAGTGTCTGATATTGATACACAGTCTCAGATGTAGAGGTGATCAATCCCCACATTTGAGTCAAAGGCAATTGCACGGTTTTCATTTATTTCTTTATTATTTTCTTTCATCTTCTCTTTAACGTTTTTCTTCATTGCACGCGTAATAACATTAACATCATATTTTGGTATCATTTCTCTAAGTTTACTGGAATCTAATTGTATTCTGGAGAGTGCGTCCGCGTTTGTGTTCATTTTTCCTTGCTTAAATATTATCTCAAAATCATAGTCCATTAGGTCATCTCGTATTCTGGTTAATTTTGAATAGCTAATAACTCTTTTCCAATTATTGGTTTATTTAATTCATGTTTATTAAAGGATTTGCTCGCATAGGCAATTGGTTTGTCTGTCCCTATTTCTCCTTGTGACAACACTGCTCCTAGAGCATGATTTGATGCGTCTGTTGTTAAAATTAATTAAAAGCTTTAGAGCATTCTGCTGTCCAATTAAAAATTTGTTTTTTCTTTAGTAACTGATTCAATGGTTTAGCAATATTTGCAAAATCTTTAATGAACCTTCCGTAGTAATTACAAAATGCAACAAATCTTCGAGTTTCATCTGCATTTTCAGGTATAGGATAATTTTTGATTACTTCATGTTTTGCTGGGTCTGTACGTACTCCTTCGGAAGTAATTAAATGATCAAGGTAAACAACTTCTGCTTTTAAGAAATTACGAATTTTTATTTTTTAAAGGCTAGTATCTAGTGACCGAAATTTTTTAAATAAAAGAAAAAAAATTAAATGAATTATATAAATTCCTTATTTATTTTTGCCGACGTTTCGGAGTTTTTTTTACTCCTTCTTCAGGGCACGTTAATTTACTAACTAACAATTAATTTTTTCAAATTACAATGACTTTAGCAGACAAAATAGTTTTTTCTTTAACTGATACCAATGAACATAAAAGAGTAAGCAAAACATTTAACAATGCAAACACAAGAAGAGAACATTTAAACATACAATTGAAATTAATTATGTTGTAGAAAATTATATAAAGAGAATGTTTTATATTGAGCTTATATTGTCAACGTCTTCTTTTTTGTTCATAGTTTGTTTAATATTTTTCTGTATGTGCAAGCTCTTCAGTATTATTTTTATTTTTGGGTTATTTTCTTTGTCTATTATTTTCGTATTTTGCAAATCAGCCGTGTGTCCCGTGTTTTTTATGTGCTGCGCTAGCGCTGTTGTTTCTTTCTCGTTTTTTATGTCTGATTCATGTTTCTTGGTGCGGGTCTCTAAAGATCTTTTTGAGAAGATAAAGAAAAAGATCACTACTTTTTCATTAATGTTGTTGTTTTGCTCCAACTATATTTCGCTAATTTGTTTATTATTTTCTTTTAAATCCGCTGAAACTTCTTCAAGTAAATCTTTTTTAATTTCATTGCACTTATTTTCAATATTTTTCTCAAGTAGTGAGCCTAATTCGTTTAAAATATCTGTTTTGATTTTTAGTATTGCTTCTTCTATTATGTCTTTTATATCAATTTTCTTAATTTTGTTTTGTTCACACTTATCAATCAGATGTTTTATTTCTGTAAATTTTGTGTTAGTATTTGATAAACTGCACTGGTTGCAAAACCATTTTAAATTTATATTTTCGTTTATCATTTTTATTTCGTTTCTTTTCAAATTACTACATTTAAGATAAAAGCTTTCATTGCATCCACCTTTGCATTAAACTATTTCATCAACACGTAGCAATTTTGCTGTACACTCTCTGCATTCTGGTTCCGGCATTTTGCATCTACAGTCTCTAAGATGCGCTATTTTATATTTAATAATTTTCGCTTTAAAACTGAACAACTTTTAAAACTGCAAGCATTACAGATTTAGTGAAAAAAGTACTTCACAAACAACACCTTTTCAGTTTTATAAATTTCACAAATTTTCGAGGTTGTTCGCTTTCAATGCTCTTCCTCTTCACATTTTTGTATGGGCTACAAAAAATGCTGGTTGCTACCTGCAGGGACGACCATTCACGGTTTATACAGATCAAAAACTACTCAAAGGCGTGTTTAGCACCAAAGATCCCACCACGCGACTGGTAATGTTTCATCACAAGCTCTAGGAGTATGATTATAAAATTGAATATAAGCCACGAAAATACAATACTAACGCAGATGCTTTAAGCCGAGTACAAAAGCTGTTATACACACCAGACTAAAAGAAATTATTGCGAAAACTGAAACAAATTAAAATGCTATGCCATAACTCGAGCGCAGTCAAAAAGTTTAAACGCACCTGCTAAAACATACCCAGACAGCAGTTTAACCAAATAGAATAACACGAATGAGAACAAAGAATCTAAACCCAATATACTAAAGGAAAACTTAAAAGTAGAAGTTTTGAGTAAGCCTGAGGAGATAAAAATAATTCTTAAAGACTACCACGACTCTATTTTTGGGGGACACCAAGGTGTATTGAAAACGTATAAAAAAATCCGACGTAAAAATTGGTTGAAAAAAATGCTTGGCGACATAAAACTTACATAAAAAAATGTAAAAAATGCAAAATAATGAAATCATCTATGCCAACAAAAATGCCTATGGTTATAACAGACATCGCGGAAAAACCTTTTGATAAGATATATTTGGATATCGTGCAACCATTACAACAAACTTTAACAAATAATCAATTTATTCTTAGGTTTCAAGATAACCTAGCCAAACTGGTAGACTGTTACGCCATCCCAAACACAGAAGCCCAAACAGTGGCCCAAATGGTATTCGACCAAATTACTACGCGCTATGGTATTCCAAAACAAATAGAAACCGATCAGGGGAGTGACCTCTTTAAAGATCTTTGTAAATTATTAAAAATAAAAAAACTACAAACTTGAGCCTACCACCCGAACGACCGCATAGACCAATAGTTGAATACCTACGAAGCATTTGTAATGAAAACTCACAATCCTGGGATCAATATTTACGATCAGTAACATTTGTATATGGCGTCCGTGGCGTAGTTGGTTAAAGTGCGTGGCCGCTATGTCAACGAACCTGGAGACCCAGGTTCGAACCCCAGCAGCGACAGAAAATTATTTGAATTAAAATGATTTTTCTGTACGGCCGCCACCTCTCTGCAGACAATGGCAAACCTCAGAGAGTAATCAAAATGCCATGTAAAGCTTCTTGAGAACGAGAACATTCCGTTCATCGCCGTTCGGAGTCGTCGATAAGCATGTAGGTCCAGTTCTCGGTCAATTGTGTACAAACTTAATAACACGCACAACACAATTGATCATAAGAAGCTAGGTCAAAGTCCTTTCAAGGGCTGAAATGACCAGTTATTTATTTTATTTTATAACATTTGTATATACAACAATTTCCATGACAGTACTAAACTCACACCTATGGAGTGCGTATATGGGTTCACATCGGATATTCCATCTAATTTAAAGCGTGAGCCTTTTTTAACCCTTTAGGGTTGCCACCTAAAAATTTTGAAATTCTGACAACGGATTCGGATTCAGCGACCCATTTTTACCTAGTGTTCACCCCAGCATTGAATTCGTAAAAATAAAAAAAAATTAGGTGGCAACCCTATCAGCCATCTTGAATTTTAAAATTCTGAATTCAGATTCGAAATCAGCTTCCCCCTAAAACTGTTGGATAATGTTTAAAACTCTTAAAAAAGCATATTTTTTTGTTGTTATCCGACGATCGTTTAACGAATCGTTGTTTCGGTTTCATTTGTGTCTCTTCGTCGCTCAATCGTTTTGTTTTGTTAATGGTTTCGCTACTGACAGAAAACGAAAAAAAAAACAGACGCCCAATCGTTCTTTTGTTGTTTGAATCGTTTTCGGTTCGTTCGCTTGAAAGATCCGAACCATCATACAATTAAACAGGTAGCATTGACAAGTATTGATTTTCTCAGCAACAAGGAAACCAGCATCTGTCAAAAACAGTTGTTCGTGCAACAAAAATTAAACGAACGTAAAAATAAATAAATTCCACAAAATATGTACGTTAAATAAACAATTATAATAATGAAAGTTGTGAAAAAATGATGTGTGATAGGTGTTTAACGTTTTCCAGCCGTGGTGTTTTAATTTTAATTGAAAACTTCTTTAATTTCGTTCATGTGCTGAGGTTGCTGCATTTTAAAGTTTTCAACATTTTTTTTATGTTTTCACTTAATAACACAAAGTTCACAAGTTATCTTCGTTGTAGTAATAATAATTCACTATTGATTAAATAAAATAGGAAATATTCTGTAAGAAAATGTTTGGTTATTTGCAAGCGCTGAAACATAAACTATGGCGAAAACATAAGCAATAATTGAACGTTCTCTTTTTAGACTTTTTTTTTGACAGATGCTGGTTTCCCAAGCAACTGTCAATACTACCTTGCATTATTATACCATTGATCCGAACGTAACAAAATAGAACGATTCGATTTTGTTTATTTGCGTTCTCTGCTCTCAACTCTACTCTCATTGTTCTCAACAAGCACAACAAAACAAAATAAAAAAACAAATCCATATATATACATACTTTGCTGCGTAGAAAACAAAAAAACAAATTATTTACCTCACCAAATGCTAATTGGATCGAAGTAAATTCTATGTTGAAATTAGTTTTGATGTGGTGAATTAATTAAACACAGTTTTGTTTAATGGGGATTCACTCACCACCTTCGGCATGTTCAGTAGTTTATTTTTTATATGGAGTTGTTCCGCTCTATCTCTCTACAATTTCAATGAGACTCAATCCGATTTGATGTGTAGTTTATATCTACGTATATATTTGTTATATTTATTTCGCGGCATGCATTTTTTCTACACATTCTTTTATATTTTATTTATTATAAATGAGTAAGTGGAACAAACGGCTTTCAATGTCACTTTTTTTGAAGTGACATTGTGTGATTTAAATAGGTTTTTTATAAATTAATGAAGATAAACTATTGATAAAGAGAAAGCCTCGGACCACTGTGGCCTGCTAGTAAGACATAAAATATAACTACATTAAATTAAAAAACATACAACAGTTTTACTCTTGGCAAGACAGCAATATGAAGTGTATAAGTTTTATAAGAAATAAAATATATGTTAACTACATTAAACTAAAAAACATACATCAGTTTTACTCCTGGCAAGATTGCAATATCAAGTGGTGCGATATAACAATTAATAACAGCGTCAAGACAAGAAAAAATTCGTATGGGAGGGGGTTCTATTCTGACCATTGTTAGAGGTAAAAATATATAAAAAAGTCGTATTTCCTACGATGTAACACTTCTGATAAAAACGAAAAATTTTTCAAAGCTTATTGCATGTAACATGTTTTTACATAAAGTTTAAGTTCGAAAATGATTTTCTTCAAATTTTAACCTAAAAAATTTGCTTTTAATTACGCTTTTCTGTACTCTCAAGTGTTTTCTTAATTTGTCTCATACAAAGCTTTTACCTCCCATCAATAATTCATATGATTTGGGCGTTTTTAATTAAAAATGGGGCAGTATGCTGTTTTATATGCTGTGTATGCGAAATTTCAACAAAGTTTTTATATGGGTAATTCTTTTACAAACCGCACACCTTATTTAAGTTGACATTTTAGTATAGGGCTTTACAATTAACATACATAAAAATAATTGATACCTATTTCTGGATTTTGCTCAAAAAAATTTGTTTGGAAAATATTCAAATTTTCATTTTTAATAATTTGCTGGATTTTACTTGATCCTCGTATAATTAAAATTAATTATCTTCACTTGTACTGATCCGATTGATTTTATTTCTTTTATTTGACACTCTATTGTGTTGAATTATGCATTGCATATAAAAAAACTTCTTATATCGATATAATAACAATTAAATTTTTTAATGTTTTTTACACACCTTTAACCCAACTAAAATTAATTTTAATTGACACCATTTTGTTCGTTATTCTATTATCTACAAAAATTAAAATAAATAAGAAAAGAAATAAACTATCCATTTCAGCCCTTGAAAGGATTTTGGCCGAACTTCTTAAGATCAAATTGTGTTGTGCGTGTTATTAAATGTTTGTACACAATTGATCTACTAGTTTTATGCCGACTCTGAACGGCTAATGTGCATGTTTTTAATAAGCTTTACATGGCATTATTTACTCTCTGAGGTTTGCCATCGTCTGCAGAGAGGTGACGACCGAACAGAAAAATTAATTCAATTGAAAAAACTTTTCTGTGTCAGATGGAATTGAACCAGGGTTCTCTTTCGTATGGGTCACGTACTCTACCCACTGCGCCACGGCCGCCACATCTACAAAAATAACTTTACTTAAAGATGGATTCTCTCTTATATCGGAAAATATTAAGTATTTACTAGCGAAAGTTACGCAGCGCGCAAGAAGTCGAAGCGAACGGTGTGCAACGAGTCCAAACGTGTCGTGAAAAAGGGTGAGGGCGTATAAGATCTCTGACGCACATGGAACGCGCTGCGTGACTCTCGCTCGTAAATATTTAATATATTCCGGCCTAAGAGAGTACCCATTTTTTCGTAAAGTGATTTTTGTAGATAAAAGAATAACGAATAAAATGGTATTAATTAAAACTAATTTTAGTTGGGTTAAAAGTGTTTTAAAAACACATTAAAAAATTAAGTTGTTATTATTTCTTATTATTTTGATATGAGAAATTATTTTTTAAATACCATCCGTAAGCTAACGCAGCCTTAATTAAAAAAAAAAAACAAAAAAAAAAATACATCAATTGGATTAGTACAAGTGGTGATAATTAATTTTAATAATAAGAGGATCTGAGAAAATCCAGCAAATTGTCAATATAATAATAATATCGATATTTTTGATGAATTTATTTACATTTTTACTGCAAAATCCTGAATTTAAATATTCAAAAAATTTTTATCACATTTGGAGAAGTTAAGTTTTTTTTCTCGAAATCCGTGCGGTTTGTAAAAGAATGACCCATATTGCTTGATGTTGTTGGATACAAGACTTATGATCCTCTTAATGTAATTGATGTTAAACTTCAAAATGAGGCTATTACAGGGTGGGCCATCTAGTGGTTTCTTTTTAAATCATAAGTTATTATAACACTTACAGCTGTTTCCCTCTCGAAATCTGCACATAAAGTCAGTATAAAACCTCCGCGGAACGATCTTTTCTGACGCGTAGCATTTTCATCTCGGCGGTTACGTCAACAAACAAAATTGCCGCATCTGTGGCTCGGAAAACCCGCACGATATTGTCGAGAAGCCAAGCATTCACAGTGACGTTTCGGTCAACAGTGGGCATTACAGAGCCATGTTAACTGCCTTTTTCTTACTGAAATTGGAGACATAAATTTGGACGACCTCTGGTTCATGCAGGATGGCGCGCCATGCCACACAGCCCACAATCGATCTTTTGCGCACCAAATTCCCAAATCTTGTTATCAGCCGTCTTGGCGAGGGCAATTGACCGCCTCGGCGCTGCGATTTAACCCCTTTGGACATTTTGTTTTTGTGAGGAACCGTGAAGGACCGATATTATGCCAACAATCCGGAAACGATTTAAGCACTTAAGGCCAATATCATCCAAGCAATCCGTGAGCTACAGTCCGAAACCATCAACAAGGTCTTGGAAAATTGGAGTGACAGAATGCGCTACTGTAAGCCAGCCAAGACACCCACTTGAACGACGTTGTGTTTCATAATTAATGGGAATGTTTGCTCCAACTAATAAAGCCATAATACGTAGAAAAAGTTTAATTTTGTTTATGTTATTGCATTTTTTTAAAAAAAAACTTTGTATTTGGCCCACCCTTTAGAAGCGAATGAAATACAAACAAACCAAATTCAAAAACACAAACAAGGCAGACATTGACACTCTATTGTGTTGAATTATGCATTGCATATAAAAAACTTCTTATATCGATATAATAACAATTAAATTTTTTAATGTTTTTTACACACCTTTAACCCAACTAAAATTAATTTTAATTGACACCATTTTGTTCGTTATTCTATTATCTACAAAAATTAAAATAAATAAGAAAAGAAATAAACTATCCATTTCAGCCCTTGAAAGGATTTTGGCCGAACTTCTTAAGATCAAATTGTGTTGTGCGTGTTATTAAATGTTTGTACACAATTGATCTACTAGTTTTATGCCGACTCTGAACGGCTAATGTGCATGTTTTTAATAAGCTTTACATGGCATTATTTACTCTCTGAGGTTTGCCATCGTCTGCAGAGAGGTGACGACCGAACAGAAAAATTAATTCAATTGAAAAAACTTTTCTGTGTCAGATGGAATTGAACCAGGGTTCTCTTTCGTATGGGTCACGTACTCTACCCACTGCGCCACGGCCGCCACATCTACAAAAATAACTTTACTTAAAGATGGATTCTCTCTTATATCGGAAAATATTAAGTATTTACTAGCGAAAGTTACGCAGCGCGCAAGAAGTCGAAGCGAACGGTGTGCAACGAGTCCAAACGTGTCGTGAAAAAGGGTGAGGGCGTATAAGATCTCTGACGCACATGGAACGCGCTGCGTGACTCTCGCTCGTAAATATTTAATATATTCCGGCCTAAGAGAGTACCCATTTTTTCGTAAAGTGATTTTTGTAGATAAAAGAATAACGAATAAAATGGTATTAATTAAAACTAATTTTAGTTGGGTTAAAGGTGTTTTAAAAACACATTAAAAAATTAAGTTGTTATTATTTCTTATTATTTTGATATGAGAAATTATTTTTTAAATACCATCCGTAAGCTAACGCAGCCTTAATTAAAAAAAAAAAACAAAAAAAAAAATACATCAATTGGATTAGTACAAGTGGTGATAATTAATTTTAATAATAAGAGGATCTGAGAAAATCCAGCAAATTGTCAATATAATAATAATATCAATATTTTTGAAGAATTTATTTACATTTTTACTGCAAAATCCTGAATTTAAATATTCAAAAAATTTTTATCACATTTGGAGAAGTTAAGTTTTTTTTCTCGAAATCCGTGCGGTTTGTAAAAGAATGACCCATATTGCTTGATGTTGTTGGATACAAGACTTATGATCCTCTTAATGTAATTGATGTTAAACTTCAAAATGAGGCTATTACAGGGTGGGCCATCTAGTGGTTTCTTTTTAAATCATAAGTTATTATAACAATTACAGCTGTTTCCGTCTCGAAATCTGCACATAAAGTCAGTATAAAACCTCCGCGGAACGATCTTTTCTGACGCGTAGCATTTTCATCTCGGCGGTTACGTCAACAAACAAAATTGCTGCATCTGTGGCTCGGAAAACCCGCACTATATTGTCGAGAAGCCAAGCATTCACAGAGACGTTTCGGTCAACAGTGGGCATTACAGAGCCATGTTAACTGCCTTTTTCTTACTGAAATTGGAGACATAAGTTTGGACGACCTCTGGTTCATGCAGGATGGCGCGCCATGCCACACAGCCCACAATCGATCTTTTGCGCACCAAATTCCCAAATCTTGTTATCAGCCGTCTTGGCGAGGGCAATTGACCGCCTCGGCGCTGCGATTTAACCCCTTTGGACATTTTGTTTTTGTGAGGAACCGTGAAGGACCGATATTATGCCAACAATCCGGAAACGATTTAAGCACTTAAGGCCAATATCATCCAAGCAATCCGTGAGCTACAGTCCGAAACCATCAACAAGGTCTTGGAAAATTGGAGTGACAGAATGCGCTACTGTAAGCCAGCCAAGACACCCACTTGAACGACGTTGTGTTTCATAATTAATGGGAATGTTTGCTCCAACTAATAAAGCCATAATACGTAGAAAAAGTTTAATTTTGTTTATGTTATTGCATTTTTTTAAAAAAAAACTTTGTATTTGGCCCACCCTTTAGAAGCGAATGAAATACAAACAAACCAAATTCAAAAACACAAACAAGGCAGACATTGACACTCTATTGTGTTGAATTATGCATTGCATATAAAAAACTTCTTATATCGATATAATAACAATTAAATTTTTTAATGTTTTTTACACACCTTTAACCCAACTAAAATTAATTTTAATTGACACCATTTTGTTCGTTATTCTATTATCTACAAAAATTAAAATAAATAAGAAAAGAAATAAACTATCCATTTCAGCCCTTGAAAGGATTTTGGCCGAACTTCTTAAGATCAAATTGTGTTGTGCGTGTTATTAAATGTTTGTACACAATTGATCTACTAGTTTTATGCCGACTCTGAACGGCTAATGTGCATGTTTTTAATAAGCTTTACATGGCATTATTTACTCTCTGAGGTTTGCCATCGTCTGCAGAGAGGTGACGACCGAACAGAAAAATTAATTCAATTGAAAAAACTTTTCTGTGTCAGATGGAATTGAACCAGGGTTCTCTTTCGTATGGGTCACGTACTCTACCCACTGCGCCACGGCCGCCACATCTACAAAAATAACTTTACTTAAAGATGGATTCTCTCTTATATCGGAAAATATTAAGTATTTACTAGCGAAAGTTACGCAGCGCGCAAGAAGTCGAAGCGAACGGTGTGCAACGAGTCCAAACGTGTCGTGAAAAAGGGTGAGGGCGTATAAGATCTCTGACGCACATGGAACGCGCTGCGTGACTCTCGCTCGTAAATATTTAATATATTCCGGCCTAAGAGAGTACCCATTTTTTCGTAAAGTGATTTTTGTAGATAAAAGAATAACGAATAAAATGGTATTAATTAAAACTAATTTTAGTTGGGTTAAAGGTGTTTTAAAAACACATTAAAAAATTAAGTTGTTATTATTTCTTATTATTTTGATATGAGAAATTATTTTTTAAATACCATCCGTAAGCTAACGCAGCCTTAATTAAAAAAAAAAAACAAAAAAAAAAATACATCAATTGGATTAGTACAAGTGGTGATAATTAATTTTAATAATAAGAGGATCTGAGAAAATCCAGCAAATTGTCAATATAATAATAATATCAATATTTTTGAAGAATTTATTTACATTTTTACTGCAAAATCCTGAATTTAAATATTCAAAAAATTTTTATCACATTTGGAGAAGTTAAGTTTTTTTTCTCGAAATCCGTGCGGTTTGTAAAAGAATGACCCATATTGCTTGATGTTGTTGGATACAAGACTTATGATCCTCTTAATGTAATTGATGTTAAACTTCAAAATGAGGCTATTACAGGGTGGGCCATCTAGTGGTTTCTTTTTAAATCATAAGTTATTATAACAATTACAGCTGTTTCCGTCTCGAAATCTGCACATAAAGTCAGTATAAAACCTCCGCGGAACGATCTTTTCTGACGCGTAGCATTTTCATCTCGGCGGTTACGTCAACAAACAAAATTGCTGCATCTGTGGCTCGGAAAACCCGCACTATATTGTCGAGAAGCCAAGCATTCACAGAGACGTTTCGGTCAACAGTGGGCATTACAGAGCCATGTTAACTGCCTTTTTCTTACTGAAATTGGAGACATAAGTTTGGACGACCTCTGGTTCATGCAGGATGGCGCGCCATGCCACACAGCCCACAATCGATCTTTTGCGCACCAAATTCCCAAATCTTGTTATCAGCCGTCTTGGCGAGGGCAATTGACCGCCTCGGCGCTGCGATTTAACCCCTTTGGACATTTTGTTTTTGTGAGGAACCGTGAAGGACCGATATTATGCCAACAATCCGGAAACGATTTAAGCACTTAAGGCCAATATCATCCAAGCAATCCGTGAGCTACAGGCCGAAACCATCAACAAGGTCTTGGAAAATTGGAGTGACAGAATGCGCTACTGTAAGCCAGCCAAGACACCCACTTGAACGACGTTGTGTTTCATAATTAATGGGAATGTTTGCTCCAACTAATAAAGCCATAATACGTAGAAAAAGTTTAATTTTGTTTATGTTATTGCATTTTTTTAAAAAAAAACTTTGTATTTGGCCCACCCTTTAGAAGCGAATGAAATACAAACAAACCAAATTCAAAAACACAAACAAGGCAGACATTGACACTCTATTGTGTTGAATTATGCATTGCATATAAAAAACTTCTTATATCGATATAATAACAATTAAATTTTTTAATGTTTTTTACACACCTTTAACCCAACTAAAATTAATTTTAATTGACACTATTTTGTTCGTTATTCTATTATCTACAAAAATTAAAATAAATAAGAAAAGAAATAAACTATCCATTTCAGCCCTTGAAAGGATTTTGGCCGAACTTCTTAAGATCAAATTGTGTTGTGCGTGTTATTAAATGTTTGTACACAATTGATCTACTAGTTTTATGCCGACTCTGAACGGCTAATGTGCATGTTTTTAATAAGCTTTACATGGCATTATTTACTCTCTGAGGTTTGCCATCGTCTGCAGAGAGGTGACGACCGAACAGAAAAATTAATTCAATTGAAAAAACTTTTCTGTGTCAGATGGAATTGAACCAGGGTTCTCTTTCGTATGGGTCACGTACTCTACCCACTGCGCCACGGCCGCCACATCTACAAAAATAACTTTACTTAAAGATGGATTCTCTCTTATATCGGAAAATATTAAGTATTTACTAGCGAAAGTTACGCAGCGCGCAAGAAGTCGAAGCGAACGGTGTGCAACGAGTCCAAACGTGTCGTGAAAAAGGGTGAGGGCGTATAAGATCTCTGACGCACATGGAACGCGCTGCGTGACTCTCGCTCGTAAATATTTAATATATTCCGGCCTAAGAGAGTACCCATTTTTTCGTAAAGTGATTTTTGTAGATAAAAGAATAACGAATAAAATGGTATTAATTAAAACTAATTTTAGTTGGGTTAAAGGTGTTTTAAAAACACATTAAAAAATTAAGTTGTTATTATTTCTTATTATTTTGATATGAGAAATTATTTTTTAAATACCATCCGTAAGCTAACGCAGCCTTAATTAAAAAAAAGATACAGTAGTTTCGACTATGTCGTAACACAAGACGTAGAATTATTCAATTCGCTTTTGATGACATCTTTTTTAAAAATATTTATTCCATACACCTGAGGATATGACCTTTAAGAGAGTGCCGGAGAGGGTTAATATGTATCACCAACCCCCATTACTTTTGCAAAAGGAACATTTTTGCCTTTGACACCTATTCCCTCCGCCCACTCCTTAGGGGCGCTCCCATACAAATTTTATGCTTTTGTCCGGAAACTGTCCATAAATAGGTAGAAAACTTAAACAAGCAAACAAAATTTGTTCAATGCTTTCAAGTTCAACAACCCATGTGTCAAAATTTCACTGTCGATAATATGCCCGGATATTTAATTGGCTGCGTTTGACATTTCAATAACAGATTCTGTTAAAAAAGCATGCCCCTCAAAATTACTCAGTATTACTGGGCTACGCGAGTCTGTTAAAAACAACATGCCCCCAAAAGTATGCTTTTTTTTAATTAGAAGATTTATGTCTTCACGCTAGATGGCGCTGTCTTCGCCGTCGAAAAAACCGGAAGCCGTCGATAAATAGGTAGCAAGTTTAAGCAAACAAAAACATCAAATGTTGGCTTTATATTTCATGTAATTGTGTAAAATTGATATAAGTTAGACAGTTCTAACATGAATTTTTGTCGCATTGAGGATCAAGCAGACCAACAAGTGCTAAGATCAACATTGTACGATTAGTACTTTAGGCCCACCAAAGGCTCAAAAAGTAATGTAAATACCGACACCTGATCACTATCAACCACCCTACTTACCTCCGAGAACGACGTATTCTACGTCAAAAAAAAAAACAAAAAAAAAATACATCAATTGGATTAGTACAAGTGGTGATAATTAATTTTAATAATAAGAGGATCTGAGAAAATCCAGCAAATTGTCAATATAATAATAATATCAATATTTTTGAAGAATTTATTTACATTTTTACTGCAAAATCCTGAATTTAAATATTCAAAAAATTTTTATCACATTTGGAGAAGTTAAGTTTTTTTTCTCGAAATCCGTGCGGTTTGTAAAAGAATGACTCATATTGCTTGATGTTGTTGGATACAAGACTTATGATCCTCTTAATGTAATTGATGTTAAACTTCAAAATGAGGCTATTACAGGGTGGGCCATCTAGTGGTTTCTTTTTAAATCATAAGTTATTATAACACTTACAGCTGTTTCCCTCTCGAAATCTGCACATAAAGTCAGTATAAAACCTCCGCGGAACGATCTTTTCTGACGCGTAGCATTTTCATCTCGGCGGTTACGTCAACAAACAAAATTGCCGCATCTGTGGCTCGGAAAACCCGCACGATATTGTCGAGAAGCCAAGCATTCACAGAGACGTTTCGGTCAACAGTGGGCATTACAGAGCCATGTTAACTGCCTTTTTCTTACTGAAATTGGAGACATAAATTTGGACGACCTCTGGTTCATGCAGGATGGCGCGCCATGCCACACAGCCCACAATCGATCTTTTGCGCACCAAATTCCCAAATCTTGTTATCAGCCGTCTTGGCGAGGGCAATTGACCGCCTCGGCGCTGCGATTTAACCCCTTTGGACATTTTGTTTTTGTGAGGAACCGTGAAGGACCGATATTATGCCAACAATCCGGAAACGATTTAAGCACTTAAGGCCAATATCATCCAAGCAATCCGTGAGCTACAGTCCGAAACCATCAACAAGGTCTTGGAAAATTGGAGTGACAGAATGCGCTACTGTAAGCCAGCCAAGACACCCACTTGAACGACGTTGTGTTTCATAATTAATGGGAATGTTTGCTCCAACTAATAAAGCCATAATACGTAGAAAAAGTTTAATTTTGTTTATGTTATTGCATTTTTTTAAAAAAAAACTTTGTTTTTGGCCCACCCTTTAGAAGCGAATGAAATACAAACAAACCAAATTCAAAAACACAAACAAGGCAGACATTGTCAGTTTACTGCGTTATTAACGTGTTTCTAACCCAACATAAAAATTTAAAATAATATGTAATAAAATGTTATATTTGGGCCAGTTATATTATATCGTTAATATTTCAATAATATCAAGTATAATAAATACAGTCGATATTATACTAATTAATACAAAACATTTTTAATTTTTTTTTTTTAGAAAATACCTTTCGTTTTTGTTGATGTTGGAGGACAGCGAACTCAGAGACAAAAATGGATAAAATGCTTTCATTCATCAGTTACATCAATTATATTTCTAGTTTCCACTTCGGAGTTCGATCAAGTGTTAGCTGAAGATAGGTAACATGCAGCAATGTCATTAAAGTTATAGTTTTTCTCACACCTTATTAGAACGAAGTTCTTTATCGCGGCTTGCGGATAGAGTGAAATGGTAGAAATCGTCACGTAACAGTGTGTGTTTGTGTGTATGCGTGCGAGTGCTAAACATACTAAAGAGCATAAATTAAAAAATTGAGAATTTTTGTATTGGCTAATCAATCAAAAATCGCTGAACGGATTTATGTGAATTTTTCACTATTCTAATAACAATTGATTTTTGATGGATCTTATATACTTGGAATTTTGAAATATTTGATAGCGTAGAAATTATTGGCTAAGAAACTGGATTAAATCGCAGTTTTTAGTAAAATTCGTCGCTTTTTTCCAGTTGTTGCCTAAACACTAAAGATATGTGAATATGATGTATGGACAGAAAAAAAAATCTTCCCGATTCCAGAGACTATGTATTCTAAAGACATTGCATCTGAATGGCTGTTGAAATATAAAACAGACATAACTCGTAGTAAGTAACGATGGGCCTGGAGAAAAATATGAGCACAGCGAAATAAAAAGCAGGGTTGACGGCGAACTTATGTTGCTAGAATTTGTTGATAGACTCTAAAACTAGCCATGTTTAAATTTTTTTCATTGAAATTCTTAGCAGAAGTCTGCTTTGTTTGTTTACTTTTTTTTTTGCTTGGTTTTTGTTGTTTTTTAACTTCATGATGTTTGCAGGACTTTCTTTACTGTTTTAGCTGATGGCTTTGGCTGCATTTCATTATCTGCATGCATAATCTTCAGAAAAGTTATATTTTTGCGATTTTGTGTATTTCAATGGAGCTATAGCTTCTGATTGGATTGAAATGTACGGTGGAATAAAAAAAAATAAATAATTGGTCATTTCAGCCCTTGAAAGGACTTCGACCTAGCTTCTTATGATCAATTGTGTTGTGCGTGTTATTAATTTTGTACACAATTGACCGAGAAATGGACCTACAGGCTTAACGCCGACTCCGAACGGCGATGAACGAAATGTTCTTATTCTCAAGAAGCTTTACATGGCATTTTTATTACTCTCTGAGGTTTGCCATTGTCTGCAGAGAGGTGGCGGCCGTACAGAAAAATCATTTTAATTCAAATAATTTTCTGTCGCTGCTGGGGTTCGAACCTGGGTCTCCAGGTTCGTTGACATAGCGGCCACGCACTTTAACCAACTACGCCACGGACGGTGGAATAAAGGTGGAGATAATTTATCACCTTTATGTGATACTTATCAGATGTGACGTCATGTGATCCTTATCACATAATGCCACCTTATCACCAAAATGATATCAAAAATTATTTTTTTTACTAAATTTATTCATTTATTTAACTTTAAAACTATCTATCTACCTAAATCCACCCCATATGTACATACCTATATAAAAAATATAATTCATTATGAAATTTAATGTCATCAACAAATATTTTTCTACTAAATATAATTTATCTATATTCTATATCTATTTTATTATTATATTACATCTATCTACCTATGTATATAAGAGAACCCACAATATATATGAAAAATACGAAGGTGTTTTTTTTCGCTCCACCAGCATTTTCTAATAGAACGAGGTTAAAAAATAAGATCTGCATCAAAAGACGGGTATCGTTAGTGGAAAATAGCCACCCGGTTTTCATTTAAAGCACCAAAAACGGGCTTAAAATTGCTTGAAAAAAGATCAAACAATTTTTGCTCTGTAACTTTCTTAAAAAAAGTTAACGGTTTTAATTTTTTTTCCTTTCGACGTACAATTAAACATGTAAGATTGTCCGTGCAACTTTTTTTATCTAGGTGCGATATTTAATGGTGTTTTTGAAGATCAAACTAAAAAAAAATTTTTTACTTAACTTTTATGTTCTATTTTTCTTAAAAAAATTCCCAAAAATCATAAAAAAATCTGCGAACTGATAGAACTATATTATCATGAAGGGAATTTATTGAGTTTTAAGAAATTTATTACTTTTCATTATTTTTTTTGCGTTCCACCCATGAAAGGCAAACAAATGATTTTTATTTTTGCTTCATTCAATGGAAATCTTTCAAATTTAAACAAAGTACTTATTTTACTCACCTAAATCTTTGATCCCTTAATCATTGAAACCTAAGTAATGATCCATTTTTTTGTTGGAAGAGCCGTTGAGCTTTGTTTCAATTCAATTTAACTCATACACCTCGTTGATGAAAAAGTTAAATATTTTGTTTTTTTATTTTGGATTTTAATTGGGTGGGCTCGTTTGGCCTCAATTCTTTGCCAAAATACCAAACAAAATGAAATTGATAATACACCTCGTGTAATGTTTGGTGTTATATGTGTGATAGAGAAAATATAAGTTTTCCGTTAATCACGAAAAGGACCTGTCGTGATGAACGGTTGGCGTAAAAACCAGTATTTTTTTTAAAATAATTTTACCACTAATTCCAACGCTCCTCCCTAAATTCCAATATTTCAGAGTTTAATTTTAAATATCAAGAGTCGACCAATCAATTTCAGCTTATTAACCTTTCTTTATATTTCCCCTCAAACTCATTATTTTTACCAATATTAATTGGTTCACTTGAATTCATGGCCTTGACTTTAAAGTGTCATAGACATTTATTCGACTTGTAGCTTGTTGTTCTTGTGTTGTGTTTTTCTGTGCAATCAGCCATTTCAATTTGAACGTAACACTCATACGGGTTGACCACCTCCGATGTTGCTCAAACTTTCAGAATTGAATCTTCTCATGAAATAAAAACACTAATTTGAGTAAAAAAATTTTTATATTTTTTTTCAAGTTTTTACGTAACATTCAAATTTCGTCAAAATGGGAGAGAAAGTGAAATTGCCTTACTCTTGAAAAATTCTATATTCAACAAAACTAACTCGATTTTCACGTTTGAGGTATTTTCGAAAAGACAATAGATAGTTGTTTTTTTTTTTTAAATATAAAAAAGAACAAAATTATTTTTTTAAGTTTCTTAACTTCAAGGTCAAATTTTGGATGTCATAAAAATAGGATTTTTCCCAACTTTAAAAATTAAAAAAAAATATTTTAATTTTATTACCTTTTCATATGCCAAAAACCATGACGGTGTTATTTTTCTTTCTATTTTAATAATTTTTTTAATATTTTTTAAACGACCACCTACCATACTACTTCCATACAACCATACTAGGTAAATTAGACTGTACCTCAAAAAAAAAAGTGCGCCGTATACCAGCGAATATTAAGCATTTTTGCAAGACAATTTTTTTTGACCGAACGTAGGGGTCGCGCATTGACATATTTCTTCATATCTCTGGTGTTTACAGCCGGATTTTAAAGTTTGTTTAAAAAATACCTCAAACGTGAAAATCGAGTTAGTTTTGTTGAATATATGATTTATCAAGAGTAAGGCAATTTCACTTTTTCTCCCATTTTGACGAAATTTGAATGTTACGTAAAAACTTGAAAAAAAAGTGTACAAATTTTTTTACTCAAATTAGTGTTTTTATTTCATGAGAAGATTCAATCCTGAAAGTTTGAGCAAAATCGGAGTTGGTCAACCCGTAATGTACGTTTTTTTGATGCGTTTAATTTGAAATGGCTGCAATGCACTTGTAACACAACACCCGCTGTCGCACTTATGCTTGTGCGGTGTCTAGCGGCACAAGCGCAAAGGGTGCTATAAGCATTTAATAATAATTTCAGTTGTGTTTACGTTAGTGTAGGGGATTTTGGTTTTTGGTTTTTTTGTACAACATATGAACATGAATACATATTATATGATTTGTTTATCTTTTCTTTTTACTGTTATCATATGTATTTATGTTAGACAATTGTAGGTCATTAAAGTGAATGTCTTTGGGTGGTCGTATGTAAGTACACTACACTCGTATAAATTAAGTATAAATTCTAAAACTCTAAGGTTTACAACAATTGTGTGACCCCCAATGAGGTCAAATCCGTACATAACTAGCTCACCCGATAAATCCACCTTTGTGAAAGACAGAAAACCTTTCTTGTTTTGGTGCTTTATTTATTTTTATTTATTTATTTATTTAGATAATGTTGTACAATAAGACGAAGTCTTTTATAGTACACCAGAGTGGCAAAAAGTATTCATAAAAAAAAAATCTTAACTAAATACAATTTTTGATCAACTATTATTAATTTATGTTGGGCAAAGTTAAAAATCTTAATTAGTTAATTAAATTACTAACTTAATAACTAGAGAGTAAAGAAAAATAGAGTAGGAAAGTTATAAGAAAGATTTACAGGTAGAGAAATGAAAGAAAAAAAAAAAATAAAAAAAATATAACAGACTATAGATTTTGAATACGAAAAAAGTCATAAATTGCACGTTTGAAGCTGGTTCTTAAAGAAATTAATTTTAAATAGCTGGGTAAAGAGTTCCAAAGTCTAATGGTGCTTACAAAGAAAAATCTACTGCTGTTCAGGTAGGAGTACCTAGGAACAATTAAATTAATAGACCTAGCTGATTGAAGAAACTGAAGCTTTTCATAAAGGTATTCTGGGCTCTTAGTATGAATTAGCTTATGTAAGAAAATCAGATTTCGTATTTTTAAATAGTCCATCAGGTCGTAGCCAAGAATACATTTACTTTTTAAGGAGATATGGTCAAACCTATGAACCCCATAAACATACCTAGCAGCGCAGTTGAATGCAACAAGAAGTTTATGCTGCGACAGTGAATCAAGTTGACTATACACAACATCTGCAAAAGTAATGTGAGGTAAAATGAGTTGAACAACAAGTCTGCGTCGAGTTTCGAGGGGTGTAAAATCAATAGAAGTTCGTAAATAACGTAGCGTCCCATATATTTTTTCTACTGTCTTGTTTATATGGTCTTTACAAGTAAGTTGCGAATTTAGTACAAAGCCTAGGTTTTTCACTTTTTTAACAAATTCCAGCTCATCCCACCCAATAAATAGGGGCGAAATGTCCACAAAGCTTGATTCACTTCTCGCAATTGGCAATACTTTGGATTTTAGGGGATTAATGCAAAGTAAGTTGTTGTGCGCCCATTTGTTCAAAGAATCTAAGTCAGAATTCAGTCTGTAGTTCAAATCTTCCAAGAGCCAAGTGGGTCGGGAGAGATAAAGTTGTATGTCATCAGCGTATGCATGGACAGTGGCATATTTGCAAACAGAAAAAACATCATTAATGAACATAGAGAAAAGGAGGGGACCTAGGATAGACCCCTGGGGAACTCCAGTATTGATAGTTTTAAGAGAAGAACATACATTTCCTATTTTTACACATTGCATTCTATTTCCTACGTAATTAGATAATAATTTTGCTGCACTTACACTAAAGTTAAAGTTATTTTTAAGCTTATTGCAGAGCAAATTATGATTGACAGAATCAAATGCCTTAGAGAAGTCAATAAGGCAGAGAAGGGTTAGGAAGTTCTGATCATAAGATAGTCTTATGTCCTCAATAATTTTCAATACAGCAGTAGAGCAACTGTGACCAGACCGAAAGCCAGATTGCAGTGGTGATAACAGTTTGTTAACATGTAGGTGTTCAGATATTTGATCGAACAATATTCTTTCAAAGACTTTTGCCAATGCAGGTAGAATACTTATGGGCCTGTAGTCTTTAGGCTCAGAGGCGTCTGCAGATTTTGCAAAAGGAATTACTGTGGCGGCTTTCCACAGCTCAGGAAAACGAGAAGAAGTCAAACAATGGTTGATAATATGAGTTAGAGGCGCTAATATAAACGGGATTACTAATTTTACAAATTTGATGGGCATTCCATCAATTCCTACTGCATTAGAGCTTACCTTCAGTATACATTTAGCTACACAATCTTCGTTGACATTTGAAAATTCAAAAGGGCGAAAAAGAAAGTTGTTTTCATGTTCAGATACTTCTGAATTACTATCTATATTGTTAACAATAGGCAAACCAGAGGCAAGAAAGAAGTCATTAATCACAGTCGGGTCATATTTGCAGTCACTAGGCTCTTTGCTAATTACTCTTAACTTTTTCATATTTTGCCATAACTGTTTGGAGCTTAAGTTAGGATTTAGTTGAGTGTGGAAGAATTTCTTTTTTCCTGTCTTAGCATATAAGTCGCTGCATTACGAGCACTTCGATAGTTTTCCCAGTTTACACTTGTTCGGTTACCTTTCCATTTCGAAAAGAGTTTATTTCGGTTCTTAATAAGCAGATTAACGCGATTGGTAAACCAAGGACACGAATTATTGGATACATGAATCGAACGTAAAGGAACATGACGAGTAAAAGCAACATCTAAATTATACATAAACACTTTTAGTTTTTCATCTACTGATTCATGGAACCAACAGTCGTTCCAGCACATGCTACATAAATCATCAAATAAAACATTGAAATCTATAGATCTATAGTCATAATAAGAAAAACTAGTTTGAGAAGTTCTATCAAGGCAGATATTTAGGCAACAAAAAATTAAGTCGTGATCGGATAGAAATGACATTTGATCAAATTTAAACAGAAGGGACGTGTCTGAGACTAAAAAAATGTCAAGCAAACTTGGCTCACAATCTTTGGCATAACGAGTTGAAGTGTCAAAGTTAGCTACATTTAAACCGCACATCGTAGCTAAATCATGAAAGTTATCAGTAGCAGAGTCATTTCGTAACAAGTCCGCATTAAAATCACCACAAACAATATAAAAATCATACTCAATTATCTTATTAGTAAGATCAGTAAAGTATGGTTCTAAACTATGACAACGAGTAGGATTATAAACACAAGAGACTAATACCTTGGTATTATTATCAGATATTTCAACATTAAGAAATTCAACAACATCAGTACTCTTACTAACAAGTTTAACATTAAGACTAGACCTACAATAAACAGCCACACCACCACCCCTTTTTCCGTGCCTGTCATTACGAAAAAGTTTAAACCCATTAAAGTTATATAGAGAATCAGAAATGTCGCTCCTAAACCAAGTCTCCGAAATACACACAATATCAACAGTAGAGTTCTCAAAAATATGTTTTGCATGGTCAAGCTTCAGTCCATTCAGACTCCTCGCATTAAAGTGTACTACATTTAATCCACTATACTGTTTACATAGAACATGAATTAAAGCTTTGTAGTTATCAACAGCACCATTAGACGATACATCAAAATTGGTCAACACTAAATAAGTTAGAAACAGCTTCAAACATTAAAGAAGATAAAGTGATAAGATGAAAAGAAAAGAAATAAGAAAAGAGACACAAGTAAGTCGAGAGATGAGAGAGATTTGCTACGCAGAATATAATAAAAATAAAACTTAAGTAAAATAAATAATAAATATAAATTATATAAGAAAAAACATCAGAAAATAGGTACAAGTAACTCGAGAGATGAGAGAGTAGTACTGAAGAAAACATCGTTTTAAGAAAAACGAAATTTAGATATAATAATTTAAATAATTATAAGATACACATTTAATAACTTATCAGTTAAATTTATGAATTCAGGTTCGATGGTCCAGCGACGCAATCTACACTCTCCTTGTCGTGAACCAATTTCGCATCGCTATCACGGCATGATCTCACGAACACACGCCCACGCAATGAAAACACAGCAACCAACCGGTTTTCGCGCCTAAGCTGGTTGGCATAGAGCATAATTGTTCGATTAGCTTTAGTCAAGCTCTCATGAACATAAAAGCTAGTACCTCCGCCACACCCGATGTCATTGAGTCTCAGCTGCCTCTTGTTCGATTTCCGAAATTCAGCAATAGCTCTACATACTTATATTGTTGCGCTCAGATGAGGAGGAAAGCTTTACGATGCTTGATGTATTTTTGTTATTGTTGTTGGCTCTCACTCTAAAGATATCACGTAGCATAGGAGTATCAAGGTTAATTACAGAGCATATTCTTTCAAAAATAGTCGCAAGGTTCTCGTTGGCAGAAGAAGGCACTCCATTTATGATGAGGTCCGTTGAGACAGCATCACTCTCATACTTCTCCACTTGAGCTTTTAATGCGCTCACCTCATCATTCAGCACAAGAGCATGAGTGGAATCATTTGCACTGTCGAGTTTACGAGTTTCATTTTGTTTTTTGAGTTCATTTATCTCCACCTTTAGCAAACTCAATTCAGCACAAGCAGCTTCAACCACCGTTACTCTCTCGATAACTTTATTCAAGGAGAACTTTAAATTCATCAGCTCTGCAGAAATTTCACCAATCCTCTCCATGACCCTCCCCTCTGAAGATTTTATAGCTTCCGTAAGTTGTTCAACGATGCTCTCTCTAATGCAGTTAAGCTTAGAATTAAAATCTGCATTCAAGTGTGTAGGTGTTGTTGAAGCCGGTGAATCATCCACACGAGGACTGCCTGCAAGAGGAGACGGCACAGTCAGTTTGCGGCCGATTGTTGCACTTCGGGTGTTCTTGGTTATTGAAGTTGCCATTTTTTCCAAGCTCAGTGTTTATTTAAAAAGTGTTTTAGTCAAAATTGAAATAATATTCCGACTTAAATTGTAAAAAGAGTTACGAGGCACGGTTACAATAATGTTTTATGGTAAGAATGCGAAAACTTGGTCTTGTTGGCCAAAAATTATAGTTAAAAGAGCGTTGTAATTGCGGACACCAAAAAAGCACGTCTACTCGCTGCACATAATGTATTCGTTATCCGAAAGCATATTCATAATGTATTCGTTATGCTTTCCATGTTTAAAATGAATTTTCTATCTTGACATAGTTATGAGTTGAAATATTATCTCCTTATTGTTTGACATCAGCTTACAAACTGGAAACTAACATACTAGGTCACATCATAAATAAAACAAGATTAGAAGTTAATAACGTTTAAAAAGAGCTTAAGACTAGGAATAAGAATGGATAAACAATAGATGAGCATTAATAATATACAATTCATAATACTTAAAACTAAACAATTAAAGAGTAGTTCAGTAAAGAAAGAGATTAATATTAAGAGAAAGTAAATATATAAGTAAGTATGGATACGTTAAGGTTGAGTAGAGGTCAATATGTGACTATAAGAAACTTTTATGACTTTTAAGAAACTTTTTGTAAGATTATTGTTTTAAAACTCGCGACTTTTGTTTAATATTTTAAAGGAATTTAAAAATTTATTTTAAAACGTATGTCGTTTGCTGTGTGCACTTTTGTTTTGTGTCGTTGATTTAAGTTTTGAATTTCGTATATGAAAATTTCAAAATTGTATTTATTTTTGGCGCTTTAACAACAGCCTCAAAATGCACGTCTTTTTACACCATTGCCTAGTTGCACAGTACACAACGAATGAGTTAAATTATATTAAAACGAATTGTATCCTTCATAAGAATTTTAGAATTTACACGTAATTTATACGAGGTGTATTATCAATTTAATTTTGTTTGGTATTTTGGCAAAGAATTGAGGCCCAACGAACCCACCCAATTAAAATCCAAAATAAAAAACAAAATATTTGACTTTTTTATCAACGAGGTGTATGAGTTAAATTGAATTGAAACAAAGCTCAACGGCTCTTACAACAAATAAATGGATCATTACTTAGGTGTCAATGATTTAGGGATCAAAGATTTAGGTGAGTAAAATAAGTACTTTGCTTAAATTTGAAAGATTTTCATTGAATGAAGCAAAAATAAAAATCATTTGTTTGCCTTTCATGGGTGGAACGCAAAAAAATAATGAAAAGTAATAAATTTCTAAAAACTCAATAAATTCCCTTCATGATGATATAGTTCTATAAGTTCGCAGATTTTTTTATGATTTTTGGGAATTTTTTTAAGAAAAATAGAACATAAAAGTTAAGTAAAAAATTGAGTTTGATCTTAAAAAACACCATTAAATATCGCACCTAGATAAAAAAAGTTGCACGGACAATCTTACCTGTTTAATTGTACGTCGAAAGGAAAAAAATTAAAACCGTTAACTTTTTTTAAGAAAGTTACAAAGCAAAAATTGTTTGATCTTTTTTCAAGCAATTTTAAGCCCGTTTTTGGTGCTTTAATTGAAAACCGGGTGGCTATTTTCCACTAACGATACCCGTCTTTTGATGCAGATCTTAGTTTTTATCCTCATTCTATTAGAAAATGCTGGTGGAGCGAAAAAAAAACACCTTTGCACCTATGGGTGCTCTAATGTATATTCATCTCTTATTTATTTAATTTTATTGAAACGAACTAATTTATAATTAAAATTATAAGCATGTGAAAAGAAAAGGAGCAATGGCAACGCAGGCCTTCGGCTCGCTAAGGAAACTTAGAGATGAATTAACATTATTTAAAATTTATAGCGTGAATGAAGATATCTTACATATGGTGTACTAAACATATATATTTAATGGAATATAAAGGAAGAAAGTCAATGATATTTTTATGGAACCAGGATTGGGATTTGAAAGTAGAGATAAAGGGTCAACGGCTTGGAATATGTTATTTCTGTATGGTTGGAAAAAGTTGCACTGCGCGAGAATATGGTTATTGGTAATGTTTGTGTTAAAGTTACAGTACTGACAGTGTACGGGAGAGTTGGTGTATAACCTAGTCTTATACTATGTTCAGACTGAGTTTTAAATGCGCATTTAGAAGTTCGAAAATTTTAACAAATGTCAAGTGTTCAAATTATGTAGTTGCCCTAAATGCGTATTTAAATTGACAGATTCATTAAAATTATTTGTCTGTTGTAAAAATGCGTCGAAATTATAGCAATAGCAAAAATTTGATTACAAAAAGGAATTACATTAACGAACCACCAAAGAAAAATATTAAGCAATATATTAATAAACATATGTTATAATATTTTTTTTTTAATATATTAATAAACAAATTTAATCATAAAATGATTAACCAATTAAATTGGAAAGCTTTATCTGTATTATTTTTTCAATCACTGTCATTATGTTCATCATCGTCACCTTCATAATCGTCTTCCATTGCTTCCGCATTGACGGCATCGGTTTCAGTTGTATCCCATTACCGCTATCGGAATTTTCATCCTTGACATCATCCTCTACAAGCAGCTCAAAACCATCCGATTTTGTCCAAGAGCACTTAATAGTGAGCTTGAATTTAGCCATCTGATTCGCAATCAGTTTGAGTATGCGAGCCTGCTCGGGTGTCAATACTTTTCCTTCTTCGCACACGGTGTAGTCACAATAGAGCGTTATAATTTCCCTTTGCAATTTAGTAGGCATACCCAGTGAAAGAAAATGTGGCTCCATTGAGTGTGCGAAATCTTCTAGTGGACCTTTTTTTAATAACAGCGTTTCTGTGGCTACAAAACCAGTGCGCGCATATTTTACCGTCCAGTAATCTTTGGCACAGTCGAGTACCTCTTGCTTTGGCAGACCACCTGTCCCGTAAGCCTGTTGAAAAGATTGTGCAAACCTGTTTCAACTTCTTCAGCTTTGTTGCGTCCCAAAGCAATGAAAAATCTTGAGTTTGCTCTCCATTCTTGTCACAGATCTTTCAGCAGATTATTGCGCACATTTCGCACCTGAAAGACAAAGATGTGAGGATATTTTCCCACGCAGCGGCGCACATAATCGATAATTTGTTGCTTCCAGTCCAGTACCTTGCGATCGGATCTAGTCAACGAAATCTTTTCATCTTTTTTGTGTTTTTAATCAATGAAAAAACGAAATAAATAAAAATCGTTTATCACTCGAATGGCGAACAGCTGATTGAATTTAATTACGATTCCTGTCAAAACAAACGAGTAAAAGTATTCGAACTTCGAAACAGGGTCGCAAGCTGCTAAATGCTCATTTGAAGTAGCATTTATGTGAATTTACTTGACAGAATTTTATATGGGCTAATTCGCATTTAGAGAAGCATTTAGGATATAAATGCGAATTAAGCTTTTAATGCGCATTTAGCTCCCAGTCTGAACATAGTATTGGTCGTTCGAATTTGCACAAATCTGTTGTGTTAATAGTGTGTGTACTATAAAATTTTAAGAAGGAAATTATGCAACTTTTGTTTGTATTGATTTGTTTGTAACATGAAAAAGTAGATATGAAGGTGTATTTTTGTATTTTAGTATTATAGTATTAAGTATTTTATTTCCTGGTATTTCAGCATGACCGGGTATATAAGTAAGTAGTATTTTCGGGTAAATATTGGCTAAAATATTTCTGACTACTTTTGGGTAGTATTCATTGTTGTCTATGTTGGCTATTGCGTCAATAGAAGAGAGGAAATCAGTGCATATGCCGAATTTCCCAGGTTTGTTTTTGTTTGTTTGAATTGCGACAGTAACTGCGGTAATTTCCGATGAGTGGGAAGTTGGGTACACGTAAGTATTGCCTTTTGTATTGCAGATGGGACACTGCTTATTCTGCTATAGTTGGAAAGTTTGGAGATAAATTGTAGTAAGGGAGTGTTATGGCTGTTTATAAGGCATTTAGTTAGCTTTGCAGTGATTAAATCTCTTCTCTGTTTCAATTGTTATTATTATTAACAGTTTATTTAAAAATAAATTCAGTGAATAAACTTAAAAACTAAGCCCTAACTACTATGGTCTTCAACTTATATATATACATTGAAGGTTTAAATTTTATCATAAATATTACATCTTTTGAGTATTTCTATAATAAAAATTATGTTAGCTTCTGAGATATTACTTATTAGGTTGCTAATGCGCCCGTTAGATATTCTGCTTTGGTGAAGTTTTACTATGCTGCATTCCTCGAGTAGGTGTTTGTTTGTTGTTGTTTGACTGATGCAGAGTGGACATAATGTCGGCGGTGTGTTATTCATCAGGTGCTGGTAAGTAGCTTGTGCGCCATTCGTAGTCTGCAAATTTTTTGTAGATCCTTTCTTTTGCAGTTGGCAGGGAACAAAGGAGCGATACCATCGGGATTTGCATGTTTGTAAAAGTGTGTACAGTTTAACCAGTCTTACCTACGTACTTTTAAATAATATTGGGTTATTAGACGTTTTAGGTTGACTTTGTTTAAAACAGCTTGCTGAATTAGTGGAGCAGATGTAGCGAATTTGGCAGCTTCATCAGCTAAGTCGTTAACTACGATACCTACATGGATTGGCACCTAAATGATTTTTAATTTATTGGGGTGTTGAATAAGAACATCTCTTATTTTGATGATGGTTTCATTAAGGTTTAGTTTATTTTCTTTGGAATTGATTGTTGATAGTGAATCTGTGCATACAATGAATTTGCCTCTTTGTATTTTGCAAATATTTAACGCGCACAAGACGGCTCCGATTCAGCCGTTGTATAACCAAAGAGTTTTTTGGTTATTCTGATTTAATTAACTTAATACCTCGAATGACTTTTTCCAACTGTTTTTAATGTTCTTATATGTTTGAGTTGTGGGCTTACAATAAAGATTTACAGTTGAACAATGTATTGAGTATATAAAGCAATGTAAAATAATGTATGTTGAGTGAGTATGATTTACAGTGGGTGATAGTTATAAATTCATGAACATTTTATGAGTTAAAAAAAAAAAAAATAAATAACTGGCCATTTCAGCCCTTAAAAGGACTTTGACCTAGCTTCTTATGATCAATTGTGTTGTGCGTGTTATTAAGTTTGTACACAATTGACCGAGAACCGGACCTACATGCTTAACGCCGACTCCGAACGGCGATGAACGAAATGTTCTCGTTCTCAAGAAGCTTTACATGGCATTTTGATTACTCTCTGAGGTTTGCCATTGTCTGCAGAGAGGTGGCGGCCGAACAGAAAAATTATTTTAATTCAAATAATTTTCTGTCGCTGCTGGGGTTCGAACCTGGGTCTCCAAAGTTCGTTGACATAGCGGCCACGCACTTTAACCAACTACGCCACGGACGCCACGTTATAACTCATTTTATGAGTTATTTAATTTAAAAAGAGTTAATTCAAATTTTAGTGCTTAGCGAAAAAATAAGGTGGAATATACATTCTGTGACCGAACATCCCGGCGCCTTTGAAAGTACTGCTTTCAAACAGGTAGAAGAGCCAGTTTGTGGACTGGACGACTTATGAGACTCTAGTTGTACGTACATCTACGACGCGCACTCGTTTATCTTTCCCAGGTACGCAGTTGTCCACTCTTCCTAGGACCCAGCGTTGCGGTGGAACGTTGTCCTCAGGTACAAACACAAGTGACCCAATATGAAGATTCGGTTTATCATGTGCCCACTTATGACGTGACTGCAGTTCATTGAGGTAGTCATGAGACCACCTTTGCCAGAAGTGCTGCTTCACAGCGCTGATACGAGTCCATCGCTCAAGATGACTGATGTCTTCACCTTGGACAGTCTTCTCAGGCATCGCTTTGAGGGATGCTCCAATGATAAAGTGTGCCGGAGTTAGCGCTTCTAAGTCACTGGGATCAGACGATAATAGTGAAATCGGCCTAGAGTTCATCACCGCTTCGATCTCTGCGAGCGCTGTAGCGAGTTCTTCAAAAGTCAGCCGAGCATTTATGATTGTGCGGTACAAGTGTCCCTTGGCCGTCTTTACGGCCGCTTCCCACAAGCCGCCAAAGTGAGGTGCTCTGGGAGGAATGAAACGAAAATTAATAAATTGATTTGTACAGTAATTTACAAGGTGGCGCAAAAATAACCTTCCGATGTTTTTTGGCTGTAATTTAAAAAAAAATGAAAAACTTTGATGGATTATTTTTATTTGGTCCTTTAATTTTTTTTACATCAAGTCGAGAATATGATGTCATGTAAATGGCCGCCGCCACAGTTGATTGTCATTTGAGCCCTTTTTATGGCATTTTCCATCACTTCGGCCAAAACTTCCGGCGATACAGTGACTTTGAGCGGGTGTAATGGCTCTTCGTGGGTTACACGCGGATTTGCAGTGCCCCAGAAGCGTAAATTTTGCTTATTTACGTACCCGCTAAGATGGAAATGGGCCTCATCACTCATGATTATTTTTGATGAAAAATCATCTTCCTCTTGGTGGTGATTAAGGATGGCTTGAGCGTATGTTAGACGCGATTGGCGGTCAGCAGCTAACAGCTGATGCACCGTCTGGGCTTTGTACGAAAACATCTTCAAATCTTGTACAAAAATTCGCTGTAAAGACCGTTGACTGATACCCATTTGCGTGGCACGTCGTCTGGTCGATGTCGACGGCGCTTCCATGACATCCTCGGCTACAGCAGCAATATTCTCTGCAGAACGGCTACTCCGGGGTCTGCCACGCCTGGCAGCATCTCGTGTTGTGCCAGTCTCTGGCGTTGGACGGCCAGGAAATCTGCGGCGAAATTCACGTTGTGCCAAAGTCACCGACCGATTATTGGTCAAATAAATAGTCAGCAATATTCCGCGTTCTGCAGCAGTGTAGCGTAACATTGTTTATTAACGTGTATTTCGCATGTGTTTACTACACAAATGTCAAAACAGAACTGACATTAGGGGCCAATCGCAAAATTTATAGCATTTTCTGATAGGAGGATTACTTTTGCGCCACCTTGTATAATGGTATTTTGATTTTTAGAATCAAATAAAACAGCGTTCAAATCAGCTAATTTGTTGGCAGCACCAGCAAAATTCGTGGCGTTGTCATAAATTATATCTGTTGGCATTCCTCGTCTACCAATTAGTCTATTCAGCGATGCAATAAAAGCGTCTGTCGACAAGTTTGAAACAACTTCGAGATGGCACACGAATACAGCAACATACGTTTTATAGGGAACCTTGCCTCGAATTTGTAAGTATGTGCTAACTGGCCCGCAGAAATCAACCGCACAACGCGCAAATGGCCTTCAAGGGGTAATGCGTTCCACAGGAAGATTGCCCATCATTTGTTCGAGTAAGCGGGGTTTGTATCGAGTGCAGTGAACACAAGAGCTTACTATCTGACGAGCCAGATTCCTGGCGTTGATGATCCAGAATCCACGACGAATCAAAGCGATCAAAGCTTTTGGACCTGCTTGATAATTGGTGCGATGTAAATAACGATCATAGGCTTCTACAAATCTGCATTTGCTAGGTAGCAATATTGGATGTTTTTGACTATCCGGTATATCTGCTAATTCGAGGCGGCCCACAGTGTTTCGTTTCATACAAGTTAGACGGAGAAAATTATTTTTTAGATTTTTTGGATAGTTTTCGATGTTTAAGGTATAGGAAAGAACAAAAAAAAGTATTTAAGAAACTTTAGTCTAGTGGGCGTGGCAGCTCCCATACAAAGTTACTATTTTACGCTATATCTTAGAAACGAAATAAGTTACAATATCGAAATCAATAGTAGACGTCAGTCATGTAATTTCTAAACAATCCTCAAAATTAAGGCGCAATCGGACAAGTGGGCATGGTAGCTTCCATACAACTTAAACACATTTTGCGCTATATCTTAGAAACGAAATAAGCTATAATCGAATCGATTTCAAAAGTAGACGTCAAATATATGCTTACTTAACAGAGTTAGTAGCATTTGTTACTTACCCTTACCCTTTTCTTACCCTACACTTGAAAAAACGAACGTTTTTATTTGTTTTTTTATTAAACGTTATAAAATTAAATTATTTCTTTAAATTACATATTGTTCTTGGAATCTCAAGAATCAGGTTAGTTTAAATATCCGATTAATAACCCTTTAGCTATGTATTTGCAAACAACAGATCAGTCTGCTATAGATTTTATATCTTACTTACTTACTTAGAATATAACTTACGAGCAAATTATTTCAATTTTACAGTTAAAAACAAGCAATTTTTGCGAATTTCGAAGCATTTAATTAATTTTTTTTTTAAAATAGAATGACACTAAGAACAAATATCACTTGGATCATACATGACCCAAGACCGATAGAAGGTTAAGAAAAGTAAAAAACTGAAAACAGACATCACTTCTGCTATACAAAAAATAGTTTAAGATTTACTTGAAAAAAATAGGTGGGTCATATATGACCCATTGTTCTCACAGGGTTAAGGGTAAAAAAATCAGTAAACAAACATCAATTAATAATATTGTTGCAACATAACGGTTTTAATATTCACCTACAAAAAAATTTGGGGTGGATCAAAATGACCCAATAGTCGTACAGGGTTAAGGATATCAAAAATTGAAAAACATACATGACTAGAAACTGTTTACCCAATAAAATAATTTTGGCCGCCTAAACCGATGAAATACCCCTATGTGGGACGGCCATAGAGGTTACAATTTGGTACTACACAAAAAAATTTAAAATAAATATGATATACCGTCATGAACAACCTAATCACTTTTGATTTTACAAACAGACATAATAAGCTTATGTTAGTAAAAATTTCAAGACCTAGACAAAGTACAGACACTTTTAGATTTTCCATTTTATAAAAAAATAAAAAGAAATTTAGATAAAAGATCTAAATTTTTTAAATTTGGATATAAACATTTATAAATAATGGATAAATTATTTTTAGGTGTACTAAGATACTAATAAACATAATGTATTGTTTTCAAAAAGTGGTCTACGGTTTCTGTGGAACTTTTCGTTCAGGAGTTGTGCCATTTTAAAGAAACTGAATCGGAAATCGTTATGTATGAAAGCGAAGAGGCTACTTTTCCCATACAAATTTTTGTAACTTTGGTTCCACAAAGACTTTCGATTTGAATTTACACGTAAGAAAGATATGCTTTTCAAAAGCTTAAGTACAAAATTTCAAATCATTCCGTGCCCTACAACCCGAGTTACAGATTTATCTCCGTCTAAATAGGCCAAACAAACGGAGAGACGGCTCCGATTCAGCCGTTGTATAACCAAAGAGTTTTTTGGTTATTCTGATTTAATTAACTTAACACCTCGAATGACTTTTTCCAACTGTTTTTAATGTTCTTATATGTTTGAGTTGTGGGCTTACAATAAAGATTTACAGTTGAACAATGTATTGAGTATATAAAGCAATGTAAAATAATGTATGTTGAGTGAGTATGATTTACAGTGGGTGATAGTTATACATTCATGAACATTTTATGAGTTATTTAATTTAAAGTGAGTTAATTCAAATTTTAGTGCTTAGCGAAAAAATAAGGTGGAATATACATTCTGTGACCGAACATCCCGGCGCCTTTGAAAGTACTGCTTTCAAACAGGTAGAAGAGCCAGTTTGTGGACTGGACGACTTATGAGACTCTAGTTGTACGTACATCTACGACGCGCACTCGTTTATCTTTCCCAGGTACGCAGTTGTCCACTCTTCCTAGGACCCAGCGTTGCGGTGGAACGTTGTCCTCAGGTACAAACACAAGTGACCCAATATGAAGATTCGGTTTATCATGTGCCCACATATGACGTGACTGCAGTTCATTGAGGTAGTCGTGAGTCTACCTTTGCCAGAAGTGCTGCTTCACAGCGCTGATACGAGTCCATCGCTCAAGATGACTGATGTCTTCACCTTGGACAGTCTTCTCAGGCATCGCTTTGAGGGATGCTCCAATGATAAAGTGTGCCGGAGTTAGCGCTTCTAAGTCACTGGGATCAGACGATAATAGTGAAATCGGCCTAGAGTTCATCACCGCTTCGATCTCTGCGAGCGCTGTAGCGAGTTCTTCAAAAGTCAGCCGAGCATTTATGATTGTGCGGTTCAAGGGTCCCTTGGCCGTCTTTACGGCCGCTTCCCACAAGCCGCCAAAGTGAGGTGCTCTGGGAGGAATGAAACGAAAATTAATAAATTGATTTGTACAGTAATTTACAAGGTGGCGCAAAAATAACCTTCCGATGTTTTTTGGCTGTAATTTAAAAAAAAATGAAAAACTTTGATTCTTCTTGTGGATTATTTTTATTTGGTCCTTTAATTTTTTTTACATCAAGTCGAGAATATGATGTCATGTAAATGGCCGCCGCCACAGTTGATTGTCATTTGAGCCCTTTTTATGGCATTTTCCATCACTTCGGCCAAAACTTCCGGCGATACAGTGACTTTGAGCGGGTGTAATGGCTCTTCGTGGGTTACACGCGGATTTGCAGTGCCCCAGAAGCGTAAATTTTGCTTATTTACGTACCCGCTAAGATGGAAATGGGCCTCATCACTCATGATTATTTTTGATGAAAAATCATCTTCCTCTTGGTGGTGATTAAGGATGGCTTGAGCGTATGTTAGACGCGATTGGCGGTCAGCAGCTAACAGCTGATGCACCGTCTGGGCTTTGTACGGAAACATCTTCAAATCTTGTACAAAAATTCGCTGTAAAGACCGTTGACTGATACCCATTTGCGTGGCACGTCGTCTGGTCGATGTCGACGGCGCTTCCATGACATCCTCGGCTACAGCAGCAATATTCTCTGCAGAACGGCTACTCCGGGGTCTGCCACGCCTGGCAGCATCTCGTGTTGTGCCAGTCTCTGGCGTTGGACGGCCAGGAAATCTGCGGCGAAATTCACGTTGTGCCAAAGTCACCGACCGATTATTGGTCAAATAAATAGTCAGCAATATTCCGCGTTCTGCAGCAGTGTAGCGTAACATTGTTTATTAACGTGTATTTCGCATGTGTTTACTACACAAATGTCAAAACAGAACTGACATTAGGGGCCAATCGCAAAATTTATAGCATTTTCTGATAGGAGGATTACTTTTGCGCCACCTTGTATAATGGTATTTTGATTTTTAGAATCAAATAAAACAGCGTTCAAATCAGCTAATTTGTTGGCAGCACCAGCAAAATTCGTGGCGTTGTCATAAATTATATCTGTTGGCATTCCTCGTCTACCAATTAGTCTATTCAGCGATGCAATAAAAGCGTCTGTCGACAAGTTTGAAACAACTTCGAGATGGCACACGAATACAGCAACATACGTTTTATAGGGAACCTTGCCTCGAATTTGTAAGTATGTGCTAACTGGCCCGCAGAAATCAACCGCACAACGCGCAAATGGCCTTCAAGGGGTAATGCGTTCCACAGGAAGATTGCCCATCATTTGTTCGAGTAAGCGGGGTTTGTATCGAGTGCAGTGAACACAAGAGCTTACTATCTGACGAGCCAGATTCCTGGCGTTGATGATCCAGAATCCACGACGAATCAAAGCGATCAAAGCTTTTGGACCTGCTTGATAATTGGTGCGATGTAAATAACGATCATAGGCTTCTACAAATCTGCATTTGCTAGGTAGCAATATTGGATGTTTTTGACTATCCGGTATATCTGCTAATTCGAGGCGGCCCACAGTGTTTCGTTTCATACAAGTTAGACGGAGAAAATTATTTTTTAGATTTTTTGGATAGTTTTCGATGTTTAAGGTATAGGAAAGAACAAAAAAAAGTATTTAAGAAACTTTAGTCTAGTGGGCGTGGCAGCTCCCATACAAAGTTACTATTTTACGCTATATCTTAGAAACGAAATAAGTTACAATATCGAAATCAATAGTAGACGTCAGTCATGTAATTTCTAAACAATCCTCAAAATTAAGGCGCAATCGGACAAGTGGGCATGGTAGCTTCCATACAACTTAAACACATTTTGCGCTATATCTTAGAAACGAAATAAGCTATAATCGAATCGATTTCAAAAGTAGACGTCAAATATATGCTTACTTAACAGAGTTAGTAGCATTTGTTACTTACCCTTACCCTTTTCTTACCCTACACTTGAAAAAACGAACGTTTTTATTTGTTTTTTTATTAAACGTTATAAAATTAAATTATTTCTTTAAATTACATATTGTTCTTGGAATCTCAAGAATCAGGTTAGTTTAAATATCCGATTAATAACCCTTTAGCTATGTATTTGCAAACAACAGATCAGTCTGCTATAGATTTTATATCTTACATACTTACTTAGAATATAACTTACGAGCAAATTATTTCAATTTTACAGTTAAAAACAAGCAATTTTTGCGAATTTCGAAGCATTTAATTAATTTTTTTTTTAAAATAGAATGACACTAAGAACAAATATCACTTGGATCATACATGACCCAAGACCGATAGAAGGTTAAGAAAAGTAAAAAACTGAAAACAGACATCACTTCTGCTATACAAAAAATAGTTTAAGATTTACTTGAAAAAAATAGGTGGGTCATATATGACCCATTGTTCTCACAGGGTTAAGGGTAAAAAAATCAGTAAACAAACATCAATTAATAATATTGTTGCAACATAACGGTTTTAATATTCACCTACAAAAAAATTTGGGGTGGATCAAAATGACCCAATAGTCGTACAGGGTTAAGGATATCAAAAATTGAAAAACATACATGACTAGAAACTGTTTACCCAATAAAATAATTTTGGCCGCCTAAACCGATGAAATACCCCTATGTGGGACGGCCATAGAGGTTACAATTTGGTACTACACAAAAAAATTTAAAATAAATATGATATACCGTCATGAACAACCTAATCACTTTTGATTTTACAAACAGACATAATAAGCTTATGTTAGTAAAAATTTCAAGACCTAGACAAAGTACAGACACTTTTAGATTTTCCATTTTATAAAAAAATAAAAAGAAATTTAGATAAAAGATCTAAATTTTTTAAATTTGGATATAAACATTTATAAATAATGGATAAAGTATTTTTAGGTGTACTAAGATACTAATAAACATAATGTATTGTTTTCAAAAAGTGGTCTACGGTTTCTGTGGAACTTTTCGTTCAGGAGTTGTGCCATTTTAAAGAAACTGAATCGGAAATCGTTATGTATGAAAGCGAAGAGGCTACTTTTCCCATACAAATTTTTGTAACTTTGGTTCCACAAAGACTTTCGATTTGAATTTACACGTAAGAAAGATATGCTTTTCAAAAGCTTAAGTACAAAATTTCAAATCATTCCGTGCCCTACAACCCGAGTTACAGATTTATCTCCGTCTAAATAGGCCAAACAAACGGAGAGACGGCTCCGATTCAGCCGTTGTATAACCAAAGAGTTTTTTGGTTATTCTGATTTAATTAACTTAACACCTCGAATGACTTTTTCCAACTGTTTTTAATGTTCTTATATGTTTGAGTTGTGGGCTTACAATAAAGATTTACAGTTGAACAATGTATTGAGTATATAAAGCAATGTAAAATAATGTATGTTGAGTGAGTATGATTTACAGTGGGTGATAGTTATACATTCATGAACATTTTATGAGTTATTTAATTTAAAGTGAGTTAATTCAAATTTTAGTGCTTAGCGAAAAAATAAGGTGGAATATACATTCTGTGACCGAACATCCCGGCGCCTTTGAAAGTACTGCTTTCAAACAGGTAGAAGAGCCAGTTTGTGGACTGGACGACTTATGAGACTCTAGTTGTACGTACATCTACGACGCGCACTCGTTTATCTTTCCCAGGTACGCAGTTGTCCACTCTTCCTAGGACCCAGCGTTGCGGTGGAACGTTGTCCTCAGGTACAAACACAAGTGACCCAATATGAAGATTCGGTTTATCATGTGCCCACATATGACGTGACTGCAGTTCATTGAGGTAGTCATGAGACCACCTTTGCCAGAAGTGCTGCTTCACAGCGCTGATACGAGTCCATCGCTCAAGATGACTGATGTCTTCACCTTGGACAGTCTTCTCAGGCATCGCTTTGAGGGATGCTCCAATGATAAAGTGTGCCGGAGTTAGCGCTTCTAGGTCACTGGGATCAGACGATAATAGTGAAATCGGCCTAGAGTTCATCACCGCTTCGATCTCTGCGAGCGCTGTAGCGAGTTCTTCAAAGTTCTTCAAAGTTTTTGACAAACAAATTTGTCAAAACATTTAAAAATATTTAAAAATATTTACAAAAAGACCTAGAGCCCAAAAAATACAAAAAAAAAACATAAAAAATTAAGGTCGAAGAAAATAAACAATTTACATATATTTACAAAACAAAAAGAACACAATAAAATTACAAGTTTTTTCTGTGCAGACGGTAGTTTCGAAAAATTTTTGATGGGTAAATATCAAAGGATGATAAAATTGTGACAAATGAATAAAATGCCATTGAATTCATCTAATACACAAACCATTTTTTACACTCATCCCACTTCAAATCGAAAGTGTTTCTATTTTAACTACAAAGCAGCTAGTTTATGAATAAGAAACTTTTAAAAGACTGTCTATTGAACGTTTATGAAAAAGAAAATTTTAAAAGACTTACTATTGAACGTTTTAAAGCTATTTTAAAATATTTTTATGAATACGGCTTATAATAAACAAACGTAACAAATATGTTTGGATACTTAATACATTTAAAACAACTAAGAATTTTAGATATTATTCATCTAAATTATGGGTGGGCAAAGTTGCCCGTACGTGTATTTTGGCTGCCCGCTGCTTGCTTCACGGGCGACAGCATTGCTTCATAAATTCGATGGTATAGGAAACGAGGGACATGCACAAATATAATGAGATAGAGCGTAAGAAGAGCGTAATATAGATAGTGATATGATACTTGTGCTCATTGCGCTCAGAACAGTTCATAATCAATGTTGCATGCCATTTATAAAAAAAAAGGGCGTTTTATAATTTTACTATTTAACATTTTGAATTTCATTGAATTCAATCACGTTGAATTCAATCATATCTCGATAACGTCTTGTGTCCTAAACTTGCTTTTAAGTAGTTACGCGCAAAATAAAAGTATAAATTTATTATGTGATTCAGTTCTAACAAAATATTAGTTAAAAATATGTTAGGAGGCAGATGTAGAATTGTAATGGTTGCATGCTCTTGCAAAACAATTATAAATATGCCAAGAAGTTGTTTTCGCAAAGCGATTTTATAGCTGCTGGTAGTAATTTAAAGAAAAAAAACTCCCTTTTAATAAGCAATCCTCTTAATATATTAGATATGCAACACTTACTTTTCACAACAGTATGCTCTTGCTCTTACGGTTTCTATTTATAAAGCACACTGAAAACAAATTAGTGCTAAAGTGGTTTTTGCGGAAATTTTATAGATATTTGAGATTTTTTCTTTGCTCTTATTTATACTGCGAAATGAAATAAATGTGTAGTGGACGGATTATAAAAATTAAACACAGTGACAGATGGTTAAAGTGAAATACAGATAAGCAAACGGACATGTAAAAAGCTGAAAACAATCCATTTTAAATTTTTTGGTTTGTATATCTCGGCTAAAAGAGCACAAAATTTTATTATGGCGATGGGTTCATGGAAAAATGATAAATGAAAATAAAAAAATAACAAAAAATTTCATAGAATGTTAGATTTGATTTTTTGAAACAACCCAACAAACAAATTGATTCACTAATGTTATCGCTAACGAATCGCATTCTCGTACATTTTATTCATTAGCAATTATTAGAAGCGATTCACTTATAATATCGCGAGCGGGAGAAATTCCTCCTTCGTTAACGAATCGTCAAATCCGAAAAAAGGAATTCGTTAACGAGTCCCCAAAAATATAAAAAGCAATTCGTTAACGAGTCTCCAAAACTAAAAAAAGCAATTCGATAACGAATCTTATCTTATCTTATCTTAATGACAGATATTTTGAATAAAAATTTTGGTATGAACCAGAGCTTTCAAATGATATAAGTTTCATTCGAATGTGTTGTTTAAAAAAGGGGTAAAAAGGGAAGCGGTTTAAAGTTTGCGCATTAATATAAGAGGTAACAATCACATATTTTTAAATAAGAAATATATATTAAATATCGGAAATAATTGGGGACATAAGAATTCGTTCACAAATCGTAAAATAAAGCTTAAGTCAATCGGTAACGAATCGCTAAAAATAAAAGTAGTGATTCGTAAATGAATTGCTAAAAATGAGAGAAGCCATTTGTTAACGAATCGCTAAAATTTAAAGACTTGATTCGCTAACGAACCACAAAAATGTTGAAAGGCGATTCGATAGCAAATCGATGCTAAAAGCGTCCTCAATGGAATTTAACAAAGTCATGATTTCAATCGGCGCTTTCTTTAAGCATCAAGCCAATCTCTGATGCAGTAGGAAGGAAACTATTCGAAAACAATTAAAACAGCGATTCATAAGTGATTCGTTAACGAATCACCACTCGCCACAATGTTTGTTGGGAAAGAAATTGTTATAGATCTTGAATGATTTTAACAAAAAATAAATCGGACTTCAGGGTAGATGATTTAAAATAAACATTTATATTTATTTGAAAAAAAAATTTATGAACAAAAAACTACTGCAAAAATGATACAGTTTGATGCAGAAGCATCAAAAAATTTGCATGCCTGAAATTTTGTACAGTGTACAATTTTTCGTCATCTATTCAAGCAACAGGCCAGCGCAGATGTTGCCTGCTTGACGTTCGCTTGAACACTGAAGCTTTGATCGTTCTGTACGTGAGATTAATACATATTTTTCTGTACTAACGCAATCTCAAGTGCGCTCTTGTGATTGCATATTGTGAGAGGATTACAGAGAGGATTTTCCGTTCCGCAATCCGATTCACCTCCAAATTCATCCTGCAATTGATTTTGCACGCTGCTTGTCCGCTGCTTACACGCAGTCGCAGCACGGGCAAGAATTGTGCCCAACCCTAATCTAAATGATCGTACATAGATCTTCCAAAAAGCGCAAATGGTTTCTTTGGAATTGTACGTTTGTTAGTGCTGGCCATGTACACACTATAATTTGCAAAGTTATCAAGGCATCGTTCGATTTTGCACTAAATTCCAGAGATGGTATATTATGAGAGGAACAGAGATGTTACAAATGTGATTTTAGGAAATTTTTTCTAAAAAAACCTTATATTTTTGTCCGGCCATTGAAATTACTTGGTATTTAAAAAAATTACTGTCGTACTGTATAAGCAGTCAAATTACTGTAGAAAACAGTAATTACTGTGCCGTTAACATCAGTGTTCTGGCGTGAGATCTTGGATTTCAGCTATTCTGTTTCCCACGAATGTAGAAAGCGTCGCAGAATGCAGTTTCAACCAGTGTAACACTATTTGTGAATCAGTCCAGAGATAAATGACTGTGGTGGTATTGACAAGCGATGATTTGATTTTCTCATAGAGTTTCGAAAGCAATTGCGCACCACAAAGTTCCAATTTCGGTAGAGATTTCTCCTTCGTAGATGCCCTTGATTTTGCTGTTAACAATTTAATCGAGACGTTGCCACAACTATCTTCAACGCGTAGGTACAGGCAACATCCGTATGCACGTATGGAGGCATCACAAAAGCCGTGAACCTGAATTGAGTGCGCTTGTGTAAGCGAACAATACCTCGGGACGCTGACTGTTGACAGATGTGCCATATTGCTTGAAAAGTTTTCCAATGCAGTATGAAGCGACTGGGTAACTGACTTATCCCAGTCGAGCTTAAGAAGCCACAGTTCTTGTAAAATTATTTTCGATTTGATAAGGTGCTAGGTTACCGAGTGGATCAAATAACGATGATGCCTCTGATAGAATGGTCCTTTTAGTAATTTTAGAATTATTCTGAACCTTGGGATTAAACGAAAATGAAATGTATCTTTGAATTGATCCCATGCTATTCCAAGTGTACTGGTGACCGAATCCCCATCAATGGTTACATTTTTTAGCGTCTCGTCATCTGTTAAATCAGCATGGTTGGAATGCCATTTGGCCAATTCAAAGCAACCCTTCTTCAGTATTTCAGTAACTTCGAATTGGATTTGGTTTAGCTGGCTTATCAAATCCGCTCCGCACAACAAATCATCAACGTAGAATGATGATTTTATTATCTCCGACCCTATCTGAAACTCTGACGAATATTGGTCAGCAAGATAATGTAAGCTGCGCACTGCGAGGTAGGGTGCAGCCACGGTGCCATAGGTGACTGTATTTAGCGCGTAAGTCTGCACTTCCTCGTTCTCTGAGCTGCTCCATGGAATGTATTGATATTGGCGATCCCTCATATCGACAAGAACCTACCTGTACATTTTGACAATATCGGCTGTCAGCGCGTATCTGTACAGACATCAAATTAATAAACTATACAAGTCTTTCTGAATGGTTGGACCCACCATCAAGAGCTTGTTTAACGATTTTTGAGAGGAGGTCACACATGAGGCGTCGAAAACCACTCTCAATTTTGAAGATGTATTTACTTGAAGGCTTGAGAATACAATGATGAGGAATGTAATAGTGGCATGGTTCTATTGCATGCCTTTCGACGACGGTCATATGACCCAACTTCTCGTACTCATCCATGAAAAAGATGTACTGCATCTTTAAGTCCTTGTGACGACTAAAACGGCGCTCTTGAACGAAGGGAAGTATTGTACGATTGACCTAGTTTGGATGACTTGTCAGAAAATGCTAGTCGAACAATAATCCTACCTTCGACGTAGCGGTTGACATTATTAACGTAAAAACTTTCGCATTTTTCCCGCTCAATAGTCCAACTTGTCGATGGTGTAGATATTTCTTCAAGTTTTCATGATTTCTCTAAGCTTTCGTTGATCAAATCATCTTGAAAAAGGACACATGATGACTGAGATGTCTCAAAATTGTCAGATGAACAAATCGTCGTTCGCAAATTATTGTGTTCTATATGACAAAAATGTTTTTTTGGTAAATCAAGTTTAAAGTTTAGTAAAAACTGAACCGAAAAATCTGCTGCGATTTTCTTACCAATGAAAGTTCAAGAGTTTGTGGTTTTTTCTGTCAAAAAAAATGTTCATCCTTGGAAGCGTTTTTTAGAGTAAGATGCGTTTAAAAAAAATAATTTGTTCTATATGCACTTATTTACGAAACTATTCTTGTTTTATAGCATATAGAACAAAATGTAATATGTATTGGAGAAATGAAAAGCAATGTCATTTCACTCAATAAAAACTTTATTTCATATATTATAATATTAACTTAATTTTAAACTTAATCTTATACATATGTTCTTATGAGTCCACTTAAATCAATACCTGTTAATTTCTTAAAAGGTAAGTTTCGACTACAAAATCAAGTAAAAAATTAACCAAATTTATTTGACTTCGATTCCACGAAGTTCATGCTTGATTTACGGAGATTTTTTAATTGAAGCAAGTTTGTTAAAAAAACGAAGACAAAAAGTTGTACCTATATTTTAAATTGTATTAAACAAATTATTATGGGTATTCACAGTTGCGACGATGCGAAAATGCAAGATTGTGAATTTTTGCTTCATTCCAACAACAAACACATTAGAAGAAATTTTGGGACTCTTCTTGAATTACGCACTGCTCAAACCTATTGCGAAAGCGCACAAACAATGATGCGAAACAGATGATTCATGTTATAGGTGTTTTCAAGCATAGTTGCCATCTGGGTATAACTTTAAAATGGCTAAGTTTGTACGTTGAATTAAATAAGTTTTTGTTATTTTGAAATAAGGTGGCAATATATTTCTTTCTGCTATCGTAAAGTTACAATATTGATGTTCACGCGTTAGTGCGAAAAATATGTTGCATTTTCGCATTCTTGCAATTCGCATCAACCCGTGAATACCCTATTGTAGTATGCTGTATACTGCAGTATACTGCATCAAGTGATAAAAAGTTGTATAAACTTTTCATATCATTTACTTTCTCCAATGATATCTTCTTATCTATTGCTTATCCATTCTTATTCTTAGTATTAAGCTTTTTTTAAACGTTGTTGTAAAATTTAACTTCTAACCTTATGTTATTTATGATGGGTATTTTCTTTTCGTTTTTGTTTCATTTTATTTACCAACTGCAATCTAAAGCGGGATTTTTTCTTTTTTGTTTCATTTCATTTGCCAAGTGCAATGTGAAGCTAAGAAAAAAACCAGAAAAAAAACAAAAAAAAAAGCAAAATACAAAGACCTCCAAATAATAACTTTAATAACTTTATTTAGACTTGCATATAGAACAAAATAAAAAAATATTTTTTTTTACTTAGTATTTTTGCTTCGTTTTTGTTCTATATGCACGATTTTTTGCATATAGAACACAATAGGTTACGAAGCTTGTCACAACAGTGTTGTATAGCACAAAGTCGATGTCTCATATTTCGAAAACTATAAAAGATAAAAGCAAACTGATGACACAGATCGATAGATCTCGAAAAATTTGTCTATATACCAGTCTTATCTCAATTTTTTCAATTTTGTGATATAGAACACAATAATTTACGAACGACGAAATGTTGGCGTTTGTACAGCGATTGTACAAATGTTTGAAATTCATAGATTCAGCTGGATGAGAGTGATTGTTGTCTATAGACTCCAAATACTGGCAGTGCCTATCTAAAAGAAAAATAGAGTGATTCCTTCCACTTTCGCTGGGTTTCAGCATCGACTTTTTCCATTACCAGAAAAATTAACATTGTGTTGCAAATGTCGTTGTCATTGCCCAGTGAAAGCAAGGAGCTATATAATGCCGAGACGTTGTCTACGAGACGTTGTGAATTGTGATGCATTTTGCGTGGATACTGTTGGCAGCTCAAAAAAGGTGGTAATGTTTTCCATAAATATAAGGTTATTGTTGTCGTAGTCTTTCTTCGATTTAAGCCTTTCTAGCGCCTTCGGGTAGTTTTCATGTGTAATCTGGAAGGCCTTTACGGTCTCCAGAGCTTGACTCTGCAGACAGTTCAAGAGATGGTTAAACTTTTCGATATTGGTTAGGTTAACTTCCCTATCAATAATCTGCGCGAATGAAGAAATTAAGTTCTCGTACACCGAGTACTTTCCTCCGAAAGCGGGTAACTTCAGCGCAGGCAATTTGGAGCTTGCAATGGGTATGCTCAACGATGGTTGAATTGTGCTGCTTCTCTGCCAGCTGCCTTTCAATCTTGGATTTGGTGCACACATACAAGTCTTCAATATCAGCACGATTTGAGTCTGCGCTATCCAATCCTTCGATATGATTTTAAAGATTAAGGATCTCCTTAAAGTAAAAAAAAAATAAATAAATAACTGGCCATTTCAGCCCTTGAAAGGACTCTGACCTAGCTTCTTATGATCAATTGTGTTGTGCGTGTTATTAAGTTTGTACACAATTGACCGAGAACCGGACCTACATGCTTAACGCCGACTCCGAACGGCGATGAACGGAATGTTCTCGTTCTCAAGAAGCTTTACATGGCATTTTGAATACTCTCTGAGGTTTGCCATTGTCTGCAGAGAGGTGGCGGCCGTACAGAAAAATTATTTTAATTAAAATAATTTTCTGTCGCTGCTGGGGTTCGAACCTGGGTCTCCGAAGTTCGTTGACATAGCGGCCACGCACTTTAACCAACTACGCCACGGACGCCATTCCTTAAAGTATGTCTCCAAAATCTCCAAACGGCATTTGAGTTCAGTAGCTGCCATTGATTTCTCCTCGACCAAATTTTGAATTCGAAAAATACTTTGCTTTACATTTTCTCGCTTTTGTTCATATTCTACAAGTGACATTTTGCAGTGATTGATAGTTGACAGCGGGCGAAAATAGTGCGCAAAGCAGATACTCAAGTAAGCAATACAAAAGCTAACAGCTACTGCGGCGAGTTAATGTTGAGGGACGATAAGAAATTGTCAACAAATCAAACAAGAGTAAATATTCAAAGAATTTGTATGCGGTTGTGCGAGGGATAACTGACATACGATGAATTGAACGACTTGGAATGTGCTTCGACTGTGTTACAAACGAAGCGAAAATTTGATGATGAAGTATAGATGACGATATGGCAGTGAATGTTTGTATGCTTGAATGAGCGAGAACGATAACTTGAGCGATCCAAGGCTCGACAGCGAAGTGTTCAAATAAACAGCGAACAAGTTCCCAAAAGAAACAAAAAATAAAACAGCAATGCATTGGAAACGTGCAAGTATGAAGATGCTTGCAAGGTCGTTTGATGTTTAGGTTGCAAAGCATTTGAAGTTGTGCGGTGAAGTTTGAACAACGAAGATTTAAACGGTTGAGGTGAATAAATTTGAACGAGCAAACTCGAGGTCAACAATATCGACACCAATCAATTATAGTTTCCAAAATAATGTCTTTTGTTATTTGAAAAAATGAAGAAATTTAAATTGAATTATACTCACCGAATTCCTTTGCGACTTCTTGATAATTCCTCAGCGACGTTTTAGTGGAATATTGAATTAAGTGCAGCAAGTAAGGTGAAGTTCTTGAAGTCCATAATTATATCTGCGTGTGGTGCCGAAATATTACTGCTTCTTTACTTGCTCGATGAAAGTTTATTCTTTAAAGGCCTTTGCTTTACTTGAATTACTGTAATTGTCAATTTACATGAAAGTAATTGTTGAAATTTAACTTCGCCCCACGTTGGGCGCCAAACGTATAACCAAAGAGTTTTTTGGTTATTCTGATTTAATTAACTTAACACCTCGAATGACTTTTTCCAACTGTTTTTAATGTTCTTATATGTTTGAGTTGTGGGCTTGCAATAATGATTTACAGTTGAACAATGTATTGAGTATATAAAGCAATGTAAAATAATGTATCTTGAGTGAGTATGATTTACAGTGGGTGATAGTTATAAATTCATGAAAATTTTAAGAGTTATTTAATTTAAAGTGAGTTAATTCAAATTTTAGTGCTTAGCGAAAAAAGAAGGTGAAATATATATTCTGTGAACAAACAGCCGTAAATATCGAGTTATAGTTGCTTAGTTGACCTAGTCTGGCTACGTTGGAATGCTGGTCGATTACAACATATGCAGTTCCAGTATCTGTTTTAGATCCGTCAGTAAAAACAAATTTCCAATTTTTGTACATTTCCGAGACTTTGTTAAACTCCAACTTGTACATATCAGGATTTGTGACATTTTTTGGGTGGTCTGCTAACGTTTTTATAAAGCTTTGATTGCTCAGATACCATGGTGGGTGGCGGGGTATATATCTCGTTAGCGGTTTCCAATTAATACCAATATGTTTTACTGGTGTTTGAATACGATGAAAAGTTGAAGGAATTTTTGGAAGTCTACGCTGTGCGATCTTATTAAGGTTAGGAATCATTTGGAGTTCTGATGGCATCAGGATTTTGACTGCTAGTTTTGCAGTCATAAATTGAATTCTCTGTTCTAAGGTGGGAAGTCCAGCTTCAGTCAGTATGTTGTAGATAGGTATCGATCTAAAAGCTCCTATGCTGTATTGGGCGGCGGCATGGTATGTTGATTTAATTATTCTTAAGTTTGAAGCAGCTGTATGACCATAGATGGCGAGTCCATAGTCTATTTTTGATATTATAATGACTTTTATTATATTGATAATAGTATTCGGAAGCGCGTTACTGTGAAAACTCGCCAAACATTTTATTAAGTTAAGCCTTTTAACCAGAGACAGACCATTTATAATTATTGCTAAATATAACACCTAATTTCTTTAAATTGTTAACATTTTCAATTTGACTTGTATTTATATGTATGTTAAGGGGTGTACAATTTTCCTTTCTGCAAATATGCAGCATTTTGGATTTAGAACAAGAAATTAGAGCTCCAGAAGTATTACACCATCTCGAAATCTCTAAAAAGATATTTTTAAATTTGTTTTAAAAAATATTGTTAACTTTGTATTTAGCAGTAATGTACAAATCATCTGCGTTAATGCAGTGGTTGAACAATTTGTATTTTAAAATTGTATAATTAAGTTGTTCGAACGCAATCTGAAATAGGACCACCTATAGTGGGGAACCCTGTGGGATACCGTTGTGTAGTGGCCATAGTTCAGAATGCGAAGAATTTATCCGAACTCGAAATTTTCTGTTTGATAGAAATGATTTGACATAGTTTAACATTTTTTGCCCAATTTTCCATTCTAATAGCTGGTTGATTATAACATTATAGCCAATCCTATCAAATGCCTTTTCAAAATCAATAGATATTATGGAGATATGGTTTTTAGTATTCAAAGCATTTGCTATGTTGTAATCGAGAAAAAGAAGCGCATCGAATGTTCCTTTGCCATTTTTAACGCACAAGATAAGATATTATATACATTTACATTAGATATTACATTTTTTTGATGGTTTTCATATGAAAACTTTATTTTCCATTAATTATACATACATACCTACATACAATTATACATACAAAGTAAATTGTCTATAATAAGAGCCTTTCGAATATCACATAATTGTGTATAAAGAATTTTAACATTATTTCCTAGCGCAATTGAAACAAATGCTAAATCTATGTTGCGCACATATATATCCTTCGCATTTTTCACACCGTGTCGAAAAACCATTTGCATTTTGTTTGCTTGTGCAAATATAACAACGCCGTATTTTTTTCGTCCTAGGTAATTGTACAGGGATATGCGAGTTGTCCGCAGCGCCTGCCGTGGAAGTCGATATTTTTGGCCTAGTCTTACGGGCAGCGATATAGGAGTCACCTAGGGAATTCCCCAAGTCAAGCAAAAACAAACGGCGTCGTATGGTTTTATCTTTCGATCCGCCGTTCCATGTAGGAAATAGCGATATTAGTATGATGAACGCGTTGTATGCGCTGACATCTAGCATGTTACAAAAGAGTGCGATTGGCCATGGATTAACCTTTCGCTTACATCTGAAAGTACCTACGGAGCTGGTCCAAGGTGTATTGTCGCGCCCTACATATACTTGGGTATTGTATGCATAGTGGTTTTCCGAATCTCACAGAACCCAAATTTATGTACTGTCGAAAAGGTACACTGAAAAAAAAATGTTTTAAAATTGACGACAGTTGTTATTAATTTGACGATATTTGTGTTTAAAAAATAGCTTGCAACAAATTTCGTCAAAGTAAGAGCAAATATGTTTAAAATTTTGAAAATCGTATGTAAAAAAAGTCAAATTATGAACACATTTTTTTAACACATTTTGTTCAATTTTAAGCTAATATATTTTTTTCAGTGTATGTACTGTCGAAAAGGACATCGGCCTCGGTATGGTACGAGTTGCTCATCAACAGTCAACGTTTTAGTTGGAGTATAAACGGTTTTGAGATGATTGTTCCATTTATCGTACACGCTACGTATTGGAGCCAACTTGTCACGAGAACGACGTTGTTCACGGTCTGCTTTATCATCGAATCTAATACAACCTTGAATACGTTTGAATTGTTTCAATGACATCATTTTACGAAAAATTGGTCGACCATTTTTTACATCCCATAGCTGTAATAAGCTTTCGCCATAAGAGCGATACACACCAGCAAGAATTAGCAATCCAAAAACTGCATGTAGAGTGACCATATCAATGTCTATCCATTCTTCCTTATATTTTCGGAATCCTTACAAATTAGTCATTTTCAAAACAGTGTCTTCGATTGGTTTCACAAATAACATGAACGCAGGTAGCGGAGCGTTTACGGGGGTACATGCCTATGTTTTAGGGTTTAAATTAACTCTAAGTAGGCGCAAAATAATAACAAAAATACTAAATACATACCTGAATAAATGTTTTCACTTCGCCTATATGAATAACGCTTATTGGCTTCAAAAGGTTCTGTACAGTACTTTAGCTTTTTGTCTTTTGACAATAATATATTGTCTGGATATGCAATAGTCTCCTGTCGTAATTCGTGAGCCAAATGATCGATATCGCTAGTTTCAGAAAAATTCTCAATATCGCTTTCATTTTCTATCATTGGTGAATCTTCACTTTCCGTGCACGTATCACCCTCGTCGCTTCTGTCCAACTCCACTTCCACGGCCAATCTATTCCTCAACGCTTACCGCTTCATTTTCTTCACTGCACTGCTTGACTTGCAACCAAACAAATAACTTACAACAGAATAATACTGATGTGTTTCAAAACGAAATCACTTTACAAATGGTATGATAACGGAGCAAATGAAAAATATAAAATCCAAAAACAAAAATCCAACAATAATCCATAAAAAGCTGAAAAGCACTTATAAAAGCAAAGACAATAACATAAAACTATGTAATGAGTTAGAAATCGCAAACATTACATGTGTGTAGTGCACCAACAAAACCGTGATTAGCTTTTTGTTGTTTTTGTTTTATGCTTAAATTGCAAGAAACAACAGCTAAGCCAAAAACAAAATACTGCATCTTGATTTGTTTTAGCAAATATTTTTTAAAAAAAATACATATTCTTTAGCGCTTGTTACAGCATTTCTTTACAAGAAAAATTTGTGTATGCGTGCGCATACACAAGAACCAACACGCAACTTTTCATGTCCAGAACAACTGAACTGTCAAATATTTATTTTGATTATTTCAATATGTTAACCTACCCTAAATTAGATATATTACAAATTTTCACTGTAATCCATCTAAGCATATATGACCTATGACCAACTAAAGTTGCAAGTTGTATGCGCGCGCAGCCTTCAAGTTTATTTTTCGTACAAGGTAGGAGCGAAATAGGTATATAGCCTTCAAGTTTATTTTTCGGTTTCTTTGGTTTTGGCAAAGGAATAATCGATGCATTTTTCCATTCTTGTGGTATTTAAAGATAGGATAGAATTGTATAATTTTAGCAAATGATCTTTTGCTATAAATGGTAAATTTTTGAGCATAGGATAGCTGATTTTGTCATATCCAGGAGTTTTACCCTTTAGGCTGGATAGTGCAGCATTTAGTTCTGGCAAAGATATGTCGTTTTCTATTAATTGAGTTTAATTAATTGGAACGTAATTTATACGTGAAATGAAGTTGTGTTTTAAGTTTCGGTTATTGCTACTCCAGATGTCAAAGAAATTGTTTTAATGGTGTTTGATATGTTTTTCCCATACAAGCGATTAACAGTATTAAACATCAGTGATCTGCAAGGGTAGCTTTTTGAGTTTTTTTGTATTTGCTTTGTGATTTTTTTTTTGAGCACTTAGTGAGAAACAGAAAAACATGTGTTCGTCTTGTGTTGTTTTTTTCTTTTCGCTTATGCAGTGCTATGTGTTGTTTTTTGTTTTTATCTAACGAAAACATTGCGTTTAAATTTTTTATTTTCTTTTCTATTGAAAATGCAACAATAAAATACCAACAACAAATTTTTAGCAAAAAATTGAAACGAAATATGTGAACTTTAGCTTTTACTTATTGTCGCTTAGAGACGTTGGCAGAAAAAAAGCAGTGCTCAGGGTACACTCAAAATATACTCGAAAATACTCAGATATAGCGCCTTTTCAAGACTCTAACTCGACGCACTCATTGAATTCGAGTCTAAGTGCTTCGGGTCACGCCGAGCTCGGATATAAGTATGTACTTATACCAGAAAACATGCTAATTAGTTGAATGAGTATAAGTATTGTACATATTTTATTGAGTATTGATAGGGTACATGAACCAAGAAATAAAGATCATGCAAAGAAAAGAGCCGCCATATTGTAAACAAAACTAAGCTGGTAGGTCTGACGTCATGGGTCACAAATTGTTTTGTTTACGTGTAGCGATTATAAGTGAAAAATTATTTCTTGAAGTTTAAAAGAATTATTAGTGTTTATAATTCAGTATTTTTTGTGTTTTTTATAAAAATGAAGTGTGCTGTAGCGACGCGCAATAATTGCAACAGCAAAAAAAAATTACTTTAAATTTCGTTACTGCATGAAAAAATTAACAAACAAAGTATTCAAACACTTTTTCATTAAACTTGTTCATTTTATAATTTTCCACTTTTATTTAAGATTTCACATGAAAAACGTATGCAATATAGCTTTTTTTGTGACCGATGACGTGGCACGAAAAAAATACTTTTTTTCGCACTGCTGATTGCTTGATCTTGTCTTGTTGGTTCTTGGATAGGGTAGAGAACAACAAGTAACTCGAGTATGATTCGAGTATCCGATTTCTATCGGATACTCATTGCAGTTCTCTGTTCCACATTAGCTTCATGGGAGTTATTGAATTAATATCTGATGTGAAATCATCAAAAGCTTTACGTTTAGCTTGTTTGACTTCACGTTTAAAGAGTGCATTCGCTTTTTTATAGGCAATTATATTTTCATTTGTTAAATTTGTTTTTTAAGGTATGCCACGTTTTCTGTTTATTATATCGTAAATCTGCTAAGTTTTTATTCCACCAATGGGTAAATTTTTGAATTTTATGATCGCTACTGTGGAGATATGTATCTACTTTCCAATTTAGAAGTGGGATTAGATTGGAAGTGGCAAAAGAAAGATCGACATGAGTGAGAGTTGAGTGAGTAGAGAAATATGTTGGAGCAGAAGTATTTAACAGAGAGAGATTAGTTTGGAGAAAAAAAGATTATATAATTTTGCCTCTAGAATTAGAATGTGGTGAGCCCCAAAGCGTGTTGTGTGCGTTAAAATCGCTAAGTAATAAAGTATGGTTGGAAATATTGTTTTGTAATGTTAATAAAATATTAATAGTTATTTGCACTGATGGTGGAAGATAAATTAATATTATGTTAATTTTAATATCAGCTGATATTTCTACACCAACTGCTTGGATATTTGAAAGTAGTGTTAATCGATCAAAGTGTATTGAATTTTTTATCAGAATGGCTGTGCCACCGCGAGAGGGTGGTGAGTTTATATCATTTATATCTATTTTTCTATCATTCTTGGCTATATTTATATTATTGTGCTTAAGATGAGTTTCTTGAAGAGCTAAAAAATCAGGTGAGTGTTCTTTAATTAGAAGCTGCAACTCGTGCAAATTATTGTTGAGTCCGTTTAAATTCCATTGAAGAATTTTTAGGATCATGTTGGATATATAAATAATTCTTTTAAAGTATACAATATATACTTAAGAATGCTTTACATATTTTCATCTTCGAGAGAGTCTGCAGAGTTTGGCGAGTCGGGTGTAACATTGTATTTTTTTATTAAGTTTTGAGTTATGGTGGATAGAGGTGAGAGGGGAAGTCATTTTGCATGTTTTGTGTAATGGTTGCATTTTTTACTATAGAAGGAGAGCAGTTTGAGGATAAAGTAAGAGAGTTTGGTGTAGAGAGTGAAAATTAGAAAGTGTTGGTTGAGTCAGAGTTGGGTGTTAAAGAAGAAGAGAATGATTTTTGTGGTTTCTTTGCTAATGCGTTATCGGTAGTTTTGAGTCGTTTCAATGTTTTTTAATTAGAGTTTTTACGGGAGAGTTTGGGGGCATTGATGATGCTGTTTCGATATCTGGTAATGTGGTGTTTTTGTTTGTCGAAAAAGTTAAATTTTTTGTTATATTAGCATAAGAGTTGACTTGGTTTTCGTTAAAAGACTTGGTTTTCGTTAGTTGGGGTTTTGTTCTTTAAATTCACGGCGAACTTCACCCATGCTGCATTTTTCAAGAGTTTTAATTTTAGTAATTTGTTTAGCTTGTAAATATTTAGGACAGTGATTATCGGAAGTGGTTGCTATCAAAGTTTGTGCAAAGAACGCGTGTGCATTTTTCGGGGTCGTATGGGGGAAAATTACATATTGAGCAAGAAGGTGTGCCATTACATCTTTTTTGGGTGTGCCCAAGACGCTGACAGTTTTTGCACCGCATTGGGTTTGGGAAGTAGGGTTGTGCTTTGACCTTGTACCAGGTCACATCAACGGTGTTAGGTAGACGAAAACGGTCAAATGTTAGTATCATTAACCCTGTAAAAGACGGCTTACCATCAACGAAACGGCTGTATTTGTATACAGATGTTACACCTTGGTTGCTCATTTCATTAACAATTTCGTCTTCGGATACGTGTATAAAGCATGGCGCAAACACAATACCTTTCACTTTATTTAGATTATCGAATTTAGATTATCGTGCAGTTTTAACATTTATTGGGCACAGATTTGATAGTTTTTTGCTTTAAAAAATCTTTCAGCAACGGCATTTCGTGCTAATATAAGTAAAGAACCGTCACGAAGTTGCGTAATGGAATCAAGCTCTGTGGAAATAGCATCTGTTTCGTTCCAGTGAAGCAAACACAAGCACTTGAACTTAGATTGCTCTGGATTGAACTCATAACAAACACAGGCACTTTAACCTGGATTGTTTATGTAGAGAGTTAAAAAAGACACTTGATGAATAGTGTAAAATAAATAACTAACTTTATTATTTCCTTGTACCTGCTTAAATATAAAACATATTGCTTAGTTAAACAAATTATTTAATTGATTGATTACTTAACATTAACTTCAATAAATGACAAAACCTAAATTCATGATAAATATTGCTTATTTGGTATTAATAATGTAAACAATTAAAAAACATGCAAAATTCACAATATATAAAATAAAAACAACAAACTTAATAATAAATAAAAGTAGGTCAACAAGCGTGCGTTGCCCTGTGCTGTAGCTGCAATTTGTTTTGCCTATGTTGTTGTTGTTGTACAGTTATTGTACATTCTCCCGCGCTTTGAATGCTCGCATTCAACTATGCAGATTCGGACAGGTGTCGTCGTGGCCTTGGTATTGGCTTTATGATGATGGGTTGTTCCTTTTTAAACGCATCAGTTTTTGTTTGCCAGATAATACAGCTTGCTTATACAGCTGTAATTGATATAATAAGGGCTGTATAGCTGATTGCGTATTGATGAATGTTGGTAGACAGCGACAGTTCTGGAAGCTCTGAACACTTTCCTGACTTCATGATATTTTGTAGAGCTGTAAGTTGTTCCAGGGTTTTTGTTGTAGAATCGGAAGAAGAGTTTAAGATCTTTCTGATTTTGCTGGGAAACGCGACTGCTGTTAGATTGCCATGTTTTGCGTAAGATGAATGAATGATGCTTTTGATAACAAAATGTCCTTGAATGGTTATGACGTTATGTTTTATTATGCACTCTGGGTCTAGTGATATTAGTCCAGATCCCTCTATTTTTATTTGAAAAACATTGGTCTCGCATACAGCGCTCATTTGATTAGTTTCCTTAGTCCCGTAGATCCATTGATTTTTGTGGTTCAGTTGAGTCCATACGAAATCATGTAAATTGGTGAGTTTACAATCTGCAGACGTTCTATTGTTTAAAAAATTGAATTCGCAGGAGAAGGCATTTGATCCCTTGTTAAACATGGATTGTTTATTTGAACAAAGATAAGTTGATGCTGTAATTACGAGGCATGCTTCGATTTCAGTGAAACTCATCAGGAAGTAATGGTCCCTGTGAAGATTTGTGGCCATAAGTTCGGTGTCTGCCTTAATTGTTATCAAAGTATTGTTGATTGTGGTAGGAATTGGTATAACTCGAAAAATGTTGAAACGTTCCTGATCCATAAGTGGGAATTTTATCACAAATATAACATGATTATTTGCTATTCCTCCTTCTGATGTCAAAAATTTGTAAAAATGCAATAGGTCATCTTTTCCGATAGGCAGCTGTTGATTTGAATTTGATTTGATTTGACGTTGTTTTTTATGTTGATTATCTCATCGCTTAGTTGTTGAGGACATAATAGCAATGGGCTTATTTTGCCGTGATGGGTAGCGGTGAGGACATTTAGAATGGCAGTTTGAATCTGTTGTAAGTTTGTAGCTATGAGAGACAACTGTAGTCCTAATGACATAAGAACTTGGCATCTTCGTTGTGTCTCAGTTTCCTTGTTGATTGCATTTTCAAGTGTAGCTAGTTCCTCCTGTATCATATTTACTGTGTTTGTGCTGACTTCGTTTTGCTTTATTATATTAATTGTTGAATCAATAATGGAGGTGTGCTTGTTAAGAATGTTGACCATCTGCTCTTCGTTATTCTGTACTTGGCTAATTGTTTTTGACATTTCCTTGGCATAATCAGAATCAAGAAAACCAAACAGTGTATTGGCTATGTTTCCGACAATGTCTAAATCAGCTCTAGTCTTGCGTCGCCTTATTAACAATTCGCTGTCAAATTGTAATTCCTTTCTTGTGTGCAGGATGTTTGGCAAGTGCAGTGCAGCCTGAACCTTGGCGTGATTGGTTGCATAGCTGTTGATAGGCTAATGTTCCATTAGTGAAAGCTTCGAGTTCGACCCAGAACGGAGTAAGGTCATAGTATGCAACAATTTTCCATTCGGCAGTCGCCAAATGTGCTGTACCAACATCTTCAAAATAGATTCCAGGGCCATTTTCAAGTTTCTTAATGTCGACAGGGTTTGCTAGTATCATTGGTAGTAGCAGTAAAGATACTACAAGAGTTGTGATCAGTGAATTTTCGGAGAATTTCTTTCATTTAGTTGGAATTTCACTCCTTTCTTCTTCTTCTTCTTCATGATTCTGTTGAGATGGCGATGTTGGGTCAAACTCTACAGGAAGTTGTGCTAGTCGGTGGATTGCTCGTTTCCATATTCCTGTTGCTGTTTTTACGTCAACAACACGCACTTCTCCATCAGGTCCAGTATGTACCTCTACTATTCGGCTAAGAGGCTACTGCATGACAGGAACATTGTCTTCCTTGATAATAACCAATTCATTCTCTCGAACATTTTGTGAATGATTCCTCCATTTTCGTTTTTCTTATAATTGGTTGAGGTATTCGAGATTCCATCTTCTCCAGAATTCATGTTTAACCTGCGATACTAGCTTCCATCTTGTTGCCAATGATATTTTGGACTGTGGTGATCTTCTATCGACTTATGGAGTTAGTGGTTCACCAATCAAGAAATGTCCTGGTGTCAGAGCAGTCAAATCATTTGGATCTGTGGACCTTTGTGTTATTGGTCGAGAATTTAAGATGGCTTCAATCTCAATGATCACAGTTTCAAGCTCTTCGTATGTAAGGGATTCGGTTGACACGCTTCGCAGTAATAAATGTTTTGCTGATTTCACGGCCGCCTGCCATAGTCCGCCAAAGATGAACTTGAAGTCGATTCCACGGTCGCTGCATGTTTTGGTGATTTTCTTCTGAGAAATATTTAGAAATATGGCGCCGTTTAAGTACTGCAATTTATTTTTGGCTCCGACAAAGTTGGTGGCATTATCGCAGTATAATGTTTCGCAGCGCCCACGTCGCACAAACCTCTTTCTTAATTAGCTTAAATTAACCCAGCACACAAAATTTCATTATCATAGGAGCACTCCTTCTATTTATGTTCCAATTTTCTATGGATTCAATGCACTGTGCGTCGAGATGTAAAACGCTTTAGTGATCCTATAAAGGCTTCGGTTGTCAAATCATTGACTAACCCTAGATGCACAGCCTTTGTAGCGAAACAGTAGAATATGGCAATATATGCTTTATGCGATTTCTTACCACGAATCTTGGAATGTATCCAGAAGGGTCCACAAAAGTCTACTCCAGTTTTAAGAAATGGTCGTGTTTGAGTTATTCTGGAGGCTGGAAGATTGCCCATAATTTGTTGAAAAAGTCTTGGCTTTGCTCTGGAACAGCGAACACAACCTTGTACGACATTCCTTGCCATTGATTTTCCTTTGATTATCCAAAATCGCTGCCTAGATAATGCTTACAAGGTCTGTGGATCGCAGTGCATATTATCGTTATGTAACATAACCAAAATTAGTTTTGTTATAGGATCGTTATATGGCAGCAGCATTTGATGCTTAGCATCGAATGGTAATGTCGATGCCTCTAAGCGTACACCAACTCTCAGAATGTTCATTTCGTCTAAAAATGGTGACAAACTACTAAATGGACTTGTCTTTTTGAACTCCGCGTATTTTTTCAAATGTGTTATTTCATCCTTGAAATCAGAAGTCTGTATTGCTCTAACAATGCCAGTTAATGCATGATCAAGCTCGGTGGGAGTAAGTACCGTATGTTTTTGTCTTAGCTCTCTTTTGCACCTGGTGTGATTTATGAACCGTAGAACGTATCCCATAATTCTTTGAAATGTGCGGAATGAATTTCTATAGTTAATTTTGTAACAAAATCTTCATTTAGTAGCCTGTCGTTTTTGGTTAATGTGAACACCATGTTTTTGCTGGCTACTGGTGAAGGTTTCCGTTTCTTTTCCATGTTGGTTGAAATCGCCAATGCGGAGTTGAATCTTGGTGACCACATAGTTTATTTTCCATATAAAAATAGTGGTCCATAAAACCAAAGATTGCAATTGGCTAAAGTTCTTGGTTGCAGACCTCTAGACCTTTAGACAGGATGTCAGCTGGATTGTTTTTTGAGCTGACATAACGCCATTGTTCCATCAATGTTAAATTTTGAATTGTTGCAACTCTATTTGCCACAAATGTTTGGAAAGATGATGACTGCACATTAATCCATGAGAGAACAATTTCTGAGTCTGTCCAGAGAAATGTTTGATGTTCCCTGATATTAAGGTCGTTCCTTTCTCGGTTTACCAGTTGAGCGGTTAGCACTGCAGCACATAGTTCGAGTCTAGGCAGTGTTTGTATTTTAAGTGGTGCTACACGTGATTTAGAACACAAAAGCTTCACTATTATTCTCCCATCCCTAAATTCTGAACGAATATACACTGCAGCGCCAAACGCTTTCTCTGATGCATCCGAAAATGCGTGAATTTGGATTGTCCTTACAATGTCTCCTTTTCTTGTGCAGCTGCTAGTGAATTGAGCAATCGCCGTAAAGCTGTCATACGTGCTGCAATCTTTCGAATAATTTCTTGATGTTGAGTAGTTGTCGTATCATGTTGTTGTTGCTCTGATTTTGTACTAGCCCCATGGTTGGGTCCAGGTTTGTAAACACCAGTATTTAGTCCTGATGCCTCTTGTGATTCAAATCGTATGATTTATGTGTTGAATAGCTCGATGTGGTATTCAGCTATTTTACGTATTTTATCATAGTGATCTGTGAAATACTCGTGATTCATTGGCTGGTCGATCTTGCATCTCAACTCGCTGTCTCGTTTTTCATATTCATCCCAAACCAAGTTGAGCTGACGCAAACGCTCTTTGCAATATGCGGCGTTCAACTTTCTCCAACCGAATCCTTTTTGAAATTTGTTACTATCCGCTGTATTTCCTCGCCAGTCTTGATTTGTAATTCCAATAACGCGTTGAATGTTGACATTTTTTGCTGTAGTGTGCCTCTTGTGGCACTTTAGTCGTAATTTTGATTGCGACGATCTCTGTGGCGTGTCCTTGTGGCACCTTTGATTGGGGCGGTCGCTGTGGCGTGTCCTTGTGGCACCCTTGAATGCGGCGGTCGCTGTGGCGTGTTCTTGTGGCACCCTTGAATGCAGCAGTCGCTTTGGCGTGTCCTTGTGACACCCTTAAAGGTGTCGATCGATGTGGCGTGTCCTTGTGGCGCTCTTGAAGGTGTTGATCGATGTGGCGTGTCCTTCTTGTTGAAGGTGTCGAAGGATAACGTATCCTTAATATTCGGGGTCACCAAAATGATTCCTCCGTGCGTTGTTTAGCTGTCGGGGTCACCAAAATGTTTCGTTCCAGTGGCGCAAACACAAGCACTTGAACTTGGATTGCTCTGGATTGATTGTTTATGTAGAGAGTTGAAAAAGACACTTGATGAATAGTGTAAAATAAATAACTAACTTTATTATTTCCTTGTACCTGCTTAAATATAAAACATATTGCTCAGTTAAACAAATTACATATTGATTACTTAACATTAACTTCAATAAATGACAAAACCTAAATTCATGATAAATATTGCTTATTTGGTATTAATAATGTAAACAATTAAAAAACATGCAAAATTCACAATATATAAAATAAAAACAACAAACTTAATAATAAATAAAAGTAGGTCAACAAGCGTGCGTTGCCCTGTGCTGTAGCTGCAATTTGTTTTGCCTATGTTGTTGTTGTTGTACAGTTATTGTACATTCTCCCGCGCTTTGAATGCTCGCATTCAACTATGCAGATTCGGACAGGTGTCGTCGTGGCCTTGGTATTGGCTTTATGATGATGGGTTGTTCCTTTTTAAACGCATCAGTTTTTGTTTGCCAGATAATACAGCTTGCTTATACAGCTGTAATTGATATAATAAGGGCTGTATAGCTGATTGCGTATTGATGAATGTTGGTAGACAGCGACAGTTCTGGAAGCTCTGAACACTTTCCTGACTTCATGATATTTTGTAGAGCTGTAAGTTGTTCCAGGGTTTTTGTTGTAGAATCGGAAGAAGAGTTTAAGATCTTTCTGATTTTGCTGGGAAACGCGACTGCTGTTAGATTGCCATGTTTTGCGTAAGATGAATGAATGATGCTTTTGATAACAAAATGTCCTTGAATGGTTATGACGTTATGTTTTATTATGCACTCTGGGTCTAGTGATATTAGTCCAGATCCCTCTATTTTTATTTGAAAAACATTGGTCTCGCATACAGCGCTCATTTGATTAGTTTCCTTAGTCCCGTAGATCCATTGATTTTTGTGGTTCAGTTGAGTCCATACGAAATCATGTAAATTGGTGAGTTTACAATCTGCAGACGTTCTATTGTTTAAAAAATTGAATTCGCAGGAGAAGGCATTTGATCCCTTGTTAAACATGGATTGTTTATTTGAACAAAGATAAGTTGATGCTGTAATTACGAGGCATGCTTCGATTTCAGTGAAACTCATCAGGAAGTAATGGTCCCTGTGAAGATTTGTGGCCATAAGTTCGGTGTCTGCCTTAATTGTTATCAAAGTATTGTTGATTGTGGTAGGAATTGGTATAACTCGAAAAATGTTGAAACGTTCCTGATCCATAAGTGGGAATTTTATCACAAATATAACATGATTATTTGCTATTCCTCCTTCTGATGTCAAAAATTTGTAAAAATGCAATAGGTCATCTTTTCCGATAGGCAGCTGTTGATTTGAATTTGATTTGATTTGACGTTGTTTTTTATGTTGATTATCTCATCGCTTAGTTGTTGAGGACATAATAGCAATGGGCTTATTTTGCCGTGATGGGTAGCGGTGAGGACATTTAGAATGGCAGTTTGAATCTGTTGTAAGTTTGTAGCTATGAGAGACAACTGTAGTCCTAATGACATAAGAACTTGGCATCTTCGTTGTGTCTCAGTTTCCTTGTTGATTGCATTTTCAAGTGTAGCTAGTTCCTCCTGTATCATATTTACTGTGTTTGTGCTGACTTCGTTTTGCTTTATTATATTAATTGTTGAATCAATAATGGAGGTGTGCTTGTTAAGAATGTTGACCATCTGCTCTTCGTTATTCTGTACTTGGCTAATTGTTTTTGACATTTCCTTGGCATAATCAGAATCAAGAAAACCAAACAGTGTATTGGCTATGTTTCCGACAATGTCTAAATCAGCTCTAGTCTTGCGTCGCCTTATTAACAATTCGCTGTCAAATTGTAATTCCTTTCTTGTGTGCAGGATGTTTGGCAAGTGCAGTGCAGCCTGAACCTTGGCGTGATTGGTTGCATAGCTGTTGATAGGCTAATGTTCCATTAGTGAAAGCTTCGAGTTCGACCCAGAACGGAGTAAGGTCATAGTATGCAACAATTTTCCATTCGGCAGTCGCCAAATGTGCTGTACCAACATCTTCAAAATAGATTCCAGGGCCATTTTCAAGTTTCTTAATGTCGACAGGGTTTGCTAGTATCATTGGTAGTAGCAGTAAAGATACTACAAGAGTTGTGATCAGTGAATTTTCGGAGAATTTCTTTCATTTAGTTGGAATTTCACTCCTTTCTTCTTCTTCTTCTTCATGATTCTGTTGAGATGGCGATGTTGGGTCAAACTCTACAGGAAGTTGTGCTAGTCGGTGGATTGCTCGTTTCCATATTCCTGTTGCTGTTTTTACGTCAACAACACGCACTTCTCCATCAGGTCCAGTATGTACCTCTACTATTCGGCTAAGAGGCTACTGCATGACAGGAACATTGTCTTCCTTGATAATAACCAATTCATTCTCTCGAACATTTTGTGAATGATTCCTCCATTTTCGTTTTTCTTATAATTGGTTGAGGTATTCGAGATTCCATCTTCTCCAGAATTCATGTTTAACCTGCGATACTAGCTTCCATCTTGTTGCCAATGATATTTTGGACTGTGGTGATCTTCTATCGACTTATGGAGTTAGTGGTTCACCAATCAAGAAATGTCCTGGTGTCAGAGCAGTCAAATCATTTGGATCTGTGGACCTTTGTGTTATTGGTCGAGAATTTAAGATGGCTTCAATCTCAATGATCACAGTTTCAAGCTCTTCGTATGTAAGGGATTCGGTTGACACGCTTCGCAGTAATAAATGTTTTGCTGATTTCACGGCCGCCTGCCATAGTCCGCCAAAGATGAACTTGAAGTCGATTCCACGGTCGCTGCATGTTTTGGTGATTTTCTTCTGAGAAATATTTAGAAATATGGCGCCGTTTAAGTACTGCAATTTATTTTTGGCTCCGACAAAGTTGGTGGCATTATCGCAGTATAATGTTTCGCAGCGCCCACGTCGCACAAACCTCTTTCTTAATTAGCTTAAATTAACCCAGCACACAAAATTTCATTATCATAGGAGCACTCCTTCTATTTATGTTCCAATTTTCTATGGATTCAATGCACTGTGCGTCGAGATGTAAAACGCTTTAGTGATCCTATAAAGGCTTCGGTTGTCAAATCATTGACTAACCCTAGATGCACAGCCTTTGTAGCGAAACAGTAGAATATGGCAATATATGCTTTATGCGGTTTCTTACCACGAATCTTGGAATGTATCCAGAAGGGTCCACAAAAGTCTACTCCAGTTTTAAGAAATGGTCGTGTTTGAGTTATTCTGGAGGCTGGAAGATTGCCCATAATTTGTTGAAAAAGTCTTGGCTTTGCTCTGGAACAGCGAACACAACCTTGTACGACATTCCTTGCCATTGATTTTCCTTTGATTATCCAAAATCGCTGCCTAGATAATGCTTACAAGGTCTGTGGATCGCAGTGCATATTATCGTTATGTAACATAACCAAAATTAGTTTTGTTATAGGATCGTTATATGGCAGCAGCATTTGATGCTTAGCATCGAATGGTAATGTCGATGCCTCTAAGCGTACACCAACTCTCAGAATGTTCATTTCGTCTAAAAATGGTGACAAACTACTAAATGGACTTGTCTTTTTGAACTCCGCGTATTTTTTCAAATGTGTTATTTCATCCTTGAAATCAGAAGTCTGTATTGCTCTAACAATGCCAGTTAATGCATGATCAAGCTCGGTGGGAGTAAGTACCGTATGTTTTTGTCTTAGCTCTCTTTTGCACCTGGTGTGATTTATGAACCGTAGAACGTATCCCATAATTCTTTGAAATGTGCGGAATGAATTTCTATAGTTAATTTTGTAACAAAATCTTCATTTAGTAGCCTGTCGTTTTTGGTTAATGTGAACACCATGTTTTTGCTGGCTACTGGTGAAGGTTTCCGTTTCTTTTCCATGTTGGTTGAAATCGCCAATGCGGAGTTGAATCTTGGTGACCACATAGTTTATTTTCCATATAAAAATAGTGGTCCATAAAACCAAAGATTGCAATTGGCTAAAGTTCTTGGTTGCAGACCTCTAGACCTTTAGACAGGATGTCAGCTGGATTGTTTTTTGAGCTGACATAACGCCATTGTTCCATCAATGTTAAATTTTGAATTGTTGCAACTCTATTTGCCACAAATGTTTGGAAAGATGATGACTGCACATTAATCCATGAGAGAACAATTTCTGAGTCTGTCCAGAGAAATGTTTGATGTTCCCTGATATTAAGGTCGTTCCTTTCTCGGTTTACCAGTTGAGCGGTTAGCACTGCAGCACATAGTTCGAGTCTAGGCAGTGTTTGTATTTTAAGTGGTGCTACACGTGATTTAGAACACAAAAGCTTCACTATTATTCTCCCATCCCTAAATTCTGAACGAATATACACTGCAGCGCCAAACGCTTTCTCTGATGCATCCGAAAATGCGTGAATTTGGATTGTCCTTACAATGTCTCCTTTTCTTGTGCAGCTGCTAGTGAATTGAGCAATCGCCGTAAAGCTGTCATACGTGCTGCAATCTTTCGAATAAGGTCTTGATGTTGAGTAGTTGTCGTATCATGTTGTTGTTGCTCTGATTTTGTACTAGCCCCATGGTTGGGTCCAGGTTTGTAAACACCAGTATTTAGTCCTGATGCCTCTTGTGATTCAAATCGTATGATTTATGTGTTGAATAGCTCGATGTGGTATTCAGCTATTTTACGTATTTTATCATAGTGATCTGTGAAATACTCGTGATTCATTGGCTGGTCGATCTTGCATCTCAACTCGCTGTCTCGTTTTTCATATTCATCCCAAACCAAGTTGAGCTGACGCAAACGCTCTTTGCAATATGCGGCGTTCAACTTTCTCCAACCGAATCCTTTTTGAAATTTGTTACTATCCGCTGTATTTCCTCGCCAGTCTTGATTTGTAATTCCAATAACGCGTTGAATGTTGACATTTTTTGCTGTAGTGTGCCTCTTGTGGCACTTTAGTCGTAATTTTGATTGCGACGATCTCTGTGGCGTGTCCTTGTGGCACCTTTGATTGGGGCGGTCGCTGTGGCGTGTCCTTGTGGCACCCTTGAATGCGGCGGTCGCTGTGGCGTGTTCTTGTGGCACCCTTGAATGCAGCAGTCGCTTTGGCGTGTCCTTGTGACACCCTTAAAGGTGTCGATCGATGTGGCGTGTCCTTGTGGCGCTCTTGAAGGTGTTGATCGATGTGGCGTGTCCTTCTTGTTGAAGGTGTCGAAGGATAACGTATCCTTAATATTCGGGGTCACCAAAATGATTCCTCCGTGCGTTGTTTAGCTGTCGGGGTCACCAAAATGTTTCGTTCCAGTGGCGCAAACACAAGCACTTGAACTTGGATTGCTCTGGATTGATTGTTTATGTAGAGAGTTGAAAAAGACACTTGATGAATAGTGTAAAATAAATAACTAACTTTATTATTTCCTTGTACCTGCTTAAATATAAAACATATTGCTCAGTTAAACAAATTACATATTGATTACTTAACATTAACTTCAATAAATGACAAAACCTAAATTCATGATAAATATTGCTTATTTGGTATTAATAATGTAAACAATTAAAAAACATGCAAAATTCACAATATATAAAATAAAAACAACAAACTTAATCTATATATATAAAAAGAAGTGTACATTTGGTTGAAATCGCATCACTTCAGAACGGCTGGACCGATTTGGATATTTTTTTTTTTAAAATGTTCGTTTTAGTCCAAGTTAGGTTTATAAGGAAAGAAAAATTGACCACGCTCACTTTTGCGTCCACTTTTTTTGATTTATCTAAAATCGGAAAACGGCTGGACCGATTTGGATAATTTTTTTTTCAAATGTTCGTAGTAATCCAATTTAAGTGTTTACTGAAAGAAAAATTGACCACGCCCATTTTTGCGCCCACTGTTTTCATATATATATCTAAAATCGCAGAACGCCTGCGCTGATTTTTTTTTTAAATGTTTGTAATAGTCTACAAAAGTTTTTTACATAAAGAAAAATTGTCTACATTATCGATAATATCAATATTATGCATTATCTATATATATAAAAATAAGTTGCATTGTGTATGAAATTGATGTTCTCTGTAACTCGTAAACCGATTTTGTTTCTGATGATTTCCCATGAAAGGTGACGTCAATACGAAGTTTTTTTTGTATAAATGGTCTTTGTATATGTATTGGTTCATGAATTATAGGCATTTTAGTGAACTTATCAACAATACAGCTGCGAAAAAATACAGGTGCACACATGTAGTGTATATGGGGAAATATTTGCAAGGGTAATTGGAAATAAATGGAATATTGGAATAATTTGACAAGTCTCACTTTGGTTTGCATTTGCGCGAAAAAATTTTATAGTATTATTTACTATAATAATTATTTAGTAAATTTTAAATAGGCATAGTAAAATTTTTCCATACCCCCTTTACCACCTACAAATCAATAAAAATGCTATATTTAAGACGGGTTTGGACGTATTAGACTAAAATTTGGTAAACAAGTTCGTATGGTTACTGTCGGCAACTATACTAAAACTGGGCGTGGTCTAACTATATATACGCCCACTTTTTAGAAATCATTATTCTTCCTGAGTTGTACATGTTTTGATAGTGAAACTTGATATGTAGATGCTATGGGTCCAAGATGCCATTATTATATATTTGAGCGAACATTAGACAAGGGGGAATTTGGTCACACAGGCCAAATTTATGATATCGAATTGCTTTGGAACTAAATGTCGTATGTAACTATGCAATAGACTCCTAAACTACTCATCCGATTAGCATGAAAGTTTGTGTATAGAAGTTTTTTGGTACGGTGCGTGTTTGTGGGCTATCAATTTTGATCCACTTCGAACACCAGAGGGCGCTGTAGTACAATTTTTTTTAAAAACTGCCTAAAACTCACAAACCGCTTATGCGACTAGAATGAAAAGTGGTATACAGTGGTTTTCATGTAGGTTGAGTGTTTTTGTGCAATCTTTTTTGACCTATCTTGAATACCAGAGGGCGCTGTAGTACAAATTTTTTGCAAAAGCACCTAAAACTCCCAAACCTCTCATGCGATTAGAATAAAAATTGGTATATAGTAGTTCTCAGACACGATGAGTGTTTTGGCAGTATCTTCTTTGGACCACCTTGGACACCAGATGGTGCTGTAGTACAAATCGCATATTTTTAGTTGTTACATATGTAAATATTTACAAAATATAAAATATTTCTTAAATTTAGTGAAATTAAAAAATTTCAGTTATTTTGACATCAAAAACATGAACATATCTTGAAAACTATGCAAAATTTTACTACAACGATATATTTAATGCAACATCGTGCTCAAAATTGAGAAAAACACAATCAGAAATATAATTTTGTGACTTTCGATTCAAATATCTCCGCTGCTTTTTTATACACTTTGTTGAATTTTTTTTGTCTTAAAGCTTCATCAAAGTACTACAAAAACCTTATTGCAAAATTACCGTTAGTTGAGTTTATATATTTTAAATATTTTTTTCAAAAAAGGTCTGAAATTTTGGAGTTTTCCTCAAAAAAGGCTCAACATTTATTTTTGTTGTAAAAATAATTTAAATTCAAATTCGCAAATTTTCAACTCTATTTTAAAGCTTTAACATTTATAAGCAAAAGTTATTTCAATTTTACGCCAAAATTAAAAACCATTTTTGTGATTCAAATGATTTCCCTTGATTTTTTCGAACAAAATTTTTTTTTTCCAATATTGTGTTTTTATATTTTTGAAAAAATAAACAAGGTAAAAAATTAATTTTTTAGAAAAATTATCTTAGTATCTCTTACCACTCAAAAGTTATAGCCAATAATCTTTATCCAAAATATATATACAAAAAGCAAAACGCTGTCTGTGTGATGGCTGGAGACTTAAAAATTACTTAGCCGATAGAGCTGAAATTTTGGTAGTTCATTTTTTTCAAGTACGAGATGGTTTAAATTTCTGTCACACCCCCTTTTACCGCCCACAAATCTATAAAAATGCTATAATTCCTACGGTTTTTTCGATTTGGCTTCATTTTGATAATTTAGTTTGTATGCTCCCTGTCGGCAACTGTACTAAAACTGGGTAATGTCCATCTACTAAAAAACTGGGATGGGCATTATATAAGTGGGTATGGCTCCGCCCATACAATTAAAATTTGTATTATCGAATAGCTTTGGAAGTAAAAGTAGCAGTACTTACATACAAACTCAAAATGGAGCTACTTTTTGGTGATCTCCTGCTCATGGGAAACTGTAACGGGCAGTGGAAAATGACAGTGGTGTTCAACTATGAGTCTAAGAAAAGTTTTGAATACACCTGTTATGTTCCCATATAGTTGCAGGGTGCAGCAACGCTCGCCGGGAAAAGGCTAGTAATAAATAAAAGTAGGTTAACAAGCGTGCGTTGCCCTGTGCTGTAGCTGCAATTTGATTTGCCTATGTTGTTGTTGTTGTACAGTTATTGTACAGCATCAATACTTTTTTTAATTGCAAAAGGGCTTAATTTAGTTAATGGATTGTTGGTGTTTTCAGATGAAATAATTACATATTTTGGGTCATTTGAAGAAATATTTCTAGGAGGAAGCTTGGGGAATGGTTCAGCTTTTGTTCTTTTTTGGGAGGGTTTTCACAATGGTCCGCTAATAGACGAAATCCATTAGAATACCTTTCTGGGGGCACAATGGCCATAGTTTCACTTAGTTAAAGCAAAGGATATAGTTGTGCATTTAATCAACAGTAAAAGGGAAAAATAAATTTATATATGATGAATTTCATGTAAAAATCGAGATGCATTGAACCCGACCACCTCAGATATCGATGAAATTTTGTTCATAGCTAAATTTGATTAATACAAACAAACCCTCATTTTTAGAAAGGACTGTTTTGCGATTTTTTGGGCGTGGCACAGTGGGAAAGTTTTCGAAAAAACGCGAAAATGGTCGAAAAGAGCTCCATTTAAACTGCAATAACTCAGAATCGGCTGAACCGATTTCCATGATCTTGGTATCATTAAAAAGATATTTTAACAGGCTTTATGACACGTTTAAAAAATAAAAAAAATTACACTGTAAAAAATTTTATAACAAAAAGAAAATTTTACCTAACGAAAAAACCAAAAAGATCAAGGGTTTTTTTACAGTGTATTACTTTTTTAGAAAGGTTTATCCTTCACCTGTAACATATCAAAAAATAAAAGTGGGTTCTTTTTTAGTTTTTTTTATATAATTTTTTAAGTAGTGGCACTTATAGTAATTGCCCATATATTTTTATATTGAAGCCACGAAAAATAGCCAAACATCTGTTATATTACTGAGAAGTGTTCAAATTTCAGTTATATTCAAAATATACTTATAATGTGCAAAGATTATTGATATAATATGCATAAAAGAAAATTATGTATGTATACAGGTAAAAAAAATAAACATTGTCCCAGAAAAATTATGAATATGTTTTAACCCCAAAAAGTTCTTGCGGCCGTACCAGCCCAAACCAATAAGTATACAGGTAAGCATATGCGTTTTTAGATTATTTAAATTTTTGAAGCAGTGACCACACATTGAAACGCAACACTCGCTTTTTTGTATGTCACCATTACAAACAACGAATTTGAGAACATCTTTGTAGTTGGTAAATGTGCATTGTCCTTCAATACAAATTGATTTTAAGCCACTTTTTTCAAACATCAATTTCATATTCTAATGCAATGTGCATACACAGATATTTTGCTGGTTTCCAACTCCAAGTTTGATACAATTTTTTGGCCTTAACATTGTAAATTTTGTAAAACCCACTTTGGCCAAGGGATGTTTTTTTTTTAAATTCGTAGTAAGATTCGCGTAGTGAAGATAACATCAGTCTTTTTTGAACTATTTCACGTAAGTTTCCTTGTTTAACAGTAATTGAATCTTGCGATCCTGGCATCATTCGGCTAATTTCATCATCTTCATAAAATAACTTCACTGTGCTTAGAGTTTCGGTTGGTAAACTACGTCTGCTCATTTTTAAAAGATTGATATCCGCAAACTTCGTTTTATTCCTTTGGATATCTTTACTTTTTTTGATACAATCGTGAGATATATCATCCCCAAAACGATCTTTAATTTCTTCGTGAGTCATATTGATTGGTAAGAGAGATAAAAGTTTTTGCTTTTCCAAAAGATTTGAGCTGTTCTCTATTTGATATTTGATGTTTTGCAAAATTTGATCGTAAATGGCTTTGACGTTTTCAAGTTGCGCTGACAAATCAGATAATGGATCAGCTCCAAGTGAATCTGCTATATTTTCCAAAATTTGCAGTGATTTTCTATTTCTGTATGCATCTCGTTTGGTATATTTCCTTTTAAGAGGCGACATTTGGTTTGGTAGATGAGGAATAATATGATCATTTATATTTTCAATGAGTTCGTTGCTTTCGATGTTTGCATTACGGCTGGTACAAGTTGGAAGTTCATCCAATTCTTCGCTAATTTCATCGCTGGGCGTTGTTGGTAAATAATTTGAGACTTCATTTCGCTCCACGTTGGATTCATTACGACTGCGCGCTTTTCTTAGTGTATTCCGGCAAGTTTCGCAAATACGGCTACAATGAATGTTGGCGACAGCTGGAAAATATTCAATTATATTTGCAGCCTCGTTTTCACTTATTTTACGAAGCGAAGCGCAACACTTATTAGATATTTTTATGCATCTGTACTTATTGTTTGAATTCATATTCACTCAAAATTTTAAAATATACACGTAAAAATTGTAATGGGATATCTTGGCTTCTTGAAACGGCTTATAATTATGAATTTGGGTATGTTCATCAGGTGCATTTATATAGCAATATTGAAGGCAATTTTAAAATCAATTCTTTAATTAGGGGTACCTGCAGTGTGTTTATTTTGCTAATCCTAGAAACACAGTTACAGTAAGCATTTTATGCGCTTACCTGTATACTTATTGGTTTGGGCTGGTACGGCCGCAAGAACTTTTTGGGGTTAAAACATATTCATAATTTTTCTGGGACAATGTTTATTTTTTTTACCTGTATACATACATAATTTTCTTTTATGCATATTATATCAATAATCTTTGCACATTATAAGTATATTTTGAATATAACTGAAATTTGAACACTTCTCAGTAATATAACAGATGTTTGGCTATTTTTCGTGGCTTCAATATAAAAATATATGGGCAATTACTATAAGTGCCACTACTTAAAAAATTATATAAAAAAAACTAAAAAAGAACCCATTTTTATTTTTTGATATGTTATAGGTGAAGGATAAACCTTTCTAAAAAAGTAATACACTGTAAAAAAACCCTTGATCTTTTTGGTTTTTTCGTTAGGTAAAATTTTCTTTTTGTTATAAAATTTTTTACAGTGTAATTTTTTTTATTTTTTAAACGTGTCATAAAGCCTGTTAAAATATCTTTTTAATGATATCAAGATCATGGAAATCGGTTCAGCCGATTCTGAGTTATTGCAGTTTAAATGGAGCTCTTTTCGACCATTTTCGCGTTTTTTCGAAAACTTTCCCACTGTGCCACGCCCAAAAAATCGCAAAACAGTCCTTTCTAAAAATGAGGGTTTTTTTGTATTGATCAAATTTAGCTATGAACAAAATTTCATCGATATCTGAGGTGGTCGGGTTCAAAATTTCAGTTTTATCTAGATTTTTAAATGAAATTCATCATATGCGTGTATATGAATTATAAGTAGAAGGTAGGGAAGGAACTGTTCGTTGCCGAAAATCACGAAACTTCGCACTGTAAAGAGAAAGACAGGTCTGAATACTACGAACGATAGTCGGTGACTGCTGTTTCAATTGAAGCCAACATTAAGGCTTCAAACATCATGTTAAAATTTGCTGCGTTAAGAGTTGATTTGAGTTTATTAAGCGTACTTTTTGGGGCCATATAAAAAGAGTCCATAATTAATTTTTAACATGATGAGAGCATTTGTTACTGACATTAAAGATGCTGTATTGCAATTGAATTTGTTACTAGATAAGCATTCATTCTGTGACATATTATTAAAGCTTCTAGTATATACGAATTCCATCTATATTTACTGTTGAAGAAGACATCTAAAATTTTGAGATTGTTCGCATTGGTATATTGAAATTTGTTGGCCAAGATATTGCAGTTTAAGTTCCGCTTTCTGCATATTTGCAAATGTTTGCATTTCTGTAGGGAAAGCTCCGCTCCAAAGAATAAGTACTCCAAGTCATAATGTTAGCTATTAGGAAATTTAAATCTATGTTGATGTTTTTGGCATTGTTTAGTTTTTTAATTATGTAGAAATCATCTGCATGTACAGAAGTTAATTTCTTTGTGTAAAGAAATAATACTTGCTAGCTTATTATACGCGATAAGGAATAGGAGTACGGATAGTGGGGAACCTTAGGGAATTCCATTTTGAAGAGGTCTTGCTGAAGAGTATGAACGATTAACTCGACTTTAATTTTCCTATTTGTCATAAAGTTAATTATATAATTTCTGATATTTGGACCGACTTCCCATAGGACTAACTGATCAATAATGAACTGAATGCCTACTTTATCGAAGGCTTTCGAAAATTCTAGGGAGATTATTAAAATATGATGTTTTGATGAAAGAGAATCTGTTATAAGATTATCTAAATATAGTAGAGTATCAGAAACCGATTTTCCTTTCTTAAATCCCATACACACAGCGAAAAGTACCCTATAAACTAGAAAAAAGTCAAAATGATTTTTCTATAGTTTTTATCCAAGAAGATATTCTCATAATAATAAGGTGAAAATCTTTTTAATAAAATTAACATGAAATCTTAGAATATTAAAAAGATTTTCTTCTTAATAAAATCAGGATGAAATCTATTTAAAATAAGATGAAATCTTCTTAGTAAAATCAAGATGAAATCTATTCAAAATAAAAGGAAATCCTCTTAGTAAAATCAAGATGAAATCTATTCAAAGAGGAAATCTTAGTAAAATCAAAATTAAATCTATTCAAAATAAATCGAAATCCTCTTAACAATATGAATATGAAATCTTTTCAAAGTAAGAGGAAATAAAATTAAAAATAAAAGGAAATCCTTTTAACAAATTCAGAATGAAATCTTTTCAAAGAGGAAATCTGCTTAGTAAAATAAAAATGAAATCTTTTAAAGATTACAAAATTAGATTGATAATAAGTGGTTTTAATATTTCGAGAAAATTTTATTTACAAAATTTATAGTTATACAATGATATTTCTCTTTGCATATTAAAATAACGTAATATAATAAAATATGATAATAATAATTAACATATTTATATATATATATATGATTAATTAATTTAAATATGCCAATATTTTTTTGGCCCTATCACCTTAAACCCATTCCTTAAAATATAAAAATGAATTGGTGGACCATCAAAAAAGGATTGATTGCTTTAAATTAGAGGAAAATGTTTGCAAAACATCATTGTGGCTCTCTGAAGAAGTACCCGTTTTTTGCGGAACTGAAATATCACATACGAGTTCATTACTTTCAAAAGAATTCAAGTCTTTCATATGTTTTTCTAAATGTTTGTTTACAATTACCTGCTTTACAAACATATTTGTATACTTTTTAAAATGGTCAATAAGTAAAAAAGGATTTAAAAAAGTTATTTCACAGAAAAAGCAAGCAAATTTTGCCATTTTTAAATACAGTTAAAAAAATTTTTATTTGAACAGAATGTAGCTTACTTAATAAGTTAGCAACTGAAGAGAAATCTTCAGACTTTAATTCAAAAAATATTGCTCTAAAAATGACCAAACTTGCTTACTTTTCTGTGAATAACTAATTTTAAATACGTAACTTAGTTTTATCAATATATCTATACATTTCATAAACGAGCAGCATCTCCACTTTATACTGTCGCAAGAAATAAAAAATTCTGATAGGTATTATAATCTGGACCTACAATAATGATACGTGGCTACAGTATTTGCTTTCTGTTGGTGTACTCTTCAATGAGATAATTTATTTTTGGTATCACATCATTGGGATTTTTTACCAAATATAAAACATCTGCCTGTGCATCAGCTATCTTTGGCTTGTGCGCCTTACTTATACGCTGCGGTTGCAGGAGGGAATGCAAGAGAAGGCTAGTTATACAGTATTTCGAGTCTGAAAAAATAGAGAACAGAATTTTAAAATGTATTTCTTTAATTAATTTTATTTTAAGCTGAGAGCTCAAAGAAATATCATATTATAAGCGGAGTGGTCGAAAAAATATATTACTTATTATAATTTATTTAATTTTTAAATTTTTAATATTTACAAAACAAAGCAATAAATGTTGAGTTTTGTACCATTTGAAATGTTTTCATCGACAATTTGGGCAGCAGCATTTCTCGGCTTCTTTGGTCTTTAATTTCCCTTTCAAAGATAGGGACAATTTGTTTAAAGAAATGATCCAAAAATTATAAATTTATTGTTTGTCTTTCCAGGGAACATATACTCAAAATCAATTTCAATCTTAAAGAAAACATGTTTATTAACAAACATAACATAGGATGAATTCATAACTGTTGGAGTCATTCAACCGGGGCCATTTTGGCAAAAAATTCGTAAAAGTGGCTTCACTCGTTACTCTTAAATTCGAGGTTTCCCTCCAAAATAATTGAAATTTCTCCCAAGGAGTGCAGTTATGGGTCAACCAGCACTTCTTCTCAAAGACGCTATCGTATGTCTGCCAGTTACATGTAACCTTGTTTTAATTGAAGTTATAAGCGGTGGTTTCATGAGTAGCATGATGGAACTGTGCCGAGCGTACAAAAACCATTAGACCGCAAACTTCAAAAAACTAATGCAGACTACCGAACATTACAGCAAGCTAACAATTATGTACGGACATTTATATAATGATTAATATATTATGAATAATAATTTATGATTGTTATCATAACTCTACATAGTTTTAAGATTGAAAATTATTCCATTTTTGTAAATTACTTACTTACTTAAAACCGAAAGTCGGTTTTGGCCTCGTATAAGAAATTGCGCCAGCCATTTCTGTCTTGCGCTTGCTGGCGCCAGTTGGAAACACAAAGCGTGGTCAGATTATCCATCACCTGATCCTTCCAACGAAGATGTGGGCGTCCTCTTCTGCGTTGACCACTTCCGGGCATCGAATCGAATATTTTTTTTGCTGGATCGTCGTTTTCCATTCGCTCAACATGACCTAGCTAGCGGAGCCGCTCGATTTCAATGCGCTAAACTATGTCGATTTTAGCGTACAGCTCATACAGCTCGTGGTTCCATCGAATTCGGTGCTCGTGTTTGACGCAGATTGGACCGAAGATTTTGCGAAGGATCTTTCTCTCGAAGGCTCCCAAAGTCTTTTCATCAGAACTGCTGACGTCCATGTTTGTGCTACAGGACGGGCATGATTAGTGACTTATAGAACGTGAGTTTTGTTCGTCGAGAGAGGCTCTGCTTCTCAATTGCCTACTCAGCCCAAATTAACACCTGTTGGCAAGAGTTATCCTTCGTTTTATCTTAATACTGACATCGTTGAAAAAGTTAATGCTGGATCCCAGGTAGACGAAGTCCTTAACAACCTCGAAGAAGATTTTGCCAACAGTAACGTGGTTTCCAAGACGCTGGGACTGTTTATTTGTTGACACTAGGTATTTTGTCTTATCTGCGTTCACTGCAAGACCCATTCGACTCGACTCTTTCGCTAATCTGGAGAATGCTGCACTGACTTCGCGCGTATTATGGCCAATAATATCGATATCATCAGCATACGCCAGCAGCATAAAACTTTTGTAGAATATAGTGCCACTGCGTCTCAAATCAGCAGCTCGGATGATCTTCTCCATCTGTTCACATAATTTAGTTTTAATATGAGTTCCAGCTTTTAATTAAATATAAGATATAAGACTATGTAAATGTCACTTGGATAATCGTAATGATATAAACATCTACACACCTCACCCTGTAACCATAAAACCCTGTTCTGTTATTTTTGTTTGCATTTAAAAGCTCTTGATATATTAGTACTAAATTTTTGCGAAGGCATCGTCTTGACGAAAGTTTACCTGCTTCGCTCTCTTGGTTACTTGCAGTCATTGGGTGAGGTTGTGTCTGCGTTTGCAGAAAATAAACTTAAAAAAATAAACTTTAAATTATAACATTCTTTGCTTTTCTTCTTTACTTTTATAAACATTTTTTGGTGCCGAAACCCGGGATCCATTGCCGCTAAATAAAACTGAAAAATAGAGCAATTTCTTATTAATTTTGTTGAAAGAAACAATTGAATTCATTCCGCGAAATAGTTAACATTTTACGCGGATTTAATTGCCTTATTTCAGCATTGTATTTCTTAGCTTTCATAAGTTCTCTGCGTTAGGAACCTTTTGTTAATACTGCCTCGCTGCCAACAGAAGTTCTACACATTTCTTTGTGAAAGAAATAATTTTCTGTGGAAACATTTAGTGTAATACAATTAGAATTTATTGAAAATATAATTTTCCTTTGTTTTTCTGTAACTTAAATTTATTAAAATTTGTGCAATATGAGTGACATTGATGAATCTGTGCAAAAGCAATTTGATGCACTAGAATATATCAATCGTTTGCAAGCTAGCCTTGATAGCAAGTCCGCTAGCGATAAAACATGTGGTTTTATCAAAAGATTTGTGCATGTACTCGAAAATTTGTATACTGAATTTAGGCAAGATCATGATAAGCTTAATGCTGCAGCTCGCGCAGCCAAAAGGAATAAAGATGAAATTTCATATTTCAAGGAAAATGTATTTTTTTAACTTTTTGACTTATATATGAGTACTACAGCCTCTTTGGTTGACGCTATGCCTCACGATAGCACAAATTCTCCTTTTTCTACAAGTTCGTTTGCTCTGCCGCATAATCAAAGCGAAGTTTCGCATAACAACGATGTCAGTTTACCTAAGATTTCTTTGCCTAAGTTTCTGGAGAATATATGGAATGGATTCCATTCCGTGACATATATTCTTCATTAGTCCATGAAAACAATAATATCTCTAAAATTCAAAAATTTTATTACTTAAAAGGTACATGGTGAAGCTGCAAATATGGATAAAGCCATTTCTGTCACTGACGCTAATTATGCAACGGAATGGTAGATTTTAGAAGGCAGGTATCACAATAAAAGGGTTATTGTTGATGCGCTCTTAAAAAAAATTTTTAACGTTCCAGAATCCAGCGGTACTTAAGGGGAATTCGATGCATTTTGGATACATTTCAGGAATGTTTACAATCTTTAAAAAATTTAGAAATAGGTATATCAAATTGGGATGCCATGTTAGTATATCAGATTTCTCAAAAACTTTATAGTCAGTCACGTAAAGAATGGGAGCAATCCCTTAAATCTTCCACTAACGTTCCTTCTGTTAATGAAATATTTTCCTTCCTAGAAAATACTTTTCGTCAGAAAATACTAGAAAACTTCCTAGAAAATTACTTCCTAGAAAATACTTGAGTCAGTGAGCAATGCAGAAAAGACACCATTTAAATCTTATAAAACTCAAGATCCGAAATCTAAAAGAAACAATTATTATTCAAATAACGTTTCACATAACTTAAATTGCTTATTTTGTGAGAAACCACACTCTTTGTGCAGATGTTTTAAATTTATAGGGCTTCCTCATAAATCAAAGACTGATTTTTTAAGCAATAAAAATATATGTTTCAACTGTTTTACTCCTGGACATAAATCAAAGGATTGTAGATCATCTTATCGTTGCAACATATGCAAGAAACCTCACCACTCAATACTTCATTCCCAAGAAACTGCTGCATTAGTCGCTGCTGTTGAGGTGTCGCCATCTAGTTCGCAAAACACCTTGCCTTCTAGCTCTTGCAACGAAGTTTCGATTCTTTCTACTCAAATATTCCCATATGTTTTACTCTCGACCATTCGAGAACTGCAAGATGGCCACGTCACAAATCATATTGCGAGCCTTGCTTGATCAAGGTTCTCAAGCAACCTTAATAACTGAAAACGCATCTCAGATTTTAAATTTGTAAAAGCAGAAAATATCTTGTGATATTTCAGGCGTTGGAGAGAATAATAAAAGCCTTTGTAGTGCGTTGGTTCATTTAAATCTCTGGTCAGTTCAAAACAGACCAGTTCTACAATGCAAGGCACTTGTTCTTTCCAATTTAACAACATATTTCAAAATCTACTGCGATAAAAGCCAACTTCGACATGTGTGGTATTGATGTACTTGCGGATCCGTTTTATTATAACTCGGACCCAATTGATATAATTTTGGGTGCTGATGTTTTTTCAAGCATTGCATTGCTAGGACAATCAAAAACATTCAAGCAAATTTTCTTTCAAATTGAAGAATCAGGAGTTCAGGAATATTTGAAGAATCCAAATTGAGAAAATTACCGTCGATACCATTTCTGATACCCGAGATATAAAATCTTATATTCATTTTTATGAAAAAGTTAAAAAATTGCATTCAAGTATACATTTCTCAAAAAAAGGAAAATGCATTTGCAGAAATTATAATAAGTATTAATTCGACAAATTTAAGGAATACGTTAACACTATAATAAATATCACCAAAATTTAGACTATTGGGTAACATTGAAAAGTTCTGTACTATCTCGATTACAACTTTAGCTTCGAATATCCTTCACATTGGACACTGTGGATAAAAATCGTGAGTGGCATCGTGTTTACCAATATATTGTTAGTTTAAGCCAATACTTACTTTTGCTTTAAGACATACGTAGTTTTTTTTTATAAAAGTCAAAGCATTTTAAGGTCGTTACTTTTTACTGTTTTCCTCAAAAAACAACTTTGTCCTTGCGGGGCAGGAAGACATCCTTTTTTTATAAAAAATTTTTTTTGGGCGATCTTGACAACCCCATGCAACTTTTGAGACCTCTTAGAATGTGAAATTTGAAAAAAAATTGTAATTCGATACGCCCTATTACTTACCCCATCATGGTGTACCTAAAGATGATAGCACTACTACGAAATTTAGGGTAGTTTTCGATGGAAGTAGTAGATCCTTTAACTCTACTTCACTTAATGAGGAACTTAGTCCAGGTTCAGCTTTACAAAATGATTTGTCACAAATAATATGCCGCTGGCGCAAACACAAAACTGCATTTACTTCCGATATTGAGAAGATGTTTTGCCAGATACTTGTGGCTGAGGAACATCAGAAATATCAGAAAATTTTGTGGCGTGAGTCACCTACTGATCCTATTTCTATTTATAAATTAAATACTGTCACTTATGGTACAACCCCTACACCGTTTCTGTCAATTCGAGTGCTACGCCAGTTGTCGGAGGATTTTAAGACTAAATTTCCAAGAGCATTAAATATTCTAATTTCTGATTCTTACGTCGATGACATAATATTTGGCTGCGATACTGTTGCAGAAGCTATTATACTTCAAAAATATTTGTGCTTTTTGTTAAAAAAGGTCAATTTACTTTACGAAAGTGGATTTCAAATTCACAAGAATTAATTCAACAAATTCCTGAAGATCTCAGCGAAAACTCTGTAGTTTTTAATTTGGACACCGACAGTACTGTCAAGGCGCTTGGCGTTCAATGGCATGCTGTACTTGACGCTTTAACTTTTAAAGTTAAGCTTTCAGAATCTAGAACAGTGACTAAACGCACAATTTTATCTGATGCTGCCAAGCTTTTTGATCCTTTGGGTTGGCTTTCTCCTTCGACGGTAATATCAAAAATAATTTTTCAACGTCTTGCTGGACTAGATTGGGATAGTGAGTTGGATACGCCAACCACCTTCACGATGGTCAGTCTATGTCGCTAATAGCGTTAGTGAAATTCAAAGAATGTCTAATATAACAGAATGGAGATATGTTCCATCAGTTGAAAATGCAGCAGATTGCGCATCAAGAGGCATCATGCCTGAAGATCTAGTTGATTTGAAAATATGGTGGTCTGGTCCAGATTTTCTTAAAAATAATTCTTCGTTTTGGCCGTCAAACCTAACAAATTTTGAAACCAATTTAAGGAAGAAAGAATCAAAATTTCTTCTCATAATGAAAAAATAATAATAATAATAATAATTGTGCGTTCTCTGGATAATGAACGTTCTTTGCCAAACTAAAATGCGTTAGCGCACGAGCGAAATAAAAAGCCAATGCTTGTTCGATGAATCCAAGTACAAGAGGAGAGTTTATTTTTAATGTTTTCTCCGATTTATACAAAAAATGAGTACTAAACTGGGTTAACACATATGCTGAATTAGCGGATTAACATACGTTAAAAAGAAATAGCAAAAAAATTATTCATTTTAAGTAAAAGAAAATTTATTAGTAAATTTAGCGAAAATTTCGAGAAGTGAGAATTAAAAAACTTAGTGATTTTATATAAACTAAAATGTTTTTCTGCATATGCTCGAACATCCCGGCGAGGTTGAAAGAACCATCTTTCAAGGCTTCAACAGTAGGGCCAGCTTGTGGATGGGGTGCCGAAGAGTGCCTTTTGTCGTCTTGACATCAACCACACGGATTTTTCCATCTTTGTCGGGGATGACATTAATGACGCGACCAGTTAGCCACTTTTGCGGCGCCATTTTGTCTTCATGAATCATAACGAGGCTGCCGGTTTCAAGATTGGCGGTTGGTTTTGTCCATTTGGTACGCTGAAGCATCTCGTTGATATACTCGACTGACCACTTTTCCCAAAATTTTTGTTTGACTGCTGCTATTCGTTGCCATCTTTCAAGGTAGCTTATCTCTGCGCAATCGATGAATCGCTAAGGTATGGCATTGATTGGACCACCAATCAGTAAGTGGCCAGGAGTTAATGCTTCGAGGTCATTTGGATCGCTTGAAAGTGGGGATATGGGCATAGAATGGCTTCAATTTCTACAAACGCCGTTGAGAGCTCTTCGTAAGTGAGTTTAGCGCCTGACAAAGTGCGATACAAACGGCCTTTTGCAAGTTTGACTGCGGCCTCCCAAATGCCGCCAAAATGGGGAGCCCTGGGAGGAATAAAATGAAATGATATAAAATTAGTTGAACAATAATTATTAATTTTATTTTGATATGATGGGCTATGATGGGATATGATGATTTGAGAAACGATTTTTTCAGCTGCTCAAGTTTGGCATCAGCTCCACAAAAATTCGTTGCATTGTCGCAAAATATGTCTGTGGGTAGACCACGACGACCAACGAGTCTCTTAAGTGAAGCGATGAATGCGTCTGCCGTCAAATCAGAGACTGCTTCGAGGTGAACAGCTTTGCTTGAAAAACAAACAAATACTGCCACATAGCATTTGTAGGGCTGCTTTCCACGAATCTTTAGGTAGGTTTCGATGGGCCCGCAAAAGTCAACACCACAGCGAAGAAAGGGGCGGTCTGAAGAACTTACGCGTTCTGTAGGCAAGTCAGCCATGATCTGTTTCAGTAAAATTGGGCGAAATCTGACGCAACGCACACATGATCGCACTTCCTTGCGTGCAATAGCTCGTGCATTGACGATCCAGAACATCTGACGCGTTGAAAGCGATTAATGCTTTTGGGCCTGGGTGATAATTTGCTTCATGCAGATGCCTCACGAGAACTAAGAAAAAATTGCATCTACTAGGCAACAAGAACGGATGTTTTCGATCTCTTGGAATATCAGCATTTGTAAGTCGACCTCCGACTCGAAGCAGAGGGAATGATTCCAACTCTTCAACAAAAAGACTGAGAGATTTTGATGAATTGTTGATATCGATGTTTTTCCCGATGCAATCGATGACATCGATTCAGACGATGCAGTATAGTGAGTGTTGAAGCTTCTCAGGTGTCTGGAATTGGTTTTCGTTGGAGGTAGACTTTTTCGCATGTCGAGTAAATCGGAATAGCCAACTTAGGATGCGTAGAAGTCTTGTGTAGGAACTTGTACGTTCAACAAGATCTAGAATGGCATTGCTTTCGACAGCGCATTTGAATGTTGATTTTCTTATTGCGCAATTTGGCTCTTCGCTGTTAAAATTAGTTGTGGTTGTACGTGGCCACTTTTCTCGATTCTGTTGAAGAAAAGCTGGACCAGTGAACCAGATGGAATCTACCTGTTCAGCCATTGACGTCCCGCGAGTGATGATATCGGCAGGATTGCAAGCAGTTGGAACATGTCGCCAGTTGCAATTAGTGGTGGATTGCTGCATTTCAGAAACGCGATTGCCGACAAATGTTGTTAATGTCGAAGAATGCAGCTGAAACCAACATAGAACGACGGTCGCATCTGTCCATAGAAAAACGTCGGGCTTCAAATCGACGAATAGTGGTATCATCGGACACCATATGCGCGAACTGATGCGTCGCTAAAACCATGAAGCTGAATACTGGTAAAAGGTGCAACTAAAACGTAACGAGGTAATTTTATCATATGCAGATTTTCTAGATCGTTTATGAGGTTTTTAAAATCGTCTTTTGCTATTTGTGGAACCTCTGTGTCCCAATCGATTTTCATTATCCAAAGGTTTTGCAGTAAGACTCTTGGTTTTATTATAAGAGGTGCCAGTATCCCCATAGGATCAAAAATTGTTGACGAAAGCGACAAAATTGAGCGTTTTGTGTACATTGTGTATTGTTTTTTGGGTTGAAAGGAAAATAAGAATAAATCCTGCTGTGCATTTGTAATGCCTGCGAGTGCATTTGTAACTAGAGGCTCAGCGATATTCATATTGATGAGTTCTGTCGATTTGTATTGAAATTTTGAGTGATTCGACTGAATTTTGGCCAATTCAAACCCGCCTTTTTGCAATAATTGGGTAGTTTGTTGTTTGATGATTTCTAGCTGTTCGATATCGTTAGAGCCTGTCAACATGTCATCCACGTAAAAATGATGACGTAAAATATTCGCACCTACTCTAAAAGAGTCTTCCCAATAAAGTTTAGACTGCGAATGGCTAAAAATGGGGAAGCCGACATGCTATAAGTACCAGTATTCAATTTGTATATTTTCATCGGCTGTTGTTCATTTTCACGCCAAAGAATAAGCTGAAATTTGCGATGCGTGGGGTGTACTAACACCATGCGATACGGTAAGTGCATATTTATATAGGCGAAAACGAAGAATTTGTAGATACACTTCTGCTTGTATAGTCAGTCCGATGAACAAAACATCATTGAGCAATTTTTGTGACGATTTGGCCAATGCATCGAATACTACCCTCAACTTTGTGCTAGTGCTATTGGGTCTAAGTACGTACTGTAGGGGTATAAAGTAATGTGGGTGTCTCAAATCTTTATCTTGCGCTAGCGACATATGACCTAACTGTTCATATTCTGTCATGAATTGTACGTATTGTAATTTGATATTGGAGTCGCGAGCTAAGCGTCTTTCTAGCGAGTGAAATCGTTTCAACGCTAGGTTATAAGAGGAACCAATAGCGACTGGATCTTCTTTGAATGGAAGCTTCACCACCACACGACCATCTGCTTGTATTTTTGTACTGGCCACATAAGAAGACTCGCATGCCTGCTCATCGGCTGTCCATTTATTGCTCATTGTCTTGACATCTTCTAATGCCCATATATATTCTAGCTGCTGACTTAAATTTTCATCATCGAGTATAGAAAGGCAGCATTGTTGTTCGCGTACCTTACGAAGTGATTTGTAGCGGCCTGATACCAGCCATCCAAATGTGGTCTCTTGTAATGTTGGCAGACTTGGTGCCAATTTGATTTGGCCGATACCCAGAATATCGAAGAAACTATCTGCTCCCATGAGCAGGTCTATTGGTTGCGATTGATGAAAATATTCGTCAGCTAAATCGATTTTTGTGGGCAATTTCCATGCGCTTATGTCCAAATCAGACTAGGGCTGATATCCAGACAATCGATTAGCCACTAGTAAATTTGCGTCTATTTCAAAATTGTTGTAACGAGAGCGAAGTTTTGTTTCCAATTGGTATTTTATTTTCGATGATAACCCACCAATGCCCAGAATGTTAACTCATGTTTTTATTTTAGTCAAATTTAGAATTTTAGCGAATCGTTCAGTGACTAAATTTACCTGCGAACACGAATCTAACAACGCACGGCCAAATTGGTATTCGCCCATAGAATCACGAATCAAAACAACTGCAGTGGCGAGAATCACGGTACCCAGAGACTTATCCAAATGCGCATTTACTGATGCTGATGCTGTTAATACAACGGACTCATTCGTTGGCGCATCAGTTGTTGTTGGATGATGCAGTAAAGTATGATGTGACTTGTTGTATACTCTACACTTGTACTTAGATGTGCATTTGGCAACACCATGACCATCTGATAAGCAATTAAGACATAGGCCCTATTTTTTAACTATATCGTATCTACTTGTCACTTCCATTGCTTTAAATTTAGCGCAGCCACTAAGCCAATGGTCTTTGCATTTACAGTACGTGCATGACCTTCGTTGGGCATAAAAAGATGTATGATTCCTTCCTGAAGATTTACGCTTATTTTTATTTTCATGCGCAGAATCTGACTGAGGTGAGCTAGTTTCGGCTGATTCGAGAAACTGACATCTACGCTCAAGTTGCTTCGAAAATACTTCCCATGTAGGCAAGGACCTAAAATCTAATGCTTCTTTCCATTTTAATTCGGACTCGGAATCTAATTTTTGCGTTATAAGGTGTATTATCATAGCATTGCAAATATCAGTCTCATTACCAAGGGATTTAAATGAACTAAATATTGCTGATGCGCTATCGACAAGACTACGCAGCAGAACAGCTGATGGCTTTGGAATTTCTGGAAGTTCGTAAAGATGTGCAATATGTTCTGAAAATATCAACGTTTTGTTGTCGTAACGCTCTTCTAATCTCTTAAGTGCTTTTGTATAATTTTCAGTTGTAACTTGAAAGCCTTTAATTGTGTCTAATGCTTGACCAGATAAACAATGCAAAAGATGATTGAACTTCTCTATTTCAGATAGAACGGAATCACTATCGACAAGTTGCTTGAACGATGATATAAAATTTTTGTATTGTGAATACTTGCCGTCAAATTTTGGCAAATGTAACTGTGGCAATTTACTGGGCGAAGAGACTGGAATCAAAAGAGTTGTATCATGATGAGAGCGTTTGTAGTTGTCACCCAATAATTCTATTACTTTCGATTTTGTGACAATACACAACTCTTCAATTTCTGGGCGGTTTGAATCGTTATCATTTTGCATCTCGATGTCCGTCTGTATTGAAAGCAATTGTTTAAAATATGCCTCTATCAAACCCAATCGACATTCGAGTTCTGCTACAGACATAGAACTAGAGAGCATATTTCTTATGCGGGTAACACTAGCTTTGGCTGTTGACCGTTGCTTTTGCAGTGCTGCTTAGTCTGGCATAATTATTCAATGCAGCAATGTGAGAAAAAAAAATTCAATAAAAATGTTCTGTCGACGTCGACGCTTACAAAGATGTAAACTGGGTACAGTGAGTTAGTCGAACCTGGAACAGCAGAATTTAATGAGAGAGTTTGAATGCAGAGTTTAAAACAACAAAGCGTGAGCGATGAGTGAAAAACAATTGCCATTGATTGGAAGAGGAAAGAATCCGACTTACCGCAATGAGGTGGATATGAATTGAGTGAAATTAAGTTGAACTCAAACGACGGCGAATTCAATATAATAGCTGCGACTGTGCTTTTTATTATATTCGAAAATAATTTTACCTTTTTCCTGCAAAATGTGATGCCAAAATGTGTTCTTGCATTCTGTTGCTAATGCGTTTATTAGGTACTCCCTTTAATTTATTTTAGAAAATGCCAATAAATTCGTCTGCTAGCTGACGTTGCTCTTCCCACGACGCGGCTGATAGTAAAAATCTCGTTCCACCACTAATTGTCGGTGATTATGACAACCCAATATGTTTTTGTTGTGTTAAACAATAATTGCACTGTTTTTTATTTAACTTTTTATTTCTTATGCGAAAATTAGACTCGTGCCCCACGTTCGGCGCCAAAAAATGTGTGTTCTCTGGATAATGAACGTTCTTTGCCAAACTAAAATGCGTTAGCGCACGAGCGAAATAAAAAGCCAACGCTTGTTCGATGAATCCAAGTACAAGAAGAGAATTTATTTTTAATGTTTTCTCCGATTTATAAAAAAAATGAGTACTAAACTGGGTTAACACATATGCTGAATTAGCGGATTAGCATACGTTAAAAAGAAATAGCAAAAAAATTATTCATTTTAAGTAAAAGAAAAAATATAAGTAAATTTAGCGAAAATTACGAGAAGTGAGAATTAAAAAATTAGTGATTTTATACAAACTTAAATGTTTTTCTGCTTGTGCTCGAACAATAATAATAATAATAAAAAATAATAATGTCACTGAAGATTTAGAAGGAAATTTCTTTGCTAGATTTTCTAATTTGTTTCGAATGCTACGAGTTTTAACTTATTGTAAACGATTTTGTAAAAACTGCAAGGTTGAAAAAGGTAAACTTGAAACAGATCCTTTTTCTGCTCAAGTTCTTGATTCCACATTAATTTCAATTGTTAAAATAACACAAAGTAGTGATTCTTTTTTCTGAAATTCAAACACAAAAAGCTGGAGAGGAGCTTAAAAACAAGTCTTTACCTAAACTTATACCATTTGTCGACATCAATGGCATTTTGCATGTTGGAAGCAGATTACAGAATTCAAATATTTCAATAGATTCGAAGCATCTGATCCTTCTTTCAAAAATCAATCCTCTTTTAAAGCTAAGTATCTTAGATGCACATTATCGTACTCTACATGAAGGACATTCTTTGACTATGTCTTACGTTAGTAGAAGATTCTGGATTATTTCTGGGGTACAGCTTTCAAAAAAATCATTAGTAACTGTATAATTTGTTTTAAATATATAGCTCGTACATCCCAGCAAATCATGGGAAATTTACCTTCTGCTTGCTTAAACGCCACGAGACCCTTTAAACATACTGGAGTGGACTACGCAGGTCCCATTCATATCTCAAAGGGATCTGTTTATTTGTGTGTATGGTAACTAAAGCCATACATCTTGAAGTTGCATCAGACTTAACCACTAATGCATTTTTAGCAGCATTCCGAAGATTCACTTCTAGAAAGGGTTGTGTACCGACTTGTATTTTGATTGTGCTACCAATTTTGTGGGTGCCTCTAAAGATCTTCAATTATTGTTTTCTAGGGCTGACGCGTTGCATGATAATATTCGGGACAGCTTGTCTATTCAGGGCACTAAGTGGCACTTTATTCCACCCGCTTCACCTAACTTTGGTGGCATGTGGGAAGCAGGTGTAAAAATCAGTGAAACGCCATTTACGGCGTACTATGAATGAAAAATTACTTAATTTTGAAGAAATGACAACATTGTTGTGCCAAATTGAATCCTGTCTTAATTCAAGACCGCTTTGTCCCTTGTCTTTTGATCCCAGAGATGTCAATGCTTTGACTCCTGGTCATTTTTTAATTGGAGAGCCAACTAATTGTATCCCTGAAAACTCTTTATTAGATTTGAACATCAACCACATCTCGCGTTGGAAGGCAATAGAAAAGATGAAGCAACATTTCTGGAAACGATGGCATTCAGAATACCTTAATCGTCTATAAGCGCGTCCAAAATGGTTGTCTTTCAAGCAGAATGCTAAGGTAGGAGAGCTCGTACTTGTGGCAGATGAACGCTGTGGGCCTGGTCAGTGGCTGCTAGGTCGGATACATGAAGTGCATCCAGGAAAAGATGGATATGTCCGCGTTATCTCTATTTTTACTAAAAAAAAAATAATAAAAATACCTATTACTAAAATATGTTTTCTCCCCTCAGATACTCTTACGGCTGCAGCAGGTAATGAAGAATCATCAAATGAATTGAATGGAGCCTACCCTTCAGGCTGCGAGTCGAAGCGTATCTCAGCTTGGAGCTAAATAAATATCACTCCCAACGATAGGCCATACAATTTTTACACTTGGTTGAAGAACAGTCGTTCTTGGGGAGGAGAATGTTCACATAATTTAGTTTTAATATGAGTTCCAGCATTTAATTAAATATAAGATATAAGACTGTAAATATCACAAGCTCTTGATATTTTAGTACTCAATTTTTGAGAAGGCATCGTCTTGACGAAAGTTTACATGCTTCGCTCTCTTGGTTATTTGCAGTCATTGGGTGAGGTTGTGTCTGCGTTTGCAGAAAATAAACTTTAAATTATAACCTTCTTTGCCTTTTTTCTTTACTTTTATAAAGACCATCCTTCGGTTGAAAAAGTCGCACGATAAGGAATCATCTTGTCTGAAACCTCGTTTGGTATCGAATGGAGGGGTGAAATCCTTCACGATCTTAACTGTGCTGCTGGTGTTGCTCAGTGTCATTCTGCAAAAACGGATGAGCTTTGCAAGAATACCAAATTCAGACATGGTGGAGTATAGATGATTCCTTATTGGACTGTCGAAGGCGGCTTTTTATAATCGACAAAAAGATGGTGTGTATCGATTTGTTTTTCTAGGGTCTTCTCCAAGATTTGTCGTAGCGTAAATATCTGGTCTATGGTGGATTTGTCAGGTCTGAAGCCACACTGATAAGGTCCAATCAGCTGGTCTACGATGGGCTTCAGTCTTTCACATAATACGCTCGACAGGACCTTATATGCGATATTAAGAAGGCTTATCCCACGGTAGCTGGCGCAAATGGTGGGATCGCCTTTTTTGTGGATTGGGCAGAGCACACTGAGGTTTCAATCCTTTGGAAGGCATTCTTCCGACCATATTCTGCATAGAAGCTCATGAATGCATTTAAATAGAGCTTCGCCTCCATTCTTGAAGAGCTCAGCAGGTAAGCCATCAGCTCCTGCGGCTTTGTTATTTTTAAGCCGAGCTATAGCTTTCAAGACTTCGCTATGGTCGGGCAGCGGAACGTCAACGTTGTCGTCCAAAATTGGGGTTTCCGGGGTATCATCTCTATTGGCGGGATTGTGGTCGTCACCATTCAGAAGCCTAGAGAAGTGTTCCCTCCACATCATCAGTATACTCTGGATATCTGTCACTAGATTCCCATTTTCATCCTTGATATGACAACAAACAACTTTTGTAGTCAATAAAGGAAAAAACAAAACACTTTTACTTAGTTTTCGACTACAAACACGGTTCAACATACTGTTGTACAATAAATATAAAAGTAAATCTATAGCAAAATTAAATATGTTTCAAAAAAATTAACAGCGAATTTTATCACGACCGAGCGAAAATTAAAAGACATCAGCTTCGGCTGAGTTTCGAGTCTTAACTGAATCTTTTTTTTTTGAAATTAGTTCGCTTGTACGAAAAAAAAATCGCTACCTGTGCGGTGGTTGAAAACAAAAAAGTTGTTTTATTAATTTCTAATTCTTGGAACTTCCCTTTTTAATTACTTCTACCTAAATCACTATTTATTTAATGGTTTTGGGATTTTTAACGCAAATTATCGACTAAGACCATTTTTTTTTCACATGAAATTTATTGAAGAAACTGAGAAGCATATTATAGATCAAACAGAAAGAAAAAAAGACTTAGTTTTGTGGAAAATATTTTCAAAAAGCATGAAAAAAAATAATTTTTCCAACATTTTGCTTCATAAGCACCACAAAAATTTTCTAAATAAATTTTTGAAAATATTTTAATTGTTGCACAGGTCTCTAGCAATAATTTGGCTTTTACAGATTGAAAAAATATCAATTGGTCGACGAGTTATAGCCAAAAAACCATATAAACAAAATGCTGAAAATCGGCAATTGACTGCAAAGTTCAAAGGTCGATTAAAAAAAAAATTCGAACTAACATAAACAAACGCCGCGATACGGGTCTTCTAATTTAGCCTCTAGTTTGACCCCTCACTCTCAGAATCGACCTAACTTTTGTTAACCTGAATTTGTTCCACAGTGTAATGTTAACCCGATTTAGTGGCAGATTATTTAGAAGATAAGATGTTGAAACAGGACAAACAGATTTAGAATATGAAACAACAGCACATTTATCAATATTTAAGTGTAAACAATTTCTAGCACACCAATCACAAACAAAATTTAAATCACATTGTAGTTTTGACACAACAGACGAACTTTTGACTATAGAATAAATTTTTAAGTCATCTGCAAAAAGAAGACAATTTGATTGCTTTACAAAAGAAGGTAAGTCATTAATAAACAATAAAAATAATAACGGACCAAGAATACTACCTTGTAGAACACCTGAAGTGGCAACAAATGAATTTGAACTGATCAGTGTTTGAATTGCTTGCTTCAAAATAGCAAAAGCACAAAAATCTTTGCTTTGCTTACATATTTTTCAGCAAAACAAAAAACTTCGTTTTCAAATACTTACTCAAAAAGTTGTAAGCAGCCACGCAAAAGCTGAAGCAAAAGTGTCTTTTATTCTTTTTTCGCAATTGCTGTTTACTTTCCCTGATCCCTTTTTCGTAGTCATAGCGAAGCAATTGCATATGCATTGAAAATAATCAAGCAATTTCAGACACTGTTAATAATATTTAAAATCCTTGGGATTAATCTATAATCATGAAAGAGATATTAAATGACCCTTAAAAGCAATGTATGATGATAACATTATAAAGAGGGAATATCATAGTTACTCTTCATATTTGAAATCCTTCAACAATAATGATGAGATTCGTATACCAATTCAAAATCAGAACCTTTGTCTTACCAAGTGAGAGTATGATTTACATTCATGGATTTATAATAAAACATGAAGGAGGAAATGATGTAGCTACAACAGACGTGAAATTTAAAAAAAAAACTTTGTTTCATATTTGTTTAGTGAAATTCGATATAAAATTAATGGTTTCATAATGAAATTAAGTTGAAATTAAGTTTAATAATGCTATTATTGATTGGGTGCTATTGATAAAATTATGTTACCAGTAATAATGGCTAAAAAAAATTTCATAGAGGTGTTCGGTATCAACCTGCTCTTTCTTTTCAATCCTGAGAATTTTGTTTACCACGTCAGTTAATTGATTAACCTGTTCGTGAAGTTTAGAGTTTATCACTACCTGCTGATTATTGTTATTCCTAAGCTTATCCATTGTATTTATTGTATTGTAACTTTCTATTGTAACTTTCATGATGTCTTCGAAGTAAGGCGTGCCCGATAAGACTTTAAGCGCGGTTCCTAAGAAGTTCAGGCTACGCTTGCGTCTTTGAGGGCCAGTTATTGTCTGGAGAAGTTTATCTATCTGTGCCATGTCAGCATTCATGAGTTTCTTAATGTGACTCTGCGGATACAGATTCAGTGCAGAGTTGGTTTCGTCTAGTGCTTCTGCATACGCTGATAAGTTGGTCGTATGTCTCAAGAAGCCGTAAGAGTTCCATATGAAAATATCGCCATCTTTAGTTGTTACGTAGTCCGAATGCGAATGGTCTATGATTTTGCAATCTGTTTGGAGTATAGATGCGAACAGTCCGAATTGCAATAATCTGAAAAATTATGGGAACAGAATTTGTCTTACTTTAACTTTTAATTTACGTAGCGAAGATTATCTTTGTGAACAATTTTTCCATTTTTTCTGACTGTGGAACCCAGGTCCTTCTGCACTACTTCCTCGCTGTACAAAGGTGTAAGCTTATTTCCCAAACGCCGATATGATTTAATGAGGACCCTTTTACCTACCGAAAAGGTTCTTGCTGCTTTTGTTGTGGTTCCTAAGGGTGATATTTTGGGCCAGCCTAATTTAATCTTGTGTTTCTTCAATTATTTCTGAGCATGAGTGGAATACATCTAATGGCCTTTTTTCAGTGATGGAATGGATGGATTTATTATTATTACCAATCGTTGCCAATAATTTAAAGTCAGTCGTGTCATCAATTCCTTTCTTCAACTTTCTCCAACTGGCTATTTCGCTCATGGTGCGTTGAAATCTCTCCACCTGCCTATTTTACGTACTGTGCAAAGGGGGTGCATTCACAATTTCAATATTGAAATTATCTCTTAGGGAAGACCTAATGGTATTAGAATTTAACGATTTCTCGTTATAGCAAAAAATAGTTTTCGTACCCGAAAAAGAGGTTCACTAATTGCAGAATTCGTGGTTATGCGTCAATAAGGGTGCGAGAAGGTATTGGTTGTACAACGGCAAACTTTGATAGCTTATCAATGTAGGTCAGAAAGTAGGTTGCATTAGTTGAAGATATCAATATGGAGAATTTCCCCCCGAAATGTTGAAACAGGCGTTTTTTTCAGTTGGGTGCTTTACCGGGTGCCTGTCATATTTGGCCCTTATACAAACTCTGTAATTCGATGCGATTTGGCCTTCTTCTCCGTTCTCGGGAAAAAATAATCATTCAGAATTTGCTTCACATTTTCTTGGGAAACACGGCGAGCCCTATTATGTTCTTTGTTTATGATCTCTAATTGTTCATTGGGGTTACTTAACTTATATACGAAATTTTTGTTTAATAAAAAATGACAAATTTTAAAATCTTAAATAATAATTTTTGAGTAAGTGTGTAAATGAATATTTTGTAAAGTGTGTGTTTTGTATGTTGTGATGGTGGTGTTTCTATGTGGTGGTATTGAGTCACCACATTATTCCCCCTCCCTTTTTAAAAATTTTGGTCATATTGGGTAATAAGTTAAAGTGTACTTTTTAGTATTTTCATGTTTGGTTGAATGTGTCTGTGCTGTTTCAGTGTCTAAGGAAGCAGGTTTAATCCTATCAATGTTGACTATTATGTTAGTATTATTTTTGCGAATTGTGAAGTATTTCAGTGTTCTCTCAATAACTTCGAAGGGACCATCGTACGGCTCTTGCAGTGTTTTATGAATTGTATCGTTGCGGACGAAGACAAAGTTACAAGTACTGAGGGCTCGAGATATATATTGTTGGAAGTTAGTGCTGTGATGCGCAATGTTTGACTTTTTATTTTCTACTGCCTCTTTAAGTTTGGACAAGGTGTCCGACGAATTAAAATTCTGACTGTTGTGAATTACTAGTTGTTGTGGTAGCCTGGGTGTTTGACCAAAAACCATTTCAGCTGGTGAAGCCTTAATATCTTCTTTGACCGTGGACCTGAGTCCTAGAAGAACTAGTGGCAACTCTGTGTACCAATTTGTCTGATTGTTACTCGCTATTAGAGAAGTCTTTAGTTGGCGGTGAAATCGTTTCACAATCCCATTAGCTTGTGGATGATAAGCAGAAGTGGTAATGAGTTTGCTTCCTAGTGTCTTAACGAAGTTTTTAAATGTTGTGGACGTAAATTGAGGTCTTCGATCAGAAGTAGTTTCCGGAAGATTTCCAAAACGTGAGATGTATTCCTTTTGAAGTGTATCTACGATAGTACTAGCGTTGGTATCTTTAATTGGATACGCTTCGGGTCAACGTGTGTTTCGGTCAAGATATCTGTCACCATTTGATATTAGGAAAGGGACAACTAAGTCAACGTGAACATGCCCAAAACGACCGTGTGGAATGTCTATCTTGTGTGGGATTGTCTTCGTATGTTTGTGTATCTTTGATCGTTGTCATCTAACGAATTCTTGTGACCATTTGTTCATTTGTGTGTTCATTTTGGGCCAAAAATATTTTTGTGTTATGAGTCGTCAAAAATTTGTTTTCGTAATGTTTGTGGAATGTATGGACGTATTCCTGAACTTGTTAGCACTAAATTTTAATGTTAAGTATTGAAATGTGTATTTGTTCGAATTTGTAAGTGTGTTTATTTAGTATCTCTTGTAGTTCTGAATCTGTATTGTTTTCTGTGTAGAGTTCTGAGGTTGATCTCAGAGGTTGTGAAACCTTCTATCTCAGCTCTTGAAAGTGCGTCCGGTGTTATCGGTACCTTTAATGTGTCTGATGTCGTTGGAAAACTCTACAATGAATTCTAGGTGTCGTGTTTGTCTTGGGCTTCTCTATGTTTTTTAATGTAATGCTGAAGTAAGTGGTTTGTGATCTGTGTATATTAGACCGTACCTCATAAAAAAAGTTCGCCGTATACCAGCGAATATGACGTATTTTTGCAAGACAATTACGAAAAAACATTTCAGAAATTAAAACCTCCCATGGAACAAAGTGGTTCTAATTTATGAGAGTCTACTTAACATTGTATTTTTAATAAATCACAACAAAAATAGTGTTGATACCTCTTTTAGCATTAGCGTTACAGATTTTTTATTCTTTTACGAGCTTTAAAATTCCTCAAAATCAATTAAAGGCCTTCCAAGGACTTGTAGGAATATTTTTTTTTTATAATTGGTCTCTTTTAGATAAAAACATCGATATGTCATTCAATATGATCAGACTTTTAATACCGATGATATGATAAAAATGAAAAAGGGAGCCCTACGTTCGGCAAAAAATTTTCAAACATTTTTTAAAAATACTTCTGCTGGAAATATCGATATACTTCCTGAGCAAAACTCTACAATGAATGTACCATTAGGGTGGTACATTAGGATGATAGAAACTGAGATCTTGAGGGTAAGTACTAGAACGATACATCTGAGATCAATAACCTCTATAAAGGTCATATTGGTCTCCTTAAGACAAAAACATTGATATACCAAACTTTAAAATCCGACTGTAAACACCAGAGATATGAAGTTTTGTGTCAATGCGCGACCCCTACGTTCGGTCAAAAAGAAAATTTTTTTTGTAATTGTCTTCCAAAAATACGTCATATTCGCTGGTATACGGTGCACTTTTTTTTTGCATAGGAGGTGGTACGGTCTAGTGTATATAGTAAATGTTCGTCCCTCTAAATAGTGTCTAAAGAGTTTAATTGTAAGGTAAATTGCTAAAAGTTCGTGATCGAACGTACTGTATTTTGTCTCTGATGGTGATAATTTCTTTGAAAAGAAAGCTAGTGGTTCTGTTTGCTGATTGTGTTCTTGTGGTAAAACTTCACCGATAGCAGTGTTAGATGCATCCACAGCGATATAAAGTTTTGTTTTGCTATTAAAATGAGTAAGTAGCACTTCCTTAGTAAAACTTTCTTTTATCGTTGCGAGTGCTTCTGTTGTGTTTTCTGTCCATGTTAAGTGTTTGTCCTTTGTTTTTTGATGCTGAAGTTATCATATCGTAAATTTGTGTAAGTGTGTCTGCTAATTTTGGAATGCATCTGTGGTAGTAATTAATCATCCCGATGAATTTCTGCATTTGTTTCTGTTTCTGGTTTTGGATAGTTAACAATGCATTGAATTCTATCGGGAGATGGTTGTATGCCTTTGTTTGAAATATCATAACTTAAAAAATTTATTCTGTCTACGGTGAAAATACATTTGTTTGGTTTAATGTTTACTCCGTAATTGTCCGAAAACTAAATTTAGATGTTTAAGGTGGTCTTCTTCTGTTTTGCTAACCACCAGAATGTCATCGAGGTATACAAATACGAAGTCTAGTTCTCATAATACTTCGTTGATAAATCGTTAGAATGTTTGAGCTGCATTTCTTAAACCGAATGGCATTCTCAGAAACTCAAACATTCGGTGTTGTAATCGCGGCTATATGAATGTCTTGTGTGGCCATGGGGATTTGGTTGTATGCTCTAACTAGATCTAATTTTGAAAATATGTGTTTGTTGAGTTATGTCGTGTTGTGTTGTGTTGGCTGTCGTTTTGACCGAATGAGCATGATTGTTCACATGGTCTAGCTGCCCTACCGAACCTAAAATGGTATCTACATACCCAGTTTGCAGATCGACATAACTGACATAACTTTAAACAAATTGTCAGCTAGTTTCAATTCTTCCTCTAGCTCTCTATGACCAGATCCGGTCAAAGCAATATTAAGGCTTTTGGGGAATTTGCGAAGCCAAATTTTATAAATTAAGTCGCTACTGACTGTAGTACTGGCTAATATTATAAGTGACCTATAAAATTGAGATGGCTTTTGGTAATCCAACTCGGTGCCAGACAAAATTTCGTCGAACCTCTAAGATTCACTTAAAGAGTGGCTTCACAAATTTGAGGACGGAGGTTTTTGTATGAAGTCTAGCACTGTTACAATTACCTCTTGAGGCAGAGTGGTTACTAGGTACTCGTACTTAGTCTTGTCAGTTGTGATTCCTTTTGCCTGAAATTGTATTTCTGCATGGGCGAACCATGCGTCGGGACAAGTGGTCCAAAATTGTGACAATTTTACTGACGTTGCTTGTATTTCTGGATGCATTGGTGCATCAAATGGACTGACTAGATCCGTTTGTAATTGTATGAGAGGGCGATGGTCACCTTCGTCGAAATGAGAGAGATGTGAGAGAGGGTTAGAAGTGTGTAAAGGAGTGGGCAGTTGTCTAGTGGGGTGGTGGTGTATGTGAAAGAATTATGGTTTATTTTAAAAATGTATACCTAAAAATGTGTTTCCTAAAATGTGTTTCCCTAGTGCAGTGGAGTGCATACGGATGTAAGGCGATAAGTTTTTTCCGATCCTATCGTCTTACAAACGTTTTAAAAGCTACGGTGTTTGCCTCGTGAAAAGCGAAAGTAAAAACAACATGTCGAAAAATTTTCACTTAAATGTCAAAAAAAAAAAAATAAAAATCACAAAACTTTATAAATTTTTTTAAGTAATAAAAAAATGAATATGCCGATTCTTTGTTGTTGTTGCTGTTGTTTTTGTTGTTGTTGTTGTTGTTGTTGTTGTTGGTGTTGTTGTTGTTGTTGTTGTTATTATTCTTATTATTGTTGCTGTTGATTCTGCTTCTGCTGTTGTTATTTCTCTTTTGTTGTTGTTAATTCTGCTGTTGTTGCTGTTATTTCTCTTTTGTTGTTGTTGTTGTTGTTAATTCTTTTGTTGTTTTCGTTATTAATGTTGCTGTTGCTTGCGTCACCTTACCGGCAGGTGAAGGGTTTTGTGACTACCGTTGTTGGTCGATGGTGTTGTTGTTGCTAATTTTGTTGTTGTTGCCTGTGTTACCTCACCGGCAGGCATAGGGGTTTGCTGTTGTATTAGTTGGGATAGTTGCTTGACGGTACAGCGGTATTGATGTTGAGGTGAGTGTACGACGAATAGTGACGAGCGTGTCAGCTGCTGCTGTTACTGTTATGATGATTTGTGCTGGGCTCTTTGGGTGATACGGTTTTTTGAGCGTGTTCGCTGTGCTACGCAGTCACTAAAGATGTTGTTGTGGATGGTGAGAATGTGGCTGCCGACTGGTTGTTGATGTTCCCGTTCGCCGACTAGGCAGGATCGCCAGTTGTGGTGGACACAAATATTAACATTTTTGTTTGAATTTTATTTAACAATTTTTTTATTTAAATTTTAATTTTCGGACAACATTCGAGTTTGAATATAGTTTTTATAATTTATTTTTTATGTCCGTATTCAATGAGATACAATTTTTAATACTGAGCTTATATACAAAATTTTTGATTAAAAAAAATAACAATTTTTGAAATCTTAAATGATAATTTTTAAGTAAGTGTGTAAATGAATATTTTGTAAAGTGTGTGTTTTGTATGTTGTGATGTCGGTGTTTGTATGTGGTGGTATTGAGTCACCACAAATATATCCATCACAAATTTTGAAGTGTGACGGAAAGTCGTACTAGGGAACATATTTACTAGCTGATGTTGGATCTGAGCCAGCAAAGGCAACTCATAGTGAATACAGCTTACCACATCAGTTTTAGCTGTACTGTCCCATCATTTTAAACAAGGCGGAAAAAAGTAAGGAGATGACGAAGGTTGTTTCCAAAAATTACGATTGTTCTTTTGGATTGATGTTGACCAGCTTCCAAAATAATTTGGTTTCTATAGACGTTTACAGGTTTTGAAACAGTCTCTATTGTGTAGGTTAGAGATTTCTCGCTGTGAATATTGGCAGCGACCGAATCAGTTTCGGAATCTAAGGTATTTATAAATTGGCGTGACAATTCCATCTGCAACCAGATTGTCTTTACCCGGTTTATAACGATAAGCATTATATCCTTTGATAAAAGCCTTCCATATTTTTATTTTTGGGTTTGGGTAGCGATCTGACAGCGCGAAAGTCAGAGACTGATCGTCAGTGTAAATGTTAAAATCCCTCACACCGTATAAATAATTCTTCAGTCTCTTAACGGCCCAAAGAATGACCAAAAGCTCACGCTCATTTGTGGCATGATGTTCTGCTTTTTTGTCTAATGTTCTCGAAATCATTGTGATTGGTCTGCCTCCTTGAGACAGAACCGCACCTAACGCATGAGAAGAGGCATTGGTGGTGAGGTCGAATGCCTTCTGGAAATAAGGGTAGGCTTACATGACATCCTCTGAAATAAGTATCTGCTTTAGTTTATTAAATGCCTTAACCTGATTTGGATCAAGTACAATTTTAATCATTTTTGATTGTGAAGCTGAAACTTTCCCAAATTCCCCTCTGAGAATGTTGGTTAATGGGTTGGCAATTTTGGCGTAGTCACGTATAAAACATCTATAGTAACCATGTCTAAGAAAGATCGAATACCCCTCCGTGTTATCGGTTGAGGAAAATTTTGAATTGCCGCTACTTTCTGCGGGCATGTTTTTATTCCAGATATTCCGATACGAACGTACTCAAGTTCTGTTTTAAAAAACTTCGAAATTGGTTCGTTTAAACCATTAAGGCCTAACCAAAATTGACGATTTGCTCCGTAACGAGTGAAGACGAAAATGTTCGCTAAACTTCATTTCAATCTTGTAACCCACAATGAACAAACTTAAACTTATCGAAACTCAACGAAACAGTTTGACGAGACATTCTGTTCCGTAACAACCGAACTTTTAGCGTCTCAACTCGTCTACAACAGCTGTGCATAGTAGTCTTCTTCTTTTTTCAGACGATTGGAGGAACTCATTTCATTTTGGGTTAAATGTCAAAACAGCCGTAACGATTGCAAACGTCCGGCAAGTTGCAATCGTCTCGTTTCGTCTATTTTGATCAGGACTTCTGTGTTCTGTGATATTTCGTATGAAACAGCTTTGAATCCCTAACAGTGCGAGCTGGAATATTGAATGGAATAAGCATTAAAGCTCAGGAGAGTTTATTTTACCATTAATTTTGTCTTTAAGTTTGTCGGTATGAACTCTTCTATTCGCTAATCTTTGAATGCTGAGCAACCTACAACGAATCCAGTATGACGGCATGTTTTCCCAAGAGTATAATCTATGCAAGGCAAATCTTGTGAAATGATTTTGAGTCTTTTCGATTCGGCTCTTTGAGGTTTCGTAGAAGAGACTCCACACAATATTTGCGTACTGCTAAAGTGATCTTACCTAACTAACGAAGACTGCCTTGGATGTAATTAGATCTTAGAATTCCCTAGAATTTCTTTACAAAAAGCCCAGCTGAGAATTGGTTTGTGTTTCTAGCAGTCCACTAACTTTGACAAGCTAATAAGCGCAATAGCAATATGAAGAAGTAGTAAACAATAGTGATAAATAAGTAGTGATAAAGAAGTAAACAAAAAGCGCAACAACAAAATCTTTGCAGAATCAAAGCAGTCAACTTTTTGAAATTTTGCGACTAGCAAAAGAGTAGAAAAACACTGCTTTGATAAAGTGAATAGCGCTTAATTCCGCTCTGGTTTTATTGCTATTGAGCTTATTAGCTTGTCAAAGTTAGTGGACTGCTAGAACCACTGAGACTACTGATCGGAGAAGCGTCCGACGAAACCATGGTCTAGTCAGCTTGATTTTTTTCTGCAAAGAACTTTGTTGTTGTAGAAACCCGTTGCTTCATGAATTATTTGGCATAAAGCTCTTAATATAATTCTTTAAAAAATATGAGTTAAATATAAAGTTAAATAAACATATAAAAATACCACAATTTTATAACTCATGAAAATAGATATTGTTTATACAAAAAGTTCGATAGAAATTTAAATTCACGTATGCGCAGAATAAATAATGCTTTGTCGGTAAGCGAATTAGTTTTTTTATAATTTATATGAGCCTTGTTACGCAAGTTCTTGAGTTGTGTCAGTCTATAGTTGTGTCAGTCTATAGTATTGGCACATACAAGTAAAGACCTTCATTGATAACTCTTTTGAAGGATGTATACATATCTAGGATATCTTTTGATCTTATTACCAAACTCCAATTAACCAAATCGAAAAAATTATTAAGAGCGGCATAGTTTGCCTTTTTAAAATTGTATGAAAAAGTTCGATCATCACGTACACACAAAAAAATTGTGCGTCAATAGTATGAAAATGTTAATCATAGTTATGAATTTCTACACCCATGTTCACTTGCATTGCTGTGATGAATGGCATTCATAATTCATTCATATTAATAATATTGATGAACAAAATGTTTACATGGAAGATGTCTTTCATATATATGAGGGAATCTTATCATAAGATTGATGAACAAAATGTTCATATTGAAGATTTCTTTCATATATGTATCTGAAGAAAGCTATTCATAAAATCGATGAAGTAAATGTTCATATTTATGATTTCTTTCATACATCTGAAGTACTTTATCTTCAGAAGCAGTGAAAGAAAATAAAATGTTTGTTAGCTAATTTATGTGAAGCGTAAATGGCAATATTCATTATTATATAGATTAATGTTTGTTTACACGAGTGTAAACGTCGTCTTCACGAGAACAAACATCCTGATGATAAGTGTCGTCATCTACGCTACATATATTTTTTTTTTAAATCTACCGAACAGTTTCTTAAATACCGGCTCAATAGTAGTTATTTTAGTTGACTCCTACAATGTATCTAACTCATTGCAAAGAGTTACAATTTTAGTGTTAGTTTTGGATACACTGAGGCTATAAAAATATTTTTCTATAAATATCAAAAATGAGTTTGCAGCCTCAGGGTACTTAAAATTAAATACAAAAAAGATTTTCAAACAAATATCAATAGCTATTATTATACTGTTCATATAAAAGCGAATTCCGTCAAAAAAAAAAAAAACAAAAATTTCTTGAATGTTAGTAAAGCTATTAAGAGAAGACAGGGCCGAATTGGTTTCCGCTGAGTGCTTAGATGGCAAATTGTATCTTCCATTACAAGATGTGATGCCGCACTTTTATTGCCATTTTCCTCAATTTTAACAGGCTTATTAGACGTTAACAAACTGTGTAGAGACCTAAAATATAATAATATCTCTAGAGTGTAAAAAAAAACAAATATGAAAACATTAGTGGTTTAAAGAGATTAATAATTTTTGACATACTTTCAGAACTGGTAGAGTTTTGAACTGGTAGAACGTCGTTACGCGACAAATTGTTTTTATTATTAGGACACAACATTATTGAAAGCACAGAGTTGTTAAGTCCATTAACTAATTCTTCAAAATTAAAAGGATGGACTTGATTTCTAGAACTCGGTAAATTCTGAGCCACAATATTGCAGTTTTCTGCTCTTTCCTTTGCTAGAGTTTCTGCAACGACACTAACGAGACTTTCCATTTAACGATGAGGCTCCATACTTCTGTGCACGGTTGCCACTTTGGTACAATTGTACCAAAATTGGTACATTTTTTTTCGCTTGGTACATAGGTACATTATTTTCTGATTTGGTACATTTTGTAAAAGTTTAGAAATTTTACAAAAATCGAAATTTGGTAGCACTAATGTAATGTTCAGTGTCCGAAGTTATGTTCAGTGGAAACTTGTTTTGCATAAAGTTCTACCTTTATTCTGAGGGAAAGAAAGATACAAAAATAGGGTTTTCCAATAAGAGGTGTTATTGTGAATCGCCCGCTTTTGTGAATCGCTCACTTTTAAAGCTTTTATTCTTTGACATTTGACAAGTAGAAACTACGCCATTACTAAAAATGGAACGATACACACTTCAACAATGCACTGAAATTATTAAAATTCACTATAAAAATGGTATCGTGCCACACAAGCAACGAAACCACTGATCTTTTACGGGAAAAGTTTCCGGACCGTGTTATCTCTCGAAGAGGTGATCACAAATGGCCACCGAGCTCTTGTAGTTTAACACCTTGCGACTTCTTCCTTTGTTGCCACGTGAAAGATAAGGTCTACGCCAACAGCCCAGCATCGATTGAAGACCTCAAAGATGGAATTCGTGAGGCTATCGAGGACATAGGGCAGCCACTTTGCGATTTGGTTATGGAAAATTTCATGAAAAGGATATTGTCCTGTAAGCGTGGTCGTGGTGGCCATTTGGCTGTTGTTATTTTTCATTATTAACGGTATACCTTCCTCTTTATTATGAAATAAACATCCGATCATTTATCTCAAAAAATGGCATTTTTCTTTGAATACCAAAATAACACCTCTTATTGGAAAACCCTGTACAAGATCATAATTGAAAGGAATATGAAAAACATGGATTTTTGCGTCAATTTTTGTATAAATTACGAAATGTAATTTACAATTGTTCAAGTGTGTGCAAGTGGAAGGAAAAACGCTACTAATGGAAAGGTATTTATAAACACTTGATATTCAATATCATATTAAATATAATAATATTTTGCTTGCAGATATCTCTTAGGAAAAAAATAAAATCTGATGCCAATGATTGGGTAGATTTACGGGAAGCGTCCACTTCCTACTGCGAAAGTGAAGCTGAATGCAGCAGGTAGTTGTTTAATTTTTATTAAAAATTGTAAAATTTTATTATACAGTGTTGATATTCCTTCCCAATCAAAGACTGACCTCAAAAAGAATTTTCGTCCAGAATGGTTACAAAAATTTTCTTGGCTGCAAAACAAAAATGAGAATACATTTTCTCTCGTCTGCGAGAAATCGTTCGTGAACCACATGCCACACTTGCACAGACATGCAAAGAATACTTTGCCTGCCAAAATAATAAAAAAAAAATTAGATCGCGATGGATGTATTCTTGAAAGCCGAAAATACATTTTTAGAAAAGCGAGTTCGGCAGGTGGAACTTGCGCTTGTAATGTTCTCCATTATGCATAATCTACCATTCTTCTAATCGACTTTCTTTCAAATTTGTGATTGGTATGCTGTCTAAACTCACAAATTGCTAAAACTTTAAAATGTGGTAGAACTAAATCGACGCAACTGACGAATTTAAAATAAATAAAAAATTTTATAAATCTTATATAAAATAACTTAATATTTTTGTTTTGTTCACATACACACAAATATACAGGAATGAATGTTAAAAAAACTTTTTTACTACAAAGAATTGGTACATTTTATTCCTTTTTGGTACATTTTTACGGAAAATTTGGTACGAAAAATAATAGGCGAGTGGCAACCGTGCTTCTGTGTTTGTTTAAAACTTGTCGCTTAAAAGAAGAAAAATTATTGAATTTTTGATAGCAATTCCTGCACTTGTACAAAAATGCACAAAAAGTTGTACACTTGTGGTCTCTCTTCAAATGATTAAAAAAAATATTAGAATTATTAAACTTTTCCACACACTTAAAATACTTGAACATTTTTGATACACACTGATCGGTAAATGAAATTGGACTGCGAATTAAAAAATGAAGCTGCAGCAAGTGTTGGGTAGGAACAAAATTAAAAGTACCATTTTACTACTTTTTGACTTTTTGGTAAGCTCATAGCCTAAAATTACCAATTAAGCAAATTTGTTTCATGTTTTTATGCCCCCACGTATACTGCGTAAAGGATATATTAATTTTGTCCATCCGTTTGTCGATTCAGCAATGTCTGCCTGTCGAAGTCGAAGAACTACAATGATGCCTGTGCCCTTAGGTGTGCCCTCAAAATGACGCAAGTTTGAAACATACACGCTAAATTACCTTTTTTCATTACTTTTTTTCCGCCTTCCTCTGGATCTAAACTGTTTTGAATCTGGAGGTTCAGTGAATGTAAATACCAAAAATACAACTAATACACAAAACCTTATCAAGATCAGATTATTATTTAAAATATTTTTTAATGTATTAGTTTAACTTTCCAACCGAACAATTAGCTTTTGCTCAAAAATGTCCGACGAGATTCGTTAAATTTCGGAATTTTCTTTAAAGTTTATAATCCTCCTGTTTTCCGTATCTATTTATTCTTTGGGTGGAAGATAGATTCGGAAAACAGAAGGAGCACTGCTTTGAAATTTACCTCATCATGTCTCTTTATTTCATTAAAGAAAGAATATATCCATTATTTTATTATTTACTATTACCTGCAATAGGAAATTACATTTTTCATAATCCACAGTTTGCGATTGTATCAACTTTGGTATAGGTATGATGGATCGCTACTCCATAATTTTATACAAAAGTACATACTTTTACACTATAAAACAACAACCCTTTTTTTACCAAATGCAACATTGATCGTTCACGACCATGAATAATATATTATAGATTCCGCCATACGCCTGTCCGCCATCTTTGTTGTGACGTCAGCTGAGAAAAAGAAGCTAATATTAAACAGACTAAAAAAGTCGTAGTAAACATTTTTTATAGGGGGACTACATTCCAAATCCTTATCATTTTCTTATGCAATCTGGGAGATTTTTTTAAAATTAAATGAACATTTATCAAAACTGAACACTGGTCCAGAAAAAAAAATATAAAAATGTTGTAATACTAACTTTGATAAAAATTGCTTATATCACAGGAGTGCTAGCTTCCGTGTTTACCCCTTTACACAAAAAGCAGCTACGTTGCTCCATTTGTTTTGATAGCAGTTTGGCAGTTGTTTCGTTTTCATTTCGCCGGCCTTTCGTTTGTTGCTTCGGGTTTTGTTTGTTTTATTATTATTTTTTGAATGTGTTCGTAATAAGTATCACGTGACTCTCCCACATGACGTAGGATGCGCAGAAGATTTTCGTTTCCTTTGGGTCTAACGAGAGAGGTTCACGACGAGAATGACACAGCAAGTTAAGAAGAAAGGCAATTGCGCAAAAATCACTTTTTTTATTGCATTTTCTTTATGCGCTTTACTTTTGTTGATCATAAAAATGCGCGAAATCAACACAAAGAACGGGAATAACTTTGCATCAAAATAACAACAAATACAACAAACAAAGGGCCTTATTGCTTCTGTTTCAATATCTTTAACGAATGAATATTTCGAATAACTCTAGTACTTTGATATACTAAAGTTCTGAGAAATATCAACTGGTTAAAAATAACTAGACGTTAAGAATTTGGCCCTTAATATATGAAGGTAAGTACTGAGAATCGATAAAATTCTCGACACAAAATATGTATTGCGTACATTATACGTTTATATGCCTGCAATTCCTCCGTTTTGAAGAACGCCAATTCATTACATTGATGAACGCAATTTTTCACGATTATCTCTGTTCATGAAATTGACGAAAATATTCATAATAATGAACATATTTTTCAGCAATATTATTGGAGGAATTGATATTCAATATCACGAATCAGGGTCTAACAACTCCAATTCATCACATTGAAGAATTTTTTTTTTGTGGAGCTGATCATCGAAGATAAAAAAGTAGAAATTTAAAGCAAGAGCTTTATGATGGACAGAATCATTTGTAATTGGCATTTCACATTTAATCAATTCATATTTGAAATCATTATTTATGAATATAAGATCAAGACTTGTATTTATATCGTTCTTTATATTGTTGACTTGAAGAAGGTTTTGAGAGTATATTGAATCACACAGGGTGGATTCAGTTATACTTGTCACGTTAAAAGGTATTAACAATTTTTCCTCCTGGCAGTATTTCCATTCAATATTCCCTTTATTAAAATCTCCAAGCACACAAGTGGTTTGATTCGTGCTTAAGGATTTTGAAATATGATTAATATTAAAAATGTGATCATTATATAAACTTCCGCTACTTGCAGGTGGGATACTCGTATAGCTTCAAATTAAAACAATTTCATTAATACTGAAAGCTAAATTGTTCTTGAATATGACTTCAACACACATTTGCTCAACATTATCAGCATTCCGCGGAAGTTGTATTAATCTGCTAGACAAAAATGAAGACAAAACTATTAGAATACCGACTACTCTAGAAATGTTTGGTCCCAGTATCCTATCTTTACGGCACACCACATAATGCTGGTCGAACAGCTCACTTGAGTGAAAGAGCGGAGTCATCCAAGTTTCGACAATGGCGATCATATCAAAGTCGTGAGAACATGATAAATTGAAGAGTTGGTATCTTTTAGTACACAGGTCACCTGCATTCTGATAATAGAGGGAACAATTTTTGGGGCGCTGAGTAGATGGATGAGTATTACTTTCTGTGATTGCTACAAGAGAGCATGTCGCATTTTTGTTTACTGGTGTTGAAATAATTGATGATGTAGCTAAGTGCTCACATTGAGGAAATTGCTCGAGAGTGAAACGAACACTACTTACAGACGCACTGATATAAGACACTTTATTTCCAGAAGCATGAAGTGGTGCAGGAAAGCTTATTTTGTGTGAAGTGGTGCTTTTCCACTTAAAAAAAACTTAAATGGGCATACTTTCACACCTGTTGGCCATAGCGATAATTTGAAAATCTTATAACATGAGGAGACAACACCTAATTTGAAGCTTACTCTTTGCATAGAGTTTATATCGGTGTTTCTCTTGACTAAAGCATTGCATTCGAGTTGTTGTTCTTCAATAGGAGTGTGTTTGATTATGTTTTTCATAATGCTCTCTGCTGAGACCGAGGGCTAAAATGAAGATATGTGCAGCCACTCAATCGTATCAGTGACATCGATCTCAGTGTTGACATTTACGCCAATGATGGGATCAACGGGTTTTGTGGGTTTTCGATTTTGTTTAGTTCTTCTCCTTTTATTGTTTACCTCTACCCAGCCAACTGTACAAGAGGTAAGAGAGCTTCGTTTTCGGTAGCGGAGTTTAAGGGAGCTTGAAGTGTCTCGTCAACATAAGCATTATTAACAGCAGCAGCAATTGGAGCAGAGTAGTTGAGTGCAGCGCCAGCAGCAGCAGCATAAGAAGTGCTCGGCAAATGAGTGGTGGTAGTAGATCCGGTGGTTAGAGCAGACAGCATAATGTTTGGGCTGCTCAGAGAGGTAGTAAAAGTTACTCCAGAAGTGCCAGTGACATTGCGATGGCATTGCGAGTGACGATCGCAACAAGTAGTTAAAGAATGATGGGCAGCAGTGGAACAAGAGATTGTTGAAGAAATAAGCGCAGTTTCAGTAGCTGAGCTGATTTGAAACATTCGGCTCTTTTCGATGCAGCTTTTGATGAGAAAGCACATGCATTAGAAGGGCTATTGATATTAGAAGTGCGATAGACAGCGCCAGCAGCAGCAGCGGCGGCAGTGGAGCAAGAAGTTGCTGAAGAAGTAAGTGCAGTTTTAGTAGCAGAGCTGCTTTGAGATTCGGCTCTTTCCGATGCAGCTTCCGATGAGAAAGCACACAAATTAGAAGGGCTATTGACATTAGAAGTGTCACAGGCGTGTAAGGCGGAAGGCGATTTGGATAAATTGCTTTTCGCGATTAGTTCTCGAGAGGAGTTATCGACTTTTGTTTTAGAAAGCATTCTAATAGAATTTGCTGCAATTACTACAGCATTTGTTTTAGTTTTTCCAAGAGAGTTTTTTTCTGTATCTTGGCAAGACATTGATTTGCTGATAAGTTTCTTTGCACTGATTTAGATGTCGCAAGCTTCGTTTAACTTTGAAATGTCCAAAGAAATAAATTGTTCTATGCCTGAATCACACTTATAAACAATTGCTCATTTGTAACTTTAACCAACTACGCCACGGACACCACTGGTGCTAGTGCCTGTGCCTGAGCCAGTGCTAGTGCAGATGGCAAATCAATTGGCTGTGACGCAAATAATGTGTCACATAATGGCTTCTTTAGCCCGGAAATAAAAACTTTAAGGGCATCAGCCCTGCATTTTTCATTAATAGCAATTGCAATGCTTACCTCGTAAGACATTTTTGTGTTATTTGTAAGAGAAGATAATTTTCTCCACCTCATCGTAAAACTGGAGTACGCTGGAAGAACCCTGTCTTAAAGTTGACAGTGCTTGTTCTACCCATAGGCTATGATAGCCTCAAAATTTAATACCGTGCTGAAAGAGGAGAGGAGCGCACCGGCAGCACCGCGAACTTTATTTCTTATGATAGTAACGGCTTGATAATGCCTAGAACTACTATGGTATGGTTTAAATAACTCGTAGGCATTATGAGCCGCTTCGCGCCACGATACGTACGACTCGAGCTGAACCGAAAATTCTGGAAGTATTTTTACAACTTCAAGGGATTCGTCACACGATATGCCCGGTATAATCTTGACCCTTTCAAACTTGGTTACAACTGACCCTGCGGAAATACTAATAATCTGGTCCTGTAGCACTTTTTCAAATTCCTGCCTTTGAATCGTAAGAGCAACAGACACTGAAGCGTTCACTTCTTACCTAAGCTGTCCTTCGTTCATTTATCCCAATCTTTTGCTGCTCTGATAAAGAAATGTTATCAAGACTGGCAATCAGGTCTGATACGTCTAAGAACGGATTGACTGGGCTATTCATAAACTTCTCAGCAGTGGCGTTCCTAGGCTTGGTGACACCCGGGGCGGATACTCATGGTGTCACCCCTATAAAAAATTTCTAAATGCAAAAATAAACCAATTCGATGAGATTAATGGCTTCATTTTGTATTTCTATCCGATCAATCGTTTCGTTCACAACAGTGTTCGTTCATGTTTTGGAATTTGTAAATCGAACATAAGCAAACAACAAAACAGCTGATCACCTAGTTAACGATGCCGTAGTACAGTTACATATTTGCAATATGTATTTCTAACGATCACTGAAACACCGAATTCAAACGTCAAAATCAAACGAATGCTTTCATGTTATCGTTGTGATGTATTCGTTGAGAAAATTTTATTTTAAAATCGATATTATAACAAAAAAATACGTATATATGATAAAACTTTTTTATATATTAACATATAAGTGCAATTTAAGTACTAAAAATTAATTAATTCAAAATTGAATACAATAGTTATTACTTAAATTGCAATATTAAAAAACAAGCAATATTTTTCAGCGCTTGTGAGGCAGCTAGAGGCCAATTCAAACTTTTTTTTTATTTTTCTTCCAATTCAAATTTGGGCAGATCTAAACAGAAAAAAAAATGCAGAAATGAAGAGCAACATCCAAGCAAAAGGCGATGATTTTTTTCGGTTAACTACAAGTAATATATAAAGAAGCAGGCCATGATATCATTCTGCTTATGTTGAAGGCAGCACAATTGTAGCCAATAGAACAACCTGCAAACACAGTTTACACCACAACCTACAATTATCCTACAACACAGACAAGAACCAAAGCATTGCCAACAACACGAAAAGTACAAAAAATGCATGAAATCTTAAAAGAAAATACAGAAAACTTCCCTAATGTTTGATATGGCAGTGCCACGTGCCTACATATTTAGATATGTAGGCATAAGGTAAAAAAGAAAACTTATGAACTTTGCAGTCTTAAAAACTGACGGAACAAAAACATTACATTTTCAGGTACATATTTGTATATGTAGATATAAGGTTAAACAAAGAAATCTTATTAATGGCGTTGTCTTAAAAACTAACTTTTCTTACTTTAAAGCTGCAAAATTTGAAATAACCTCACCGAAATCAATATTACTTGCAAGCTCGTTTTCAATGGATAACATAGCAAGATCGCAAAGCCTCGCCTCTCCCATGGAAGACCTTAAATAAGTCTTAATTAATTTTAGCTTTGAAAAACTCCTTTCGCATGAAGCTACTGATACACAAATTGTTAGAAATAATTTCAATCCGACAAAATAACGTAATGTATTTGTACCTTTCTCTTTCTGTTTGAGAAATTAAAAAAAAATATTGAAATGGTGTCACCCCTAAAATGGTGGTACCTGGGGCGGAACGCCCCCCAACCCGCCCCTCCTAGAAAAGCCTCTGCTTCTGAGCAATCTAATTTATAACATAGTTAAATGAATTTTAATTTAATTTATTTATTATTATTTATTTTGAGCTATCACTAATAACAAAGAAAAATTACTCAGTCAACATTAGTTTCATTCTTAATAAGATGCGTTGCTGCTACAATTATAGTAAATTTTTTCAAAGTTGAATTCACAGAATCATAGTTGAATTTTATAGATGAATCTTAAAGTTTAAATTTATAGTTGAGTTTTATAGATGAATTTTATAGATGAATTTTAAAGATGAATTTTATAGTTGAATTATCAAATTTTACTTTTGGTTGAGTTGAGTATTTCTTTCGAACTACCACTTAAAAACTGAAACAGATGACTGCAAGCTATCCGAACTTGATCGCTGCGATAAGCTGCTGTTGGCGAAAGGGCGGCAGACGCTAACTCAGCAGTTTTTGAAGCGTATGGTTGATTGGTGTTTATTTTAATGGCATGGATCAACCAGTTTGTCAAGCATATGGTTGATTGTTGTTGTTTATTTTAATGGTATGGAATTTGCTTGCATTAACTTTCAGCAGTATGTCAAGGGTATGGTTTATTGTTGTTGTTTATTTAAATCGTATGGAATTTGCTTGCGTTAACTTACATAACCATAGTACACACAAACATTATTACAGAACTAAGTTTAGAACTAGAATATAAAAAAAAATTTACTTTGACTTATATAATTTATTTTTCTTTCAGAAAGACGAACCGCTTGGAGGAAGCGACAAAAATATACGATACGATTATTAATAACAACACATTTAAGGGAATATCAGTTATTTTGTTCTTAAACAAAATTGATTTACTGACGCAAAAAGTAAAAAGTTCTGAAACGTCCATTTGTTGGTACTACCCGCAGTTTAATGGAAATCCGCATTCGATTTTTGACGTTCAGGACTTTATATTACAAATGTTTTTGAGTTCCCGAAAATGTAAACAGACAGTCATTTATCACCATTTTACAATAACCATTGATACACAAAATACACAATTGGTATTCAACTCTGTTAAAGACTCAATTCTACAACGAAATTTAAATGTTCTTATGTTACAATAATAGCTGTATATATCAATTTGACACAGCATACTAACTGACTTACTAGCAGTCTACAGCAAAAAGCTATAACATATTAATAATTTTTTTTCAAAAAATAACAAAAGCTCTTAGTTGAAAATACCAAACCCTTTCTACCATATGATTTTGTACATAATTTGTATTAATTTATAGAACATAATTTTGTTTATAATTCATGTTATTAATAAATTGATTTGAATTACTGAATTGCACGAATTTTTATTATAGAAAATTATAGAAAATTTTTTAATTTATTAATAAATCTTAGTAAAAATCCTGTATATAAAAAATATCGGAAAAAAATTTTAATTTTCAACTAGGCATAGTGTCGCTCAGTTCGTTGGCACATTGTCAAAAATCTAAATTTTTCATGTATCGAAATCAAACAATATTCATATTGGGTGCGTTCTGGAAACTCAATTTTGTGTAACTGTTCAGTAAAAGTCTTCTGAGCGGAAAGTATCAGTTTTCGCTACTCACAACATATTGTCTATTTTTCGCCACGCTTTATTTTTCCGCTACATTTACTCAACATGTTGTGGTTTGCAATTACAAAGTTTGACATGTTTGAAAGTGAAAGAGCTTCTATTGTATAAAACGTCAAATAACACAAAATTAGGTAAAATAAAGAAAAATTTATCAAAATTTGAATTAAGTAAATATTACTTTAATTAAAGAAATGAGTAGAAGTAAGATGAGGAAAGTTGTTTATACACTCGGCAAACTTTGTATAAACTATGACTATGTATCAAATAACCGATACAGAAGAGGTGCACATGAAGGTGCAGAGTGGTAAATTAAGCTCAAATATTGGTTAAAATGTGCCAGCATATCGTCGTCCGAGGATTCATGTGCTCTATGTGCCAAAAACACATTATGAGTAAATCGAAGTTAAAGTTTGAAGCGGTTAATTTTTTAAGATTGTACGATAGGATTTCCAAAATGTGTTTGTGTAAAAATGGTAATCCACAAATCTTATTTCCTAATCTTTGATCTCACGTACAAGGGACATTTTTTAACGGTAAAAAAATCCACTCTGCTCTATACGCCATTTCAATGAACTTATTTTTATGTGAACTCTACACATAGAGCAAAGTAGCATTAACCCATTTTTTACCACTGTTAGTTTTTTCGAACACTCAACAGCTTTGATAAAAAATTTTTTTGCGTGGTAGAAAATGGGTTAAGAAAAAATGAAACAGATTCAAATTTATTCGTCAGCAGCAGTTTATTAATTTACAAATTCAAATGAATATTCATTAAAAAACAAGAAAAAAAATATATTCTTAAAGATATTAAAATAATTTCGTTATTTAAATAATAAGTTATTTAAATAAAATTTATTTATTTACAAAAAACAAAAATAAAAAGCTGTTATACCTGTTATACCTAAAAACTAGCTAAACCTAGTAAAAAAATATTTTTTACATAATGTATGGCTAAAACAAAACAAATGATGATGATGATGATGATGATGATGATGATGATGATGATGATGATGATGATGATGATGATGATGATGATGATGATGTAAGGGGTAAAAAATGCCTATCGCATCTCACTATTGTCGTCACAAAAGTGCTATGTGGAGCTCGCATCTACTTAAACCATCCCCTTCGAGAGCGGACTGTTTCCGCCCTGGTACTGCTTTCGCATTACTTCAGGGTGGAGTCCGCTTTTTGAGCGTAAATTATGCATTCATCAAAATATCCCTTTTCCAGGTCTCGCCTTTTTCATACTGGTAGCGCTTCCGCTTCCAGATCCCGCTTCTTTTTGCGCAGCATATCTTCAACAAAGCGTGCTACACATTTCCAATTTTCATCGCTGCTGACCATAACGTCGAGCACGCGATCAGTATTAAAAGCGCCGACCAGCACTGTAAGGACTTCCTGTCCATCGCCATAGATGCAGTCGGGTCTTTCTACTTTGAAGGTACTTTCGAAAGTACCCATGGCCTGACAGAACCTCACCAAATTTTTTCTTATACCACCTGTCAAGGTTAGGAACTAGTTTCGCTGTCCACCTACCTTTTGTGTCGATGTCCCATCGATCTAGCCACCGGCGCGGGGTCTATGTTCTTATCTCCTGCTTTGTGGTACTTTCGGTGTTATTCTCCTTCTTAAGCTCCCAAGCTGCCGTTTTCTGTACCGCACATAGTGGCTTCCTGCGGTGTTTTGTTTTGAGAGCATCAGCCCACAGCTCGCTTCCATATAATAGAATGGAGTGTGTTGTCGACATTAACAACTTTCGCTTGCTGTGCATAGGACCCCCGATATTTGCCATTAATTGGCTGAGCCAGGCTGTTGTTTGGGCTGCCTTGGTCGCCGCGTATTGTATCTGCGCCCAGTAGGATAGCTTGCTATCGAGCCTTATCCCTAGGTAGTTTACAACCTTCTGGGTAGTGATGGTGTTCTCGCAGACTTGCATCTCAACTTCTGGTGGATGTTTTCTTGTAAGAAGAAGGAGTTCCGTCTTTTCTGTGGCAAGTTTGAGGCCGTGAGAATCGAGCCACGCTTGTGTTCTAAGCATGTCCTGATTTAACTTCCTTTGTGCTTCTGTGGTGTTTCGTGCTGTTATGATCGCGGCGATATCGTCTGCATACCCGACGAGGTATGTGTCATCAGTACACAGCGGAAATATATGCAAAATTTATTTGAAGTCAAATTTTGAATTTGTACTAATTTCGAATTCTTGAATGCATTTTTTACTCCATATCTATGATATGCAAATTTTATGAAAAAAATATGCAAAAGCATATGCAAGAAATATGCTGCATATTTTTCCTTATAGAGTCATTAAATATTTCTAATATTATAAAATTTATTTTATATATTTAAAATGTTTCTTGAAAAAGAGAATGTTAAAAATTAAAAAAATTATTTTATTAACTTTTTATTAAGGCATGTCACTACTTGGCGCGCTCGGAATACGAGTGAAAATTTAAAAAAATTTTACAGGAAAACAGTAAGATTATAAAAATTTTTTTGGGGGTGAATAAATACACTAAAAAATTATTTACAAACAATTTTTTTTTAATTTTTAACATTTTTTATATATGATATTTTATATATCTTATAACTGGTTACCATCGTTAATCAAAATTACCTTGTCCGATTGTCTCCAAATTTTAACCGCATACTTTCCACATGTGAAGTTTCCTTGTGAACTAAAATATTACAAACATTTTTATTATTTTTTTACACAAAATCCAGACAAAAAACTTGAGTTTTTTACGATTTTTTATTTTCAATCTTCATACATTTTTTTGTTTTTGACCAAACTTAGAAATTTTAGTTCACACTATAACCATACTCATATTATTTATGAATTCTTTTCTGTTTTTTCAAGATCAAAGAAAAGTTAACAAAAGTTATCATGGTAATCAGCTCTTTCCGATATCGACACTACAATTCAACTTAAAGTTTCATACATGAAAAATGTTAAAAATGAATAAACAAATTTTTTGTAAATACGTTTTTATGTATTTATTCACTTCAAAAATGTTCAATTATCTCTTGCCGTTTTCCTGTATAACAATTTTAAATTTCCACTCGAATACCGAGAGCGTCAAGTAGGAACATGCCTTAAAGGTAACATACATATATATATTACTATAAATTATTAAAACTTTCCAAGTTGTCGTCGGCAAAAGTTTTTCGATTTTTAGAAAAAAATAATTTTATATTACTCCAGGTAATCCACCGAACTTTTATTTAAAATTTCGTTTGTTTTTAAAACAGATATAAATCTGGGTTTCTTTCCATAACGAGCTTTTATTTAAGGCGAAGGTCGTCACCCAACTTTTCAGGAACTTCATTTATAATTCGTTGAGCTTTCTCAAATATTTCGTTAAATTTCTTTAAGCGCATACCCTTTCCTTCCAAACTGGTAATAACTTAAAAAATTGTCCGAAATGGGTTTTGATAAAAATGAAACTCCTATATAAAAGTGAATTTTGCAATAACTCTTGTGCGGTTTTTACTAACACTGCTTCATTCAAATTTAATGATTGTACAACCTGAAACACATAATGAATTTATACACATGTGGTATAATACATACTTTTTATATGTGATGGTAATAAAGAGCTGCACAGAACATTCTATTCACAGTACTTGAATAGTATACACTGGATTTCAGTTTTCTAAAAGGGGCCTTGAACTCTTGCCATCGCTAGTTCGCATTATCTTCTTAAGATACGACGGTATTTGGAAGCGGTTTTCCAGAACGTCAATCATATCTTTCCAGCTGGCACTGTTGAAAGCGTTTCTAACGTCCAGAGTCGCGAGCAGGACTACTTGTCAGGAGTAGTGGTTTCTACGCAGGGCAGCTTCAAAACTTTCCAGAGCTTGTTCGATAGCACTTAACGTGGATCTACCGGTCCTGAAGTCATGATATCATTGTGACAGACCCTCGCCATTGTTGATTTCTGTTGCAAGATGGGGCTTAAGCATTCTTTCTAATAGCTTGCTGGCTGTGTCTAGAATGCATATCGGTCGGTATGCCGAACGAGACTCCGGATTTCCTTTACCTTTACTGATGAGAAGAAGACTTTGTCTCTTCCATACTTCTGGGAAGATGCCCTCGGTCAGGCAAGCGTTATACATTCTTAACAGTATGTGGGGTCGCGGGATTGCAAGAATTTTCAAGACCTCTGAAGGGACGCCGTCAAGGCCGGGCACTTTGCTGTTTTTCAGCGTTCTCGCGGCTGTCTTGAGCTCGTTTCTGTGAAATGTGGATGAAGACTATCCGTTGGTGTCTCCGGGAATTCTTCTCTTATGTCATGCGTGGGAAACAGGACATTTACAATATTGTCCATTGTCTCTACCGCAAGATCAGGTGTTAGCGGCTTTGATACGAGCTTTCGCATAACGATCTTGTATCCGAACCCCAAGGGTCCCCCCTATTAACTTCATTTCGGAGTTCCTCCCACTTTTGTTTTTTACTAGAAGCTATGGCTTCTTTGAGGTTTTCTCTTAGCTGTCTTGAAATCTTCCAACCAAATATCCAACTACCAACACAGCACCTTTGACAGAAACTGTCCGACTTTTGTTAAAGAAAAATAACTGAAGGCCATCAAAACTCTCCAAAAAACTGACAACAAAACGGCGATTAAAATTTACATTGAACGGCACTCTTATCAAACCTACGCTCACACGCTCCGATCCTCTCTAAACAATGAAGCATACCCGTTACCCAACCCTTTTGCCGACGACCCTCCGCCAGAACAACAACATGAAATCAACAAAAACACACAAGCCATCAACAGTTCGGAATCCAACAACTACTCACAGTCCACTCTCACAGCTACAATCAACATACCTCAAGAAAATATAAACATGGACCCTCTTACCTGTTTAATATATATCTCGCAAAATATCAGATAGGTTAAGTTAGGTTACGAGGGAAGGGCAACCCGATGCTGCCTACACGGGGGCCTATTGGTCCATTGTGGTTCCCTATGTTTGTGGACCTAAATGTGGCAAAACCAAAATAAAAATCTTAGTCACTTGAGCAAGGTTGGTCGAACCAACCGGTGCTCCGTATACATCTGAAAAGATCCATCAGTGGTACGCCCACGAGCTCTTGCAGTTCTCCGTACACTCTGCTTCCCATGTGGCGAAGTCGGCGTTGTTGGAGATTGGGACACTCGCAAAGTAGATGCTTGATGGTTTCTGTTTCCTCGACATCTCCACAGCTTCTGCAGCAGTCTGGGTGCGGGATTCCTAGTCGCGAGGCCATTGTGCCTATACAACAATGCCCTGTGAGGACCCCTATTAAGATGCGAGTTTCATTTGTACTCATTGAAAGTAGGGATTGGGTCTTTTTTTCGCAGAGTTTAGGCCAGAAATGGTGAGAGATAACACAGTCGTCTCTATTTGACCAAGAGTTATTTGTCTTATTTCTGGCTTTATCATTTATTTTCTTCTTGAATTATCCGATTGGAGCCATGATCGACCCAATCACAGAACTTCTTTCCAGTTCAGAGCCCTCCCTAGCCAATCTGTCTGCTATTTCGTTTCCCTCTATGTCACAATGACCGGGGACCCAGCAGATATTGATTTTGTGGGGAGGACTGATTCTGGTGAGAGCTTGCCGGCAGCTTAGTACAGATTTCGATTTTGTTGTTTCGCTGCGGAGTGCTTTTATCGCAGCCTGGCTGTCCACAAAGATTGTAATCCTTGATGGATTGATGTTCCTTGATTGGATTGTCGTAGCTGCTTTCTCGATCGCAAAAATTTCTGCTTGAAAAACACTACATTAATCTGGAAGGGATATTTTTAGTGTATTACAGCAGACTCCGGCTCCCGTGCCATTCTCCATTTTGGATCCATCAGTGAAGATCTGGATATCGTGTTCACTAAAAGGGTGGTTTGAGTCCCATTCTTCTCTTTTTGGAAAGGAGAATGACATGTTCTGCCAAAAGTCTATTTCCGGGGTGATGTAATCGGAGGTGTTGGCGAGATCCTCAGGACTATACTTTGTGAGTATAGAGGCGTGTCAATGCGTCCAGTGCCTCCAAAGTTTAGCTTCCTTAAGTCGAAACGCCACTTTGGTTGCAGTGGTTTTCATGAACTCGTCCAGGGGGAGGAGGTTCAATATGACCTCCATGCCTGCCTGAGGCGTTGATCGTTGCGCACCTGTTATTCCTAGACAGTCCAATCTCTATACTCTAGAGAGAGAGTTAAGGTAGCTTGTCTTCTCAGTGGCTTTCCACCATACAATCGAGCCATAGGTTAGTATGGGCCTGACGATAGCCGTGTACATCCAATGGACATTGGGTCTCATCCCCCATTTGGTGCCGAAGGTTTTCTTGCAGGCGTAAAAGGCACTGGTTGCTTTCTTAATTCTTTCTTCTGTGTTACTTTTCCAAGTGAGCTTTGAGTCAAGGATTACTCCGAGATATTTTGCTTTATTGGATAGCTGCAGGGTTTTGCCATTTATTTTTGGTAGGCAAAAACTTTAAATTTTATTTCTTTTTGTGAATAGCACCAGTTCGGTTTTATCGGGGTCGACCCCTACGCCACTTGGTACCGCCCACGAGACAGTTTCTTTAAGTGCTGTTTCTATCATGTTGCTGATGGTTGGGATATGTTTCCCTCCAGCAGAAGCACGACGTCGTCAGCGTATGCTGTCACTTTAAAGCCTTTTTCGCTAAGGGTACTCAGCAGTTCGTTTACAACTAGGATCCAAAGCAAGGGAGATATGACTCCACATTGAGGTGTTCCTCTTGAAGTTGTTTTCCTTCTTTTACTGCTACCGATTTGTGTGTTGATGATTCTGATTTTCAGCATTTCAACAATCCACTTAGTTATCTTTTCTTTCACTTGTAGATTTCCAAGAGCTGCCCTTATTGAGTCTGTGCTTACGTTGTTGAAAGCCCCTTCCATATCAAGAAAGGCAGCTAGGGTGTAACCTTTGTAGTGGAGGTTTCTCTCAATTACCGAAACTACCTCATGTAGGGCTGTTTCCACCGACCTTCCTTTAAGGTAGGCGTGTTGTTTGCTACACAGGTTTCGGTCATTGAGGAGCGATCTTATGTGTTGATCCAGAATTCTTTCTAATGTTTTCAGTAAGAAAGAAGAAAGACTAATGGGTAATACCGTCGGGTCCAGCCGATTTATACGGCTTGAAAGATTTAATCGCCCACTCTATTTTGTGCTCTGTTATTAAATTGGGTATATCATCGTGAGTTTCTGGGAAGATACTTTTGGATATGTACGGGTTCACATGTATTGCGGGATCAGTACAGCCAGGGAAGTGGGCTCCCATGAGTAGTGTCACCGTTTAAGATAGCCCGGGGCTACCGGATCCTTTGATAGGATTTTGCGAAGTCGGCCCGCCTCGCTAGTGTTCTCAATGGATTCACAGAAAGATTTCCACGATTGCCTTTTAGGTCTTCTTAGGTCTCTAGTATAGGAGTTGAGAGCAGTTCTATAAGAGTCCCAATCTCCATTTTCCTTGCTTAACCTGGCCTTATTATGCAGGCCTCAGTTCTCCTTGCTTTGAGATCGCTGTTCCACCAATTTTGTTTGGGTTTGCGACCCCTGGAGATTGGGCAGAACTTGCAGAAAGCCTTATTCCTTTTCCCTGAGATGAAATCGACTGCACTGTCAATGGCTATATTGTCGGCAAGGTCAGCCTTACATGGGTGAGTGATCTGAGTTTGTAGCCATCTGGTGTATTCAGTCCAATTTGTTCTTTTTGGGTTTCTAAATGGTTCTGTGCGAGTTGTATTTTTAAAGTCAATATTAAAGGGTATCTTAAAGTGATCTGAAAAAGAGTCGGTAGAAGATACCCTCCAATTTCTGACTATTTCCCTGTTATTTCCTAGCGAGAAAGTGAGGTCAAGAATCTCTTCTCTGATTCTATTATGAAATGTAGGATGGTCCCCCTTATTGCATAATGTCAAGTCAAATGTAAGAAGATATTAAAAAATGGACTCACCTCTTCTATTTACATCCTTGCTGCCCCATTGTATGTGATGCGCATTGGCGTCACAACCCAACACCATAGAGATGTGCCTAGTGCTAGCGTATGTCACTAGATCTCGGACTGCCTTCGGTGGTGGATCTGCTTCCTCGTATGGCATGTAGGACGAGGCCAAAATGATTGGGTGCTCATTTGACTCCGCCTTTATGGCCACCGTGTCTCCGTCGCTGAATCTGTGAAGAAAGAGAAAATTTAGAGATTTCTTCACAAGAATGCAGCTTCTTATCTTGTTACCTTCAGTGGAGTGAAACAGGTTGAACTGCTTCGCCCCTAATCCTTGTACCCTATTGGCTATTATCCAGGGTTCCTGGATTAGAGCTACGTCCATGTCCTTCAGATACTAAGCTTAAAATCTTCCCAAGAAGTATTTCTAACCGTCTGAACTCTCAAATAAAAAAAAAACATCAAAAAAGCAAGGGCAATAACCAGTTCAATACCAGCGCAGTCTCAAACATAACTCTCTCTGACGACGACGATCACTCAATGGGATAAATTTAAGACAATGCTAGCCCTCTGTTAAATAATATGAATCAAAAATGAAATCATTTCTTAGATTAATTATTTACTTAAAATCATTATTAATATCTTTTTATTTACTCTTAACATGACTTTAAATATAATTCAATGGAATATTAATGGATATACTAATAACTATGAACACCTACAAATATTGATTAAAGAATGTAATCCTAAGATCATCGCGTTACAAGAAACACATCTTCAAGCCGTTACTAACATTCCTGTTCCAATTTTCAAATTTATGCAGTAAATCCCCAGCAGACCCGATTCGGAAGAGTTGCACTCTTAATTCACAACTCCCTTGAACATCTACAAATTAACTTAACCTAGATTTTGATGCAATTGCTTACTCCAAAATAAAATAGTTTACACAATGTTCTCAACGCTGACTCGTTACCATGTTTAATAACTGGTGACTTCAATGGTTGGCACAGAAAATGGGGCTCTCCCAACAACAACCGTAGAGGAAACATTATATCAAAAATTATAGATCAAAGTCGACTCATGCTCCTTAACAATGGCTCGCCAACTCATTTGAGTACCCACAAATCCTTAACACACATCGATCTTACATTTTGTTCCCCTCTTCCAGCTATCCAATCTCGCTGGCAAGTAAAAGATGATATTTTCGGAAGCAATCATTTCCCAATTCTTATATGTCTTTTCCAATGCTTCACCCCTTCCACTACAAAACCTAAGCCCAAATTTATTATATCAAACGCAAACTGGCCTTTATTTCAAAATATTTCGGTTAAACTCAGCTCTGATTCAACTCCAACCAACAACATAAACCAAGACACAGCAATTATGCAACGAATAGCATTAAAAAGTGCTAACGAAACTATACCCCAATTCCACCCAAACAAGCAAACAAGGAAAGTCCCTTGGTGGAACAAGCAACTTAACGATCTAAAAAAAGACAAAAACAGATTATGGCATATTTTAAAAAGAAATATTTCAACCGAAAACGTTTTAAATTTCAAAAAAGCAAACGCACTTTTTCGTCGTACACTTAAACAATAAAAAAAGCAATCTACAATTAAATTCACATCTGATATAAGCCCTTCAACACCAACTTCATAAATTTGGACAAACATTAGACTTTTATGTGGTCTAAAACCTTTTCACACCATTCACTCTCTACGTACTTCCAACTCGTCCATTCCTTACACAACCGATAAAACTATAATAGCTGAAGAATTTTGTAAGTACTGGTCCGAAGCATCACCTGACAATAACTTTCCAAACCTTTTTCAAGAAAAAAAAACGAGCATCCATTAGTACAAACCCACACTACTCTCTATGCATAAGAGCTCTCCAAATAGAAAATAACATTAATTTCATAGAATTATCAACGGCTCTAAGTAGCCTCAAAAGTAATACTCCGGACAAAGATAGGATCTCCTATCCCATGATACAAAAATCTACCTACACTAGAGTGGAACGAATTTTTAACCTCATGGGTTTCATATATTTTTGAAAACTACGAGTAAATTTCTGCATCTTTAGTTTTTTCAGCGGCATAACTTTTGACTGCGCCCGAGGGTTTATATATTACATGCCAGAATTTTTTTTTTTTTTCTGAAATCCAAAGCTTATTTTGAAAATTAGTTCCTAATTTTTTGATGCACACCTCTTCATTAACACATAAATGATAACTTGTCAATAGTTGCCTATGATACCATGTATGCGCTAGGAGATAAACAGGATCAAAGATCACCGAAATCGGTCATTCGCTTATGTCTCCGCTCCTCTTTGTAGGAAAGAAAATATGCTCAGAACAAAATTGTAGATCAGATAATTCTTTACAAAATGCCCTTAACAGTTTTAACATAAAACAAACAGTTTCCACGCTATGCGACTAGATATGTTTGAACAAAGCAAAGTAGAAATTTCATATTAACTTTGAGCAGAGCGGAGATATAAACAAATGATCGATTTCGATGATCTTTGAACCTAAATATCTTCTAGCGCATACATGACAAGTTGTTATTAATGAGTAAATGAAGAAGTTTTCATCAAAAAATTAGCTTTTATTTTTTTTTTTTTTTTATTTCAGAAAAAAAAGTCTGATAATATAAACCCTTGAAAATATATGAAGCCCATGAAGATTTTTTGCTTCCATACATTTCGTTCCACTCTAATCTACACTTAATAAAAAGAGACTTCTACAACACTATAATAATATATTTAACAACTTTATTCCACAAATTTATAAAACAAGCACTATTGTTCCAATTCTGAAACACAATTCTGACAAAACAATCTTTAAATCTTACAGACCAATTTCTCTCAACCTGTGCTTTTCCAAAGTTTTAGATAAAATTATTGCTAACCGATTATGGTGGTTTGCTACTTCTAACAATCTACTCAATAGTTGACAGATGGGTTTTAGAAAAGGAACATCAACATCTGATACTCTAGTTTACCTAGATTATCTGATAACAAATTCTGTATCAACTAAAGGCCTCATGTCAATATCTCTTTTGCTAAAGCTTTCGATAAAATAGGAATTCAAACCATCATCGATCAGCTGATAGATTGGAAAAAAGGACCCAAAATTATCAACTACATAAGGAACTTCATGTCTGATAGAAAGATCCAAGTCCGTATTGGTTCTACCTATTCCCATCCGCGGCCAATCCACAACGGGATACCCCAAGGATCACCCCTGTCAGTGATCCTATTCCTGATTGCTTACAACAAGCTTTGTGATATTATTTCATCCCACAAACATTATGACTTCAGTGCATATGCAGACGATTTTTTTATCATTAAGAAACTAAATAAGGATGAAAATATAAATTTTGACATCAGTAACCTTATTCGTGATATCTCTACCTCTCCGGTGCCGAGCTCTCTACTTCAAAATCCAAGCATCTTCACATATGCCGTAAAAGAAAATGCCACAGTTCTATTCAAAGCAACAACATTATAATTGAAAACGAAGACCATTTAAATATTTTAGGAATAATTTTTAATAACAGATATAAAGGAATAAATATATAGACTCCTTGCAATTATCCTTGTCAAAAAGACTTAACATTATAAAATGTCTGTCAAATTACAAATTCAACTGCAGTCCCCAAAGTTTAATCACATTAATTAATTCCTTATTAATATCAAAAGTTGATTATGGACTTTTTCTCTATGGCTATGCTCCCAAATCAGTCGTTAATAAAATTAAAACAGTCCTATATTCGTCGCTCAGAACCTCCCTAGGAGCGCTCAGAACTACGCCAATCAATAATATGCTATTCGAAACCAATACAAAACCATTGAAAATAGAGGAGTCCGATCGTGACCGTGATGAGTGATAGACGCATTACGGATCTCAAACATTCTTTCTATATTTACCTCAAATCTAACACAAATTTTTTTTCTCTCTTTAACGCCTTGTTTATCGGATTAGTGAGAAGAAAAAAAACAAACATTTGTTGTATAACAACAAAACAATGGGAGATGAGCCTAATGCTCGAAACCCATTAATAAATAATGATACAATACCAACTAGTACAACAAATAATTTAATAAATGAAAACAATAGAAAAAGAAAAATTACACAATGGAATTTTCACCAATTCCAAAACATTTAAAAAATAACTCATTTGCTCTACTTGACTTGGAAAGTGATTCTCAGTGCAACAGAGAATATTTAGACAAATTCGAAAAACATGTGCAAAACAATTCTGAATCATCATCAACAGCTGCAATACAAGTGAAAACACCAACCACAAAAACACCGATGCAAAATTTTTTACGTACACACCAAAGGGTGTTAAAACACAAACATATCTGCTTAAAGGCCTCAGTTCTGAAACTGACACTGCTGAGACTTTTAATGCGCTCTCGGAATTTAACGACGAAAACTTAAAATTTATTAGAGTAACTCCATTTACAACAAAATTATCTTCTAAAGGAGGCTACAGACTACCAATATTCCTTGTACAAGTTACTGCAGACAGCAACATTAATCAACTTAAGGCAATCAATGGAATACTGTATCGTTGCATTAAATGGGAATCACTAAAAAAACCAGAGATAGCACAATGCAGAAACTGCCAAGGCTATGTGTAAAATGTAAAGAAGAGCACGAATTCGGAGAGTGCCAAACAGCTGAGGTTAAGAAAGAGGAGATAGAGAAATTATATTGTGTGCTTTGTAAAAAATACGGTCACCCAGCTTCGTACAAAGGTTGCGAAGTATATAAACAACTTCAACAGAAAATTAAAATAAGAAAACAAAATTTAAACTTTGTAAAAACAAACAAATATTCTACATTTGTAAATCCTAAGATAAGCTTTGCGAATATCTATATAATATTTTTGTTTGTTTGTATGTATGTATGTATGTTTGGAATAGACTCCTAAACTAATTGACGGATTTTTATAAAACCTATATCAAACGATTCCTTAAATTACTGCGCTGAACATAGGCTATATTAGTTTTGCCACGCCCCCTTTAACCGCCCACAAATCAATAAAAATGCTATATTTCCGATGGTTTCGGCCGTATGAAACTAAAAATTGGTAGTTATGTTTGTGTGCTCACAGTCGACAATATTACAAAAAATGGCTTGACACACCCCCTTTTACCGCGCACAAATCAATAAAAATGCTGTATTTCAAAAGGTTTCGGCCGAATTAGACTAAAATTTGGTAGTTATATGTGTATGCCAACTGTCGGCAGCTCTACGTAAAATTGGATGCCACACCCTCTTTTACCGCCCACAAATTAATGAAAATTCTTTCTTTCAGACGGTTTTGGCCATATTTGACTTAAATTTAGTAGTTTGGTTCGTATGCTTACATGAAGGTTCAATGTATCAAAACAAACCATTGGGAAAAAAGTTGGTGGGGCTGGACCGAATCCACGCCCACTACGATAAATTCCTATAACTTTTCTTCTTGATATATGTAAAATTAAAATCAACAAAAATTTAAATTTGTTTTTAATTTCATACCTACAAAGCCTACAAAAATTTAGAAATCTAATAAAATACCATCAAGCCTCAGAAGTTTGTTTGCAATTTTGTTGTAAGTTTGTTCTGTATCAAATCCCTTACAGTTGTGGCATAATCAAAAAACAGCTTATCAGAAGACTATAAATAAGCACCTTGCCTAAATACAAAATAACAATATCTCGATGGACTACAACGACAACATCTTTAATTTGGCTCTTGCTGATATAGAAGACAAAGTTCTTGCTTTGGGAGGAAAAGACCTTTCATCATTTGGATTCGTCGAATTTCAACGAAGAGGAAACGAAAATTTTGATCGCGACGTTTTACAAGAACTCTTCTACAATATTGAAGCTCTCAATGAGGAAGTTCAATCTAATGATCCCAAACTGTTGCCAGAACAAAAAATTTGTTTACTCAACAATCGTCGACAGTGCTATGTATAAAAAAGGTGGAATGTTTTTTTTGGATGCACCAAGCAGCACTGGAAAAACTTTCGTTTTAAAAATGTTTCTTGCTAAAGCGCATATTGCTGTAGCGGTTGCCTCTTCTGGAATTGCAGCAACCCTGTTACCAGAAGGAAAAACAGCACACGCAGCATTCAAATTGCCTTTGAATTTAGCCGTAAAAGATACTCCAACATGAACCATTAGAAAAAGACCGGTCTTGCTACCGTCCTTAAACAATGCGACCTAATAGTATGGGACGAGTGTACAATGGCTCATAAGACAGCACTAGAAGCTTTAGACAGAACATTGCAAGACATTCGAGAGACCAAGCACGTGATGGGCAAAGAGACGTTGGTTTTTAGCAGGAGATTTAAGACAAACATTGCCTATTGTTCCGAGAGGTACGCGTGCGGATGAAATAAAAGCATGTATTAAATCATCGTTTTTATGGAAAAATATATGATAATTCGAGTTAAAAGCAAACATGAGAGCTCACCTCTATGGAGACCAATTATCTGGTCTCTTCGCAAATAACCTGTTGAAACTAGGAAGTGGACAACTTGAAAACGGCGCGCAAGGTTAAATTAATTTAAGTCCAATTGCTAATATAGTTAAATCTGCAGAAGAGCTCCTGCAAAAAGTTTTTCCGGATCTCGGAAACAGTTATAAAAATGAAAGTTGGTTATGCGAGAGGGCAATTTTGGCGCTGAAAAAAATCACGGTCAATACAATCAACTTCCAACTTATACAACAGCTGCAGTTAGATATTCGCACTTTTAAGTCAGTGGATACCGTTCCTGATCAAAACGAGTTAGTTTATTAGCCAGTTGAGTTCTTAAATTCGTTAGAGCCGCCAGGAGTACCTCCTCATAGCCTCAGCCCAAAAGTTGGAGCACCTATAATGCTATTGAGAAATTTAGATTCACCAAGACTTTGCAACGGCACCAGGCTCTCGGTTAAGAAATTATTGCCAAATGTTATTGAGGCTACTATTTCAACAGGGTGCGCGAAGGAGATGACGTTTTTCTACCTCGCATTCTCATTATACCAACAGATATGCCATTCCAGTTCAAGAGGCTGCAATTTCCAAACCGTCTGAGTTTCGCCATGTCAATAAACAAATCTCAAAGACAAACACTAAAAGTTGCAGGACTTGACTTGACCGAAAACTGCTTCGCTCATGGGCAATATGTCGGCTGCTCACGTGTTGGGAGTCCAAATAATTTGTTTGTTTTAACACCAAATGGAAAGTCTATAAATATTGTGTACGCAGAAGCCTTAAAATAGTAACAAAGAGACATTAATAAAAATGTGCAAAACCTACATAACATGTATTACATGTTACATTGCATGTATTTAATGGTGAAATAAAATTATTTTTACAAAACTGTTCTTCTTCATATTATTTTTATTAAAACACTGATGAAAATAAAAAAAAAAACTAAATTGACTTTTTATTCCGATAACAAAGTTATATTAAAATTAGTAAGTTAAGCAGACTGTCCAAGACCGTGTACGTATGCTTTAATAAATTATTTTTTCAAGAAAACTCATATAAATTAATCCTTTGCTATTAATTCAATTCAACTCAAATTAGCTGTATCCGAACAAGGTCGGGTACTCTGCTAGTTGTAAATAATAGTAATCCTTTCTATACAGAGAATAATACCAGCCTTTTGAACGAAAACAATAATTTTCCAACATCTTCCTTGGAAGATATTAAAAATGCTATGCAAAACTTAGCAAATGAAATTTCTAATTTCCAAAAACAATTACAAACACAAGTATCTAGAATAGATGCAATTTTCTCAATGTTAAATAACTACTGAGTACTTCGAACAACAACATTAATATTATATCAAAAAAGTTAAATATCATTGAAGTAATTGTTAATTCTATTATAAGATTACCTAAAAGATATGAATTGCTAAAATTTTTTGAAAAATATAATCCAGACGTGGTATTGTTAAACGAAATTAACTTAATGAAAAGCACAAAATAGAATTTCGGGATTATCATATTATTCGCAAAGACAGGCCAGGTGCTACTAGAGGGGGTGGAACAGCAATTCTATTTAAAAAAAAATATTAAGTATAAGGTGTATACAAATAGTGTAATCAATTTATTTAGCTGTTTAGAAACTTGCATTATTATGATTCCAATGATTGCCAATCAAAAAATGTATATAATTTCTGCCTATTTTCCTGCTGGAAATAATAGTTCTGAATTTAGATCAAAACTACAAAAACTCTTTGAATCTATGGGCTTAAAAAACCCAAATCACTATTATTTGCTCGCAGGCGATCTTAATAGCAAACATTCAGATTGGGGCAATACTACCAACAATCTCAAAGGAAATGTTTTAAAAGAATGGTTGTCTTGCAACGAATTTAATTATAGATGCAGTTTGTACAGTTCAGTTGTCGCTTCGTATCCGAGTGCCGGCTCTTATTTAGATTTATGCATTGCAGATTCTAGGCTATTTATAGAAAAAGAGAACTCAACAATAAATTGTCTCAAAACATTAGACTATGATAGTGACCACAATGCAATACAGATGTTGGTGTCAAACAATCACAGCTTATATCCATTTATGCTTCTTATAGAAGTTCCTAGCGCATAATTTAACTATAAGGCTACCAACTGGAAGAAATTTAAAAATGAATCTATGAGATACATACAAAATTACCCAAAAATACCAAATAACAGGAACTTAATCAACACAGAAATATAAGCATATTTACAAACTCTTAACAATATAATATTAAAGGCAATTGAAACTACAGTACCCAAATTTCAAAAAAAACTTCAACACCATCGATCGTTTTACTAATCCACTTATAAAAAAACTACAGTAAGAAAAAAGCAAATTACTAACAATGATTAAAAGACACAATAGATTAACTCAAGTTCTTTCTCTAACACAACTTATAACGATAAAGGCCCAATTAAAATTAACGAAAAAACTAATTAATGAAAATTTCGTCATAGCAATAAATTAGCATTACGAAGGTTTACTTTCAAAGTTAGATCCTAAGGATTCTTCGGTTTTGTTTTCTGAAGTTAAAAAGTCATTTAGAGGTAGGAAAACACTAGATCTACAAAAAATTAAATTACCACAAACGGCAGAACATTTACTAAGAAATGCGAATATTGATGCACAAGAAATAGAAAAAGAAAATGCTTCCAATAGTTTTATAATAAGAAATCACGAACAAATCTTGAATATCATAGGTGCTTTCCTAGAATCAGTTCACTCCTATAAAAATAGTGATCCAAATAACAATGTACACTCTTAGGTGAATGATCACTTCAATAGGTTTTTAAATGCAAAATCAAGCTTCGAAAATAATAATTCAACGATCACTAATTGTAGTGACAACAAGAAAGCAAACGATTTAACTGATTCTCAAGCATCAAACTATTTCATAACAAAAGAAAGGATTTTATACATTTTCTCCAAAATAAAAAATAAACTCTCTTCAGGTCTAGACAATATACCTAATGTGGTCCTAAAAAATATCCCAGAACTGATAATCCTCGAATATTGTGCTCTTTTCAATAACATGCTTAACAACTCATACTTTCCTAAAGACTGGAAAATAGCAAAGGTGGTAGTACTAAGCAAAAAAAATACAGACACGACTGACCTCAATAACCTCCGAGCGATAAGCTTACTCCCTAACATAAGCAAAATTTTTGAAATTTGTGTTAACATAAATATTAACAAATTTTGCGAAGAAAAAGGGTTAATAAATTATAGGGTGTTTTTTTTAGGGGTTTGTTTTTCGAATTGAAATAAAACACAAGAAAATCGTTTTAATGTCCATCAATTTGGCTTTATTGGAAGGATAATTTTATGCCATTAATATTTAAATATGATTTCGGGCATGCGGCCGCCGCGGCTGGCTCGAATAAAGCCAATTCTACAGGTCAAGTTTTCAACCATTTTTTCGAGCATATGGGGCCGTATGTCGGCAATAACGCCACGAATGTTGGCCTCCAAGTCCCCTAACGTTTCTGGTTTGTTGGCGTAGACGAGCGACTTCACATATCCCCAAAGAAAATAATCCAGTGGTGTCAAATCACACGATCTTGGTGGCCAATTGACAGGTCCATTTCGCGAAATTATGCGCTCATCGAATGTTTCCTTCAATAAATCGATTGTGACGTGCGCTGTGTGGCATGTAGCGCCGTCTTGTTGGAACCACAACTCATCCACATTCATGCCATCCAATTCGGGAACAAAATAGTCGGTTATCATGGCTCTATACCGGTCTCCATTAACGGTAACTGACTCTCCAGCATTATTTCGGAAGAAGTATGGCCCAATGACTCCACCAGCCCATAGAGCACACCAAACAGTCAGTTTTTGTGGATGTAATGGCGTCTCAAGGATCTCATGTGGATTCTCTTCACTCCAAATGCGGCAATTTTGCTTGTTGACGTGGCCATTCAACCAAAAATGAGCCTCATCACTGAACAAAATTTTGCGATGAAAATCAGCATCGAGATCAATCTCATTTTCGGCCCATTTGCAAGCGTTGTTCTTTTTTCAACCTGTTCATGATGAAATGGCAAACCAAACTGAACATAAATGACATTAGAGTTGCCAGATTTGACCACAAAATGCTAGTTTTATCTCTATGCGAAAAACAAACCCCTAAAAAAACACCCTGTATAACCAGTTCGGCTTTAAGTATATGCATTCTACCATTCATGCTGTAAATGTCCTAACTTCAGATATAAACTGGAATTTCAATAAAAAATTATGCACAGGAGCTTGCTTAATTGATTTCCAAAAAGCATTTGACAGAATTTGAATTGCAGGCTTAATTTATAAATTGCTTTTATATAAATTCCCATCTTACCGGATTTTTTTAATATATAATATGATAAGTGACAAATCTTTTGTAGTTTCAAATCAAAATAAAATTAGCTCAAAAAAGTTTAATATTATCAATGGACTCCAACAAGGAACAGTTAATTCGCCTATTCTTTTCAACTTATTTATTCTAGATCTTCTTAATAGTGTTGATAATATCATTGGTTTTGCATATGATATTATTATATATCATGCCGATAACAAAATTGAAAGTATCAATAATGGATTGAAAATCAAATTTAATATCGTTGAAAAATATGCCATTGATTGGATGATGAAAATAAATACTAGCAAATGTGAAACCATTCTATTTCGTCCCCCTGTTGGAAAAAGCAATTATAATATAAGAAAAATTGGAAATATTTTGGCTTGTTTTCCGATCACAATAATATGCAAATACCAAATGCACAAATTGCCAAATATCTAGGGATACACTTAGATAAATTTTTATACTTTAATGATCATATAAACTCATTAAAGCCAAAAATGCATTTTTTTTATATAAATCCTTGTTATACTCTAGACATGTGAAACCGAGAGTAAAAGTGCTCTTGTATCAATCCCTAATTCGTCCAATTATTACATATGGTTGCCCTATTTGGTTTAATATTTCACCTTCCTACATGGAAAGAATACGCATCTTTGAAAGAAAATGCCAGCGAGCCTGCACAAAACTTTATAGGTCCCACGAAAATGGTCACATTAAATATAAAAAATTGTATGATTAAGCATAAATAATTCGAATTGACAATTATATTATCCAAATAATATGAAATCATATTATAAGATGTATGTCTTACAATGTTAACAACTTTATTTTAGCCCCTTATTATGCAAATGAAAACTACATAATGACGGCAGAAAAAAAAGGACATGTCCCCCCTGAGGCCTTTCTATACCTAGATAGCAAGGGATACATTCAATCTGAGAGTGGTGTTCCCATATTTTATCATCTCTATAGACGGGCCAATGATAAAAGCATTCAATACAACTTAATCGTAAATAACGAATTTAGATTCGAAACAAGTATTTCTGAAAAAGACATAAAAATAAGGGCAAACAGAAATCTAAAAGAAATATTGGTGGCTTACTTAGTTAAACTCTGTTTTTATTCCCTAGATTTAAGTTTTTATCTTATAAATAGGTATTAAATATATAAGTAAGTTTTTTTGATAATTTTTCTTTACATGATACACAGGAAGCATTTAAGAAATGTACATAAATTACACTGTGCAACAATTTGAGGGTCATGCAATCTAACGGAGAAGCAACTAACGCAGGTCGATAGTGCTGGTCTGGACCAACGAAACCCTAAAAGGGTTTTGCAAATTTAGCTCGCTTTTAAATGTTATAGCCTTTGAAAGTTGTGATGTTTTACTGTATTTTTCAATTAAATTTTTTATATAAAACGAGAAAGATGTATACAAATATACATAAATATACTTGTTGTTTTATGTCTTTCAACTACACAACGGGAGATATTACGGTGCTTACAAACCGTACAATGTGTAAAAAGTCATTTTCTGTCATAACTGAATATAAGTGCGATCGGAATTAAAGCATTAAGTTTGTAAAAATGAAGTGCAAAGGATATATCGACAATTTTTGTTATGTTCGTGGTTATTTCACGCCCGTAAAAAAATATAGTTGCATTAGATCATTTAAAAAAGATTTCATACAAGCGTATGAATTATATTTTCATCAAAAAGTTATTTGTAATGTTCCGTGGGCTCCGAAAACTGTGTGCAACACATGCTATGCTAACATCTTAAATTGGAAAACAAAAAAAATTACTTCACTACGTTTTGGTGTACCTATGTTATGGTTCGATTCGGGAATACACGATTCTAAAAATTGTTATGCTTGCACAAATTATGCAAAATGGAATGAATAAAAAGAAAGGAAAAAAAAGCTTTTGTGGCAGTTCCTAGTGTACAATTACCAATACCTTATTTCAACAACATCCCTGTGCCATTATGCCTATCTCCCGATGTTGAGTCAAGATGTACTGTCGCTAGTACGGATGCAACGTCTGAATACGTCCGTCCTCCATCAAAATTGGGCGATCCAGTTTCAATTACGCAAGAAATACTAGATCTAATTATGGCTATGTTATGAATATCCCATCGTAAATCGGAATTATTAGCTTCTTTTTTAAAATCGAACAACTTATTGGCGCCGAAAACAAAAGTAACTGCATATCGAAAAAAGGAAATGAAAGATTTTTTTTACAGTTGAACATGAAAACACTTTTGCATATTGCAACGATATAGAAGGTCTAAGTCCAGCTTGAAAGCCGTGCTTTACATAAAAAAATACCAAACCTGCAGTCCCAGTAGCTTATAGCACTAATACCAAGGAAACATACGAAAAACTTCAGCATATAGAAGTTGTTAAGTACAACGAAAACCAGTGGCGTATTTGTTGCGATTTGAAGGTGGTGGCATTACTTTGTGGCATGCAAGAATGATGCGTCAAATATATGTGTTTTCTGTGTGATTAGAATACGCGGTACACTGGTCTTCATTACGCAAAGCACGACTGGAACGCTCGAAACGAGAGTCAATATAGAGATGCCAATTTTATACGCGCACCACTTGTGCCGCACGAAAAAATTTTGATGCCACTTCTTTACGTAAAGCTCGGAATCGTAAAAACTTTTTAAAATGTGTTGCTAAAAGGGAAGAGGTGTTTAATTGCTTTAGCGAAATATTTCCTTAAATTAGCAAGGCTAAACTCTTGAATAGTAAACTTTTTTAAAAACTCCAAAGTCGTTAAAATAATGCTGATTCATTTATGTTAGGTGTTGTTAATGGTCCAGATATACGAAAGCTGTAAAAACCGAATCTTTTATTTTGTGTTGGTTGATGAAGAACTTAAAGCGTGGCAGTCTATTAAGGAAGTCATCACGGGATTTTTGAGAAAATATCGCTCTGAAAACTTCCAAATTCTCGCAAATCGTATGATGGATGCATTCTCAAATATTGGAGTGAACATGTCGTTGAAAATCCACTACCTACATCATCACTTACAACACTTCAGCCAACAGTTACCAACAAAATCAGACGAACAAGGCGAACGATATCATCAGCTTGCGCTTCCTTTTGAAATGAGCTTAATATCTATTAAATTCGATTCTTGTTCATTACATTTTTTATCTATTTATTTAGGTATAGGGGAAAACAATCTCCAGACGCAATACTTGCTGAAATTTGTTGGTGGAGTACTAAGATGTACGAAGAACGAGATGAAGATTCAGACGAGGCGTTGACAGAGCCTGATGTTAATGATTTATTGGATGATTACGTTGCATCAGACAATGACTATGAAAAAATATAATAAAAACAATTACAACACAACAACAATACCTAAATTGGATTAAATTCTATAAATTTTTTTAATAGTATTGCTTATTTTGTAAAAAACGTTATGAAATGGATAGTTAAAAATTCTTAATATGGAAAACTCATGTAATGTTGAAATTAGTTGACATTTCGTCCTTATTTCTCTGAAGAATGAAGTAAAAAATATTAAATATCATTCGAGTAATTAGCACTTCATTTTTTTAAAATACGCTGCTAGAGACAAACTTTCAATGCCTGTATCTCTTAAAAGCGAGCTAACTTTGCAAAATCCTTTTAGAGTTTTTTTACTATATGCTAGTACTACCAACCTGTGTTGGCCAATTCTCCGTTAGAAAATTGTGTTGCACAGTGTTATCTTCGAAAAAAGGGCTGGATTTTTTGTTCATATAATGTACTTGAGAGCCCGATTATGGGACTTAGTATTACTTATTTATATTTATTACTATTAGTTTATTTATAGCAAGAAACTAATTTTTATTTGGATCTAAATTAAAAAAAAAAAAAAAAACAATTGAAAATAGAAGAGACTTTACAACTCTAAAGCTTTCTAAATCATTCATATCAAGTGGTAAAACTCCTCTAGCACAGAAAATAACTAATGCATCAAAATCAAAGAAATCCCCTAAAGTTCCTTCAGTAATACATAAAACAATCTATTTGTGCAAAAATCTCAATATACCTTTCAAGCCAATAAAATTACCAGCATCAACGTACTCCAACTTTCCTCCATGGTATATCAACCCGTCAAGTCTCAATTCTTCTCTCCGGGAATTCCCAAAAGCCACCACAGATCCTCTAATATATAAAAAATACTTAGCGGAAATTCAAGAAAAACACCCGAACTATACTTATGTATACACTGACGGATCAAAAACTAGTTATAGTTTAATCCATTGAGAACACTAGCGAGGCGGCCCGACTACGCAAAATCCTATCAAAGGATCTGGTAGCCCCGGGCTACCTTAAACGCTCAGACAACTCGTGGACGGAAACTTGACAGGAGACGGTGACACTACTCATGGAAGCCCACTACCCTGGTTGCACTGATCACGCAATACATGTGAACCCGTTCATATCCAGAAGTATCTTCCCAGATACCCACAATGATATACCCAATTTAATAACAGAGCACAAAATAGAGTGGGCGATTAAATTTTTCAAGCCGCATAAATCGGCTGGACCCGATGGTATCACCCCCGCTATGCTTCAGCACGCTCTCCCGGCTATCTCAACCTGGATTTTACAAATTTTTAATAGTTGCCTAAGGCTAGGTTACGTGCCCGTAAATTGGAGAGAGGTGAAAGTAGTCTTCATACCAAAAGCTGGGAAAGCTACTCACTCCACCGCAAAAGATTATAGACCCATTAGTCTTTCTTCTTTCTTACTGAAAACATTAGAAAGAATTCTGGATCAACACATAAGATCGCTCCTCAATGACCGAAACCTGTGCAGCAAACAACACGCCTACCTTAAAGTTAAGTCGGTGGAAACAGCCCTACATGAGGTAGTCTCGGTAATTGAGAGAAACCTCCACTTCAAAGATTACACCCTAGCTGCCTTTCTTGATATCGAAGGGGCTTTCAACAACGTAAGCACAGAATCAATAAGGGCAGCTCTTGAAAATCTACAAGTGGAAGAAAAGATAACCAAGTGGATTGTTGAAATGCTGGAAAGCAGAATCATCAACACACAAATCGGAAGGAGTAAAATAAGGAAAACAACTTCAAGAGGAACACCTCAAGGTGGAATCATATCTCCCTTGCTTTGGATCCTAGTTGTAAACGAACTGCTGACTACCTTCAGCCTCTGTTATTTCTACTTTTTATTAATGATTTACCATCTGTTGTAATTCATAGTAATATTTTACTATACGCTGATGATGTTAAACTTTTCCTGTCATATAAAAATGAGCAAGACTCTTTTTTCTTACAAACTGATCTTGACCATCTTTGTGACTGGTGTGAAATCAATTGCATGAAGCTTAACTTGAAAAAGTGCAAACACATGACTTTTTCTCGTAGACAACCTTCTCGAAATTATTACAAAATAAGTGACTATACACTTGAGTTCTTAGAAGTTTTCGACGATCTTGGAGTAACTATGGACCCAAAAATTCGCTTTCACATTCATATTAATAATTATAGCTTTATTATTTTATTATTTATTTATTATTTATTATTAGCAGAGCAAAAAGTACTTTAGGGTTTATTAAATTAACGATGGTCAAAAGAGTTTAATGATCCTTTCATTACTAAAACATTATTCACTTCGCTTGTAAGGCCCATACTTGAGTATGCGTCAATTGTCTGGTGTCCTAGATATGGGTGTTATGTTGACGATATAGAATCAGTTCAGAAACAATTTCTTTTGTTTTGTTCACGCAATATATGTTGTCATACTAGCATTCACTTACCACCCTATGAATATCGATTAAAGCTTGTTAACCTACCTTCTCTAAGAAATCGTAGAATCATGCTAAATGTTTTCGGATTTATCAACTTATACATGGATTTGTTGACAGTCCACACTTACTGAGTAAAATTTACTTTAATCTTCCTCTTCGACCAAGAAGATCTTTTGAGCTACTTTTTATGAACTTTTATAGAACTAACTACTTGCAAAATGAACCACTAAGAAGCGCTTGCGGAGACTTCAATTCCGTTTCAGATGTCATATCTTTTAATGAAACCCTGTATTCAATTAAACTTAAAATAATAGATTATCTGCAGTACCGCCACTGATTCTCAACATACTCTTCCAAGGATACGGAATTTTTACTGTTGGATGGTAATCAATCTACACATTTACATCTGAATGGACCTGAACTTGCCGGACTTATTCCTATATAGAATGTGAGAACGATCTGCATAGTATATATATTAATATAAATGGCTTATTAGACCAAGTTTGTCTATGTGCCTGCGTTCGTTACCTTTGTGTTAGCTTGCTAGGAACTTGGTGTGATAAGTAAAAGATGAATCAATACATCATCGGCTTTAAAATCACAGAATGAATAATTTTGTATATATACTTTCAGTATGGCGTACCGGACCTTGTTTGCCTTGATACCTAACACTGTTCTAGATCTCACACTCTGATACTAAAGGGTGTTTTTTTTAGGGGTTTGTTTTTCGAATAGAGATAAAACTGGCATTTTGTGGTCAAATCTGGCAACTCTAATGTCATTTATGTTCAGTTTGGTTTGCCATTTCATCATGAACAGGTTGACAAAAGAACAACGCTTGCAAATCGTGCAAATTTATTTCGAAAATAGTGGTTCAGTTCGCGAAGTTTACCGCAAGCTCCGTCCATTTTATGGTCGACATAATCGTCCATCAGAGCAATTAATTCGGTTAACCATCGGTCGTTTTCGCACTACGTTTACTCTATGTGATAATACGCATCCGCAGAGACGAACCGAAACATTGCGAACCGAAGAAACAATTGCCGCTGTAGAGCAAAATGTTGAAGAGGACCCATATGAATCGATTCGCCACCGTGCACAGCAATTGGAGCTTTGTCCATCAACTTTATGGAAGATTTTGCGCAAAGATCTTGGCTTGCGACCTTACAAGATCCAGCTTGTGCAAGAATTAAAGCCGCGAGACCATGCAATGCGTCGTGATTTTGGTGTATGGGCCGAAAATGAGATTGATCTCGATGCTGATTTTCATCGCAAAATTTTGTTCAGTGATGAGGCTCATTTTTGGTTGAATGGCTACGTCAACAAGCAAAATTGCCGCATTTGGAGTGAAGAGAATCCACATGAGATCCTTGAGACGCCATTACATCCACAAAAACTGACTGTTTGGTGTGCTCTATGGGCTGGTGGAGACATTGGGCCATACTTCTTCCGAAATAATGCTGGAGAGTCAATTACCGTTAATGGAGACCGGTATAGATCCATGATAACCGACTATTTTGTTCCCGAATTGGATGGCATGAATGTGGATGAGTTGTGGTTCCAACAAGACGGCGCTACATGCCACACAGCGCACGTCACAATCGATTTATTGAAGAAAACATTCGATGAGCGCATAATTTCGCGGAAAGGACCTGTCAATTGGCCACCCAGATCGTGTGATTTGACACCATTGGATTATTTTCTTTGGGGATATGTGAAGTCGCTCGTCTACGCCAACAAACCAGAAACGTTAGGGGACTTGGAGGCCAACATTCGTGGCGTTATTGCTGACATACGGCCCCATATGCTCGAAAAAGTGGTTGAAAATTGGACCTGTAGAATTGGCTTTATTCGAGCCAGCCGCGGCGGCCACATGCCCAAAATCATATTTAAACATTAATGGCATAAAATTATCCTTCCAATAAAGCTAAATTGATGGACATTAAAACGATTTTCTTGTGTTTTATTTCAATTCGAAGTTCTATACCTCTAAAAAAAACACCCTATATGTACCACATTTCCGCTTCGAGGTGTTATATGTATATTAATATGAGTACTCAATATGAAAATGGTATGTAATGAGACCCAGTTTGTCTTAGTGCCTGCATTCGCAACCATTTTCTTATTGTACAAGGAAATTGGTGTGGTAAATACGACCCAATTCGTCGGATTACCAACTTGTTAAGCCAAAACTTCATTGGCTTCAAGATAGAACGGCTTCTCATTCTCGATACCACCGCCTTGGACCCTCTGGATGATTTATTATTAATTTATTATTTTTTTTTGCTTTATAATACCTTTATTCATATTATCTATTAGTCTGTACATTTTTAAACGCTCATACTTTAATTTACATTACATTACAACTGAACTTATTTTACTTTGGTTTTGTATTTGCATTTGAAATGAACTGAGCTCTTTATATTAGTATTATTATTAGCATTATTAGTATTAGTATAATTGTATTCTGAATTTTAATTTTAAAATTTTTTAAATTGCTATAAAGCCTAAAAGGCTTAGCAAACAAATAAATGTAAATATAAATACCTCAACTCTCTCTCTAGAGTACAGAGATTGGCCTGTTTAGGAATAACAGGTGCACAACGATCAACGCACGCCTCGGGCAGGCCTGGAGGTCATATTGAACCTCCTCACCCTGGACGAGTTCATGAAAACCACTGCAACCAAAGTGGCGTTTCGACTTAAGGAAGCTAAACTTTGGAGGCACTGGACGCATGGACACGCCTCTATACTCACAAAGTATAGTCCTGAGGATCTCGCCAACACCTCCGATTACATCACCCGGGAAATAGATTTTCGGCAGAACATGTCATTCTCCTTTCCAAAAAGAGAAGAATGGGATTCGAACCACCCTTTTAGTGAACACGATATCCAGATCTTCACTGATGGATCCAAAATGGAGAATGGCACGGGAGCCGTAGTCTACTGTAATACAGTATAAATATCCCTGTCATACAGACTTCCAGATTACTGTAGTGTCTTTCAAGCAGAAATTTTTGCGATCGAGAAAGCAGCTACGACAATCCAATCAAGGAACATCAATCCATCAAGGATTACAATCTTTGTGGACAGCCAGGCTGCGATAAAAGCACTCCGCAGCGAAACAACTAAATCGAAATCTGTACTGAGCTGCCGGCAAGCTCTCACCAGAATCAGTCCTCCCCACAAAATCAATATCTGCTGGGTCCCCGGTCATCGTGACAGAGAGGGACACGAAATAGCAGACAGACTGGCTAGGGAGGGCTCTGAACTGGAAAGAAGTTCTGTGATTGGGTCGATCATGGCTCCAATCGGAGAATTCAAGAAGAAAATAAATGATAAAGCCAGAAATAAAACGAATAACTCTTGGTCAAATAGAGACGACTGTGTTATCTCTCGCCATCTCTGGCCTAAACTCTGCGAAAAAAGGACCCAATCCATACTTTCAATGAGTAAAAATGAAACTCGCATCTTAATAGGGGTCCTCACAGGGCATTGTTGTATAGGCACAATGGCCTCGCGACTAGGAATCCCGCTACCAGACTGCTGCAGAAGCTGTGGAGATGTCGAGGAAACAGAAACCATCAAGCATCTACTTTGCGAGTGTCACAATCTCCAACAACGCCGACTTCGTCACATGGGAAGCAGAGTGTATGGAAAACTGCAAGAGCTCGTGGGCGTACCACTGATGGATCTTTTCCACAATGGACCAATAGGCCCCCGTGTAGGCAACGTAAGGTTGCCCTTCCCTTCTTACCTAACCTATAGTATAACCAACCAATACTCTATAATTAAAAACGCTCTTCTACCCCACTTTTCTACAGTGTTCACTGACGAAATAATTGCCATTTTTGAGACCCTTATCCACGTTAAAAATAAATCAGGTAAATTTGCCATTTGCACTATCATCCATCTATCATCCATTGACGCAATTACAAACATAAGCAATACCAACTTCTACCCAACTCTAATTAGGAACATACTATTAGAATATTACCCTAAAATAAAAATGATCAGGATTCCCGGACATGCTCAAATATCCGGTAACGAATTCGCGGATAAAGCCGCTAAACTTGCCACGATGTTATGAAATCCATGTCTGTAAATATTAGTTTTAAAACTTTTACTCATTATTAGCTGAAGGCCTACGATGCCATAGCTTTTTTTCCATTATATTAGTTTATTTCTTGTGTATTTAAGCTAATAATAATAATAATAATAATAATAATAATAATAATAATAATAATAATAATAATAATAATAATAATAATAATAATAATAATAATAATAATAATAATAATAATAATATTAATAATATTATCAACACATTATATACACTGCAATCAAAAAGCATAAATTATGAAGAGGTTTCATGAACTTAACAGAGCTCTGTTAATGTTAATTGCTAATTGAAAGCAAAGAGCATATATTGTAAAGAGGTTTCATGAACTTAACAGAGCACTGTTAATGTTAATTATAAGCGCCAGAGTTTAAGACCTAGCGAAAGCATCACCGTGAATGATATTTTTTCACTCTCCCACGAGCGCATCAAAATTGTTTGAGAGTGGCAGCTAGAACTTGAGACGAATGCATGAATGAAACTTCCACTACTTTTACCGTTTTTCATTTGTATGTATGGATGTGTGTCTGCATCGTAGCTGACATAAAATAAATTTGCGATATCTGACCTTTTTTCCGATCTTATTTGTTAGGCATGATTTTTGTTGATTTAAGCTTAGCTTTTTGTTGTTGGTATCCTTTGCACTGAGTGTGTTGTTCGTGTGTTGATCACAAAACAGATTCATTACTTAGATCAAACATTAAAGAAATTTTGCGGGAAACATTGCGGAAATAGTTTAAAGGTCATTTTGAAGCTACATATTTATGAGTGAAACCATTTTGAATAATGTGGTTACAAACCGAAATACGTATGGAATATATGATGAAAAATCATTTATTAGCATCTAAACTTTTTTATTTTTTTTTTTTTTATTTTTTAAAACATGCATCTGATACTTTTTGGACATACTTGTTCAAGTTCGAAAAGAAAACAACTTTAACAAAAAGGAAATATACACCTCAAATGTTGGTATTCTTATAAGCATATCCTATATTATTTCAAAAATTACAAAACATTATTTGAATAAAATTAACAAAAACATAAAACGAAATTATCTTGCTAATAATGATATATTAATAAATAATTATTTATTTATTTCATGTATACAAAATCAAAGCCAATTAAGGCCAATATGATTACAAGAACATAAATCCAAATTTATATTTTATATTAATAATGTTTACAATAATTTAAGTTAAAGCTTTTTATTAATAAGTTTAATTTTCTATTTAAATGCAAATAATGTTGTGGAAAAAACCTTAAATTTAAATTCCGTAATTACTAAATTTTTCACAAGATAACCCCTAGAACAGATCAAAAGAAATTATAATATTAAATTGAAAAATGTTTATTTATTTTCATAAGTAAACATGTGCATATAACATATCGATATAAATGTATTAAAGATTTTATGTACGTACTTACAATATTGCAATTTAATAAAAATAATATTTACTTACAATTAATAAAAGAAATATTTACTTACATTTAGCAATTATATGAAATTTTCTATATATAAATTTCTATAATAATTCTATAAAGATATAACAATATCTTTATATAAAAATGTCTATATTAGTTCTATAAAGATACATATAACAATATCTTTATAGACGATCTGACAGATATTCAAACGGACAAACAGTGTTGTATATATTAGAAAGCCTTTTCATTTCTACACTGACTTTACGCTGCTTTTCGAAAGATTTTATCTTTCCTTCCTCGGATATAAATTTATCTTTTAACCATCTCGAGTTTTCCCGGATGAAAACTGTATTGAGATGATCAAGTATATATAACTTGTTGAGAGAGAGGAATCCGCCTCGCTAATGATTTCCACGGGATTTTGAATAAAAACTTCAATTGATTGCAGTTCAAATTTGGATTTTTTTCAACCAACGTGACTTATATTAAAATTCCTATAATAACAAATTCAGTAGGGAAATTCTTAAAAATAAACAAACTTAGAACTCACTTTTTGGTATGGAAACCACTAGGTTCAAGATCTTTGAAAAATCTAAGTTGATAATTAATATTTAAACAAATTTTGCGAAATAAAATAATCACCACGCCAGCCAAGCTAAGTACAAGTTTTTATCTTATTGAAAATGGCGGCGGAAATTAACTCGGAAATACCTAACTTCGAAAAAATATGTTCTTGTATGTGACATTTTGTGGCGTCCGTGGCGTAGTTGGTTAAAGTGCGTGGCCGCTATGTCAACGAACTTTGGAAACCCAGGTTCGAATCCCAGCAGCGACAGAAAATTATTTGAATTTTTCTGGACGGCCGCCACCTCTCTGCAGACAATGGCAAACCTCAGAGAGTAATCAAAATGCCATGTAAAGCTTCTTGAGAATAAGAACATTACGTTCATCGCCGTTCGGAGTCGGCGTTAAGCCTGTAGGTCCATTTCTCGGTCAATTGTGTACAAACTTAATAACACGCACAACACAATTGATCATAAGAAGCTAGGTCAAAGTCCTTTCAAGGGCTGAAATGGCCAGTTATTTATTTTTTTTTTTTTTTATGTGACATTTAAAATTTTGTTACTAATATCTTCTACTTTTGATAAAGCGAAGTGCAGGTTTTGCCAGTGGCGGCAACATAACTTGTGGTCATAATAGTTGCCAGCCTCACCCAATCACTCAGATTTTAAAGTATTTTAGGAAGCTATGCAATATTTTATAATCCACGCCTTTTGATTGGTGACATATTTTTCGAAAAATTATTTGTAAATTGAGGATTCTGATGAAATTTTATGAACTTTTTTAATTTTTATATTTTTTAAATGGATTACATTTTAATGGTTATGTATACGTCTCTTATCTATAGTTTCTGTTATTATTAATGGTAATAAATACTCAATAATGCAATACATTGTTTCATATTATCACTTGATAATTTCTTTTATTTCCTTAATTATTTATTAATAAACTTATTTTATCATTACATATTTATTTTTAAGAAATTTTATATGCTGCGGGAGATATTTATCTTCAAAAAAATGTTCACGGATCATTTATCAAAGAAAATTAATTTTATTAACATGTAATTACTTAAAAACTTATTTAAATAAATAATAAATTAACGAAGAAAACTTTTTCTTTTATTAAATTGCAATATATTTTGTCAATACCTAGATAAAAACTTTAATAAATTAATATCGATATTTGTGAAAGTAAATAAATATTTTTCAATTTAATATTGTAATTTCTTTTTATCTGTTCTAGGGGTTATCTTGTGAAAAATTAAGTAATTAGAGAATTTAAATTTAAGGTTATTTCCACAACTTTATTTGCATTAATATAGAAAATTAAACTTATTACATCATATAGAATATGAAACTGTTACATAAATTTTTATAAACATTTTTTATATAATATGTAAATTTAGGTTTACTTCTACAGCTATATACAAATATTATTCGTATTATTTGTAATGATAGCTTGAAAATTATGGCTATAATCGTGATCACAGGCAGACGAACAGACGGACAGACATAAGGACATGGCTAAATCGACTCGGGTGGTGATGCTGATCAAGAATATATATACTTTTCTATATCTACCACTCCTCTTTATGGGCATATCGTTGGAAAGGTATTGAAACGTACAAAAAACCAAAATAAAGAAACTGAAAAATAATTATAGCGTCTGTTGTTGGCATGGCATTAAACTTTGAAATTATCAATTAAAAATTAAATTAACAAATTAACAATTTACAGAAATTTTTTAAAAGTTTTATATTTATCCTTAAAATAGAGGAGATAACTTTTCCAATGTTACCTTAGTTAATAAAATGTGATTTAAATTGACTGAACTACGTTGTCTTAAAATAGGCCCTATTTTGGCATTCGAATGGCTGTGGCTCCGCAAAAAAAATTTTTTTGAAACTTTAAACTCCGGAATTAAACAAAAACCAGATGGTCAGTGCGACTGATAGGTCACCTCAATCTGAAATGGGTGATATAGAAAATTTCATATAATTGCTAAATGTAAGTAAATATTTCTTTTATTAAATGTAAGTAAATATTTTTTTTTTAAATTGCAATATTGTATCTTACATAAAATCTTTAATACATTAATATCGATATGTTATATACACATGTTAACTTATGAAAATAAATAAACATTTTTCAATTTAATATTATAATTTCTTTTGATCTGTTCTAGGGTTTATCTTGTGAAAAATTAAGTAATTAGGGAATTTAAATTTAAGTTTATTTCCACAACATTATTTGCATTAAAATAGAAAATTTAATTTATTAATAAAAAACTTTAACTTAAATTATTGTAGGTAAACATTATTAATATAAAATATAAATTTAGATTTATGTGCTTGTAATCATATTGGCCTTAATTGGCTTTGATTTTATATACATGAAATAAATAAATAATTATTTATTAATATATCTTAATTAACAAGATGATTTCGTATTATGTTTTTGTTAATTTTATTCAAATAATGTTTTGTCATTTTTAAAATAATATAGGATATGCTTATAAGAATACCAACATTTGAGGTGTATATTTCCTTTTTGTTAAAGTTGTTTTCTTTTCGAACTTGAACAAGTATGTCCAAAAAGTATCAGATGCATGTTTTAAAAAATAAAAAAAAAAATAAAAAAGTTTAGATGCTAATAAATGATTTTTCATCATATATTCCATACGTATTTCGGTTTGTAACCACATTATTCAAAATGGTTTCACTCATAAATATGTAGCTTCAAAATGACCTTTAAACGATTTCCGCAATGTTTCCCGCAAAATTTCTTTAATGTTTGATCTAAGTAATGAATCTGTTTTGTGATCAACACACGAACAACACACTCAGTGCAAAGGATACCAACAACAAAAAGCAATGCTCAAAACAACAACACAAAGCTAAGCTAAAATCAACAAAATCATGCCTAACAAACAGGCCCGTAGCCAGGATTTACCTAAGGGGGGGGTTTGGATAAAAAAAAAATATCAATAGTTTTTGATATCGATAAATGAAAAGGTATTTTTTAAATAATCACCAGAAAGATGGGAAAAATCAGTGGCTAGAAATGGACAATACTTTGAAAAATGCGTTTGTAACAAATTTAATAAAGCGACAAACTTGAAAAAAAAACACTTTAAAACTTTTTTGTACACCAAATAAAGGGACCGCTTTTTTTTGAAAATGCTATACAAAAAAACTACTAAATATTTTCTCAAATTTCTTTTTTTATTTGAATGTACAATCCTTCCGGTTAATAATGGAAAATAAGTTCGTTCAAATGGCTGCCTCGACTGGCCATGCAGTAGCCTACACGATCGGTCCAATTTTTAAGCACATTATCGATTAATGTGCAGCTGTATTTCACCAATGGCTTCACGAATATTGTCCTGGCTTGTCGGCGTAACACTTATCTTTGAGGCACCCCACAAATAACAGTCCAACGGTGTCAAATCGCAGCTCCGAGGTGGCCAAACGACATCAGCTCTGCGGCTGATAATGCGATCTTCAAAAACAGGGCGCAAAACATCGAGTGTAGCTTCGGCTGTGTGGCACGTAGCGCCGTCCTGTTGAAACCAAATGTTGCCAATATCCTCCTCTTCAATTTTTGTGAACAAAAATTCGTTCAACATGGCTCGATAACGATGGCCATTGACTGTAACGGCCACTCCTTGCTCATTTTCGAAGAAAAATGGCCCAATTATGCCTCTGGACCAAAATCCGCACCAAACAGTGACTCGTTTTGGGTGCATCGGCTTTTCAATGTATGCGTGCGGGTTTTCTGTGCCCCAAATGCGATAATTTTGCTTGTTTACATACCCGCCAAGATCAAAATGAGCTTCATCTGAAAAGATGATTTTTTTTGGCAAAATCGGCATCTTCTGTAAGTCGATTTTTTTTTTATTTCCCAACGTTGTTCAAGCGTATACACAACCATATTCGTTCAGCGGAAGGATAAAACTAACTATCTGTCAAATCAGACATGTGCTAAGTGTTACCATTAACGAAATAAGCACTAGTTGAAAAAAAAAACGTTAGATGGCGGACCCTTTACATAAAAAAAAATAATTTACTTTCTTTTTTTTTATTTTATATATTTATATGAAGTCTTCTTATATTTTTTTTTTTTTTTTTTTTGTTAATTCTAATAGACAGTGTGTGCTGTGACACTGCATTCCCTATGTAAGTTTAAGGATGCACACCCATTTAACATAAAAAACGTGTGTTCTATAATTTCAAAACTGTCGTTTGTTGACCTCAATGTGTTTCGGCCGTATATCTTGCTTATTGTTGCACTGTCATTTTGGAATACAGAAAGACGCTAAAAAAATATTTTTTCAAGACAAACTTCTAAAATGACGATAATTAAGCATCTTATATTATTATTTTAATAATTTACTTGCAAACTTATTTCGGTTTAAAATTCTATGTAAAAATAACCACGATTAGAATAACGACATTTTCTTGTATTTCCTGACTTTTGTAAAGGCCACAATGAAATGGTTAGAAAATTTTATTTGAAAAGTTTTTAGTATCATTCGCTAAAATTACCAAGAGGTTGTGATCTTGCGCCTCCAAAACCAGTGCTAAAAAATACGCAAAACTTGCAATAAGCTGTATTTTCCAATTTGGAGTAAACCAACCAATGCCAAGGGTTCAACCAAGAATGCTTAAATCGGAGTTTGCGACAACCGCTGGCAGGAAAATTAAAATTTGGTGGAGGCACATAAATACTTTGAAAACTTTCAAGGCGGTTCGAATCGGAAATATTGCTCATCAACTTGGAAATATCGTTTTTTGGACATTGATATACTCTCGAAGTCGAAGGCAGTTCCGATGAATCAAATTATATTTCTGGAACAATTTCTACAATCATACACATAAACTTAGAGTTATAAACATTAAAAGTAAAATATTAATACCGCAACTTGTACTACCGCTTTCCACATAGCTGTCAACATTAAAGCTTTCTACAACTGCAGGTTACAAAGGAAGTTCTGAAGACTTTTCAGATTCCAAAGTTTCTTGAACGTTTTCTGCAATACAGATGAAATATAATATTATTCGATTTTTGTCGGTTCCGCATCAAGCAAAAAGTTAATCCATTAATATTCAATAAATGCAAACACGCTACCAAAAAAAAAAAAAAACACAGCTTTCAAACATTCAGAAACTTTCGGCAACTTTTTAACACATTTACGCATTGAAAAAAAAAAACAAATCATTTAAATCAAGCACTTACTTTCCACCGTTCTAGCCTTTTTTACTTCTGGTCTCTGCAGCCAATTAAGTAGACTCATTTTTGTAGTTTTGGCACAGTAAAATTAACAATAGAAACTCTTAAGGCCCAGTTTCAATTTTTTGAGTAAAAAACCGGGCTTGTTTGAATGCCTGTATTTTTTTTATTTTATTAAATATCAAAACAATTTTTTTTGGTTTTTATTGCAGTCTTAGATTAACAATTTTTTTTTTGTTTTTTTTTTTGCAGCGATGTTTACGGTTATACAGCGCGTAAAATTTGAGGTCGCGAACAAGAGGCCTCTTGCGGCTTGCACGATATCACCTCTTTAGGTGGTTTGATAAAAAACAAACAAAAAACCAAAACTTTATAACAGTTTTGTCTTGTGCGTGAACCAACAAAAAGTGTAAAATTAAAAAAAAATAAAAAAATGCCGCATAAAAGAACAAATTCCATTTTTCATACACGAAATTGGACCTTATAAATGAAAGAAAAAGCAAAAAAAAGTATTTTTTATTTAATTTTGTTGGTTCACGCACTGCGTATTCAATTTTTTTACAAAATGAAAAAAGATTTAAGTTAATCGGACATATACTTTTCGAGTTAGAGTGCAAGCCGTTTCAAAAAATGTCATTTCGAGAAAAACGCGTTTAAAGTTTAAATGAGAGCCAATATCAAGCTGTCGTGGCGTCCGTGGCGTAGTTGGTTAAAGTGCGTGGCCGCTATGTCAAAGAACTTTGGAGACCCAGGTTCGACCCCAGCAGCGCCAGAAAATTATTTGAATTAAAATCATTTTTCTGTACGGCCGCCACCTCTCTGCAGACAATGGCAAACCTCAGAGAGTAATAAAAATGCCATGTAAAGCTTCTTGAGAACGAGAACATTCCGTTCATCGCCGTTCGGAGTCGGCGTTAAGCATGTAGGTCCGGTTTTCGGTCAATTGTGTACAAACTTAATAACACGCACAACACAATTGATCATAAGAAGCTAGGTCAAAGTCCTTTCAAGGGCTGAAATGGCCAGTTATTTATTTATTTATAATATCAAGCTGTCTGATAGAACTGCAACAAGGTGTATGTCTTAAACGGCTTTAAATTTTATTCTGAAATTTTTTTTTGCACATTCTTAGGATGTTTTTGAAAATAATAAAATAAAAAAAAAAATTCGAAAATTTATCAAAAAAAAAATAGAAACTGGGCCTTAAACTTATCTAACGAAACTCAATCAAAAATTCAACACTTTCACGTAACATCTGTTAACGCAATAAATTCTTAAATTGCTGGTGGTAGACAAAGTTCAATTGAATGTATCGAACTTTTTTCGATACTTAAGCATGTTGATGTTTTCGCTGTTGCTGTTTGCACTTGCAGTTTGCACTGTAAGAGAAAAAAGACGCACGTGCAGCAAGTATTCGCAAATTGGCAAAGTTATATTAATGCTAATATATTATATTTTAATACTTTTTGGACCATAAGGGGGGGGTTTTAACCCTAAAATCTCCCCTTGTCTACGGGCCTGCTAACAAATAAGATCGGAAAAAAGGTCAGATATCGCAAATTTATTTTATGTCAGCTACGATGCGGACACACATCCATACATACAAATGAAAAACGGTAAAAGTAGTGGAAGTTTCATTCATGCATTCGTCTCAAGTTCTAGCTGCCACTCTCAAACAATTTTGATGCGCTCGTGGGAGAGTGAAAAAATATCATTCACGGTGATGCTTTCGCTAGGTCTTAAACTCTGGCGCTTATAATTAACATTAACAGTGCTCTGTTAAGTTCATGAAACCTCTTTACAATATATGCTCTTTGTTGAAAGCTAACATCGTTAATGACATTTTTCACTCTCCTACGAGCGCATCAACATTTTTTGAGAGTGGCAGCAAAAGCTTGAGACGAATGTATGAATAAAACTTCCACTATTTGTACTGCTTTTCATTCGTATGTATGGATGTGTGTCCGCCTCGTAGCTGACACAAGAAATTTACAATATCTGATCTTTTTTCCGATCTTATTTGTGAGTCATGATTTTTTTTTATTTTAGTTTAGCTTTGTTTGGTATCCTTTGCACTGCGTGTGTTGGTCGTCAAACATTAAAAAATTTTGCGGAAAACATTGCGGAAATCATTTGAAGTCGAAGTAAGGGGTTTTTGAACTGAAATACATATAGACTATATTTTGGTGAAAAATTATTTATTATCATCTAAACTTTTTTAATTTTCTATTTATTTTTAAAATATGCATCTGATGTTTTGACGTAGAATACGTCATTCTCGGAGGTAAGTAGGGTGGTTGATAGTGATCAGATGTCGGTGTTTATATCACAATTTGAGCCTTTGGTGTGCCTAAAGTACTGATCGTAATTACAATGTTGATGTTAGCACTTGTTGGTCTGCTTGATCCTCACTGGGAGAAAAATTCATGTTTGAACTCTCTAACTTATATAAATTTTACACAATTACATGACATATAAAGCCAACATTTGAATTTTTTTAGAAAAAACTATAACAGTAGGTTTATTTCACATATTATTATATAAAAGTACAACATTTTAAGAATATTTAAAAAAATTTTTGTTAAAAAATAGAGATATATAACGGATTTATTGAAGATTTCCGCAGCGCTACGACGAAAAGTTTGATGAATTCTATGAGGCTATATTGCAATTAACCGATAGATTGCAGAGCCCTATGGATTCCGACGCCCTGCTGGGGATTTTGCAAAGAAATTTGCGTTAAGATGTGAGCCGTTGTTTGCTCTACGTAAGCATCAACAGCATAAGTCAGTTGCGGACGTTAGTTCAGAGACGTGAACTGTTGGACGAGGAATACGGTAGAAATACTAGAAATCCTTCAAATCAGCGTCACGTTTCTGAGCTGACGCCCGGACCTGTGTGGCCCCGTAATAATAATATTAATGACAATTTTGATTTTTTAGACCCCCCACCAGCACCACAATAAGTTGTTCCCGAAAATGATATTCGCCCCTATGCTCCGGTCTCATTAGCCGGTGAAATGTTGGTAGGTTTAGTCGATACTGGCGCTTCTGTCAGCTGCATAGCCAACAATTTGGCACATAAAATTATGTCTAACAAGCAGCTGAAGTGGTTAAAGTATTCGGCTAAATTGAAGACAGCGGATGGGACGAATCATTTTTCGGCAGGTGTGGTTGACACTCCGATCACCTATAAAGGTGTCACCAAACAGCTCAAATTTTTGATTGTTCCAACTTTGTCTCAAAACTTGTACTTAGGTGTCGACTTTGTTAAGGCGTTTGGTTTGGCTAGCGACCTTTTCTGGGAAAATTCCCTTTCTCAGTCAGAGGGTGACATTTCCGAAGTGAGCTCGAATCACCACGTATTGGATGCTCGTCAACAAGCACGGCTGCACGCCACCATCTTATTGTTTCCTTCTTTTTCCGAACAAGGCTTAGGCCGCACCAGTTTGATAAGTCATGTCATTGACGTAAGAGATGCTAAACCAGTCAAACAACGGCATTTCTCGGTGTCTCCTGGTGTCGAAAAACTTCTGTTTGCTGAAATCGATCGTATGTTAGCGCTTGGCGTAATCGAGGTGTCTCAAAGCGCATGGTCTTCTCCGGTGACATTGATCGTCAAACCCAACAAAGTTCGTCTGCGATGCGCGCAAGGTCAATGAGGTCACTGTGAAGGATGCCTATCCTCTGCCGCTCATTGATGGAATTCTCAGTCGGCTTCCAAAAGCCCAATTTATTTCGAGTCTGAATTTAAAAGACGCCTTCTGGCAGATTCCATTAGATGCAGCGTCAAAGGACAAGACCGCCTTCACAGTGCCAAATCGACCGCTTTACCAGTTCGTTACAATGCCTTTTGGCCTATGTAATGCACCGCAAACCATGTCACGACTGATGGACAAGGTCATACCGGCGTACTTGAGAACTAAGGTCTTTGTTTACTTAGACGATCTATTGCTGATCACCGAAACCTTTGACGAACACGTTTCATTGTTACAGGAGGTAGCCCGTTGTATGCAGGACGCTGGTCTCACCATAAATATTGAAAAAAGTAAATTTTTACTTAAACAAATACACTATTTGGGTCACATAATTGGACACGGAACTATAAGTACGGATCCGGACAAAGTGAAAGCAATTCGAGAATTTCCTCAGCCGACGACGGTTCGACAACTTCGCCGCTTTCTTGGTGTCTGTGGATGGTACCGCAGGTTCGTGCCCAATTACGCATCCATTTCGACCCCGTTGACCAACATGCTACAAAAAGCAAAAACATTTGCCTGGAACGAAGAATCCATCGCTGCTTTTGAGGCCCTCAAAAATAGTCTGTGTAGTGCTCCTGTGCTGCATAGCCCAGATTTCTCGCGTCCATTTTCTATCCAATGCGATGCTTCTCAATATGGAGTTGGAGCCGTTTTGGCTCAACGCGATTATGAAGATAGTGAAGTACACATAGCTTATATGTCTCATAAGTTTAATCAAGCCCAAAGAAACTACACTGTTTCTGAGCAAGAATGTCTGGCAGCTGTTATGGCCATTAAGAAGTTTCGAGCATATGTCGAAAGACATGAGTTCGAGGTTATAACCGATCATGCTTCGCTCAAATGGTTAATGGGTCAAACCGACTTGCACGGCAGGCTCGCTCGATGGGCATTGAAGCTACAGGGTTTTATATTCACTATACGTCATCGAAAAGGTACCCAAAACGTTGTTCCCGACTCCCTATCTAGAGTGCATTCACCTGAGAATGTTGAAATTGCAGCATTAACCGAGAATGAAGCGGACCCTATCCCAGCAATAGATTTTCAGTCCAAGTTTTTCAAAACCGAAGCCTACCTAAAATTGATTTCTGACTTTCAACTAGAAGGCCAGCAACAGCCCGACATCCAAATAGTGGACGGCTTAGTTTATAAGCGGTGCGAGTTTGCAACCGGAGACCCCATCAAAGAGGACCAATCCTGGAAACTCTGGGTGCCGGAAGAATTGAGAGCGGCTCTCATAGTGAATGCTCACGATCACCCAATGAGTTCACATGGTGGTATTGGAAAAACGCTCAGCCGTCTCAAAATCTTTTATTTTTGGCCCAGAATGGCAAAACAAGTGCGTGATTACGTGTTGTCCTGTGAAATTTGCAAACAGACTAACAGCGCTATTCTGGCAGCTTAACTAAGCTCACCACATTAATAAAATAGTTAATATTAACAAATTGTTAAGGTTTCGTATTCTGGTGATAATTTGAAAGCTCCTTTCTTTACTATTTTGTTAATGACAGAAAACAACTTCACAACAAAAGATAGTTCAGTATTAAGCCAAAAAAATGCCGTGTAAATAAAATAAAATAAAAAAAATGGATGAATTCTTACTTCTTTTTAGCATTGATACTGAAGGAGATCAAAGAAAAAATAAATTTTAAAGACTGCAAAACACTCGAAAATTGCTTGGCTATTAAAAAAATTCAATTTGAAACTTAAAACAATTGAAAACAATTAGTAAATTATTTATTTCTTAACATTTTCCATTTTACTTGTAGAAAAACAAACATAAGCAATCAAAATAAGCAAGAAAAGCGCAATGTAAAAACAGCTGACGCTTTATATCTTATGCTATGTTCACACAGAGAGTTTAGTTTGAGTTTCCAGTACAAAGTAAACTCAACTTGTACTGGAAACTCAAACTAAACTCTCTGTGTGAACATAGCATAAGGCATTTACATTTTCACCATGCGTGGTGAACTTTAATAGCTTTTGAGAGCTTTCAAATTGTAAATGATTTGCCAGAGTACGAACATTTACATTACATAACAAGAACATTAACAAGAGCTCCTTAACAATTCCTTGTTAAGTTAACAAGCAGAATAGCGCTGTAAAGCCCCAAATTATATACTTCGTCCGCCTATGGGACAGCAGGCTACGTCTGTGCGAATCTTTCAGAGACTCTACGTGGACCTTTTGGGACCATATCTCAGGTCACGCTCAGGGAACGTGGGTATGTTGATTGTGTTGGATCACCTCTCGAAATTTCATTTCTTAGAGCCAATACGAACATTCACCGCCCGGAAAATAGTAGAGTACCTGGAAAAACGAATTTTTGCTGTTTTTGGGGTTCCCGAACTGATTACGACGGACAACGGTGTTCAATTCCGAAGCTCGCTGTTCAAAGATTTCCTGATACGCCTGATAGCAAATTACTCTCCACAGGCCAATGCTGTTGAACGCGTAAATCGTTCAATAATTGCCGCTGTTCACGCATACATTCATCCCGACCAAAAAGACTGGGATGAGGCTTTGTTCTCAATCAGCGCAGCTCTCCGTAGTTCGGTTCACTCTTCGGCTGGTTTTTCGCCATATTTTATTGTTTTTGGACAAAATATGATGTGCCATGCAACGGGTTACGAACTGTTGCGAAAATTGAAACTTCTAGAAGACCCAAGTGCGGAGATTAAGCCGGTAGAGAGAACTGAGCTAATCCGAGAGCAGGTTAGGCAGAATTTGCGTAAGGCATTCGAAATAAATGAAAAGAACTACAACATGCGCTCGTGTCCCACCAGTTTTGAGGTTAGTCAAATTGTATACCGTCGCAGCTTTGCCCAAAACAAAGCGTCCGAACACTTTAGTGCAAAGCTGGCCAATGTGTTCGAGAAAGCTAAAATTGTGAAAAAGATGGGCTCTGTCTACTACGAACTGATGAATATGGCAGGCAAACGGCTTGGCGTATTTCACGCCAAAGACATCAAAGCATAGTGCCTTAAGTTCTCGTAAGACGTGGTTGACTGATTACAATAACTGTTTTGTAATGGCACAAACACCACATGAATACCCTTTTCATGGTTATTTACACTATGCGTTAAGTGTGGAATGGTCCTTAACGTACGACCAACGTGAACATACCCGCATGACGTTCGATTGGCACCACTGAGGTGACAAAAGATGGCGAATTGTCGAAAATTGAACGAAGATGGCGGATCAAGATTGGCGAAGCAGCGCTGCGACCGGCCATCGTTCTTTTGGATTTGTTTCGTTGCTCAGTCACAACGTGCGTGCTCGTCATCGGCTAAATTGTAGCGTAAACCTTCGTTAGCTACTGATAAAGAGGCAAACTGCGTGGTTGGAACTGCATGAAGTTGCAATTAAGAGTAAGTCATAAATACGTTCCTGATTAGAAGAGCAATAAATAAAATTTCAATTTGGAAATTAGGTTGGACTGGTTAAGGGAAGAAACGTACAAACAACAAAAAGAAAAATAGTGCTAAATTGGTCACCGTGCCATTGTCTGAGCGAAGCGCACACGACGAAGGACCTCAATGTCGTGCGTTCACTACGATCGCTATTCCGACTTTTTCTCCTCCATCATAACTGGCAAAAATAAGTTGGATACCCAGAAGCGCCAAATCAACAACTGATAAAAAAATGCTGATTGGGGAATTCCGGGTGAGCTTGCCATTCACTGTGGAGGAGGGTCAAGTGCACCACTTTGTTTCGGCTGCGGTAGCATCGAAGAACGAAACAAGTGGCATAAAACTGTGTAAGTGTTTGGCATTATAAGGCATACCATACTAAGCGGACTAGGCCCGAAATTCGCAAATATTACATGGACATTTTTAATTACCTCTTTTTGCTGTAAGTTTCTATTTTAACCTCAACATACATATATAAGCAACATATGTCAGTCATTTAAAGAAATTCAAGAAAAATGAAAATTGAGTTTAAGCCATAGTTTTCAATGCTAAAGTACTGGATTTTCTTTTCGATTAAATTTGAATTAATTTATATATCGAGTTATTGATGAACTTTTCATGCTGTAGAGATCTCGGAAGTTTGTTTCAATTTGCCGCAATTATAATTAAATTGAATTTTTTTTTCTTCTTTCTTTTGTTTTTGACGCACCTTGTTATTATTGTTGCAAGTAAGTTATTATTAAGAACAGTATGCGAATCAAATTAATCATAAAGAAACAATATCAGCATTAAAAAGTTCAACAAAATGTTTTAAACAACATAAAAATAAAAAATTAATGCACTCCACAAAGCATACAATACAAAGCAAACAAAGCACAAAACTTTTGTAAATTTTATATGGACATTTTGAATTGCCTTTTTTTCTGTAATTTTTCATTTTAACATAAACCTACATATATAACTAACTTACTTACACATATTTAGTTTTATTATTAATAATTTACTTATTTTTTTTCCTTTTAATGTTTAATATTAAAAAAAAAATTTTCCATATATATAAAATGTACAAAATAAGCAAAAATATACAAAATGTACAAAAATATATAATTTATTATATATTAAATATATATTATATATAGAATATAAATATATATTTAATAATTTAAAAATAAAATAAAATTTAAAAAAATCAAAACTAAAACTAACACTGAAATTAAAACTAATATAAAAACTAATATATATTTAATAATTTAAAAATAAAATAAAATTTAAAAATCAAAACTAAAACTTACACTGAAATTAAAACTAATATATATTTAATAATTTGAAAATAAACAAAAATAATTTAAAATCAAAATTAGAATAAACGTCAAACTAAAATTACAATTTAAGCTAAAACTACAATTAAGTTAAAATAAAGCTTAAACTAAAACTACAACTTAAACTAAGCAAAGACTTAACCAAGACTTAAAAATAAAATTAAAATTTAAACTAAACTAAAACTAACACTAAAATTAAAACTTATATAAAAAAAACTAATATATTTTTAATAATGTAAAACAATAAAATAAAATTTAACCTCCAAAACTTAACTCAAAAAACTTAAAACTAAAATTTAACCTAAGCTAAAACTTAAAAATAAATTAAGCATAACCGTAAATTTACACTTTACAAAATTTAAACTAAATTTACAATTTAAAGATACGCTAAAACTTAAAAATACATATATATAACAACCAAAATTTAACTCAAAACTAAAAACTGAAATTAAAACCACAACTATATATTAAAACTAATACTAAAACTAAGCTAAAATTAAAATTAAATTAAAATAAAAACTTAAAATAAACTAAAACTAGAAATAAAACTCAAACAGAAACTAAAACTATCTATTAAAACTAATATCAGAATTATTATATTTTTAATAATTTGAAAATAAACTAAAAACGTAAAATTAAATTAAAATAAAAGCAACACTTAAACCAAAACTAAAATCAAAATAAAAAGTTAATATATTTAATATATATTTAATAATTTAAACTTAAACAAAATTTCTAAAATCGAGTTACAATCTAAGCTAAAACTTAAACTTACATTGAAATAAACTAAAACTAAAACTAATACTGAACCAAAATGTAAACTAAAATTACAATTTGAAAATAAACTAAAAATGTAAAATTAAATTAAAATAAAACCAAAACTTAAACCACAACTAAAATCAAAATAAAAAGTTAATATATTTAATATATATTTAATAATTTAGAAACTAAACAAAAATTTAAATCAAAAATTAAAATAACACTCAAACTGTAATTTAAGCTAAGACTAAAACTTAAATTAAAAGAAAACTACAACTAAAACTAAAACTAAAACTAAAATTAAAACTAAAAACAAAAATTAAAACCAAAATTACAACTTAAATTACAATCTATAACTAAACTTAAAATTAACTTTAACTGAACTAAAACTTAAAAATTAAATTGAAATAAAAAGAAAAACTCAAAGATATAACATAAACGTAACTTTCAATTAAACTAAACCTAATACTATGTTCAGACTGAGTTTTAAATGCGCATTTAGAAGTTCGAAAATTATTACAAATGTCAAGTGTTCAAACTACGTAGAAGCCCTTAATTCGCATTAAAATTGACAGATTGATTAAAATTATTTTTATGTTGTGAAAATGCTCCATTTTAACAAAAATATGATTGCAGGAACGAACCAGAAAGTTTTGGAAAAATTTTAAAAATTTATTATTTTTTTTTAATTTAAGTAAACAACTTTATTAATATTAATAATGAAACAAATGTATCATTGACAAATTAAATAAAACTTATAATTAACCTTAACGATACGAGCCTGCGCTGGTGTCAATAATTTTCTTTCTTCGCACACGGTGTAGTCACTATAGAACGTTATAATTACCTTTGCAATTTAGTAGGCATACCCAGTGAAAGCAAATGTGGCTCCAGTGAGTGTGCATAATCTTCGAGTGGACCTTCTTTCAATACCACTGTTTCTGTGGCTACAAAACCACTGCGCGCAGATTCTATCGCCCAGAAATCTTTGGCCCAGTCGCATAGCTCTTACTTTGGTGCTTCAGTGGCAGAACAACCTGTCCCGCAAGTCTGTTGGAAAGCTTGTGCAAATCTGTTTCAGCTTCTTCAGCTTTGTTGCGTCCCAAATCTATTTGCATGACATGATTTTTACCGCAGAAAAATCTTGAGTTTGCTTTCCATTCTTCACGCAGATCTTTCAGCAGAATATTCAGCACATCTTCGATAATTTGTTGCTTCCAGGCCACTCCCTTGCAATCGGTTCTAGTCAATAAAATCTTCTGATCTTTTTTTGTGATTTTATTAATAAAATGAAGAAAACTTAATACATAAAAATTGTTCAAATTTATCACTCGAATGGCGATCAGCTGCTTGAATTTAATAACGAGTCCTGTCAAAACAAACGAGTAAAATGTATTCGAACTTCGAAACAGGGTCGCAAACTGCTAAATGCTCATTTGAAGTAGTATTTATGTGAATTTACTTGACAGAATTTTATATGGGCTAATTCGCATTTAGAGAAGCATTTAGGAAATAAATGCGAATTAAGCTTTAAATGCGCATTTAGCTCCCAGTCTGAACATAGTGTAACACATAAATTGAAATAAAAATAAAACTAAAACACAAAACTTAAAATCTAAAACTTAAACAAAATTTCTAAACTAAAACTACAATTTAAACTAAATTTAAACTTAAATTGAAATAAAACTAAATTTAAACTTAAACAAAATTTCTAAACTAACATTACAATTTAAATTAAAATTAAACTTAAATTGATATAAAACTAAATCTAAGCTAAAATTTAAAATTACATTGAAATAACACTAGAACTAAACTTAATCAAAAATTTCTAAAATCAAATTATCGTTTAATCTAAAACTAAAATTAAGTTAAAATAAAACTTAAACTAAAACTACAACTTAAACTAAACTACAACTATCACGGAAATTAAAACTAATATAGTTTTGATAATGTTAAAATAAAATAAAATAAAATTTAAAAGCAAGACTAAAATAGAACTCAAACTGAAACTAATACTAACACTAAGCTAAAATTAAAACTTATATTGAAATAAAAATCTAAACTAAATGTTAAACCAAAGGTATAACATAAACGAAAATTTGACCTAAACTAAAACTTAAACAAAATTAAAACAAAAATCTAACCTAAGCTAAAACTTAAAATTACATTAAAATAAAAACTTAAACTTAAATTTACCCTTTACAAAATTTAAACTAAATTTACAATTTAAAGATACGCTAAAACGTAAAAATACCTTAAAATAACAACCAAAACTTAACTCAAAACTAAAAACTGAAATTTAAACTAAAACTACAATTTAAACTAAACTAAAACTTACACAAAGTATAAACTATACCATTTATACAAAATGTACAAAATATATAATTTATTATATATTAAATATATATTATATATAGCATACGAATAAATATAAATACAAAGTATATAATATAAATGTGTATTAAAGACCCCGATTAAAGGAAAAAAAAAACATGAACTAAATTTAATTTAATTGGTTAGGGATGGAAGTGAGTTTTGCGTTAGGGAGGATCCCAAAATATTCGCCCAGGATCCTCACGGTGGGTGGGAAACGTGGGGCATGGGCCATAACATCAGGTCCATGAGCGTCGGGTTTGGGGTTGAGTGGAGGAACAGAGCCCCCCTCTCACTCAAAAATTAAGAATTCCGTTCCGTTTTGCTTTTTATCTTTCTTTACAGATACATGAGTTCACAGGGCGAGCTCACCGAAACATCATCCGCACGAGAAATTTTTGTGTGCGGCAAAGGGGTGCTACCGGTCCAGAAAAGACGCCCCCCCACTTCCCGAACTGGCAGCAAAGTGGCACGCAAGCTCGTGCGAGCCCTGGACGGTAGCACCCACAGGTGCAGTTGTGCGCGTACGCGGGTCGGCCGCCCTGGTTTTTTCTCGTCTGGCACTGTGACCAGGAGCGCCTCAAAGGGCGCTCTCCAAACCTAATATAAAAACCAGGGCGACCGAATAGAAAAGCAAGCGGGCGCACGCCGAGGCCGAAAGTCGACCGCTACAAAATGGCGCCCAACGTGGGGCCCGAAATTTTAAAAACAATTTCGGGTTCCAAAAATTTTTTCTTTTGTTTTTGTTTTGGGAGCTCGTCCTCTGAACTCATGATAGAAAAAAAATTGTTTTTTTTTAGCATGCAGTGTCAGCTTTATCCGTGATGGTTTTTTTTTATATTTTTTGTAATAAATTTTAGAAACGTATTTGTTGGATTGTCAGGTGAAGGGCTTGCGGCCCTAGCTTGAACCGCGATATAGTGCCAATATATTTATTTTTTTTTTATAATAAAGTGACCTGCAGAAGTGGTTGAACTCAAATAAGTGATAGTTTTTTTTTTCGAGTTCATTAAAAATTTTTTTCTTTTTTGTTTTTAATTTCTCTTGCGGGTTTATGCTGTGCGCGGCAGTGCATTCGGGCCTACTGGATGTTGCAAGACGGTTGCTTCAATGCGCCCCTCGACCGTTTGCTCAGATGCACTCGCTTAGTAAGCAGTATAATCCCATAAGCCCATTTAGACAGTTATGACTAATTAAATATTTTTTTTTTTAGCTCTGTTCGGACACTCGACTCCGGCCACGGCGCTCTAAATAAGTCGGTCAAACCTTCCATCCCGAACCATGAAATAGTTAATACACATTTATACGTTTAGTTTATTGATTAGAAGCTTAAAAGTATTTTATTTTCTCTTCTCAACAAACAGTGGATAAATTTCACTAATCTAACATTTAATTAACTTTTATTAAATTCATTTGTTTTGTTTTTTTTTATATTACTATGCCATTGCACCACAGCAACGAGGACCTGGTGAGTTTGTCGGATGGTGGTGAGGCTGCGTGCAGCATCTGTAAGCTGGCTTATGGACAACATGATGATGTCGTAATGACACCATGTCTTCATGTTTTTCATAACGTTTGCATACAAAAGTGGATTGCTGAGGCACACAGTTGCCCTCTGTGTCGCGCGCTTTGTAGCCCTAAAAACCTGAAGCCATACCTGCCGGTTTTGCAAACCATGCCACAAGCCATTCCGCCAAACGCACCCACGTCCCAGTTGTTAGAAGTACCCACTCTAGGGGCGGTACCCAAAAAGCGTCCAGTTACTAGGAGTCAACGGAATTTAGTAACCCAAGATTTTGGGGTCAACAAATCGCATAGTTTGAACCTATCAGGAGTGCAACTCGCGCCGAGAGAGTCGATCGAGCGTACTTCGCATCGAAATGCTGCTGCTCAACCGTCGGTTTCCGATTCGCATTTGCACCATTTGATAAACGAGGCCGTCCGAATCGAACTCTCAAAGCTGCAGTTAAAGTCCAGCCATGTACAGAATCCTCTGCAGGGTTCGGATTCTCCTAGGGTTCTGCAACCGGATATGCAATTTTTATAGAGACCTCCACCAAATTTAAATCCCGGAATTACGAATCATCCCTATCAGCACCAAGATGAGGCGCAGTGCCATCCAAGGCACCCCACCCCAAGTCATTATGGGCTCGGTGGCATCGGGATTCCACGACCTCCCGCAGAATTTGCAACGTCGGAAAATGTGGCAAATGCGATTAATAACTGGAAAATCACATTTTCGGGAAAAGACGATGCATTAACTGTAGATAAATTTATTTACAGAATCCAGGCCCTGACGGTGCAAAGTCTGCGTGGAGATTTTGGGAGCCTGTCCTGCTACGCCCATATGCTGTTCACGGGTAAGGCATTGGACTGGTTCTGGCGCTACCACCAAAGCGTTGCTAGGGTTGAGTGGTTCGCCCTGTGTGCTGAGTTGCGTAGCCAATTTCGAGATCGTCGAAACGACCTCGACATAATGGACTTGGTGCGCAGCCGCAAGCAGCGCTACGACGAAAAGTTTGATGAATTCTATGAGGCTATATTGCAATTAACCGATAGATTGCAGAGCCCTATGGATTCCGACGCCCTGCTGGGGATTTTGCAAAGAAATTTGCGTTAAGATGTGAGCCGTTGTTTGCTCTACGTAAGCATCAACAGCATAAGTCAGTTGCGGACGTTAGTTCAGAGACGTGAACTGTTGGACGAGGAATACGGTAGAAATACTAGAAATCCTCCAAATCAGCGTCACGTTTCTGAGCTGACGCCCGGACCTATGCGGCCCCGTAATAATAATATTAATGACAATTTTGATTTTTTAGACCCCCCACCAGCACCACAATAAGTTGTGATGCTGGGTGTCAAACTGACAAAAACCTTGATGTACAAATTTTACCTTTAAAAATTTTAAAACGCGAACAGCCTCGTTCGGTGACTCCTCTTCGGCAGTTCAAACCATGGCATATTAAATGGTCAGAATACCAAGCGGCGAGAAGGAGAATTTTTCAGGAGAGGAACGCAAAAGTCACCCAGAACCTAAGCGGAGGAGGCGCTCGACTGCCAGGTTGAGACGATTTTGAAAGAAAATCAGAGCGCTTAAAAAATTGGTTTGTTCGGCGTTGCTGACTTCGGCTCCCGAAAATGATATTCGCCCCTATGCTCCGGTCTCATTAGCCGATGAAATGTTGGTAGGTTTAGTCGATACTGGCGCTTCTGTCAGCTGCATAGCCAACAATTTGGCACATAAAATTATGTCTAACAAGCAGCTGAAGTGGTTAAAGTATTCGGCTAAATTGAAGACAGCGGATGGGACGAATCATTTTTCGGCAGGTGTGGTTGACACTGCGATCACCTATAAAGGTGTCACCAAACAGCTCAAATTTTTGATTGTTCCAACTTTGTCTCAAAACTTGTACTTAGGTGTCGACTTTGTTAAGGCGTTTGGTTTGGCTAGCGACCTTTTCTGGGAAAATTCCCTTTCTCAGTCAGAGGGTGACATTTCCGAAGTGAGCTCGAATCACCACGTATTGGATGCTCGTCAACAAGCACGGCTGCACGCCACCATCTTATTGTTTCCTTCTTTTTCCGAACAAGGCTTAGGCCGCACCAGTTTGATAAGTCATGTCATTGACGTAAGAGATGCTAAACTAGTCAAACAACGGCATTTCTCGGTGTCTCCTGGTGTCGAAAAACTTCTGTTTGCTGAAATCGATCGTATGTTAGCGCTTGGCGTAATCGAGGTGTCTCAAAGCGCATGGTCTTCTCCGGTGGCATTGATCGTCAAACCCAACAAAGTTCGTCTGTGTCGCGATGCGCGCAAGGTCAATGAGGTCACTGTGAAGGATGCCTATCCTCTGCCGCTCATTGATGGAATTCTCAGTCGGCTTCCAAAAGCCCAATTTATTTCGAGTCTGGATTTAAAAGACGCCTTCTGGCAGATTCCATTAGATGCAGCGTCAAAGGACAAGACCGCCTTCACAGTGCCAAATCGACCGCTTTACCAGTTCGTTACAATGCCTTTTGGCCTATGTAATGCACCGCAAACCATGTCACGACTGATGGACAAGGTCATACCGGCGTACTTGAGAACTAAGGTCTTTGTTTACTTAGACGATCTATTGCTGATCACCGAAACCTTTGACGAACACGTTTCATTGTTACAGGAGGTAGCCCGTTGTATGCAGGACGCTGGTCTCACCATAAATATTGAAAAAAGTAAATTTTTACTTAAACAAATACACTATTTGGGTCACATAATTGGACACGGAACTATAAGTACGGATCCGGACAAAGTGAAAGCAATTCGAGAATTTCCTCAGCCGACGACGGTTCGACAACTTCGCCGCTTTCTTGGTTTCTGTGGATGGTACCGCAGGTTCGTGCCCAATTACGCATCCATTTCGACCCCGTTGACCAACATGCTACAAAAAGCAAAAACATTTGCCTGGAACGAAGAATCCATCGCTGCTTTTGAGGCCCTCAAAAATAGTCTGTGTAGTGCTCCTGTGCTGCATAGCCCAGATTTCTCGCGTCCATTTTCTATCCAATGCGATGCTTCTCAATATGGAGTTGGAGCCATTTTGGCTCAACGCGATGATGAAGATAGTGAAGTACCCATAGCTTATATGTCTCATAAGTTTAATCAAGCCCAAAGAAACTACACTGTTTCTGAGCAAGAATGTCTGGCAGCTGTTATGGCCATTAAGAAGTTTCGAGCATATGTCGAAAGACATGAGTTCGAGGTTATAACCGATCATGCTTCGCTCAAATGGTTAATGGGTCAAACCGACTTGCACGGCAGGCTCGCTCGATGGGTATTGAAGCTACAGGGTTTTATATTCACTATACGTCATCGAAAAGGTACCCAAAACGTTGTTCCCGACTCCCTATCTAGAGTGCATTCACCTGAGAATGTTGAAATTGCAGCATTAACCGAGAATGAAGCGGACCCTATCCCAGCAATAGATTTTCAGTCCAAGTTTTTCAAAACCGAAGCCTACCTAAAATTGATTTCTGACTTTCAACTAGAAGGCCAGCAACAGCCCGACATCCAAATAGTGGACGGCTTAGTTTATAAGCGGTGCGAGTTTGCAACCGGAGACCCCATCAAAGAGGACCAATCCTGGAAACTCTGGGTGCCGGAAGAATTGAGAGCGGCTCTCATAGTGAATGCTCACGATCACCCAATGAGTTCACATGGTGGTATTGGAAAAACGCTCAGCCGTCTCAAAATCTTTTATTTTTGGCCCAGAATGGCAAAACAAGTGCGTGATTACGTGTTGTCCTGTGAAATTTGCAAACAGACTAACAGCGCTATTCTGGCAGCTTAACTAAGCTCACCACATTAATAAAATAGTTAATATTAACAAATTGTTAAGGTTTCGTATTCTGGTAATAATTTGAAAGCTCCTTTCTTTACTATTTTGTTAATGACAGAAAACAACTTCACAACAAAAGATAGTTCAGTATTAAGCCAAAAAAATGCCGTGTAAATAAAATAAAATAAAAAAAATGGATGAATTCTTACTTCTTTTTAGCATTGATACTGAAGGAGATCAAAGAAAAAATAAATTTTAAAGACTGCAAACCACTCGAAAATTGCTTGGCTATTAAAAAAATTCAATTTGAAACTTAAAACAATTGAAAACAATTAGTAAATTATTTATTTCTTAACATTTTCCATTTTACTTGTAGAAAAACAAACATAAGCAATCAAAATAAGCAAGAAAAGCGCAATGTAAAAACAGCTGACGCTTTATATCTTATGCTATGTTCACACAGAGAGTTTAGTTTGAGTTTCCAGTACAAAGTAAAATCAACTTGTACTGGAAACTCAAACTAAACTCTCTGTGTGAACATAGCATAAGGCATTTACATTTTCACCATGCGTGGTGAACTTTAATAGCTTTTGAGAGCTTTCAAATTGTAAATGATTTGCCAGAGTACGAACATTTACATTACATAACAAGAACATTAACAAGAGCTCCTTAACAATTCCTTGTTAAGTTAACAAGCAGAATAGCGCTGTAAAGCCCCAAATTATATACTTCGTCCGCCTATGGGACAGCAGGCTACGTCTGTGCGAATCTTTCAGAGACTCTACGTGGACCTTTTGGGACCATATCCCAGGTCACGCTCAGGGAACGTGGGTATGTTGATTGTGTTGGATCACCTCTCGAAATTTCATTTCTTAGAGCCAATACGAACATTCACCGCCCGGAAAATAGTAGAGTACCTGGAAAAACGAATTTTTGCTGTTTTTGGGGTTCCCGAACTGATTACGACGGACAACGGTGTTCAATTCCGAAGCTCGCTGTTTAAAGATTTCCTGATACGCCTGATAGCAAATTACTCTCCACAGGCCAATGCTGTTGAACGCGTAAATCGTTCAATAATTGCCGCTGTTCACGCATACATTCATCCCGACCAAAAAGACTGGGATGAGGCTTTGTTCTCAATCAGCGCAGCTCTCCGTAGTTCGGTTCACTCTTCGGCTGGTTTTTCGCCATATTTTATTGTTTTTGGACAAAATATGATGTGCCATGCAACGGGTTACGAACTGTTGCGAAAATTGAAACTTCTAGAAGACCCAAGTGCGGAGATTAAGCCGGTAGAGAGAACTGAGCTAATCCGAGAGCAGGTTAGGCAGAATTTGCGTAAGGCATTCGAAATAAATGAAAAGAACTACAACATGCGCTCGTGTCCCACCAGTTTTGAGGTTAGTCAAATTGTATACCGTCGCAGCTTTGCCCAAAACAAAGCGTCCGAACACTTTAGTGCAAAGCTGGCCAATGTGTTCGAGAAAGCTAAAATTGTGAAAAAGATGGGCTCTGTCTACTACGAACTGATGAATATGGCAGGCAAACGGCTTGGCGTATTTCACGCCAAAGACATCAAAGCATAGTGCCTTAAGTTCTCGTAAGACGTGGTTGACTGATTACAATAACTGTTTTGTAATGGCACAAACACCACATGAATACCCTTTTCATGGTTATTTACACCATGCGTTAAGTGTGGAATGGTCCTTAACGTACGACCAACGTGAACATACCCGCATGACGTTCGATTGGCACCACTGAGGTGACAAAAGATGGCGAATTGTCGAAAATTGAACGAAGATGGCGGATCAAGATTGGCGAAGCAGCGCAGCGACCGGCCATCGTTCTTTTGGATTTGTTTCGTTGCTCAGTCACAACGTGCGTGCTCGTCATCGGCTAAATTGTAGCGTAAACCTTCGTTAGCTACTGATAAAGAGGCAAACTGCGTGGTTGGAACTGCATGAAATTGCAATTAAGAGTAAGTCATAAATACGTTCCTGATTAGAAGAGCAATAAATAAAATTTCAATTTGGAAATTAGGTTGGACTGGTTAAGGGAAGAAACGTACAAACAACAAAAAGAAAAATAGTGCTAAATTGGTCACCGTGCCATTGTCTGAGCGAAGCGCACACGACGAAGGACCTCAATGTCGTGCGTTCACTACGATCGCTATTCCGACTTTTTCTCCTCCATCATAACTGGCAAAAATAAGTAGGATACCCAGAAGCGCCAAATCAACAACTGATAAAAAAATGCTGATTGGGGAATTCCGGGTGAGCTTGCCATTCACTGTGGAGGAGGGTCAAGTGCACCACTTTGTTTCGGCTGCGGTAGCATCGAAGAACGAAACAAGTGGCATAAAACTGTGTAAGTGTTTGGCATTATAAGGCATACCATACTAAGCGGACTAGGCCCGAAATTCGCAAATATTACATGGACATTTTTAATTACCTCTTTTTGCTGTAAGTTTCTATTTTAACCTCAACATACATATATAAGCAACATATGTCAGTCATTTAAAGAAATTCAAGAAAAATGAAAATTGAGTTTAATGCCCCTATTATGATTTACAACTTTGCTTAAAGTTGAGTTGTAAAATCAAAATCGGTATCATGGCTTACAACCCAACCAAACTTCCAGCTGCAAAGTTGTCCTTCCAGTTGTGTATGTACAATTTTTGGCATTATGAAATACAACCAAACTTGGATGCGGTTGTGTCATATGTCAAAATTTTACAACTGCATTTTTGAGGTTGTCTGTTGGTTGTATTTAAAAGGAAAGATAAAATACAATTTAAAAGGCAAATATATTGTAAATTGCAACACTTATTAATACAAAACGATTTTAATTAATATAAATACCATTAAGGAAAATTACTAACAAAAAGCAGTTCGAGAGGATGGTTTCCTTAATGGAGAAGCACCCAGATGTGGCCAGAGGAAAAGGACACTTTGGATCAAGCAAGCAGCTGACCAATGAGCTCCAGTACATTTTTGGTAGCTTCCTTCTCCGAAAAATCTAAAATAACTCACAAATCTACAAAATGAAATATTGTTTAACAGTAATTTAAAAATATGCACTTTACTTAGAGTCCGGCAATTCTAAGGGGTTGTTTCGATCCCGCAACGATTTTCGGATGCGCGCAACATTTACGTTACTTTCTTCTCTGTCGTCAAAATACAAATCGAAACTACTTTCCATTTATTATTATTTTTTAACTATATTTTTTAATCCCAAAACCAATCAACAAAAATTTGTCAACGCAAAAACTACAAATTAAAAACAGCTGTTTGTACTTATATTCTGCTGTCAAAAATTTCTGATACATTCCATTTTAAGACTGGAAAACTTCCTTACAACTCAACTTAAAATGGTTGTAAGTCACAATACCGAAAAAAATTCCAGTTGTCTTTCAGTTGAGTTGTATCCGAGACAACTCAACTTAGTTTGGTTGTAAATCACAATAGGGGCATAAGCCATAGTTTTCAATGCTAAAGTACTGGATTTTCTTTTCGATTAAATTTGAATTAATTTATATATCGAGTTATTGATGAACTTTTCATACTGTAGAGATCTCGGAAAGTTTGTTTCAATTTGCCGCAATTATAATTAAATTAAATTTTTTTTTCTTCTTTCTTTTGTTTTTGACGCACCTTGTTATTATTGTTGTAAGTAAGTTATTATTAAGAACAGTATGCGAATCAAATTAATCACAAAGAAACAATATCAGCATAAAAAAGTTCAACAAAATGACAAGCATAGACAAAGCATACAATACAAAACAAACAAAGCACAAAACTTTCGTAAATTTTATATGGACATTTTGAATTGCCTTTTTTTTCTGTAATTTTTCATTTTAACATAAACCTACATATATAACCAACTTACTTACACATATTTCTTTTTATTATTAATAATTTACTTATTATTTTTCCTTTTAATGTTTAATATTAAAAAAAAATTTACCATATATATAAAATGTACAAAATAAGCAAAAATATACAAAATGTACAAAAATATATAATTTATTATATATTAAATATATATTATATATAGAATAAAAATATATATTTAATAATTTAAAAATAAAATAAAATTTAAAAAAATCAAAACTAAAACTAACACTGAAATTAAAACTAATATAAAAACTAATATATATTTAATAATTTAAAAATAAAATAAAATTTAAAAATCAAAACTAAAACTAACACTGAAATTAAAACTAATATAAAAACTAATATATATTTAATAATTTGATAATAAACAAAAAAAATTTAAAATCAAAATAAGAATAAACGTCAAACTAAAATAACAATTTAAGCTAAAACTACAATTAAGTTAAAATAAAACAACAACGGCTCTGTATGGAGCAAATCACACAGCTTGACTATACAGACTGTTTCATTGGCCGCTACACCAACTCATCAGTTGCCTTTGTATGACTTTACACTGTGATCCACTCAAGCTACTTAGGTTCTACATATACTGCCAATATGCCGAGAAAGTTACCCGGAATTTATTTTTGGCAGAGAACGCTGGAATTATTGTAACTGAGTTCTTATCTACTTTTTGATGCATACTGTACTAAGGTTAACAACCTAGATCGTATCATACTTTTAGGCATAGCCTTAATTCATGTGCATCTTCGAAATTCGATCACAGCGGTTTACTGCTATCAGAGCATATTGAAGTTGTTGTTATTTTTGCTGTTTAGCTCCTCCCTTTTATCCACACTTTCATTTTAAGGTTCAGTTAGTTTAACTGATGGTACACCTTGTCTTGTTGACAACATGCTTGGCCTAGAGCTCGAAAAACTTGTTTTCAATATAAATAATTAGAGGCCGTATACAAATATTAATATTAAAAGTTAAAATAAAACTTAAACTAAAACTACAACTTAAACTAAGCAAAGACTTAAACAAGATTTAAAAATAAAATTAAAGTTTAAACTAAACTAAAACTAACACTAAAATTAAAACTAATATAAAAAAAACTAATGTATTTTTAATAATGTAAAACAATAAAATAAAATTTAATCACCAAAACTTAACTCAAAAAACTTAAAACTAAAATTTAACCTAAGCTAAAACTTAAAAATAAATTAAGCATAGCCGTAAATTTACACTTTACAAAATTTAAACTAAATTTACAATTTAAAGATACGCTAAAACTTAAAAATACATATATATAACAACCAAAATTTAACTCAAAACTTAAAACTGAAATTAAAACCACAACTATATATTAAAACTAATACTAAAACTAAGCTAAAATTAAAATTAAATTAAAATAAAAACTTAAAATAAACTAAAACTAGAAATAAAACTCAAACAGAAACTAAAACTATCTATTAAAACTAATATCAGAACTAATATATTTTTAATAATTTGAAAATAAACTAAAAACGTAAAATTAAATTAAAATAAAAGCAACACTTAAACCAAAACTAAAATCAAAATAAAAAGTTAATATATTTAATATATATTTAATAATTTAAACTTAAACAAAATTTCTAAAATCGAGTTACAATCTAAGCTAAAACTTAAACTTACATTGAAATAAACTAAAACTAAAACTAATACTGAACCAAAATGTAAACTAAAATTACAATTTGAAAATAAACTAAAAACATATTAAATTAAAATAAAACCAAAACTTAAACCACAACTAAAATCAAAATAAAAAGTTAATATATATAATATATATTTAATAATTTAGAAACTAAACAAAAATTTAAATCAAAAATTAAAATAACACTCAAACTGTAATTTAAGCTAAGACTAAAACTTAAATTAAAAGAAAACTAAAACTAAAATTAAAACAAAAATTAAAACTAATAACAAAAATTAAAACCAAAATTACAATTTAAATTACAATCTATAACTAAACTTAAAATTAACTTAAACTGAACTAAAACTTAAAAAATTAAATTGAAATAAAAAGAAACCTAAACTCAAAGATATAACATAAACGTAACTTTCAATTCAACTAAACCTAACACATAAATTGAAATAAAAATAAAACTAAAACATAAAACTTAAAATCTAAAACTTAAACAAAATTTCTAAACTAAAATTACAATTTAAACTAAATTTATACTTAAATTGAAATAAAACTAAATCTAAACTTAAAAAAAATTTCTAAACTAACATTACAATTTAAATTAAAATTAAACTTAAATTGATATAAAACTAAATCTAAGCTAAAATTTAAAATTACATTGAAATAACACTAGAACTAAACTTAAACAAAAATTTCTAAAATCAAATTATCGTTTAATCTAAAACTAAAATTAAGTTAAAATAAAACTTAAACTAAAACTACAACTTAAACTAAACTACAACTATCACGGAAATTAAAACTAATATAGTTTTGATAATGTTAAAATAAAATAAAATAAAATTTAAAAGCAAGACTAAAATAGAACTCAAACTGAAACTAATACTAACACTAAGCTAAAATTAAAACTTATATTGAAATAAAAATCTAAACTAAATGTTAAACCAAAGGTATAACATAAACGAAAATTTGACCTAAACTAAAACTTAAACAAAATTAAAACAAAAATCTAACCTAAGCTAAAACTTAAAATTACATTAAAATAAAAACTTAAACTTAAATTTACCCTTTATAAAATTTAAACTAAATTTACAATTTAAAGATACGCTAAAACGTAAAAATACCTTAAAATAACAACCAAAACTTAACTCAAAACTAAAAACTGAAATTTAAACTAAAACTACAATTTAAACTAAACTAAAACTTACACAAAGTATAAACTATACCATTTATACAAAATGTACAAAATATATAATTTATTATATATTAAATATATATTATATATAGCATAAGAATAAATATAAATACAAATTATATAATATAAATGTGTATTAAAGACCCCGATTAAAGGAAAAAAAAACATGAACTAAATTTAATTTAATTGGTTAGGGATGGAAGTGAGTTTTGCGTTAGGGAGGATCCCAAAATATTCGCCCAGGATCCTCACGGTGGGTGGGAAACGTGGGGCATGGGCCATAACATTAGGTCCATGAGCGTCGCGGTTGGGGTTGAGTGGAGGAACAGAGCCCCCCTCTCACTCAAAAATTAAGAATTCCGTTCCGTTTTGCTTTTTATCTTTCTTTACAGATACATGAGTTCACAGGGCGAGCTCACCGAAACATCATCCGCACGAGAAATTTTTGTGTGCGGCAATGCGGTGCTACCGATCCAGAAAAGAACCCCCCCCCACTTCCCGAACTGGCAGCAAAGTGGCACGCAAGCTCATGCGGGCCCTGGACGGTAGCACCCACAGGTGCGGTTGTGCGCGTACGCGGGTCAGCCGCCCTGGTTTTTTCTCGTCTGGCACTGTGACCAGGAGCGCCTCAAAGGGCGCTCTCCAAACCTAATATAAAAACCAGGGCGACCGAATAGAAAAGCAAGCGGGCGCACGCCGTGGCTGAAAGTCGACCGCTACAGTATGTATAAGCACCAACTAATTACACACACTACACAAACTAGAAAACAAATAAAGTTCGCCTTTTATATTAAACAATAATCCTTCCATTTTCTTTTTATTCCGAGCTACTCTGGATTCCACCCAAGTCTAAAGCTACTAATTTAACAAAGATTCAGTAATTTTTCTGAAAGATATTTTAATTATGTTTCAAATGACGTGTCCATCTTTTTGATCGATTTGATAATGGCGAAGATATAGATATTTTTTTGAAGAAACCTTTTAGCAAGATAAAAAATTTTAAAAATAAATAAACTATCGACAACTCGATGACTAGTTGAGTTATCGATTTTTTGTTCTCAGCTTGGACTCAATTGTCAGGTGTAATGTAACATCACCCTGTACTAGCAAAACTTTGATCATCTAGCTGAAAAGGCAGCCATGATGCTAGGCAGTCTTCTGTCAACGTTCACGCCAGCAACACGAATTTTATTTAAGTCACATTAATTGAATTTCATTTTATTTACTCTGTTCATCTAATTTTATTTACATTTAGTTTGTTAAATTGAAAACTAAGTAATATAAATTGCATTAAACAAATCTATATTCTGTTTTCAGTTCAGAAGTGGGATTAATTAAATTTTTTTTAACTTATTAAAAGGAAGATGAACATACGAACGCATTAAAAAGAAGAAAAAACCCCGTAGAAGCAGTGGGAAAATCACGTGAGCCACAAGAAGAACAAAAAGCAAGACAGCATGCTCTATGTATACATAAAAAAATGAAGCACTAAAAAGAGTAGCAACAGCGTCAACTCAACACAACGATAAACGGCTAACCATCTTTCATCTGTCTTTTTATGATCCATTTCGACAACAAAGTGTAAACGAAACAAAATAGCGAAAAGAGCCAACGTCGAATGATGATAATCAGCGAGTAACTTACAACGAGTAAGCAGAGAAGCATATCAGGAGAAATATATCGAAAGTTAACGAAGACAAGGAAAATAGAAACGATTATCAGCGAAACGAAACTAGCGAGTTTTGAATGTCGAAATTAAAAACAACGTAAAAATTTAATGATAAAACGAATGTAATCAAAACTTCAACAAATAACAGAGATGCCGAAAATAAGCGAATTAAAAATTGATCAGCTAAAAGTGATCCTGCGTGAGAAAGGGTTAGCTACGGCTGGGAGTCGAGCAGAATTGGAACTACGTTTAATGGAAGACATTGGTACTGATGAAATTGAGGCACCAACAGTCTTGAATTCTGGTTTACAGGAGCAAATCAATGAACTTCGGGGTATGATGCAAACTATTGTTGGCATGCTCCAACAAAACAGACAGCAAGAAATTGTCTCAAATGTATTGCAGTCAAGTCAGAATCAACGCTCAAACGAAAATAATAGTCTAGTCGTTACTCCATCAGTTTCTACAGATGCAGATGCACGTAGTTTTCATACAGTTAAAGAAATAGCAGACATGATTCCAGAATTTGATCCATCTAGTACGCAATCATTAACAGTTCAGCAGTTTATTGGTCGTGTTGGTAGTATTATGAACGCTTATCAACTAAATGAAAAATGTGTACTACTAGCGGTGTATGGTCGACTAAAAGGTATAGCCCGTGTGTGGTTGGATCCATTATCTACTGTCCACACCAGATGGGATGATTTTGCTGCTGAATTGGAAAATGAATTCAATGTTTCTTATGATGAAGAACAAGTGCATCGTATTATGAACGAATCTGTACGGAAAACAAGTGAACGTATATCTGATTACTGTTTTAGAATTTATGCTACAGGCAAGCGTTTTAACCTGAGTGAAGCTGCTATCATTAAATATACGAGGCAGGGGTTGAATCATCGTGATCTACAGATCGCTATAGCAGCGCAAAGATTTGATAGTTCTAAACAAATGCGTGAAACAATAGAAGAATGGCTAACGAATCGTGTGAGAAGTACAAATTTAAACAAAATATTGAAATTAAAACTGATTTTAAGAATGTATCGCATCAGCGGGCTGGTGAAGGCAAAAAAGTCGTATGTTATAATTGCAATGAGATAGGGCATATATCAAGCAATTGTACAAAAGAGCAGAGGCGTTCAAGATGTACTGATTGTGGTAAAGTTCATAAACGAGAGGAGCCGGTTAACTGTGGTCGTAAGCAGCCCTCCTATAACACTCGAAAAGCCGATATGACGGATAATGGAAAATGTTTTGTAAAGCAAATTTATGTAGATGGCAAAATATTTGAAGCATTAATCGATACTGGTAGTGAGTGTAGCTTGTTTCGTAAGTCAATCGCAGATACATTAAACATCAAACGGGAAAAGTGTTGTACACATTTGAATGGGATAAGTGGAGCTAGGTACATGATGGAGAGAGGTGTATGCTTGACATAGTAATTGGTGAAGCAAAGATAAGTACGTTGGTATATATTGTTAATGATAGTATGTTGGAAACTAATTTTCTACTGGGTCAAGATGTGATAGCGCGTAAAGGGTTGTTGTTTAAAGTAGAAAATGGTCAATCAGAACTTGAAGCGGAGTGTCGCAATAGATGTGTGTTTCCTGATAACAATTATTTTACAAAATTAACAAATAAGCTAAGTAATGAAGATCAGCGTCTTAAACTTCAAGCTTTGTTGGGAAATTTAAACGATGTGTTCTCAGACGGGCTTAATGGTATTGGTAAGGCACACCATATTGAAATGCAAATTGTTTTAAAGTCAAAAAAGGTTATTGCGCAAGTACCATATCGAGTGCCAGCTCCAAAGCAGATGATTATAAGGCAAATGATTAAAGATCTCCAAGATAATGACATTATCGCAAAATCGACATCGGAATTCGCGAGTCCTATTGTATTAGTCAAAAATAAAGACGGTAGCGACAGACTTTGTGTAGACTATCGTCGTTTAAATATGATTGTTGAAAAAGAGGATTATCCTGTACCAAATATTGAAGAGCAGCTGCACCAAGCTAAGCAATATAAGTTTTTTACCATACTCGACTTGAACAGTGGGTATTATCAAATCCCAATTTCACCTGATAGTCGCAAATACACAGCATTTATTACCCCGGACGGTCTATATGAATTCAAGCGCATGCCCTTTGGGTTAAAGAATGCACCTATTGTTTTTCAACGCTTAATGGCAAGAGCTAAGGAACAAGTTCACGAAGACGATATCATGATATACATGGATGATATTTTAATTGGAAGTCAAACTTTTGACGAAGTGTTAGAGAAATTAAATCGAGTTTTAACAGCTCTGCGTAGTGCGGGTCTCACGCTTAATGTGAAAAGTGCGAATTTTTAAAAGAAACTATTACATTCCTTGGCCATGAATTGACGCCAGAAGGCATTTTGCCAGGTAAAGTCAAAACGCAAGCTGTATATAATTTTCCCACACCCTCTAATGTACTAGATGTACGCAGATTTTTAGGCTTAAGTGGGTATTTCCGTAAATTTGTACCCGTATACGCCGTCATTTCGGAACCATTACGTAAACTTTTACGAAAAAACCAACAATTTAAGTGTACAAAGGCACAAGAAGCCGCATTTGAGCAATTGAAATCCAAGTTAGTATCTCGACCAGTTTTAGTTGCATATCGTTTAGATGCTGAACATGAGGTGCACACAGATGCAAGTGCACAAGGCTTGGCAGGAGTATTATTGCAGCGTGAAAAAGACGATTTTAGACCAATTGCGTATTACAGTAGGACGACTAGCGCTGATGAGCAAAAATTTCACAGTTATGAGCTCGTGACTCTGGCTGTTGTAGAGTCCCTCGAACGTTTCCGATATTATATATATGGTAAAAGACTTAAAGTCAAAACGGACTGTAGCTCTCTTAAGACTACGATGCAAAAGAAGGAACTTATACCCCGAATCGCGAGATGGTGGTTAAGGATACAGGACTACGACATTGAAATAGAACATCGATCTGGTAACAAGATGCAGCATGTCGATGCTCTGAGCCGAACTCCATACGAAGAAGCACGAACAGTCGAAGAAGCAGATTTGCGTACTGATAAAGCGATAATAGATAAAGATGACTGGCTCTTTAGTATGCAGCTTCAAGATCCACGTTTAGTTGAAATAGTAAACAAACTTAAGATAAACAGCGACATTCAAGACAAAGAGTATGTTCTACAGCACGGAAGACTTTTACTAAAAGTTGACGACAAACTTCTTTGGGTTGTACCAAGCGCACTGCGAAATAAAGTTGTTCAAGATTGTCATACACAAGCTGGACACATGGGTATCGAAAAAACTTTAGATCGATTGAAGTCTTATATGTGGTTCCCACGAATGCGCAACTTCGTTAAACAGTTCATTTTATCCTGTATTGACTGTGCTTATTATAAACGTAAAGGCGGAAAAACTGAAATACAGTATCATTATGATGACATTGAACCAATACCATTCAGAACTATCCATATGGATCATTTGGGTCCCTTTCCAAAGAAGGGAAAAGAGCCTCTCTTAGTTATTGTCGATTCGTTCACAAAATTCACTATGTTATACCCTGTAAAAAGTACATCAACCCGCTATGTTATTGAAGCGTTAAATGAAGCGAGCAGTTACGTTGGTATGCCATTACGTATCGTGACGGATAGAGGTTCAGCGTTCACGTTTCGTGAATTTGAAAAGTACTGCTTCGAACACGACATAAAACACATCCTGAATGCAATGCGTACACCAAGAGCAAATGGGCATGCAGAAAGGACAAACCGCACAATTTTGTCGATGTTGTTGCCAATCAATTCTAACGATAAGAAATGGGACGAAAACATACGATCTTTACAGTGGGGCATAAAAACAATGAAGAATTGCACAACCGGTTGCACACCTCATGCACTTTTATATGGCTATAAGCCACGCGATATTTTACGTAATCGAATAATTTTAAGTCTGCAAGCAAACGATGAAGCATTAGATGACAAACAGCTAAAAGATCTCCGTGAAGCAGCAGCGAAAAGAATCAATAAAAAACGGGCAGCAGCCAAATCTTCTTTTGATGCCAAACATGCAACTCCAAAACCTTTCCAGGAAGGTGACTTAGTCTTGGCCGAAAACGATCCATCAAGTAGTGGCTTGTCGAGGAAACTCGAGCCACGTTATAAAGGACCTTTTGTAGTGACCAAAGTCCTTGATCGCGATCGATATCTGATTGAAGATTTACCTCAAACACGACGAACACAAAAGCATTATTCTTCTGTTTACTCATTTGACAAGTTAAAGCGCTGGTGTCAGTTACCCGAAGACGACGACGATGAGGATGAAGATATCTACAACGACAACGAGTTGAGCGAGATCACTCAAGGAGATCAGGAAAGGCCGACTGTAATGTAACATCACCCTGTACGAGCAAAACTTTGATCATCTAGCTGAAAAGGCAGCCATGATGCTAGGCAGTCTTCTGTCAACGTTCACATTAAAATCACATTGAATTTCATTTTATTTACTCTGTTCATCTAATTTTATTTACATTTAGTTTGTTAAATTGAAAACTAAGTAGTATAAATTTTATTAAACAAATCTATATTCTGTTTTCACAGGTCAATGTTATACTGCACATAATTTTTTTAATTTAATTTCAGATAGCGACGTATTTTTTTATAGTAAAAAAATAAATAATAAGAGAAAATTTAAAAAAAATGAGTTCTTAGTTGAAAATTAAACACGCTCGTTTTAAATTTTATTTTGTAGAAACGCAAACGTTTTTTATTACTATATTAAATTGTTTTTGTTTAATTTTAAAGCATGTTTTTTTTTAAGTTTACATATAAGAAAAAAAATATAGAAAACAATAATAAAATATAATATAATATAATATAAATATAAATAAAGAAAGCAAAACAGTAATTTTGTATCGAATTTTATTTAAATGGAATAAAAATTTGAAATTCAATCTGAATAAAATGAGTTGTTAAGCCGAATTATTCTGGAAAATTTTTGTTACCAACCCAGAAGACTATAAAATCTAACCATAAGCAAAATTTTACCATTCATATGGACCACAGGCGATACTATTTATTAAAAATATCTCACATTAGATTTCTATATCGGAAACGAAAAATGTTCATTGTTGTGTAAATCCAAACTTTTTCACTAGTATGCAATATTCTCCATAATTTTTTTATGACTTACTTTATTTTTTTAAGATATCAATAGCTTTTTTATGCATTTGACTTAGTTTATAAGCAGTTCTTTATGCTTAGAGTTTCTTATAAGAATTTTTTTCAATATAAGAAAACATTTTTCTTTCAATTTTATTTGCATATGCGTTTGCGTTTGTCAAAATAAATTATGAAAAAACTTTATTTTTGACAAAAGTAATATATGTATGTGCCAAATTTAAATGACCTCCATTGAGCCGTTTAGATTTGTACTCCGGTGAAACAAACAGAAAACTACTTATCTTAATATAGATGTAAAATATTCATTAATTTTAATAGGATATGTATTTAAATAATATTTTTTTAATATTAAATTCATTAAAATCATTACTAACAGCATAAAACTTAAAGAAACTCACATCAATTATAAATTCCCACTATAATCCTATGAAAATCTTAGTTTTCCATCGGAATGCAAGAATACCCACATATTAGCATTTCTCAACGAAAATTCAACCCTGCGTTAATATGGAATCTCAAAAGCACGAGCTGGTAGAAAATGTCTCTACTCATAGCGTTGGTAGTACTTCACACCCTCAAATTCATTTTTACGGGATGAGGTCGACGCAATGCATGAAGTCATATTTTGTGTTGCTTCATAATAACCCATTGTTTCTAGTCTAGCTGTCAAAAGCCGACCGACCTAACGCAGTATTTTAATTCAGCCTTAAAGGCTAAGTCGCAAAGGCGCGTTAGGTCGGTCGCGCTTTAACCGTACTTTGATCGTACTTTATTCAACTTTACGGGATGAACTGTCAAAACGCCCGACCTTATAATTTTGAAATCATAATATCGCGTTAGCATGTCGTGCGTTTGTCACTAAGATGACGCCACTGTACGCAGTCAAACCAAAAAAATCCCACAAAGTCTGAAATCCCCAAATCACAATGTATGTGGTAGAAGTACATGATGGCTGTATTTCTTTATTCATTTTATCTATCCATATTTTAATAGCCGTTGCTATTAATAAATAAATTATATGCTGTTATATGCTTTATTATTTATATAATAAAGAAAATAATTACAATTTATTTTGTTTAATAAATAAATGTTTCTGCATATCTAACCAGCGTAGAAGTTAAATTATTTATATAATAAATAAACATCTGTGTTATATGTTGTATTACATTGCTGAAGATTAACAAAAACAATAACAAACAAAAAAACTAAAGCAACTGATATCTAATTATATACTTACAAATTTACATACATATAAACAACAGCACCATCAACAACACACGTACAAATTTACATACATATAAACAGCTACAACAGCATCAACAACAACACAAGCAGGTACTGAAAAATATTCGCTTCAAACAAAGCAACAACCGTAACATAAGCAGCTACTGATGTTATGAATGATTTATCTTGTAAAAAAGTCAAAATTATATTACATTCAATATAAAATATTTTGATGAAACAACAAATCCCATGCGAACATGTCTTTACTACTGCAACTCAACAATGCTCATATATTGAGCTAACTCAATGAAAATACAAATCTGCCCTATCGGCAAATGTCAAACGCGCGACAGAGTTGAACACTTCTCAACTTTTTTCAGCAGCTCGCGCTTTGATCGTACTTTACCCCTTCTTACGATATTCGACGATATTTACGATACAAAGCACGACCAAAGCTTGAGGTGGATAACAACTCGTTGTTTCTACTTTAGCTGTCAAAGCGCGACCGACCTAACGCGTCTTTGCGATTTGGTCATAAAGAGTGTAGGTCTCTCAAGGTCCTCTTTAAACCTTCATACAAATTTGAGAACTAAGGCTTTTGTATGAAGTCTAGCACTGTTACAATTATCTCTCGAGGTAGAGCGGTTACGATGTACTCATACTTAGGCCCCTATTAGGTACGACAACTCAACTTAAGTTGACGTGAGTTAAGACACCTCAACTGAACTTTTTTGCCATATTACGCATAACATACATTTTCAGTTGAGCTGTGGTGTAAAATTGCTGTTTCTATTGGAGCATGATTACACCGAAATATTGACACTTTCGTTGAAATGAATCAGCTGTTCGCATTAATTTCAATTTTTGTGTATATGTATTTTGTTCACAAGTAATAAAGCAAGGCAATAATAGTATAGAGCAGGAATGCCCAAAACTTTCTTATGGAAGTGCAAACACTAATACATATAAAATCCTGCAACCTTTCGTAAACGAAAGCATACTATGTTAGACAACAACAAAATCTACGTAGAAGATCACTGTCACGAAAATGTACCAACAAAGCATACGAAAGTGTTGTTGCTTGCACTTCGGTATAAGCAACGAAAAAAGATCAAAAACAAAAGACAAATTTGTTTGTGTATTTTGTATTGCTTAGTGCGGAGTGCTGTGTGTGTATATTAGAATACACAGCCTATGCCTAAGTGCTTTTACAAAAACAAATGTGCACCAAGTGCATAGGGCTTGGGCACCTCTAAAGACGCTATACAACTAGCTCAAAGCAGATGTAAGTTTTTGACAGTTTTTACACTCGAGACATAGTTGCATTGTTAAACCTAATACCACAAAAAATACATACACATCTCTGAGATACATACTTGTCAGTCGATAGACACATATGTATCTCAAATGTGTAATAGACAATACAAATTTACAAATTACACACTCAACTTAAGTTGAGTTGTCGTACCTAATAGGGGCCTTAGTCTTGTCAGTTGTGATTCCTTTTGCCTCAAATTGTATTTCTCAATGGTCGAACCATGTGTCGGGACAAGTGGTCCAAAATTGTGACAATTTACTGACGCCGCTTGAATTTCTGAAAGCATTGGTGAATCAAATGGACTGACTATTTCCGTTTGTAAATGTATGAGTCATTGTCCGTATGTATGACCATCACCCTGGTCACCTTCGGCAAAATGAGAGAGATGTGAGAGAGAGTTTGAAGTGTGTAAGGGAGTGCGGGTTGTCTGGGGTGGGGTGCTGGTGTGTGTAAAAGACTCATAGGTTATTTTAAAATATGTTCCTAAAATTGTGTTCCTATAATGTGTTTCCCTAGTGCAGTGGAGTGCCTACGGATGTGAGACAATAGGTTTCTTGCGTCCCTATTGTCTTACATACGTTTTAAAAGAAACGGCATGTGCCTCGTGAAAAGCTAAAAATAAAAACAACCTGTCGAAAAATTTTAATTAACTATCAAATAATAAAAAAGAACTATAAAATTTTATAAATTTTTTAAATAATAAAAAAATTAATATATCGTTTTTTAAGTTGTTATTATTGTTGTTGTTGTTGCTGCTGATATAGTTGCTTTCTGTTGTTGTTGCTGTAGGTGTTAGTGATGCTGTTGTCGCTTCTCTGTTGTTGTTAGTACTGCTACTGTTGCTGTTTCTCTGTTGTTGTTTTTTGTTGTTTTAGATGCTGCCGTTGTTATGACAACATGTGTTGGGTTCTTTGAGTGAGAGGGTTTTTGAGCGTGTCCGCTGTGTTAAGCAGTCGCTAAATATGTTGTTGTTGCCTGCATCACCTTACCGGCAGGTGTAGGGTTTTCCTCGTTGTTACGACTGACGTTGCTGTTGATATATTAGTTGAGTGTGTCTCTGGTGACGTATATGGGGCGTTTAGCAACTGCAAAAGAATTGTGCGATTGGTCAAAATTGGGATGCTGTGGAATTTGTTGCTGCTGAAGTTGTTGGTGGTCCGGTTCGCCTATTAGGCAGGATCGCCGGTTGTGTTGGACACATATATTAATATTTGTATTTTATTTTTATTTAACAAATCGTCGTTGCGCATACAAAAAAGGTTATGTGTAAAATTTTGATTTTTTTTTTATTTTACCATTTAATAGCCATATGTATTAAAGGGCTGCGTAGATGCACCTATTTCAACGTACACACACTGTGAGTTATTGCATTGCTCTCAGTTGACTGTCTTTCATAACACTTAAGAGTTGTTTTTGCTCAACACCAAATACAAATCGGCAACAAGAAGCAATACCCACTCTCTTCTCTCGGCAATCAATGCACGACTTGCTTTTGTTCGGCAACACCACAAGCAATGCAATTTCTTCATAAAGAGGGAGAGGATAATAGAAAGTAATAGATGGCAATAGATCATTTGGATCATTTTGATAATTTCAATTAGTTAGGTCGTGTAAAGTGCGATGAAACAAATTTTTAATAATATAATTGATAATTTAACAATAACAAATTAGCTAACTTTAGTTTAGTTAACTAACTTTAATTTAGTTAACTGAATTTAGGACAAAGCTAACTTAAATCCATTTTAATGCAGCCATTATTTTATTTATTTGTTTTTCTATATGAACTGGAGGAGAAAATTTGCATGATAGAAAATTTATCGGATTAGCAAGATAACTCACCGGATTAGCATGAAAATTTGTGTATAGAAGTTTTTTGGTGCGGTGCGTGTTTGTGGGTTTTCAATTCTGACCGACCTTGAACACCAGAGGACGCTGTAGTACAAATTTTTTACAAAACTGCCTAAAAACTCACAAACCGCTTATGCGATTAGAATGAAAATTGATATTAAGTAGTTTTCAGGTACGATGAATTTTTTGGCAGTATCTGATTTGAACCACCTTGGACACCAGATGGTGCTGTAAAACGAAGTTTTTACAAAATCGTATATTTTTAGTTGTTTTCTTAGGTTACATATGCATATATTTACAAAATATAAAATATTTCTTAAATTTAAAAAAATTTCCGTTATTTTCACATCAAAAACATGAACATGTTTTGAAAACTATGAAAAACTTTACTACAACGATAAATTTAATGCAACGTCGTTGCTCAAAAATGAGAAAAACACAATCAGAAATTCAATTTTGTGACTTTCGATTCAAATATCTCCGCTGATTTTTTATACATTTTGTTAAATGTTTCTTTGTCTTAAAGCTTCATCAAAGTACTATGAAAACCTTTTTGCAAAAATACTGTTAGTTGATAATATATATTCTAAATATTTTTTTCAAAAAAAGGTCTGAAATTTTGGAGTTTTCCTCAAAAAAAGGTTAAAAATTTGTTTTTGTTTTAAAAATAATTTAAATTTAAATTCACAAATTTTCAACTCTATTTAAAAATTTATAACATTTATAAGCAAAATTTATTTAAATTTTACGCAAAAATTAAAAACCACTTTTGTGATTAAAAAAACAAGGAAAAATTATCTTAGTATCTCTTACCAATCAAAAGTTATAGCCAATAATCTATATTTACAAAAAGCAAACCGCTGTCTGTGTGATGGCTGGAAACTTCAAAATTACTGAGCCGATCTGAAATTTCGGCAGTACATTTTTTTAAGTACGAAATGGTTTCAATTTCTGTCATATCCCCTTTTAACGGTCAAAAACAATAAAAATGCTATATTTCCTACGGTTTTCGTCGATTTGGCTACATTTTGGTAGTTTAGTTTGTATGCTCTCTGTCGGCAACTGTACTAAAACTGGGTAATGTCCATCTACTAAAAAACTGGGATGGGCATTATATAAGTGGGTGTGGCTCCGCCCATACAATTAAAATTTGTATTATCGAATAGCTTTGAAAGCAAAAGTAGTAGTATTTATATACATACAAACTCAAAATGGAGTTAGTATTTGGTGATCTCCTGCTACTGGGAAACTGTAAAGGTCAGTGGAAAATGACAGTGGTGTCAAACTATGAGTTTAAGAAAAGTTTTGAATACACCTATTATGTTCCTATATAGTTGCAGGGTGCAGCAACGCGCGCCGGGAAAAAGCTAGTTAAATAAATAATTTCAAATTAACATTATGATAACATGATACCTTTGAACTATTAATGAAACCTTTGTGTTATATAAAATTAGATGGAACCCGACTAAGTTACTTAAGAAAAAAAAAAAAAAAAATATTTGAATAAGTGTGTCAGATAACGAAGAAAAATCTCTCTCAAGCTAGTAGATGATCCAAATCATCTATTGCCACTTATTGTCAGTGCACATGGTTTCATTGCATTGACTGCAGTGTACTCTCTTACAACGATGTCTTAGAACAACAATGTCTTGGATCTCTTTTCATTTGCACTCACTTGTTTTGTTCGTCTTCGCTGACACCACACACTTGATTTGTTTGAGGACAGCAAGACAATGATTGTGGTGTGTTATAAACAGATGTCTTGAAAGCAGTTTCAAGTGCACCTACGCAGCCCTTTAATATGTATGCCCCATCTACTCACCAAATGGTTTATTGATATGTTTATTGGTTCAGAAGTTAGCAAATGTGAAAGTTAGCTGCCTTTGTGAAAACAGTATTGAAATTGTTAAAAAACAAAAATGTTTTTTTCGTCTCCTGAAAAATTGTTCAAAAACACATAACCTTTTTTGTATACGCAACGACGAAATTTTAATTTAAATTTTTATTTTTAGATAACATTATAGTTTGTTTACAATTTCTATAATGAACTTATTTACGAAATATTTTGATTAATAAAAATTAACAAATTTTGAAATCTTAAATAATAATTTATAAGTAAGTGTGTAAGTGAGTATTTTGTAAAGTGTGTGTTTATATGTTGAAATGTTAGTGTTTGTATGTGGTATTGCGTCAGCACACACCTAACGCCTTTGACGTTATATTCATATAAAATGCTCCATACAAACTACATTATTTTTTTTCTAGCGTCATGCGTCGTGATCTGGCATCTCTGTCTGACACCCATGTTTTATCTATTAAAAAAGCTGTAGATGCTCTGCTCACACTAATTATAAATTCCATAAAGAATTCAAAAACAAATTCAGCTGTTTAATATAGTTCGCAGTTAGCGTCCCACAGAGCAATTCGACCATAGTCTGCTGGTTAGAGCTCTGGCCCTTAACGCAAACATGCTTTTTTTTCTTATAATTTTGTTTAGAAATGTTTTTTTCTATTTTATTATGAGTAAATTTTATATCTTTGTATTTCATTTTTTGGAAAATGGTGTCCTTACTCACAACTGCTTCCATGTAAAAACTGAGTTAGAGTTGGGTTAGCCTGTAAAATTGGTTTAGAATTTTTCAGTTTTTTATAATAATCCCGTTAAATATTTGATATACTTTTAAAATCATGTATCTTTATGTGATATTCACTTGCTGTGCTTGGAAACACTATCGAGTTAGCAACGCCATTTTCTTAACTCGACGAAAACCCTAACCCCGAGCTAACTCGCCATGGAAACATAGTACAGTTTTGTGGAGTTTTCTTGAGTTTAACGAATCTGAACTCAACTCGTGTTTAAATGCAGAGTTTACTTGACATAGAAAGTCAGTAATTGTGTGCGTTACTACGTTAGAGCCTTCTATCTGTGTTGTTTGCCACACTTTTTCTATAATTCGAGCGTAAGCTTCATACCAAATGAAATTTCGTTGTGGCAACATTGATAAAAACAGCATCAATACACAGATGAACAAAACAAGTGAAGTAAAGTGGCGGCAAAAATTGTAAAGTGTAAAGGAAAAAGAAGGTTATTTTAATAGGCTCATATTACACGGTGCCCGTTTGCCCGGCGTACAATCGATTTTGATGTTGCTTTTAACGTAAAACTGTCAAAAACAATTGAGAGTGTGAGAGGATGAACATTTGGAACAGCGGGCAAAATATGTTCATTCGAGCCCGGTGTCGATACAGCGTACATTGTGCAAAACAGTGTTGCTGGGTGGTGAAATTAAAGATTTGGGTGTTTAAGTAGCTAAAAAGTACATTTTTTGAAGAAAAGTGCTACTATTGTACTATAACAGTATGAAGAAAATAGTTGTAGGAAACCCTTGTTGGAATAAAGTGTGGGAGAAAAAGTAATGAAACTGAATGAAGTGTCAAAATCTGTCTGCCGTTCTTTTTCTGCCGTGTAACATACCAGCGTGAAAAATGTGGAAGAGAGTAAAAAAGATTCATTGCACGCCGGGCAAACGGCGACCGTGTAATATGAGCCATAGAAATATTATTAAATAATTAAAGATCTCATTTTGCGCTGCTGATGTCTATAACAAAAGGTCTGTTTCCGTACAAAGTTCAAGAAAAGTTCGAGTAAAATTCAATATGTGAGAGTAATTAAATTATCTGTCAAAATGAGAGAATTTGCAAAACAGTACGGAAACGACTTCTAGCGAGTTTCAAGCACAAAAACAGCTGATTGCCTATAAACGTAAGCAGCGCCAAATTTATTTACATCAATTTGGTACTTTCTTGTTCTTCTTGATGCTTGTTCTTATCGTGCTCGAAGAAATTGTTCAAACAAAGTTCAAGCTAGTTTCGAGGCTCGAGAGAGTGGCATTTTGCTTGTTCTTCATCTCTCTCGAGCTAGAAAAATGTGTGAAGAAACACCTTCAAGCAACTTCAAGTAACTTGAAGTGCGTACGGAAACAGACCTAAAATAAACACGTAAAACAACAAAAATTCATCGCTGGTTTGACGAACAGGCTTGTTCAATTTGATTGTAAGATATTTCCAACACGTGTGAACCGCCATCTTGTTCGAACAGGTTCGCTAATGTGTAACCCCTTTTTTTATTTTTTTTTATTTTAGGGGTCATCACCCAGCCGGACACCTAACTGTTAGATATGCCATATATATGGCATATACCTAACGCCAAAGGCGTTAGGTTCATATAAAACTCTCCTTACAAATTACGTTAGGTTTGTTCTAGCGTTGGGAAAAACCTAACGCCTTTTTGTCTATCCGTGTGATCTGGCATCTCTGTCTGCCACATATGTTTTAAGCATTACAAAAAGCTACAGCTGCTCTGCTCACACTAACAACAAATTCCGTATAGAATTTAATAACAAACTCAGCTGTTTACTTAAGTACACAGTTAGCGTTCCGCAAAATTTTTCCACCATAGTGTAGTGGTTAGAGCGCTGGCCTTAAATGCAAACAAACGCGAGTTCAAACCCTTCACCAAATAAAACCAAATTCTTTTTTCTTATAATTTTGTTTAGAAGTGTTTTTTTGTTATTTTTATTAATGGGTAGTATTTACGAAAGGTAAATTTAGGCAAAACATTTAAAGAAAATAAAAAAAATATCTCTCAAATATAGGCTTTTTTTTAACTCTAGCAAGGAAAACTTGCGTTTATTTAGAACGGAATTTTGCCATTTTTAATAATCATATTTCTCTTTAGTGTATTTTACATATATATATATTTAAATTTATTAAATTAATCTCAATGAAAACCTTCCTGTGTCGGACGGTATTTGAACCGCGGTCTCTGCCACATAAGCTGCGCATTCTACCCAACGCGCCACGGACATCATATTCCAAAGGTATCATTTAGGATATTATTTTATTGCTTGACTTACACTTGCATCGCTTAAAGTTTTTTCGCAACTTTTTTCACATCCTCAGCTTGTTTGCTGCGTAAAGGAGCAAGCTATGTAAGCACATACAACTTTCCTTGTTTAACATGACATCAAAATTTAAGAGTGTATTAGTGAACACCAAATTTTGTTTCATTGTGTTTGTAACTACGTTAGAGCTGTCTAGCTGGGCAGCGAATCTGTTCGTCGAACAACATGGCGGCGCGAACGTGTGTGAAAAAGCTAGCGTTCAAATTGAATGAACCTGTTCGTCACACAAGCCATTGCTTTTTGTTGTTTTTTGTCATCATTTTCGGCAGCATACCTTGTTCGACAGAGAAAATCAAAAATTTTTGTAAACACGGCCAACCGTGTGACAAACTGTTGAACATCGCTTCTTAACTAGCGAACTTGTGTGAACATGGCCGCCGTGTGACGAACAGATTCGCCGATGTGTAAGCCCTTTTTATGATAAATTCATTAACAAGATATGTTACAATTCAAATATACATTAAACTCCATTGCTCAATAGAAGAGCTTTGAAGGAGCGTGCTAAATTGGCACCCATTAAGATTCATAGCTATGTTATTATATTAACAATATTTACAAAGCGTTCCAATTTAATTAAACAGTTACAATGTAATTATATTAAACAATTTCAAATAAATTTAAACAATTTCAATTTAATTTAAACAATTTCAATTTAATTTAAACAATTCCAATTTAATTTAAACAATTTCGATTTGAATTAAAGCAAGCAAGTATTTCTTGACTTCATACTTAAATGATCTGAAAGAGCTGGCGGCCTTACATACTGATGGCAAGCTATTGTAAATCGTCGGTCCTGCATATGAGTATCGTTGCTTCGTCATCTCGAATTTGCATCTCGCCACAAACAAATCGTCTCTGTTAATGTGTTAATGGTATGTGCGCGGGTTGACAGCTGCGTCGTGTTGTAACTGATGTTTCTTAGGTTTTTATACACTTGGAGTATTATTTGGTACTTGTGCAGAGACGCTATAGGCAAAATTCTTTTAAATGTTGGGCTGTCTATAAGTGAAATGTGGGTGTAGGTTGAAGATGGCTTTAACAGATTTGTTCTGTAGCCGTTGCAGATTGTTGAGTTGCGTTGTACATTTGTATGCCCAAGTCATCGGTATGAAGGAGCGGTATGAATGAACCAGTGCCATGTTAATCAGGTACTTGGTGTCGACTGAGAGTCTTCTTTTGTATTTATGCAATATTCCGAGGCCTAAAGATACTTTGCTCAGCAAGGTGTGAGTGTGGTCACTCCAAGTTAAGCTGCTGGTCAGCGTTAGACCCAAAAATCTTACGCAACGCTCCTCTACAACTTCTGTACCTTTAATATTCAGCCTACAAATATCAGCTGATTTGTGACGCAGTGAGAATATTATGAACTGGGTCTTGTCCGCGTTCATTGAGATGCGATTAAGCCGAAAGAACGCATTCAGAATCGCCATGTCGTATTCAATTTTCGTTTTAAGCGCTAGGCGTGAGTATGTCGGATAAAGAGAGCAATGTCGTCCGCAAACAAGAATAGCTTCCCATTTAAAGTGATGTTGTGAATGTCGTTAATAAATATGAGGAAAAGCAGTGGTCCGAGAATGCTACCTTGGGGTACGCCATAACGACAGATTTCCGAATTACTGGCTTGGTTGTCATTCACCACGAACTGAGATCTATCAGTCAGGTAGCTACGCATTAAATTTAGTTCCATGTGACCAAATCCTATATATCGAAGTTTTTGAATAAGAACGTTATGATCGACGCACTCGAACGCTTTTTGTGGATCCATGAATAGACCTCCAACCTCAGCGCAACCAGCATCAAGATTTGCACAGATGTCATCAACGGCCTGAATTAATGCTGGCTGCGTACCGGAACCGCAGCGAAAGCCATACTGGTGCTTGTACAGAAGACCGATTCTGTCAATGTATGATGAGATCTGTCGTTTCATTATCTTCTCCACAACGTTAAAGTAACTAAACTAATTTCGTCATTAGGAGTGTTCACATTCATCAAATTATTGTTCAAACAGTTTGACAAACAAAAATATATACTATGTTTCCATGGCGAGTTAACTCGGGGTTAGGGTTTTCGTCGAGTTAAGAAAATGGCGTTGCTAACTCGATAGTGTTTCCATGCACAGCATCGAGTTGAGTTGAACTTGTCGACTTCATTTGACATTTTTGTTATTGTTTTACTAGCGAAATGGATACTAAATGGCATCATTCACTTTGACAGATAGAACCCAGTTAAATCTTACAAGTTTCGTATAGTTTCGTGGATTTAACGAAACTCAACTCAACTCGCGTTTCCAAAGCGAGTTAACCCCGAGTAAACACCGAGTTAACTCGCCATGGAAACATTATAATATATGGAATTTGACGACAATTTGATGATAATTTGATGTGTGAATACTCATCAAACTGTTTGTCAATTCGTTTGATGAAAATAAAATTATTTTGATTTTTCTGTTGTTTGACCAACAGTTTGACGAGAAATTTGACAATGTGAACCCTCGTCAAATTTTATAGTACAAATTTTGCCAGTTGAAAAAAGATTTCAACGTGAACAAATCGCATAAACATGTTAATATGTTTCAAACATTCAGAGTTTGTTTGCTTCGTTTGGTTCATGTTTCAATAAAATATTAATAAAAATTGCTCCGTCATGGCAACGTTTTCACTTCGATGCGCAAACAAATAATGAAATTTGACGAAATATTTGATAATGTGAACACTTGCGTGGTCAAACTGTTTGACCTACAATTTGATGAAAATTTTGACAATGTGAACACTCCTATTAACTTCCACATCCCTATGCTAATTTCTTTGATTATTTTACATGATTGCATGATGTTTAGGAGCAGTGCATACGTAATAAACAAGTTAAGGTATTTGATAAAAAAGTATTTCCTATATAAATCATTGAATAATATTTTTTTAGAAATACGGATTTTTTCTTTCGACCAATGTCTGCGTATTCCTCGCTTTACACTTATCCGTTGCTATTTAAAAAAAATCAAATTGGATTAAAGAAGTCTGAAATAAATGTTTTTTTGGCTCCTCGAAAATCACCACTCAATTGTGAATCAAATTCAATATTCTACGATAATATTGTAAAACAATTCATAAGTTATGTGACTCGTAGCGGTGGTAAACAGAAAGCACGTATACTTCTGGAGGAATGTTTCGAAATTATAAAGCGGTCTCAGTTGGAGCGTTATAATCTTGATGAAAATGAAATTATATTTGATGCTGAATATCTCTTATCAGTCGCAATCGAAAACTGTAAACCTATTTTACTTCTAACATCAATTAAACGAGGTGGTGTGAAGTATCACGTGCCAATACCTACATCAAAAAAAAAGTCTTATTTTCTAGCTATGAAGTGGTTATTGGAATCAGCTAGAGAAAAAGAAAAAAATGTCCTTCTACCGTCAAAACTGGCCTGGGATATACTGGATGCTTCTCAGGAAAAAGGAAGAATAATTAAGAAAAAAAATGACTTGCATAGACATTGCGAAGAAAATAGAGCTTATGCTAATTATAGGTGGGGCTAGATTTTTTTTTGTTAGTTTTCCGACTCAAATAATTTAGAATGGAACACTATGATGCAATCGTAATTCAGTGATTCTAGAAATATATTATAATCCATTGAAACTATTCTCTCAAATTTTTAAATGAATTTCAAAATATTGGGAAAATTTTTCAAAATTTAAATTATACAGTCAACAAATAAACCGATTTTATGGCCCGCTTTCTGGAACCCATTGAAAGCAAATCTAGTTTCATTTTATTCGCATCATTTTCGAACTTTTGTTTTTTTTTGTTTTAATGAATACGAATGAATAATTCATTCATATGAATACGAATGAATAACCGTCAACTGACGCTCAGCGCTGATGGAAAAATGTCAGTTTTTTGGTCAGTACGGTCAGTCAATGCGTGGATATTGTTGTTGTGGTGGGCCAAAACTGACAAGTTTTTCCTATCCGTTCGATATGGCATCTCTGTCTGGCACCTATCTAACTTTAAGTTTCCTTGTTTTGCAAACGTCTCTTGTTAGGAAAGTATTATGTGAATGTGTTAGTTGATACCCATCCCTGCAGGGAATGTGAGTAGTAAAACTGTAGTGTTGTACTAGTGACATTGTCACCAGTACTACTGACCAGCTATGCCCCAGCCAATGTAATCTACTATTGACATCTAACACAGGCTTGTCATTGAAAATCCACCAGTAGACCTTATCACTACTGACTTGGTAGTTCTTTTAGGACCACATGGAGACATTTGAACCACAGATTCACTAGTGCATTTTAGTAACTCTGGTCTACATAATTGGCGCTTCTCAGGCGATTCTGGAGCTAGATTTTTACAGAGGTTAAGGCGATACACTTAAACACATATATTTTTTGTCTGATAGAAATTTTTTATTAAGAAAAGCTTAAATTACATAGTTTTTGAATAGAACCTTATACAACTAAAAATTATTTAAATCAGTCTGTTTTTAATATTTTAAAGCACATTTTCTTCAAGGCTGGCTTAACCTTTCTAAGAGTATATAAAATAAACTATTCAGCCCTACCCTATGAGTCGTTGTCAAAGTCGTCGTCGACTCGTTGTCGTTGTCACTTGCTATCGACGTCGTCGTCACCTCAATGCTAAATCGGCACTCGCTACGTCGTTTCATCCAATGACAAGACGAGACGACATTTTATCGATAATTTAATACCATCTTCAAATTTGCCTTGAATGTGAACTGTCAAAGTACAAAAATGTCGTGTTAAAATATATTTCATTTATTTTCATTTAGATTTAATATGTATTTTATGTCGGATACAAGTTCAAGTGATTTTTTTTCTTAATTTCTAGCACAATTTTTTTTATTTGCATATCACTTTCATGTTGCAATTGCTCTCTTTCATTTTTTCTTTTCAGCAATTTTAATTTCTCTTCTTCGATTTTTTTTTTATGTCTTTTAAATTATTTTTCATTGAAATCAATGTTCGAGAAACTTCGTTGAACACTTTTTCCTGCATATGGTTATGCATTTCCAGCAAACAATCCCGACTAATTTTGTTAGCGTTCCTTTGCTCTTTGCTTTTTTTGTGGAAGCAGTTGAAGGTCTCGGACGCTCATTATCAGAATTTGATGGCGCACATCTTCTTCACTTTAAATTTTCAGTCTCTCCAGACCAAATATAAAACAAAGTAAAATTATTTCTTTGTTTATGTCCAGTTTTACAAGTGGTATTGTTCCTTACCTTCTGCCAACCATCACTGTCCCTAAGCGGTGGATCAAAAGAATTTAGCTGTTTGCTTATTTCTTCCCATTTTGTTTTAAAATTGGCTGGGACGTTCCCTGTGGTAAATCCTTTTGCCAGGTTTGAATTCTTCTCCAGCTCGCGCACCAGATGTTCAAATTGACGAACGTTTGTTATTTTTAATTTTTTTTCTATTTTCAATCACACTTTATTCAAAAATTTACAGTAACGAAGAAAAAATCAAACACTTTGCTTTAAGTCGTTGCAACTCGTTCAGGAAAAACTCAACGAGTAGTATTGAGTCCTGTCGACACGACATGTTTTTCAAAACGACTTGGCGAGTACCGCATACTCGTCGTCAGCTGTCAAAATTTATCGATAACGACTCCGGTGGTGCCAATTTCAAGATGACGACAGAAGACGTCGACGATAACTGTCGACGACGACTCATAGGGTAGGGCTGATTATAAATTATTTACATCAGTCTGTTTTTGATATTTTGGAGCTCGTTTTTTTAAAGGCTGGCTAAACCTTTTTTAAATATATGTACATATAAAATAAACCACAGCTCAAAATTGAAATATTTTTTTAACAAGTTATTTTAAAGTACATACTATTTTTGATAATAATTTTAAAATTTTTGACATCAGTCTGTTTTGGATATTTTAAAGCTTCAATTTCTTCAAGGCTGGCTCAACCTTTTTAAATATACATACATATCAAATAAACCACAGCTCAAAATTTTAATTTATTTTTTTAAACGAATTTTGGAACTAATTTTATACAAGGAAATATATCAAATAAACCAGAGCTCAAAATTTTATATATTATTTTTACAAAATAATAATAAATTATTTACATCAAATTTTTACCTGTAGTTAAAGTTTTTGAGTTTTGGCAATTTTGCTTATTACCAGACTAAATTGACCGTGATCTTCAACACAAAACTGTACCTGGCTTGAAACTAAAAAATAAAGTACCCTAATTTCGACTAAAACCCCCAGAGGATTTCGGTTACGTACTTACAATTTCTTTGATGGCCCACTGAAGTTTTCAAATGTCTGCAATAAAATTAAATGGTGCTACTTTTCTTAAAACATATTAACTGTCTTTCGCTTATTATAAGGGGTCATTATAGCCCTTTTTCAAAAATTATGCTTAAAAAAAATAGAATGCAGTTATGTAGCTCAGAAGTATATATACTTATACACTTATTCCACACGCCTTTAAAAAAAATTCAGTGGGCCATAAAAAAATAATTGTAAGTATGTGATTAAAATCAAATGATAGTTTAAGTCTACTAATATGGTACTTAAATTTTTTTGGTCTCAAGCCAAATACATAAAGTCACCATAAATTTGTTGAATATTGTTTTAATTTAATAAAAAGGCAAAAGGGTGAAGACAAAGAAGAACAATTTTATTGTTCTTCGACAGAAGAGATGCTTTCGTTTTCTTCATTTTCATTTTTCGTCTTATTATTGGAATTGTTGCGACTTTGTTGCTTAAAATATTTCTTCTTTTGTCGTTGAAAAGCTGCTCTTAAAGTCTTATCGGCAGAGTTGTTGAATGATGATATTACATCTATGAATGGGAAAAAAGTACACTCTAATTAAACGAGTATATAACATTTTTTAATTTTAACAAAGTCCAATTATATACTATATAAACTGTGTAAATTTTAACTAACTTCAATAAGAATTACACTATATGTTGTAGAATTTACACAACTTATAAAAGAAATCCGTTGTTATTATTTAAATAAAAGTGTATATTACACCAACGATTTTCTTCAAAAATATTTTTTGACAAGTTTTTTACCTATTATAGCTGCAAAAACATTCCCGAAATCCTTAAGTCGCCTTTTACCGAAATTTCCGTCCACATTAAAATTCATTATTATCCCTTGACCAAATACTTGATGTAAATTGCGCTCGACATTACCACCGATAAGAGTTTTTATATGCCTTTTCTAAAAAATAAGTTGAATTGATTAATTAAATTTGTTTTCTTTTTATGTGGAAAAGTAAAATGCTTACATATGGGTCTGATTGTGTAGCTAAAAGAGTGTCAAATTCTTTAAGCTTCTCCTCTGTATTTATTGGAAAAATTCCCATGATGTTTTCTACGGAAGCATTTTGAGAAACCAACCGATCCAGTAAAACTTTGTGCTCAGCCAAAATCTCAATTATAGTATTTTGCTGTTTTTCAAATGTGTGTAATGACCGTGTTTGTATCCTTAATCAAAAATTAAAAATTTTTTTTGTTCATAAGTAGGACATAAAAGTAGCATGCGATTTTTTTTTTCTGCGTGGAAAAATAGCTCAAGTTCAAACACATAAATTTGTCAGTAGCCGATGAACTGAAGCCAACTTCATCTTTCGAAACTCCTCCAAAATGAACTCAATGAGGTAACATAAAAATCTTAATGAGTCTAAACTTCCTTTTCCTTTTGGCTACCGAGCGACTAAGACGTCTTAAAACCTGAAGTAACTTTAAAAAAAAAGAAACAAAAAAGTGTATACTATTTGCCGTCATATGGCAGTGGAAACCAGAAATTGGGAACGATATTCCACAGGTAGGAAAAATGAAATATATTCCCTTTCGCGATAAATAAATTCCCTTAAATAGAATCCTTTTTATATATATATATTATCTTAAAACTTATAATTTTTATCATTAAAATAGGTAGTTACAGTTAATTGGTCCTTGGGAGTTTAATTATATATATATTTCATTATGTCGAATATTGGTATGAATACCATAGAAATCGACGTCGGCCTAAAATTTTTATTGTAAAAAAAATAAAAAAATAAAACAGAAAATGAAAAGGTAAAAATGACAGTCACTTTAAATGTCAGCTTTCTAATATTCTTTATTGACAGGCCAAACTAGGTTTGAGTCTTGGATTACTTTGTATCGCTTTGCGGAACTCCCACGCAGCGTCAGTGCAACTAACGTCAGTCTATCATCTCTTTGCTCGAAGCTAACGTGGCGGATCGATCAGTGAAGCATCGTTCCACGCGGCTTCAATAAAGCGAACAGTTTAATAATAAACGCATAAAATGGATAAAAACGAAAAAAATAACATAAACCATACTAGTGCTTAGTGTCGCGATCGCGAATATATAGTAACTTATAGGTATATTAAGTTTAACGTAAACCAAAAACAAAAAAAAAAAACATATATATAAATTAAAAGCTAAAAGTTACTAGTTATATATGTAAAGAGAAGAAGTAACAAAAAAAAAAAAAAAAAAAAAAAAAACTAAAAGTTAAAAGATTAAAATTAATAAAGTGCAAATACTTTAAAAAGAAAAAAAAAAACAAAAACAAAAAGAAGAATATATATATAATGAAATAGAAAAAAGTTTAAGTTAAAACATAAAATACTAGTGGCATAAATAATACATCACCCAAACAACAGTATAAAAAAAAAAAAAAAAAAAAACAAAACTGCGTTTGGATCATAAAATATTAACACATAAGAGATATGTTAGTGTTAGTGTTCCATTTTTTAGCCATTTTTTTAGCCATTTTTTTTGCCATTTTTTTATTTCCTTACTTTTACCTTCACACACATACAGCAGCACCGACGGAGGCCTTCATCGACGCAGCATGTGGAGCGAATGAGTGAGTAGATAAACTTTTATTGCATTAAATTTTACCTTAAAATTAAACCTAAAATTAAAATATTACTTAATCTAATAAAAAGAAATTTTTGATTTTGAAAAAAAAAAAAAAAAAAAACTAAAAATGTAAATGAAATAAAACAAGAACAGAGAGTAAACTTAAAGCATATGCTTTCATTTAATGTGGATCGTATAACATCGCTAACGCAAAGCGAACTCATTTACAATGTAAATTTGTATTGATCTGGTGGCTCTTACGTTCCACATAAGTGGAAGATCGTTTACTTCTCTCCCATTGTTTACATTTTTTACAGTACATTTTTGATGGTGCCTAAGCAACGAAAAAAAAAAAAAACTTTTTACGCTCGTTAACAGAATCTTGTTAACAGTGGGCAACATGCTAAATTGTCTATGTTATTTGGTTTAAATTATTAGTCATATCTAAAAAAAGAGTTTTTCTGTTTTTTTTTTTAAGTAAAGAAAAAAAAATACCAAATTATTAATAATTACAAATCTTTATATATAACTTTTACACTTGGTGCTTAATTTTAATCAGATAATAAAATAAATCCCTGAAGGAGTAGCAACGTTTATATTATTTAACAAAAACAAAACAAAAAAAAAAAAAAAACGAAACAAAATGTTAATAATCTTCAAAAAGTTTGTTTTTGTTGTATTTTATTATTTTCGGTATTTTTTAAATTTCGCAACATATAATTAGAGTAGCTATGAAAAGAAATATTTTATACTTTATCATATTTGCTTTACAATGAATAAACATGAATTTTAGAAAGTAAATCGAATTTCTTTAACGTAGGGTTCAAGGTCATGGATAAATCTCCCGAGTTGGCAACGCGCTAAATTTCGCTTACGTTGTGTTTTTTAGATTGTGCAAAGTTTATATTTAAAAACATTGGTTTTTCTTAAAGTTAAACAAAAAATATTTGTGCTTTTGTGGTTTTTTGAAGATACAGCGATAAGTTTTGTTTATATTTTATATTTTACTTCTTATAAAATAAGTTTATTTATTAATAACTATTTATTAATATTTCGTTGAAGTGGCTGAACAAGTTTCAGTACATTTTGTTTATTATATATCTTTCTTTTTCGTTTATATTGTAATTTCGTTTTAGACATCTGCCTAGCTCTGTCTATCTACATACTTTTTATTTATTATACTTACTTTAATTATATATCGAAAAATAGTTGCATACTTCTGGGCACTTCACTTAATTGATAGGGGTTGCCATCAGTTCAAGTTGTCACTTTTGCTCACTACTACTATTATTACTACTTTTACTACTTTTATTTATTTTTAGTACTTTTTTGGTTTTATTTTTATATATTAATAACTACTAATATTTTTACTACTTTATTTGTTTTTGCTACTCTTTTTTTTTTTTTGTTTGTATTTATTAATTAAAATGCTTTGTTCTAAGCCCGGCTGTTCCACTAAAGGTGAAAATGAGCGGTATTTATCATGTTGGCTATGTGATAATATCGTTCACGCCAAATGTGTGGGCATAATGGGTCGAGTTGCAGACCTTATTGAAGAAGGTAAAGGGTTGCGTTGGTCTTGTGAGAAGTGTAGGCTGACCGATATAAACTTTTACAAGCTTTTTAAGCAGACAAAGCAGGGTTTCTCCGAAATTAGTAGGGAATTTTCTTTGCTTTCTGCTAAATTTTTAAAATATCAAACACTTTTCGATGAGTGCAAATATATCGAAGAGTCAATTCCTTCACCCAAGCGTAAAAAGAAAAGCATGAACTTGCGCAATAAGCCGAAAACTAACTCGATACCACCAATGCCACCACCTGTTGAACAGGACATTGTGGACGATATGGACATTTGTACTGATACGATTGCCTCCACATCTGCTCCAAATGCACCAGAGACCGTTTCCTTGCCAATATTAGCACCATCTATACCAGTTAACCAGCCTGTTCTTTCTTATGCTCAAGCTGTTTCAACTGCTCCTCCTATTGTTAACACTCCTATTTTTGAAACTTCAGTTGTTGACGCTCAACGGATTCCGATTACTACTGCTACTATTTCACCTAAGCCATTAATCGCAATTCCACCAACTAAAGCCATCTTTGTCTCGCGCTTAGCCGCTGATACAACTGAAAATGATATTAAATTTTTTATTAATTCAAAGTTAAATAGTGGTATCCCTCTTTCGATCCAAAAATTCAAATACTTAAATGCGAGACTGACTACTTCTTTTAGATTGACTGTTCCGGAAAATTTATTTAAAACTCTTGTGGACGTAAACTTTTGGCCCCGTAATACAATTGTTCATGAATTTGAATTCAAAAACAAACCGCGTATTGCAAATGTTGTTCACTTACCTCGTCCTTCGAACAGTCCTCAGTACCATACAAAAAACGATTAAAAAATCACAAGTCTAAGTTAGAGCTTGTGTATCAAAACGTTAGAGGTCTCAATTCTAAACTTTCCGATATTTTCATTAATAGTTTTGATTTTGAATATAACTTTATAATTTTTACTGAAACTTGGCTTCGCTCCAACGTTTTAAATTCTGAAATAATGTGCAATAAGTTCCAAATTTTTCGTAAAGATCGCTATGATAAGATCGGTGGTGGCGTTCTGATAGCTGTCCACAACTCGCTTGCTTCTGAGGAATTAACAATTCCTGGCACCAACGACCTGGAGTTTATTTGTGTTACAGTTAAACTAAATAATTATTCTATTTATCTTACTTGCTCTTACATTCCACCTAAAAGTGATTTAACAATTTACTTAAACCATATTAATGCCATCGAAACTGTCCATAATATGCTTAAAAATATGGACACTCTCATTGTATTAGGTGATTTCAACTTACCTTCCGTGTCTTGGCGTTTTTCCGATGATTCCGCATTTCTTACTCCTATCTCTGCCTCTGATTGGATAAATGACTTCTTAGATAAGTTGTCTGAGCTGTGTCTTCAGCAGGTTAATAATATTCTTAATAAAATTAATAGATCTCTTGACCTTGTATTTGTAGACAGATGCACTTCCGTAAATCTCCGTCGTTCGAACCCAGTTTCTTTTCCGGAAGACGATTATCATCCAACTCTTGAAATAACAATATTACTTGCCAACGGAAATGAAAATAAATTAGCTCCAGATACGCGAAATAATAAAATTTTTAACTTTAAAAAAACAGACTATGTTAAACTGAATGCTCTTCTCGCGCGGATTGACTGGTCCCCAATTTTAAATAATAGGTCTTCGTACTCTTTTTATGATGTCGAATCTTCAGTGCAGTTTCTCAATGATACCTTGCAAAAATGCTTCTCATTATCTGTGCCAAAAAAAAATATTAATTTCAAGCCTTTATGCCCTCCTTGGTTAACTTATGACCTTAAGTCTTTAAAAAATTCCAAAAATCGCTTATTTAAGAAATATAAAAAGTCAGGCTCTAATTTTGACTTCGCTTCCTATTCCTCTTGTCGTTACAGATTTCAACTATTAAATAAACAATGCTACTCTGCATATATAGCCAATATAAAAACTCAATTCAAAGATAATCCGAAACTTTTCTACACGTTTGTCAATTCAAAACGAAAAACTTCCAGTTTCCCACCTCTTATGAAATTTAATCATGATGAAGCATCTTGCGACATCGATGTTTCCAACATGTTTGCAAACTTCTTTAAAACAACCTACTCCGATATACCATTGAGCATGAGTCTTGAATATCCTTACCTACCACCAGTTAACTCTTTTGAAACCCCCATAATAGATTCTAATATAGTTATGCATTACCTTCAACAAGTTAAATCTTCTTTTACTACTGGTCCTGACGAAATCCCGAGCTGCATTTTAAAGCATTGTTCTAATAGTTTGTGTTCTCCCCTATCAAAAATTTTTAACTCATCCTTGCACATCGGTCATTTTCCCAATATATGGAGAAAATCTTATATAATACCTCTTCATAAATCCGGTTCAAAAATTGATGTTTCCAATTACCGAGGTATCGCAAAACTAAGCGCAATCCCTAAGTTATTTGAGAAAATTATAACTGATCAAATAACCCACGTCGTATCTTCCTCCATTTCCACCTCTCAACATGGTTTCTTAAAGGGAAAATCTACGATAACTAACCTCTTGGAGTTTACTACGCGTGTCATTAAAGGTTTTACTTTAGGACGACAGACTGACGTTATTTATACAGACTTTAGCAAAGCTTTCGATAGTGTTAATCATTATCTTCTTCTGAAAAAGCTTCATCTAATTGGGTTTCCCGTCAAACTATTACACTGGATTAAATCGTACTTGTCGAATCGTTCGCAAAAAGTTTTATATAAGAATTGTATGTCAAAAAATATTTTGGTCACATCAGGTGTTCCTCAGGGAAGTCACCTTGGTCCGGTTTTATTTTTACTGTTTATAAATGACCTTCCTGCTGTAATAAAACACTCTAACGTCTTAATGTACGCCGATGACGTAAAACTTTTTCTAACTTACAAATCGCCTGAAGAACAACAACTCTTACAATCCGATTTAAATAGTCTAGTGGAGTGGTGTAATTTAAACCTTTTAAAATTAAACTTGAAAAAATGTAAGCAAATGACATTCTCACGTCGAATTGCTAATAGTATAAATTACACTATAAATAATACCAACTTAGAAATTGTACACAGTTTTCTTGACTTAGGTGTAATTATGGATCCTAAACTTCGTTTCAATCTTCAAGTTAATTTGGTGGTAAATAAGGCTAGAGGTGTCCTTGGTTTCATTAAAAGATGGGCTAAAGAATTCAACGATCCTTTCACTACTAAGATACTTTATACCTCTCTTGTTAGACCAATTCTTGAATATGCATCTGTAATATGGAACCCTCAATACAATGTCCACATCGATGCATTAGAATCGGTCCAAAAACAATTCTTACTTTTTGCTTTACATTATCGTTGGAACCCCAACATTATTCTACCCCCTTATGAAACCCGCCTTAAAATTATTTCCCTGCCTTCCTTAAGAAGCAGAAGAATTATGCTAAATGTCTCCTTTTTATACAAATTACTCAGTGGTGATATAGACTCACATTACCTCCTTTCTTCATTAAACTTCAACATCCCTAGGAGCGGAGCCAGACATTTCCAGCTTTTTAAGTTGAGTCAGTGCACTTCTAATTATGCCCTTCACGACCCTTTGCGATGTATGTGTAGTGATTTCAATGGCAACTTGAACTTGATAAATTTTTCTGACTCGGTGGATGTCTTAAAACGTAAAATTATATTACATTTGAATACTTAACGCATTCATTGCGATAACAAATATAGCTCGCGATAATTGTGTAGATTTTACGATTTAACATATAAGCATTATCGAATTTGATAAATACTTTAAGCTTTCGTTTTATTTAGTTTCGTTGCTTAATTTTTTTTCATGAAATTATTTTACATCTTTAGTTCTATAGCTCGTTTAAAATGGGACCATGTATACCGTATCCCTCGGCTTGGTGTGTCAGAGTGTATCTCTTTTCCATACAAGTTTTTACCTGCGTTGGCCCAAATGCATATCCAAATAATAACTTTAGCTCGGTGTTCCCCTATTTCAGTGACCCGAATATATAAATATATTGTGCCTGCATAATATATACTTGTATATCTGTGCTATGTTTGGTATTGGTTTGGTGTTTGAGAGTTGCATCTCTTTTCCACGTAGGTTCTTGGGTTGGACAGTGGCCCCAAGCCGAATTACAACAATTATAAATGCGGTTATATATAGTCTAATAAACTACTTTGGATGTTGTCTTGTATTCCCTTGTGTTATGAAGAATGTGCTTTTATTCGATGATGCTTATTATGTTTACATAAGCACAAAAATTTCTCAAATTTCAAATTTCAAATTTCAAATATCTTTATTTAATTTTAATTTCCGCTGAAAGGCCAAGCAATTGTGCTTAGTGGAGGCTTTTATTTGCCAACAGGTGGTAGGTTTTAGCACGTAGGTGCATTCTATTCAGTCCGGCTGATCCGGGAACTTCTTAGAATGTAAATCGTGCATGCGTATGGCGCGGGTCATACGTATCTATGAAGATTTCCTACTTCCGGGCGAATCCAAAAAAAAAAAAAAAAAAAAAAAAAAATAAGAAAATAGATGGGATTTTACATTATTTTGGGCGCATGGTAAAACCAAGGTCGGGTGGGTAATGAGCGCGTATCTTCATAACATCTAGAAGATACATTGGCGAGGTTCCGATCGATACGTTGTATATAGTTTCCGGTTATTTCATTTTTTTTCTCTCAACACTTTATAATAATAATTCATTAAGTTCAGGGAGTCTGCAACAAAAGTAGTAAGTACAAGCTCTGGTTGTGTTGAAGTTGACAAGAACCCCCCTTTCCGTCTGATTGCTAGTGGCTAAGATGGCTCCCGTCCAGTTTCTTCAATCTTCCAGCAAGTGGTCCCATTAAGTTTGTTGTCTTTTTTTTTATTTTGAGCACCAAACGCGGATCAACAGAAGCCTTCAAAAATCCTTTGAATGTTGCGGTACATTACATGTGTCAAGCCTTTCCGGGGGAAAGGTTTCTAACTAAAGTCTTATTTCTTTTGCCCATCAAAGTTTCTGCAGAAAGCGGCACCTCCAGGCCTTCCTCCTTTAATATCGACAACAGCTTCTCCACACATCTTCTAGAAGGAGTTGTTTCTATGTACCAGCTTTTTAGTTTTTCGCGCAACGTCAATTTTGGACATGTAAAATGTTCAAAATGTTCCAAAAAAACTTCTGCATCTTCCACAATATCACTGAAAACTGTTTCATTATTCTCGATTTCATGTTGCAAACCTCTATTTTTGTATAAAATGGTTTGTTTTTTAATTTGTCTTTTATAGTTTCTTTTGCTCATATTATATTTTATTTTTATTTATACACAATATTATTTTAATCACCTTTTTTTTAATTATTGAACAATTTCTAAAAACAAAATTATTTTCACTGCGAGCACGTGTTTAATCAACAAAAGAATATGACGCAATAATATGCAAGAAGAGAAAAACTTTTGCTCAGTTAAAAAAATATGTACCTATTGAAAGAGCAAAATAATAAAAAAAACAAACTGTCGACGACTTCGTTGACAGTGTCACCAGAAATATACTAGATCTGCTGTCTGTAGCTAGTTTCTACTCGTGCGTAGAAGGAAAGTTGTCGACTTTTTCACTAGTGCAGTTGTCGCTAGAGAAAAGAGTGTTGACAAAGGGACACTTGGCCCCAGGCTGACTGCAGGGATGGTATAATAATACATGGTAGCATTGACAACTGCTTATTTTCTCTTCAACAGGAAAACATAAATAGTCAAAAACAGCTTTTTGTGGAAATACATCAGCAGCTGCTGTGGTTGTTGTTTTTTTTCACTTCAACGTTTTCAACATTGCTTGTGTTTTCAATGGCGGATTGTGAGCGCTCTCTTTTTGAGTATATTTTTTGACAGTATATGATTTCCCAAGCAACTGTCAATGCTACCATGTATTATTATACCATGGTTGATACCAAAATTCGTGTGGTTGTATTTGAGATTTGTCAGTTCTGTCTTGCTGGGTAGGTACATGGTGTAATAATAATAAGGTGTTAGTGAATTTTTGACAACACCAAGAATAGCTTTCTTTCTGTCAAAAAATTTAGCGCGAAAGAGAGGAGCCGTTGATAGTTGTCAAATTGTGTTATTTGTTTGAGTTGCTAGATGATGATGTGTTTTAGTTTTTATAGGTTATTGTGCAAATAAAGTTTAAATAAATATTTAACTCAATTAATGGAATAATTGTACTTTAGAGCCCATGCTTAAATATTTTTTTTCTAATTTTTATAATATGTGTATGCGCCTCCTAAGCCTAATGGTGCAAAAAAAAGGTCGGTCTTGAATGGTTTAGGAGATAAAAATCGGGAAAGTTTCAAAATTCAGTGCAAATTGCCAAGTGCGTGGAAGAGGGCCCAAGACCAAATATTTTTTTTCTTATTTTTATTATATGTATCTGGTCTTCCTAAGCCTAATGGTGCAATAAAATTTTGTCGGTTTCGAATGGTTTCGGAGATAAAAATAATAATGTATTATTATGTAAAAGGGCAAATTACCTTCCACGCACTTAGAAATTTGCGGTGAATTTTAAATTTTCCCGATTTTTATCTCCGAAACCATTAGAGACCGACAAAATTTTGTTGCACCATTAGGCTTAGGAGCACCATATACATATAATAAAATTGAGAAAAAAATATTTGGGCTTGGGCCCTCTTCCACGCACTTGGAAATTTGCACTGAATTTTGAAACTTTCCCGATTTTTATCTCCTAAACCATTTGAGACCGACCTTTTTTTTTTGCACCATTAGGCTTAGGAGGCGCATATACATATTATAAAAATTAGAACAAAAATATTTAAGCATGGGCTCTAAACTACAATTATGCCTTTGTTTTCTACCTTTACGCATTTCATTTTACCCTTTTTTGCATTCGCATTTTTTATCTATGGCAACTCGAATGCGTATCTCAAAGCTATTCGATTTTCATTAAATTTATTCGACAGCTACTTGGCAAGCGCAGAAATAGAATATGTAAGTTTTTATTTAAATTAAATTTAATTTAAATTTTATTTAACCCTTTGTTCCCGGAGGTGTCGATTTTTTAAAATATTTTTATAAAACTTTGAAATTTAGATAAAATCTGTTTTATTAATAATAAAATTAATAAAACAATTCAAATAAATTATAATGAATTTAAATAATAATAGCAAAATTTTAACTTTTTTAAATCTTTTATTAATGTTTTTAGAAATGGTTTCGCCACGTAACCAGTAGGAAACTAAGAAAAAACAACAAAGAAAAAAAGATTACATTATTTTTTTTAATAATTTTTATCAAACGATTTTTTTTTTCCATTCAAGCAAAGTCCAACCTCGCAGCAAGAATAGGACCACCTTGTATGGTGAGGCTCAGATGCTGTACTGCAATGTGCACACCGCCGCGATGTGCCATGCTTCGGCAAATGATCACAATTGTGAAACCTTTTTTCAAACGGCACTTTGATCTTGAAATGACTAACGGAAGAACTTCGGATTGGAGTACTTGTGCCTGATTTTGTTTTTGTTATTTTAACTATCTTGCTGCCCCAAAGGTCCTGAGCAAACAGCTAATATGAACGATTTGAGCGATAATAGGTGTGTTTTTTTGGCATCGCTATATACGCTTGTCCAAAAAAACGCTCATCGGCGCTTAATATTTCGCTTAACTTTTTTCTTAAAAACTTGGCAGCATTGCGTGTTACTGTCAAATATTGGGTGATATAATAATGGGTGATCCAAGTAGAGAGACTTTTTTCAATAGTCTAAAGTTTATGCGGACAATCCCACTTCCATCTGAGACGTAGCCGCGGCCAACATTTGATAAACATTGTCTTGAAAAAATAAATGCCAAAAAATGTTCTTTCAAATGATAATACATATTCCTAATTAAAATTTAATTTTCCGTGTTTTTTTCTTTAAAAAAGTAGGGAGCTTCGAAACGGATCATCCTTTATTTTATTTTTTTTTTTTTTGTTTAAAAAAATAAATGCACAAATTTCTACTGTTTAATACTTTTCGATACCAAACGTATTTACAGTTTCTTTGTAATCTCGGGAACAGCATTTAAAAAGTCAGCAACCAGACCAATTTCAGCGACTAAAAAGATTGGCACTTCGGCATCCTTTAGTCGCTCCGCGCAATAGTTTTGGAGTCTTTCATACCAGCTAGATGTTGAATAGCGCCAGAGATTCCGACAGCAAAGTATAGGTCCGAAGCTACAATTTAGCCCGTCTGTCCGATTTGCATGTCGTTGGGCACGAAACCAGCATCGACAGCAGCACGTGAAGCACCGACAGCAGCGAAAAAACTTGTCTGCCAAATCGTACACCATCTTGAAGTTGTCGCCCGATTTGAGGCCACGACCACCCGATATAATCACCTTGGCACTAGCTAGCTCAGGGCGATCAGACTTTGTGATCTCGGACGAAACGTACTCGCTTAGACTTGACTTGAAATCACCTGTTCGATGGCACCGCTACCGCCGTCCGCAGAGACAGCTTCAAAACTCGTGCCACGTACGGTGATAACCTTCACTGGATCCTTGGACTTGAGCGTCAGTATCGCATTTCCAGCGTAGATGGTGCGCAAAAACGTATCCTCCGACTTGACATCGATAATCTCTGAAATAGGCGAAACATCGAGTTAGGCGGCCACACGTGGCAGCACATTCTTGCCAAGTGCCGTCGCACCTACTAAGATGTGCGTGAATTTGTATTGATTTTGGGCAGCCAGCACCAAAGGTGTTAGCGACTCGGAGGTGAAACCTTTGAAGGCATCATTCTCAGCCACGAGAACTTTTGCAACACCTTAGAAACACCTTAGAAACAGAAACAGCTTCGGAAACGTGTCCGCATTTGGTGCCTGCTACCAGCAGTTACGTCGCCTCCGATTTTTTTTGCTGCCGAGATTGTATTCAGCGTTACAGGATTCAAAACCTCATTGTTGTGTTCAGCCAAGACGAGGGTACTTTTGCAACGATGCAAAACGCTGCTGCGCAAAAGGTTTCGGGTGCTGGCGCTGAACATATTTTTGATGTTCATAATTTGATAATTTTTTTAAGCTTTATTTGTTTTTCTGATATAGACTTTTTTTCTATCATCGGTCTGACGTAAACATGGTTGTTTTCCAAAAAGTGCTGCCAATAAATTATGTAAAATACCACTTTCTTGATCTGGCAATAGTGTTTCTATCGGCGACTATGAGCTAAGCGGCTATAATTATCTTGTCTTAGCTAAGCAATTTTTTGTATGAAAAATGTTTTTAAGCGTATATAGCGATGCCAAAAAAACGCACCTAATGTTGTCGAATTAGCTTTTATGTTGAATATGTATGCATTGAGAAGGTATATCAATCAAATACCAAAAATCCGATGCCACCATTTTTTCGATTTGCGGTCTATTTCATAAACAGATTTTAGCATGCCCACCGTATCAACACATCCCATGTGTTTCTTATAATCCCTTACAAGTTGTGGACAAAAACCTCCTTGTTATGGCCATCTTTTTGCATGCGCATTGCTGTTCCAGAAACTGATGGTCATGAAAGTTACTCAGAAAATGTACTGATTCCTTGTCTTTCCATTTTAAAAATGCTAGTCCATCCTTACTTACGTGCCAATCAGATTGCCCTTGCTGTAAATTTTTGTCATCTAGCAGGTCAGTAGGTGGAGTTTTTCTTCCCTTCCGAAAAGTTCAACAGGAGTAAATCATATCTGCTTGTAAATCTTTTTGAATTTGTATCGTATTGAAAAAAATTATCGAAAAAGATACAATGTCCTTTTCCTACTAACGTCCTGGAAAGGTTCTTCACCACACGTAAGCCAAGACCTTCTTCGGCACCTATCGTATTTTTCCCAGTGTAGATCTGAAACTGGCACACATATCCTTTTTCGTCAGCTCTTATCCAAACCTTGTATCCTCGTTTTATAGGTTTCATGGGCATATATTGTCGAAAACAGTTCCGTCCTTGGAATTTTATCATTGATTCATCTATAGATTGGAATTTAGATGGCTTTAATGACGATAAAAATATTTCCGATAGCTTCATTATGAGGGGACGCAAGGGGACGCTTATAAAGCTTATCAAAATTTTGAGATGTTCTTTCTGGTTGTCGCAAACTGTCATTCAAATGAATATGCCCAAGAAGCCAGGTAAAACGATCCCTTAACATGAATGAACAAATGTAATTCGTGCTGATTGTGGAATCCGGCGGATCAGTTGCGGCGGGAGTTGATTCGATCCGTATTCCCCTTACTTTCCCATTGTTGAATCCGTGCGAATGAACTGCAATACCGATCCGCACTCGTTATTCCTAAAACTATTCACTCGTAACTTACAACAGCTGTTCAGCTGCCAAAACAAAATAAAATAGGGAGTGAAGTGCAAATAAAAAATATAAAAAGTCGTCTTAATAAAAAAAAGACAATTAAAAGTAAACTTAAAAGAAATTTATTGCTTAAACAGCATGAGTGGAACATTGTCCCTTCATAATGGAGCTGTCAGGACACATCGCAGTAGCTCTTGTTGGTGATGATGTTTTTTAAGTGTTACGTGGGTCATAAATCATCTGGCTCTAAACCAATACGTTACAGCTGTAGCTCTGCGGCTTCTGGCACAGATGCCGATGGTATTTCTGAGTTTTTTTGAGCGGCATTAATTTTCTTACCACGGCTTAGTACGCTGCAAAAAATGTTTGCATTTGCTCTGATAAATTTAAAAATAAATTTAAATATAAAAAAATTAAAATTTGTCTTGAACACAGAAAACATTTTTTGAAAATTTTTTAAATTTTTACAATAGCTTATTTTCTACAATAGCTAAATCAACGAGATCGAATCATTTTCCCGCCGCAACTGATCCGCCGGATTCCACAATCAGCATGATTATCTCTAAGTTGAGGTATAGATGACCAATAATTGCAATAACTTGGAAGTTTTTTTACGCCCATCAATAAGTTTGTTGCCATCAACACTTTGATTTCTTCTTGATTGGTGGGAATGTAGCTTCCACTATTTACTCCAGCTTTTTGCACGGCATAAAAATTTGTTTGGCATAAAAATATGTTCAATCAATTCCATTGGAAATAAATGAAGAAATACATCGTGTTTCTAAGTCATCAGGAAGAGCGGGACCTATTTCTTCTTCAAACTCTTTTTTCGTACCTTGCAAATAATTTCTTGACTTCGTCCAGATGGTTTGCTAAGCCCTCACTTTTTGTTGAAGAACAGACAAAGGAATATCATCTTCACTAATCCATCCCTTGTTGTTGGCTTTTTAAAGAGCTTCTGAATAAAACAAATTAATTTAAAAATTAATTTCAAAAGTGGCGCGTTTTATCCTCTGAAATAATAATACATTTAAAGAAATTAGAATAGAATAGTAAAAATATATTAAATATAATTGAAATAATAATATAATTCAAAACTAATAGAATATGGTTTAAAAAGTCTTACTTCTCATTTCCGCTCTGGCTGATTTAAAAAGACCTTCTAAATTCAAATCAGGTCTTACTTATAACATTCTAAAAGAAGCGGTTCTTAACTAATACAATTCAAATTTCATAATATACAATTATATACAGATACAAATTTTAAATATAAACAAATAAAAACGGCAAACATTTGCATTTTACGAATCCGTTGCATTTCTTCGGCTCCTCGCATTTGAGTGCTTTTTAAGTTGCTGCTTCCTTTTCTAGCAAACAGCGTTGCCACATCGATTATCGACATCCCCCCCCCGTGAACTGACCCGGACGGGGAGGATTCACCACTACCTCTTGACAGTGAAACATCTAGTATGGCTAGCTTCGATATGGGTCTCTTTAGAACTCCGGTATTGGTCTGGACATCAGCAGATCTAACGACGCCGTCTTTGCCACGGTAAACGTTGACGATTCGACCACGCTTCCACTGTGATTGCGAAGCACTTTCATCGCAGATGAGAACTAGACTTCCAGCTGTAATCGGCTTCGATGGTAGACACCATTTGGATCTTCTAGTCAGCTCAGGCAAATACTCTCGTATCCATTGTCGCCACATTCCGTTCTTCAGATTTTTGATGATGCGCCACTGTTTGCGAAGGCACATTAATCTTGGCTCGTAATCTGCTGGAGTCTGCGTAGAATTGGCACAACCTAAAAGAAAATGATTAGGAGTTAGTGGATCCGGCTCTTCTGGTGTGACTGGTATGTGCGTCAGAGGTCTAGCATTGACCATATTTTCGGCTTCCAGTAAAAAACTCTGCAGAGTCTCCAAACGTGACGCATGCTCTTTCAGCATTATGTAGAGAGCTTTCTTTATAGATTGGACGAGTCTCTCCCAAGCTCCTCCTTCAGATGGATTTGCCGGCGTATTAAATATCCATTTTATGCCTAGCGGAGAGAGGCCTAGCGGAAGTTTGTCCCATTGTCGCTTCTTATTTGTACTGGTACACCTCGTCTGTTGATAAAGTTGCGAATACAGACAAGACAGGCATCACTTGACAGGTCAGCAGCAATTTCCAGGTGAACAGCACGCACAGTCAAACAGGTAAACAATGCCACCTATCGTTTTTCTTTCTGACGTCGAATTGTGACATTGTTAGGTCCGAAAAAATCTAACCCAGCGTAGGAGAAAGGATGTACGTACGGGGTAACTCGATCGGCCGGAAGTGGACCCATTAGCGGCTGGTTCGGTTTTGCCTTCCGGAGTTTGCAAAACAAGCAATGGGCTTGAGCGCTGTTAACTGCGCGCCTAAGTGCTGGAAGCCAAAATCGTTGATGAATTTCGCTCATCACCGTTGATACGTTGATACGTTGATATGGTGACACTTCCGGTGATAGTACTCGATTAGCAGACAAGTCACGTGATGATCCTTAGGCAGAATGATAGGTTGCATCGCCTCTATCGATATGCAGCTCGCTCTTTCAATCCGTCCGTTCACTCTGAGCAAGCCATCCGGTCCAATAAATGGGTCAATGCTTTAAGACCACTGTCTTTGTCGATATGTCGCCTTTTCTCTTGAAGCTTAAGCACTCATCGGAAAATTTTTCCAACTGCACCCACTTTAGCAAATAAGTTTCAGCGTGCGTTTCTTCCTCAGCAGAAAGCGCGCCACTACTCAGCTCTACACGTTGAATCTTCAACTTTAAGTTTTGTACGTATCGCAGCAACCAAGCTATCGTTCTCTTCAGTCTACAATAATTTGAAAAACGATTAATATTTGGTACTTTGGGACATACCTGTTGCGCCAACAAAACTATATGTTTGGCTCGTCTGGCCACTCACTTTCAGCCTGATAGAGAAACTTTGGCCCGTTTTTCCATCTGCCATCTACTTCATATCGCGGCGGGAACCTTGCTCTGGTTGCTTCGTCAGCAGGATTTAGCTCACCTGGACACCATCGCCATTCATTTATGTCACTGCCTTCTAATCACCCTTATTCTGATTGTCGTCGTCAACGTCGTCGTCAATTTAATATCAATATCATTTCGTTTCAATATAATGCCAAATCAATGCATTTTTGGTATTCATTGTTATTATTGTCTTGACGTTGACTGTTTATCGATAACTGAAATGAAAAATATCACATACCTAACATTTTTGCATCAGATTTCTATGTACACAAACAATTGTTGAAAAATGTTTTTGTTTCTGATTCAAACTCTGATTCAAGTGATGAAGAAAATAAAAAAAAACTTATTTTACAAAGAAGGACACTGCGATATAGGTCTGATGTCATGAAACTACCAGACAACAAGTAAGTTTAAGGTTGAATGAATTAACATTGGGAATCACAAATTTTTCTTTCATTCAAGATTCCAGAATTACTTTCGTTTAAACAAAAATGCGTTCAATTATGTGTTGGAGAAAATTGCTCCTGAGATGAAAATTGGAGCTAGGTCAAATTGTGTATCCAACAGAATAAAGTTAGCTGCCACCTTATTATTTTTGGGACAAGGATCCTATTAGCTAAGTGTTGGTAACGATTTTAATCTCGGACTGTCACAGCCGGTTGTTTTAAACTTTTACTTTTCTTTTCTATTTTAACAGCAAACACTTTGAGTCGTTACCAAAAAATGAAACGACAAAAACAGAGTCGTATCAATTCAATAACAACGTCAATATCATTTTGTATATACCGAATTTTGTCAATAGTTGTCAATAGTTATCGAAAAACGACTACGCGAATACCAAGAATCAACAGTCGTCGCCAGATGTCGTTGTTTTGTCTTGACGACGACAATCAGAATAAGGGTGAATATCTCTGCAACTCTATTCGCCACATACTGTTTGTAAACACGATGATCAGAACGAATCCATTTTATCACCGTGTGACTTTGTTGAAATGTGATCCCGCCTTTAACTAATTTACGATATGAATTCCGTTTTAGTACTGTTTAGTTAAGTTTTCTTTTGGGTATACATAATTAAAATCATCAGATATTTTTTGATGTAGTTGCAGTAGGTGCACGGCACGGAAAGTTATTCCGAATGTTTTTCAAGGTAATTGGATTAGGGCAGGACACTCCTGTCACTGCTAACCTTGCAGTTAAAAGATTGTCAATTCATGTGTGGCATGAGCGCCTTGGGCATCAACATATTGCTCACGTTAAAAAATTTTTGCAGCGAAGAGGCATTGATTTTATCAACGAGGAATTTGCATGTGAAGCGTGCGTTTATGGAAAACATCATCGCAGCAGTTTTAAGAGTCGTGAAGAAACTTCAGCAACGTGTGGGGAGATTATTTATGCAGACGTGTGCGGACCTATGGAAGAAAACTCAATTGGTGGTTCCAAATGTTTTCTTCTGCTAAAAGATGATTTTTCACATTTTCGTTGGGTTTATTTTTTGAAACAAAAATCAGAAGTTGCCAGCTGCATAAAGAAATTTGTAAAAATGGCTCAGAAGGAGCGAGGTCACAACATTCGAGTTTTGAGATCTGACAATGGAACCGAATTTGTTAACAGTGAGGTTTGTGCGTTTTTAGAAGAAATGGGCATTCGTCATCAACGAACGGTGCCATATACGCCCGAACAAAACGGATGTGCTGAACGTGAAATGCGTACTATTGTTGAATCAGCGAGAACCATGATACATGCGAAGAAAATGGAAAAGAAATTCTGGGCAGAAGCAGTCAGCACAGCAGTTCACGTTCTTAATCGCGCTGGAACGAGCAACGTTGTGGATAAGTCACCATATGAGCTATGGTACAAAAGGCCGTCCAAAATAGATCATCTGCGTATTTTCGGTTCAGAAGTTTTTGTGCATGTGCCAAAGGAGAAGCGGAGTAAGTTTGATTCGAAGGCTAGAAGAGGTGTGTTCATTGGATATGATAACAATTCAAAGGGCTATAGAGTCTAGAATCCCGAAACGGATAGCATCGAAATAGCACGTGACGTCGTTTTCCTGGTTGAAAAATCAATGTCCGTTTTTAACATTTCCGAAGTTGAAGAGAGCATCAATGAAGGCGAGCTGCAAATACAAGGTGAGCCAGAGAATGGCGCTAAAGCGGAAGCTGTTGGTGCTGAGTTTGAGACTACGCCAGAGGACCAAATTAAAAATGGTGCCGTTTGCAGTATTGACAACAAAAACATCATGAAAAGTCGCTTACGAGATCGCAATCGAAGGGAGCCTTCACGTCGACGCTTATCTTATAATAATCCAGCTGATTATATTGCAATGCTAGCAGCTAACGAGGAACCAACATCTTATGAAGAGGCGATGGAATCTAATTACCACAAAGAATGGAAGAAGGCAATGGATGAAGAATATGATTCCCTCATTAAAAATCATACTTGGATTTTAGTCAAGGCCCCAGATGATAAAAAGGTAATTGATAATCGTTGGGTTTACAGATTGAAGCAGAGCCCAGATGAAAATATCGAACGACACAAGGCACGATTGGTTGTGCGCGGTTTTGCCCAACAATATGGCATAGACTATCTGGAGACTTTCAGTCCTGTGGTAAAGTTCACCTCTATCCGAACCATTTTGGCATTGGCAGCGTCAAAGCGTATGTGGTTGAAGCAGTTCGACGTGAAGACGGCTTTTCTAAATGGCGATTTAGATCTCGATGTTTTTATGCAGCAACCTATTGGATATGATGATGGCAGCGGAAAGGTGTGCAAATTGATTAAAAGTTTGTATGGTTTAAAGCAGGCATCACGCTGCTGAAACAAAAAGTTCACGTCTTTTATATCAAAATTTAATTTTACACAAAGTATTTCAGACTCATGCGTTTTTGTTCACAATGGAATTGATGGCTTGATAATCTTAACAATTTATGTTGACGATGGATTGATTGCAGCAGAAAGCAAAGAAGCTATACTAAAGGTTATTGACCACTTGCGAGATGAGTTTGAAATTAAAGTGTTCGAAGCAAAGTGTTTTCTGGGACTTGAGATCGACCAACAGGCGGACGGTTCAATTCACGTCAACCAGCAAGCATATGCAGAGAAGATACTTCGTCGATTTGGGATGGAAAATTGCAACGCAGCAGCAACACCGTCAGAAAGTACACAGAATTTAAGTGAATTTGAAGCTACTAAAGACATCGTTTTTCCGTATCGTAAAGCAGTTGGTAGTTTAATGTATTTGGCTGTAGCAACGCGAGCTGATATAAGTTTTTCAGTTGGAAATGTGAGCAGATATTTGGACAATCCTTCGGAAGCTCATGTAAATGCAGTCAAACGAATTTTCAAGTACATAAAGGGAACTTCAGACCTTGGCATTTATTTCAAAAACGGATGCGATTTAAATTTTTGCGGTTACAGCGATGCGGACTACGCCGGTTGTAAAAAGACAGCACGATCAACTTCTGGCTACGTGTTTATGTTGGTAGGAGGGATCGTTAGTTGGAGCTCAGAACGACAAAAAGCGGTGGCACTTTCAACAACAGAGTCTGAATATATTTCGGCCTCGCATGCTGTTAAAGAATTGGTGTGGCTAAAATGTCTCTTATCAGAATTGTTGCAGACCGAAATAGATGCTCCGTTCTTCTACATGGATTGTCAGAGTGCGATTCGATTGGTGCGAAATCCAGAGTATCACAAACGAACTAAGCACATCAATGTACGATACCATTTTATCCGAGAGAAATTTGATGAAGGCGCTTTTGATCTTCAATATATATCAACGACTGCACAAATTGCAGATATTATGACTAAATCGTTAACAAAGACGAAACATCAGAATTTTTGTTCATTGATGAATTTAACAAAAAGAGGGAGTAAATAATATTTTAAGTATTAAGGGGAGATACGCAGTCAGAACTTTTTTTTTTCAAAAATTTTTTTTGCATTTTCTTAAAGCCTTAAGTTTCAAGAATATTTGGTGAAAATTTCAAGTTAATATCTCAAAAAATAACAAAGTTATAGCCTACTGAGTGAACCGCCTTCTAGAGCGCGCAGTGCTGGCGCTTATTTTCAAACGCGTTTTTCTCGAAACCATGTTTTCAAAGTCGGTGACCAAGATTTCTCAAAGCTCAGTGAAGCGATCGTTTTGATTTTTTTGCAGGCTTATTGTACACATAATAATCTCGTACTTGTCATAGGATTTTTTTTTTTTTTAGCTTCGTTCATTTTTTATAGGCAAAACTATGACGAATTTTTGGTCGAAAATCGTTTTTTTACGTTTGAAAGTCCGCCATTTTGTGAAAAATCAATATTTTCAAAAACGGCTATGACAAGTACGAGTTTTGAGTATCTACTTTAATAATATATTTCAGTTTTTTGTTTCAGATGAATTAAGGAGGAGCAATCTTGGTCACCGCATTTCACCTTTTTTTCAGAGCGCTCTACAAAAACTGCTGTATCGACCTTAATATTAAATTTTTTTTAATAAAAAAAAAACTAAAAATACTCTTGAATGTGTATATTTTTAGGTATAAAAACCCTCATTCAAAAATATCCCATAGGTTTCCTTAAAAAAATTCACAAACATGACCTTTTTTTTCGGCCTCTGGCTGCGTTGCTCCCCTTAATGAAATTCTTCAATATACATATGAATTTAACATTTAAAAAAAAAAACAAAAAAAATATTTATTTTTGTATAACTTGAATTAACAATATCTTAAAAAAAAAAAAAAAACTTGTTACTAAAAGAGGGAGTGTTGAAATGTGATCCCGCCTTTAACTAATTTACGATATGAATTCCGTTTTAGTACTGTTTAGTTAAGTTTTCTTTTGGGTATACATAATTAAAATCATCAGATATTTTTCTATTACACAGTTAGTTAAGTCGCGCCCTCTGTACAACAAAGTCATTGTTTGCTTAAATAAATCTCCTTTTGAAAACTTTAAATCAGAGTATTTTTGTTCTTTAATAATTTTGTTTAAAATCAAAAGACTTTCACTCCAAAAATGACACCGATTTACTTTCAATGTAAGACACCTTGTAATACATTCTTTTAAGCGAACGCCCATTACCGCAGCCTGCAGTTCGAGCTTGGGTGTCGTGTGAAAACGCGTTGGTGCACAACTACTTTTTCCTGATACATACTCTGATACCTGATACATACTACTTGACGCTGATACATACTCTGCGACTGTTTGGAAGTGGATTGCTGCTTGTGGTATTCGCGTGCAGGTTGCCTCTGCGACTGTAAGTGGGTCCTGCGATTGGTGGCATCGAAGAAGATGGTAGCGAATCAGCAACCATGTTGGCAAGTCGTCTTAGGCTATTGAGCCACTGGCTGAAATCAACGATGGTCGGTGGTCGCTCCAGCAGCAGGCATTTTTCTGCCCATTGCATTTGACGTGGAGTTGGTAACTTTGCTACGAGTTCGCTTAACAGCGTCGGATTCACTAGATGATGTTCGCCTCGTGCATTTTTTAAGAATGTCGCCACATTGGACATTTTGTTCGCAAAACTTACCAACGACTCCAAATGACCTTCGACTATCGGTGGTATCAAGCGAACCTTTTCTATCTGAATTTTAATTAGCTGCTCTGGTCTTCCAAATGTTTCTTCCAATATTTCCAGGATCTCCGATACGTTACTGGAGCTGACGAGGAGCGATTCCACAGTATCACGAGAGCGTCCTTTTAAGGCATCACGCAGGCGCATGATGTTGTGCAAATTTGAGTACTCAAACTCTAGCGTGGTGCTCTCGAACGCTTCTGCAAATGTCTGCCATTCTTCGGGAAGACCTGAAAATATTGGAAGAGGGTATATTTTCTTGTGACGGTGAGGAATACTTTGTTGACTATCAGTGAAGGACATCGGCGTTTGGCGGTCAACTGGCTGCATAAGTCGCTGAAAAAGTGGTTGGTATGCGGGCTGCGTTTGGCGTAACTGCTGATGCATTGGTTGCTGTGTTGGAAGCAATGGCTGGATTTGGTGTAATGGCTGCTGATGCATTGGCTGCTTTATCGTCTGCTGTGTCGGCTGCTGCGTTGGCTGCTTATTAGAGACAATTAACGCCTGCATTGCGTGCATTTGTCGACTAAACTCGTTCCGCATATCGTCCATTTTTTTGTTAAAATCGCGTGTCAACTTTTCCATTTCGCTTTTTACGTTTTCTGATTCACTTTTCTTACTTACAGGTTTCGGTGGCTGTGAAAGTTGGGGCACTGGCTGGCTTGATGGAGGTAGTGGCGGACACGATGATGTTGAGGCTTCTGGAATCGATGTGGCTGATGGCGGCGGCGTTGGCGTGGAGGTAGGTATCGGCGCAGTAGTTGGTGATCTTTCGACTGGCATGTCTCTGTGAGAATCTTCAAAGCGAGCTGGCGGGACTCCTTTATTGCTTCGCTGGCTTGATCTTATTTCTAAATCTTGTGGCATAAAAATACTTTAAAAAATAGTGGCAAAGAACCTTTTATGCTCTAGTTTAAAGGTGTAAGAAAGAAAAAAAAATAAAATAAATAAAAGTGGCGCTTTTTATTCTCTGAAATAATAATACATTTAAAGAAATTAGAATAGAATAGTAAAAATATGTAAAATATAATTGAAATAATAATATAATTCAAAAATAAAAGAATATGCTTTAAAAAGTCTTACTTCTTATTTCCGCTCTGGCTGATTTAAAAAGACCTTCTAAATTCAAATCAGGTCTTACTTATAACATTCTAAAAGAAGCGGTTCTTAACTAATACAATTCAAATTTCATTATATACAATTATATACAAAAACAAATTTTAAATATAAACAAACAAAAGCGGCAAACATTTGCATTTTACGAATCCGTTGCATTTCTTCGGCTCCTCGCATTTGAGTGATTTTTAAGTTGCTGCTTCCTTTTCTAGCAAACAGCGTTGCCACATCGATTATCGACACTTGTCATGTTCTTCTTGAGGCTCGTCAACAAAAACGATTCCCATCGCATTTATGTCGAATGGATCTTCAACATTTGCTTTAGGATTTTCTGGTTCTTCGTCACCACTTTTAGATTCGATATCCGATGGAATTGCGTCAAAAAATCTGAAATTCTTCCGAACCCATCGCCTCTAGGTTCAATCTTCGACAACGATCATTGCCTAAAATTACAAAAAAAAATGTTTATTCCCTACTACTGATTTCACCGCGAAACCACATCCAAAAACCTTGATGAATGGGTCGCATCTCATAAATTGCTACCAACTATATTTTTAATGACAAGAGAATAATAAATTCTTGCATTTACGTAATTTTTTTAATTGCCATTCTCAAAAAAAAACTAACTAATAATAATTTGTCACTGCGCAATAACAAACCACTTCAAATGACACGAACCATCAAACTTATGCACACAAAATCACTTACAACGCACTAAAAATTACCCGCAAAAAATTTTTGCCGTTATAAAATGAATAACAGTTCGCAGAAATACGCTTGATTTTTCTATGCAACCACTAGAAAAATAGAGAAAAAAATATTAAATGTGTGGTTTCACTGCGAAACCACTAGGAAGAAAAGGGTTACATCACAAGCAAAAATATTAACACAAAAAAACCATTTTGAAATTTCCAAGAGCATTCCGACTTAGCCAAGGGACATGTACAGACAGCGACTGCCAAGACTTGTGCCAACAATTTGTGGAAGAGGTTGGTTAGTGACCTTAATTTCCTTCGCGAGATGTTGCTGGATGGAAAAAAGTAAGAAAGAAATAATGATTCTTTTCTCACAACGCTTCACCAATCTTTCACATAGGTTTGCGCGGATTATAAAACACATACTAAAGCGAAGCTGCGACGAAACAAGTCAGCAATTTCTGACACTGGTGGTGGCCCTTCAAGGTACTGCCCAATAAGTCAATTGGAGGAGCAGGTCATACAATTGCTCTCCATTCACGAGGCCGTCAGTAGCATAAGTGATGCAAATTACTTTGGCGTAGGGCAAGGTTCCAGCTCGCAGCCTTCACTATCAAAATGTGTGACAGAAAGTGTCGAAAACGTAGTGGAGCGACTTAGCAGTGCGTCCCCTGAAAATAGCACACCACATCATAACAAGCGTAGCTGTGTCAGCTAAACTCCAAGGGGCAAAGAGAATTTTGCTTGAGAAGCAAGTTAAAAATCAAATAGAATATCAACAGAAATCGGTGAAGGTACGAATCTCTTTCATCTTTTTAAAATTTGCTGGAATTTTAAGAATTCCGGAATTTTAATTGTTCCAATATATGGATTTTTTTTAAACCAATTTGGATTAGAAATTCCCTGATACCCTTTCAAGGGTTTGAAAGATATTCGCGATAGCCTACGGAGTGTAACCAAGTGCTCAAAGTATAAACTGTATATAGTACAATTTATTACACATCATTTTAGGTAAGGTTAGGTTAGGTTGACGTGGCTGTCTCCTATGAGACACACTTAGGCCAGTTTGGCCCCTTGTGATACCAGGGGTTAATTATTTCCATCCTATTTGAACCAGTTGGAGCTATTTATGAAGCTTTGTATTCGGTAGACCGAAGTTTTTGAGAGTTCGTCTAGGTCACTGTAGAACCAGTTACCTAGGAAGAGATGGCGCTTTCTGGCCAGCACATCATTTTAAGTACTTAAGACTTTTTATACAGTGCAAGATGAAATTTAATTATCATTGAAAATATTAATTAAAATTGGGTTATGATAGGAAAAGTAGGAAATATATTTGTGACAGCTTATATTGTCAATATATCTTACAAATACCATGTCGATACAGGTGAAGTGTACTTACCATACCTACTTGAAACTTACCCACTGACCTACTGAAGCATTGTTAGTCATTATAAACATTGTAATGAAAAACCATAATGTAGCTAGCGTTGACACATTGTAAGCGCTTGTAAACATAAACCATAAGCGAACGAACATTGACTCAAGCATTTGGTGAATATGCTGCGTTTGCACATTTAAATGTTACTCAGAATTTCCAAGTAGAAATAAGTTTTCATGTATTTGTGAGATTTTAGAGCATACGAATTAATAGATTTTAGAGTGTAAGAATTTATAGATTTTAGAGCATAAGAATTTATAGATTTTAGAGCGTAAGAATTATTTGTAGTATTCATTGTAGTATAGGGTTTTCCAATAAGAGGTGTTATTTTGGTATTCAAAGAAAACGGCCATTTTTTGAGATAAATGATCGGATGTTTATTTCATAATAAAGAGGAAGGTATGCCGTTAATAATGAAAAATAACATCAGCCAAATGGCCACCACGACCACGCTTACAGGACAATATCCTTTTCATGCAATTTTCCATAACCAAATCGTAAAGTGGCTGCCCTATGTCCTCGATAGCCTCACGAATTTCATCTTTGAGGTCTTCAATCGAAGCTGGGCTGTTGGCGTAGACCTTATCTTTCACGTGGCCCCAAAGGAAGAAGTCGGTTTTAAATCGAGAGATAACACGGTCCGGAAACTTTTCCCGTAAAAGATCAATGGTTTCGTTGCGTGTGTGGCACGTAGCGCCGTAGTGACTGCAAGATTTTCACCATTTTTGTAGTGTATTTTAATAATTTCAATGCGTTGTTGAAGCGTGTATCGTTCCATTTTTAGTAATGGCGTAGTTATTACTTGTCAAATGTCAAAGAATAAAAGCTTTAAAGTGAGCGATTCACAATAGCGGGTGATTCACAATAATACCTCTTATTGGAAAACCATTTATGTAAGAATGAAATGAATATATGTAACTACAAAGATTGTAATGTATTTTGGAAGGGCCGACTTGTCAATAAAAAGACGCGCTCGGTCCCAAGAAAGAGCAGAATTAAATTAAATATCAAGACGACAGTCTATCTTTTTACTTTAAACAAAAAAAAAAGCAAAAAGTAAGATCGGCTCTTCAGCCAGCAATACAAAGCTTTGTCTGCTTTCAAAATAAAAACTAATATAATTTTTTTCCTCTCTTAATTTTTCTTTTACAAACTAAAACCACGACATGGCGATACTGCCCACTTAACTGCGAATCATAACTAAAAAAATGGCGAATCATTTGAACTCAACAACTTTGCCGCGAGCCACAGTATGAGTGGAGAAATCTTAACAAAAACGAACTGGACAAAATTTTTCTTAAATGAGAAAATCTGGTAAATAAATCAAAAGAGAATCCACCAAAAGAAAATGTGACAGAGCTGGAGAAAAACAGAAATAAAACCATATGTACTGACTCCAAAGAATGATGGACCACAGCCTTTGACAATCGAACAATACGGGGATCGTCACAAAACCGTTGCAGCGAATAAAGAAGATTTAGAGAAAGTACAAGCAAAAGAAAAAAGGAAGCGAGTAGGTCGGTGGGTACGTCGCAGACAACGCATTGGAGAACTCTACAGACTAGCAGGCATAACAACCGGGGTGCAGAAAAAATTTTATAAAAATCAAATAAAATTACTTACTTACTTATCTGGCGCTTACAACCGAAGGTCGGTTTTGGCCTCGTATAAGAAATTGCGCCAGCCATTTCTATTTTGCGCTTGCTGGCGCCAGTTGGAAACACCAAGTGTAGTCAGGTTATCCAACACCTGGTCCTTCCAACGAAGATGTGGGCGTCCTCTTCTGTGTTGACCACCACCGGGCACCGAATCGAATATTTTTTTCGCTGGAGCGTCGTTTTCCATTCGCTCAACATGACCTAGCCAGCGGAGCCGCTCGATTTTAACTATGTCTATGTCAGCGTACAGCTCATACAGCTCGTGGTTCCATCGAATTCGGTACTCGCCATTGACGCAGATTGGACCGAAGATCGAAGAAGAAAAACAAAAAAAAAAAAAATAAAAACATAGGTGCGTCACTGGACACACGAGAGAAGTGAAGCATTTTCGCAATTTAATAGATTTGATGATTTAATGGTTTTTTTTCGGTTGAAATAATTTTAAATTTAAAACTTTAAAATAACAAAGTAAACTAAAAACACACGTTTATCTTCACACAAGTAAGTTTTATTATATTTCATTATTTTTTTTTCTGTTACCTAGAAAACGCACTTGTCAACGCACTTTTGGTCAATTGATAATGTTTCCTTCGCGCTATGTAAAAACAAAAAAAAAACAAAAAAAAAAACAACACCATGCACCAACGACATAATTTACGATCGTGTAGTAAGAAGAGTTCGTAATTTTTTTAAGTATTAAATAACTCGAAAGTACGCAATTTGTTATTTTTACGTAAATACTTATAAGGTACATACGGACAGATAGACAGATATGGCTAAATCGACTCGGGTGGTTATGCTGATCAAGAGTATGTATAATTTTCTATATCTACCACGCTTCCTTATGGGCATTATAAACGGTGTGACAAAATTAATATACCCCTTTAACGTTTTCAGTGGGGCATAAATATACAAAAATCATTAAATTTGCTACAATTTAATCAACTTACAGGTTGTTTATTTTTTAATTTGTTATAGCGACCTCTAGTAGTAAGAAGAAACAACATCCAATACACAATCCTTAGTAAATATTGTGTATTGGTTAATAGTTATTGTAAGATACGAAGGATATATATCCAATACATATTCCTATAAATAGATTATTATGATCTACTGCAGTGATGCACAGCGTTGGCAGAACTTCCACTACAAGCGCAACTTTTTTGTTTTAGGATGTGTGTGCGAGCAGAATACTAAAAAAAAAATACTTTTGCAAATACTTTAACACTCATTGAGTAAAATGATAGCATAAAGTGTTTTTGATAGATAGATAAAGCTCGTAATAAGGGTTTAAATAAAATAAATAAATAAATTGTCAAAAAGGTCGAAACATGTTTAATTCATTCATATATTGCGTTTGTACAGCATTTAACAAGACCCTCACTCCATGAAGTGCAAACGCAAACTGATTCTCTGCTAGCGTCGTATAAGTTCGGTACCTTCGCACACACGACTTGTATGTGAAAGCCGAGCGGCTCTGAAAGCATCTCGTGTGCATCACTGATCTACTGCAACATAGCTTTAATTAATACTTAATATTGAATCAGCGATATTCATTAGCAAGGGCTTTTGGTTTGATGGTTGGAGCGTTAAACTATCAGTCGACGGGGATGAGTTCAATTCTTGCAGCGGTCAAGAAATTATTTTTAATTTTACATTTTCTTATTGCAATAGACGCAAGCAAAAAACAATATCAATTCTAAGAAAAACGGTGTCGGAAAAAGTGTCGTTTTTTCAGATTTCAATCCAGCAAATCGTAGAACGAGGCGTGAAAAGCTTCGCTTCAAAAAAGAATTTTACAATGGGTAATAGCGAAAGCAAAAAGGAAAATATTAATACCCTTAACATTGTAACTAATAGCAGTATGGTAGTTACCGATCACAACTTACGATATGTTGTAGTAATCATATTGTTAATCTTAATGATTTTAAAAATAAATGCGCATTATGAGAAACACGTCAGAAAACAATTAAAGAAAAATGTATCAACTCAGGTTTAAAAATTAAGTTTAATAATAAATAATAAAATTATATTTAAATTTAATATATACTTTAAAAATGAACAATTTACATAGAAGGACAAAACAATTAGGAAGAAATTCACTTCCATTTTACAATCAAGATCAAGAATTAGAAGTACCGAAACAACGTGACGAACAGAAAGAACTTGAATTTTTGACGATTTTGAAGTTTTAGGAGTCAATAGGTATGAATAGAAATCCGACTATTGACGATGTGACTAACCCAGAAACTACAGAAGAAACAGCTAGAATGATCCATAAAATCATTTATGGCAAACGTTACTTGAACAATTAAAAATGATAACACTAAACAAGTCGTACAATAAGTACAAATGACTTCTTTTAATTTAGAGTTAGCCATTAAGGCGATACCTTTGTTTGATGGTAAATTCAAAGAACTATCTCCATATCTCAAAATAACTGAATTAATAAATAATGGTCTAATTAACGAAGAAAAATAAAATTTATTGAGTTCGTTTGCAACGTCAAGTTGTCAAATAATGTAAAAACTGTAATTTGTGTCGTAGCCGAACCAAAAACCTTCATTCAACTAAAAGTGAAATTGGAATCGAGGTATAAAAGTAGCAAAAACAGACAACAAAAATAAACAAAAACAAATTGTTCTATTTGGTTAAGTTCCGATATTTCAAGCGAACGAAACAAAAACGATCCAAACAACAAAAGAACGATTGGGCGTCTGTTTTGTTTTTCGTTTTCTGTTACTATCGAAACCATAAACAAAATAAAATGATTGACACAAAACAAAAGACACAAATGAAACCGAAACAATGATTCGTTAAACGATCATCGGATAACACAAAAAATTCTCTACATTGCATTATTTTGAGCAGTTTGCATTTTTTGCAGTTTTATCAACAATGTTGCCTCAAACTTGATGAATGTTTGGCTTAGAATATCAGAGTAAAACAGAAAACAAAGCAAACGAAAATAAAGAGGATAAAAGTATAGAAGCGATAGATTCATTGATAGATTCTTCATATAAATTTTTTTCTACGTTCACAAATATCAACCACTGAATGATGACAACGCTATTGACAAACAGGTCAAAAGCAAAATTCACAATTAATATCGCTTTAATAGTTTAAGAGGCAAACATCATTTTCCTGCTGGCTCTTTCCGCGGAGTTTGAGTTCAATGCCTTTTGCATACCAGTGATTATTAATGAAACGCTTGCTTTGGTTTCGTTTTTTATACTGACACGTTAGCAAAAACTATAACAATTACGTTTGTTCTCTTTTCCACTGAAAAGTTTCGTGTTTCGTTCGTCCCCACGAACGAAACGAATGAAAAATAACGTTTTGTATCACCCTCTGAGAATTCGGTTTGGATATCGTTTCGTTTATTTGGGTTCTCTGAGTAAAAGTGTTCCTACCATTCACACAACGCTGTCAAATTTATAGCAAAAGGGTTCAATTTCAAATTTTAATGAAAACATCTTAACACTTGTAAGTGAGTTAAGCAATTTGCAAATTAAAGAATTACTAACAACAGCGACTGAAGCAGAAAAAAATTTTCTCAACGAATACATCACAACGATAACATGAAAGCATTCGTTTGATTTTGACGTTTGAATTCGGTGTTTCAGTGATCGTTAGAAATACATATTGCAAATATGTAACTGTACTACGGCATCATTCGCTAGCTGATCAGCTGTTTTCGTTGTTTGCTTATGTTCGATTTACAAATTCCAAAACATGAACGAACACTGTTGTGAACGAAACGATTGATCGGATAGAAATACAAAATGAAGTCATTAGTTTTATTTCAATTTTAAGTAATAGCTTAGTTTAAATTGTGCATTTTAGTTTTAATTTAAGTTAATTTTAAGTTTAGTTATAGATTGGTTTAAGTTGTAATTTTAGTTTAAATTTTGTTTAAGTTTTAAATTTACGTTTTAGTTTTAGTTTTAGTTTTAAAATTTTTTTTTTTTACATGCTATCGAATCGCTTTAACGAACATTTGTAAATATAATAATATTAATTATAAGTGTTTGTGGGTGTGAGAGCTTAAGTTTCCTTAAATTAATTATATTAAATTCAATAATGGTTTTTCATCATCACATGTTCATTTTTTGTGGTTGTTGCTTTAACATGTCTGCAAATACATTTTTTTTTTGTTTTTTTTTTTTGTTTGTTTATTTTGAGCTACTTAGAATTCACACATTATATCACTTCTTTTTTTTATATTTCTTTGAAAATTCAAACTTAACATCTTTTTTTTCTAAAACTTTTCTAAAAACGCCAACGAAAGGTTTATAAAATATATTTCTTTTAACCTTTAAAGATTTTATAATAACATCACCGTATTTACACATAATCCTCACTTTGTGGTTCCTTTAAAGTGGTCCTGGTTAGCTTGTTGAATGCTGGCTCGACTCTGATCACAGTTCGTAGTTGTTATATTTAGCAATTCTCCACTCTTGGCGGCCAGTCTTGCATGCTTTACTTTTTAGAGCTCTTTGCAAAAAAGTATCTTGCACACCCTTAACCGACCGTCAGTCAATTTAAAAATAAAAACTGCACTGATCTCCGCTGTTATGGCCGATGTCGACATCGAATCTTCCATGCAACCATCATCGCCCACGGCCCAAATCCAAAAAGAACGATGGCCGGTCGCTGCGCTGCTTCGCCAACGTTGATCCGCCATCTTCGTTAAATTTTTGGCAATTCGCCATCTTTTGTCACATCAGGGGTGCCAATCGAACGTCATGCGGGTATGTTCGCATAGGTCGTATTTTAAGGACCATTCCACACTTAACGCATGGTGTAAATAACCATGAAAAGGGTATTCACGAGGCGTTTGTGCCATTACAAATTCCTGATCATTTTCTGACTCTATCCTTAAGAAAATTTCCACTCGGGTCTGGCAATAAAGGAAAAAGTTTCATATAACTAATATAATAATAATAGAAATCATCATGGCTTTAAATGGGAAGATAGTGATTCAACTTTAGCAAATATTAGAGAATATTATAAAAAATATATAAAAGAGAAAAATTTCAATTATTATATTAAAGGCTTAGAAAAAATTCAGTGGATTCAAAATTTGTTTAAAGATGAAATTTTGTATCATAACCTAGATGATGTGAACTGTCCAAATTTAAAAACTTTGTATAAAAATAATCAATCAATAAATGTTTGTAGCTATCATAAGAAAAATTTTACATGTGCTGAAAAAAATGTAATACTCTTTAGAAAGTTTATAAATAAAGAACTAAAATTATAAAACAATTCGCGTTTTTATTTATTACTTAAATCAGCTTAAATAAATATCAATCGTCCGTTCATAACGAATACTCGTCATGTCTATTACAATCTCTTTAAGGGGGGAAACGCAGCCAGAGGCCGAAAAAAAGGTCATGTTTGTGAATTTTTTTAAGGAAATCTATGGGATATTTTTTAATGAGGGTTTTTATACCTAAAAATATACACATTCAAGAGTATTTTTAGTTTTTAAAAAAAAAAAATAAATAATATTAAGGTCGATACAGCATTTTTTTTAGAGCGCTCTGAAAAAAAGGTGAAATGCGGTGACCAAGATTGCTCCTCCTAATTTCATCAGAAACAAATTAATGAAATATATTATTAAACAAGATACTAAAAACTCGTACTTGTCAAAGCCGTTTTTGAAAATATTGATTTTTCACAAAATGGCGGACTTTCGAACGTAAAAAAACGATTTTTGACCAAAAATACGTCATAATTTTGCCTATAAAAAATGAACGAAACTACAAAAAAAAAAAAAAAACCTAAGACAAGTACGAGATTATTATGAATAAAATAAGCCAAAAAAAAAAATCAAAACGATCGGTTCACTGAGCTTCGAGAAATCTTGGTCACCGACTTTGAAAACATGGTTTCGAGAACAAAGAGTTTGAAAATAAGCGCCAGCACTGCGCGCTCTAGGAGGCGTTTCACTCACTATAACTTTGTCATTTTTTGAGATATCGACTTGAAATTTTCACCACATATTCTTGGTCCACATAAAAAAAAGGTCTGACTGCGCTTCCCCCCTTAAGCGGAACCAAGTCACCTCTTATTGGAAAATATTTTCCACGAATTGAATTGGCTACAAAATGTTTGCGGACTTGTAGACTTTGTGACATTTAATTCTATACCCAATGTAGATGTCCACAAAAATTTCATATCGGACCACATACTATTACAATACCAGTTGGTTCATATGAATTTGAGGATATTGGGTTTTTCTTAGAAACAACCGTAAAAGACATTTATGAGTCAATTTTCCTGGAAATTGAATCGAACAACAACACTCTTTAAACTGAAATTGTACCACCCGTGGACATACATTTTTCAAAACCAAACAGTATAGGACAGCTACTGGGATTCAGTAAGAGAAAGTTGCTAGTAAATGAGTTACAGTAGAAGGAATTTAACGAAGTGATTTCAATAGAAATACTACAAGAGAAAGAAACAGAAAATATTCCTACAGAACCGTTGCAAGAGAAAAAAAACAGAATTTTTTCATATAGATCGGACCGATGAACCTAGGAAATTCGAATCTGATCTACTTTTAAGCAAACAAATGCAAACACAATACGAATTGAATGCAACTTGAAAACCGGATCATATATTAATAACACATCAGTTCACATACTATTCATGAATTTCCTCTTGATGTCTCACCGGAATATAAAATAAATGAGAAAACTAGAAATGTCATTTACTTACCTGTCAACTGTCACGAGATAAACAACATAACGATAAGGGTCTTAAATCAAGACGGCGACCTTAAAAATTTTCGAGGAGAAAAAATTTCTATACGACTTCACTTTAAACCCGAATAAAAAAATAATAATTATTTACACTAAGAACAATAAAAACGTGATTCAAAAAGGATTTCCAGTTAGTCCTACATCAACACTCGATCGGGAGTATACAAAAAAGAACTTCAACTAATAAAGAATATTTAAAATCCTTGGACTACAATCATGAATGAGATATTAAATGTTCTTCAAAAACCAATGTATGATGATAGCATTATAAAAAGGCAATACCATAGTTACTCTCCATATTTGACATCCTCCAACAATAACGATAAAATTCGTATACCAATACAAAATAATGACCTCTTTGTCTTACCAAGTGAGAGTATGATTTACATTCATGCTTCTATAGTAAAACAGGAAGGAGGAAATGATGTAGTAACAATAGGTGTAAAATTTAAAAATAACATTGTTTCATATCTGTTTGACGAAACTCGATATGAAATTAATGGTTTTGAAATTGATCGTACACCCAATCTTGGAATTTAATCCACCATGAAAAATTTCGTATCATTGAATAAAGCTGAAAGCAATGCATTAAAAAACGCTGGTTGAACTCCTGATGAAAATTTCACATTGGAAAAATCTCATTTTAGTTGCTGTGTGCCGTTGAAAACGTTGCTGGGTTTTGCTGAAGATTATACCAAAATAATATTAAACTAGAAGCATGAGCTTATTCTACAACGTTCTTCATCTAATGAGAGATCATTTCATTCTATCTATGGAGCTCATCAATTAAAATGTACAATATCAGATAAAATATGGAAAATGCCTCATATACAATTGTCAGATTTTGCAAAATTAGAAATGTATAAGATAATTAACAACAAAAATCCCATTTTAATACCATTTAGAAGTTGGGACTGTCATATAAATCCAATGCTACCAAATAGTACAAAAGTTTTATGGAATGTAAAACTATCTCCTCAAAATGAAAGACCTAGATTTCTTATCATCGGTCTGCAAAAAGAAAAAGTGTAGAGCAAGGAAATATATTTGATCATTGTAATATATCTAATTTAAAAGTTTATCTAAACTCGGAATCATATCCCTATGATGATTTAAATAGTCGCTTTGAAATGGGACAGTATCCTGTTCTATATGATATGTATGCAAAATTTCAACAAAGTTATTATATGCGGGAACCTCAACCATTGCTTGATGTCTTGAAGGCTTTTGCACCACTTATTGTTGTTGATGTAACACATCAAAATGAAGCAGTTAAAAATGGACCTATTGATATACAGATTGAATTTGATACCGAAGCAAACACTTCGATTCCAGCTAAAACATCAGCCTACTGTTTAGTAATTCATGATTGTTTAATTGAATACTCACCTCTAACTAGCGAAATCCGAAGAATAATTTAAAATAAACAATTACTTATTTTCTACAATATTTAATAAATAAAAAATATTGTTGAATGCTGGCCGCAAAACTCGTCGACAGAATAAACAAACCCAAATATTACAAAATAAGTTATCGTTTATTTATCTGAAAAAACAATTATAAAGTTTAAAGTTAAAATTAAATTAAATGCTTACATTCTGTCTTCAATTAAACAAATCGTTGTACGTGCGCTTTCAGAATACGAAAAAAAATACAAAGTAAATGAATGTATTTTATTTACATCACGTTATTCGGGTTGCGAGTTGCGGGTTGCCATCGCACCACATTCCACCCCCCGTGAAGGTCCTACGGGGCTTCACGAACTACGTCTAAGACAGCAAGTTTCGAGACTGGTCGCCGTAAAGTTCCTGCTTCAGTTTTTACTTCCGCAATGCGAATAACGCCATCTTTCGCTGGAAAGGTAGACACGATTCTCCCTTTTTTCCACTGACTTCGTGGCAAATTTTCATCACAAATTAAGACAATATCATCAATTTCAATTGGCCTTTGGTTTTTAAACCATTTGGTACGTTTAGTGAGTGTCGGTAAGTATTCTCTGATCCACCGACGCCAGAAACAATTTTTAAGTTGTTGACTTATTCGGTATTGCTTTCTAGTGCATATATTTTCTTTGCCGGGGGTTTGAGTCGAATTTGTTAAACCTAGTAGGAAGTGGTTGGGGGTCAGTGGGTCTTCATCCTCGTGTGAAATAGGTAAGTGTGTTAACGGGCGGCTGTTAACTATATTTTCCGCCTCAATTAATAGACTTCGTAGTGTTTCTATCTGTGGCGCCTGCTCCTTCAAAGTTTTAGCTAAGACTTTCTTAGTTGATTGTATCAGCCGCTCCCAGCATCCTCCGCTACTCGGATTTCAAGGACAATTGAACTCCCATTTGATTTGATTTTTTGACAGTTCAGTCTGAATATAATGTTGGTCAAAAATATCTTTCACCTTTTTTATTTCACCATCGGCACCAACAAAATTAGTTCCCATGTCAGATCGTATCTTGACTGGAACTCCTCGTCTATTTACGAAGTTTCTAATAGAAATTATGCAGGCATCAGTTGAGAGATCAGCAGCTAATTCGATATGTATTGCTCTGGTAGTTAAACACGTAAATAACGCAGCCCATCTTTTCTCTCTTCTCCTTCCAATTTATGCAAACATTGGCCCAAAATAATCTAAGCCTGTGAAGGTAAATGGCCGCACGAATGGAGTTACGCGGTCTGGTGGCAATTGACCCTTCAAAGGAGGGTGTGGTTTGGCTTTATCATTTTTACATTGCTGGCAATGTTGCATTCATTATCATTTGACTGTTGCACGTAACCGAGGAATCCAAAATTTTCTTCTTATTTCGTTGACAATTAGCTCTTCGTTTTGATGGTGAAGTTCTTCGTTTTTCGTGGTATCGTCTCACCACCAACTCAGTAAATGCATGTTTTGTCGGTAATATGATTGGATGTCGCGATGACTCCGGCAAGGATAGTGCATAATCGATTCTACCAAATACGCATAGGAGACCATTTTTGTTGAGCTGTGGCGATAATTAAAAAATACAGCTATCTCTCAACACCGACATACCATTTTGCAACTCAGTTACCTCTTTCGAAAATTCTTCTCTCTGCACAATCTTACACAAAGTGTTTTCTGCTATTTGTATTTCTTCGCTTGTCACTTCGGAACTTAAGTTGGTCGTTTCAACTCCCTTAACTTTTTTACGAACATTTCTGAGTGGCCTTAACATCCATGCGGTAATTCTTAATACCTTGAGATAATTCGAGTACCTGTTAAAATCCATAACTTTATCTGTGGCAGTGATCAAAAAACAACTGCGCCTCTCCTCTTTCGTACCACTTTGCTCAAATTTTTGAACTGGCCAAGACTCTTCAGCGTTTCTTAAGAATTCTGGTCCTTTTATCCATTCACTGTTTGGCTCATAAGAAATTGGAAACTTTGCCCTGGTGGCCATATCTGCTACATTTGATTTTGTAGATAACCATTGCCAGTTGTTTTCGTTGGTTGTTTCAAGTATTTCGCTGACCCTGTGAGCGACAAAGGGCTTATACTGTCTATGGTCTGATTTGATCCAAGACACGACCGTTTTTGAATCAGTCCAAAGCACGATTCTCTTTGGCAGAGTTGAGTGGCTCTCAATTATGGTATTTTTTAATCTGGTTCCCAAAACCGCCGCTTGCAACTCCAAACGTGGAATCGAAAGCATTTTTAAGGGCGCGCACTTGGTTTTTCCCGCAATAAAACAAATATCGATTTTCTCATATGTAATGATTCGCCAATATGCAGCTGCCGCAAACGCTGACTCACTCGCATCCACAAATACATGCAACTCTAAAGTGGCATCTGAATTTATAAAACTTGGAGAATAGCATCGATGCAAATGGAATTTGTTAACCATTTTTAATCTATCTGCCCACTGTGTAAAACGAGTAAATATCTGATTCAGAACTTCTTCATCCCAATTTGTGCCGGTGCGCCAGAGCATTTGTATTAAGATTTTGCCATAAATTAACAAATCCGCTAACATTCCAAATGGGTCGTAAACCGACATAACTAAACTAAGTAGCTGTCTTTTGGTCGGACATTTTTTACCGGCTATGATCTCTGGATCTACACGATGCATATTTAACTTAAAGACGAACTCATCCACCGAACTATTCCAATGCATTCCTAAGACCTTGTCGACGTTATTCAGTGCCTTAATATTTTCAGTTGCAGCTTGTTCGATTACTTCATTATTGAAATGACTCCGCACGCGCGTTGAATTTGACACAAATCCTCGCAATTCAAAATTTGCCTCTGCATGCGTGCGTTTTACAGCATTTCCAATTTGCAATGCTTCGTATTCATTGCGAAAACTTGCTACAAAATCATCCACGTAATGACTCCTTAGGACTGCATCAATAACTTCGGGCTGATCGGATGCGACTTCCATTGCATTTTTATTTTTTACAAATTGTGCGCTGCAAGGTGAACAAGTGGCGCCAAATATCATGGCGTTCATAACGTATGTTTCTGGTGGCTCATTTAAATTTTTGTTCCATAAAAATGGCTGACTATGCGTGTCTTCTTCTTTTATTCGAATCCGAAGAAACATTTCTTTAATGTCTGCACATAGACCAATTGGCTTTTCTCGAAAACGAAACAATATTTTTAACAAAGGTTGGTTATCATCTGGACCCTTTAGCAACTGTGAATTAAGTGAAATTCCATCCATTTCTGCTGCGGCATCAAAGACTATGCGTAGCTTGCCAGGCTTGTTTGGGTTAAACACTGCGAAATGCGGAAGATACCAAGTTCTTTTAGTTTTAATTTCAGCTTCACTTATGGATAGCTTTCTGGCATAACCTTTTTCGATATAGTTTTCCATTGAACTGCAAAACGCTTTCTCAAACTCTCTATCTTTACTAAATTTTCTTTGTATGGAGCGTAGACGCATCTGGGCCATTTTCTTATTATCTGGAAACTCAACTTTATCCGATTTCCATAGCAGACCAGTTTCATAAAAATTTTTAACTTTCTTCGTTGTTTTTTCGAGAATTATTCTAGCCCTACTAACATCTTTAGATTCGACCATTTGCTTGCACACCGCTGTACCAAAGTTTTCTGTTGTGAAATAGTCTGCAACTAAATTTTCAATTTTTTCATCTACATCTTGGTGCGTATGCATAACGATTGAAAGTTGATATGATGAAGTGCCCGTATCTGTTTTACCATAAACAACCCATCCAAGTGGAGTGTTGGCGGCTATCATATTTTGACTAGCTTTAATAGTCTTCGTATTCGGGATAACGTGGCAGTTATCTAAACCAATTAAAATTCTCGGGCTGGCACTACAATATTCTGCGATTGGTAAATTTTTCAACTCATGATATTTATCATGTAACTCTGACAAATTTATAGTTTGGACTGGGAGATTCAAATTTGGAACCGTCTGGGCGTTCAAGTTAAACCACTTATTGTTCTTATTGACCCGTTTAATTTCAACTCTCAATGGCATCGACTTTATCTTTGTCGCTTTTCCTCCAAACCACTGCAACCACAGAGACCTCTTTTCAGCTTCGTACCCCAGATCATCAGCAAGAGTTTCATCTACAAGCGTCACGGACGAACCTTCATCAAGAAAGGCGAATGTTCTTACAACATGATTATTTTTACCTCGCAGTTCAACTGGAAGCAACTTAAAGAGCAATTTAGTAGTTTAAGAATCAAAATTGTGCAAACGTGTCGCATTGACTGTCTGTGTTTGTGTTATGTTGCTGGGTTGTTGTTTTTCATGCAAAAGAAAATTATGCATTTTCTTGCATCCCGTCTCCTTACATGCCCTTTTGCGTCTGCAATTTTTTATGCCGTGCCTTTTCATCAAACAACAGAAACACAGTCGCTTATTTTTGACAGTTTCCCAACTTTCAGAAGCAGCTTTCTTTAAAAAACTATTGCAATTTGACAGAAAATGTGACCCACCGCACTCTATGCAAGTAAAAACCTTTTGCACCTGTTCAGAGCTTTCTTCAGACACTGTCATCAATGGCTTTGTTACAGGTCGTTGTTGTACTGTTGACCTACTGGTTGCAATGGGCGTTACTGCAGAACTAAACGTGGCTTTACATATTATTTTAGCAACTTGTGAAATCCAATCGCTAAAGTTTAATAAAGTCGGATATGGCTTAATTAATATCGAATGATTTGCCCATTCGATCCGCTTTGTCATTGGCATTTTTGCAACCAGCTCATCAAGCAATGTGGGATTTCCAATATAATGAGCTGCGTTAGCATTTTGTAAAAACATGGTCAAATTTTGTAACTTCGTGGCAAACGGTACCAAACGATCTAAGTGATTCTCCGGAATAGGATGAATTTCTCTTACTTGGTTTAGTTGACTCTTGATCAATATCTCAGGTTGCCCGAATCGAAATTCAAGGTGCTGAACAATTCTCTCAACATTCCGTGGATTTATTAGGAGACTCTCAACCTCTTCTCGTGCTACTCCCTTTAAGCACTTCTGCAGACGAAAAGTGTTCTCCAACGCAGTATACCCATATGCATTCGTTGTCTCATAAAATGATGTTATAAAGACGGGCCAATCTTCTGGCCGACCATTAAAATCTGGCAAATCTAACAGTTTTCGAGGAACGGCATATCCAGAAAATGCACCTGGTGTTCCCTGGCTGGAAGCTTGAGGCAATGATGATCCATGCAAGGCTCCATACACTGGTGTAGCATTTGGTTGGACAGTAGTTGCTGATTGTAAATATGAAGCTATTCCACTGGAAAAATTTGAGTATTGCGGAAAATACATAGGCGTGTTTAAAGATGTTGTTGAAGCTGCGACTGATGTACTCATGACTGGCAAATAAGCGGGCGTGCTCAATGGTACTGTGAACAATGGTGAAGAAGCCGCAGATATGCTGGCTGCACTTATCTCCGACTGACTGACTGTCGACTGAATTCCATTATTACCCACCTCCACATCACCTAACGACAACGACCCACCGACTTTACCCATACCTAATCGCTTCACTAGATCAGCTCTCTTTCTTTCTGATTCAAGCAACAACTTTGCATTAAGCTGACTGCTTCACTTCTAGCACTTTTAAGCGCTCCATCAAAACTTGAATAGTGTTGCTTGAATGCTCAACAACTGGAGCCTCTGTTATTGTGTTGTTGAGGCTGGACTCAGCTGAATCATTGTCAGCATTATGTGACCCCGTTATATCGGTCATATTGACTTCAAAACCCCCAAAATGTAGTGGCAAAATACCTTTATTTGAACGATTGCTTCGTCTTGGCAAAACCATAAAAATTGAAAAATGTTTTAACTTACAGTCTTTGATGAGTGTGAACTGATGTGTGTGAACTGATGACTGTGTAATTATGCTGACTTCGCTGGCTTCAAAGAATTAAAAAACGCGTTGTGGTTGCTTTCACGGAACTAGCGGCGCAGGCTAAAATGTTGTGTATGTGTGACGATAGGAGTCCAGGCCAAAAACAAACAGTGGCACCAAAGTGTCTATAAAGATCCCAAGGCGTTGTGGCGGCTTTCACAAAAACCTGGTGGCGCAGGCTTAAAATCTGTTGAGTGTATATGCGTGGCGACGGCAATCCAGGCTAGAACGATATGATACCACAGTTGTGTCTTTGCTGCGTGTGAAATTATGCTGACTTCGCTGGATGCAAAAAATTTAACGCGTCTTGGCTTATTTAAATAACTGACAATTCGCTGCAAAAACTAAAACGCGTTGTGGATGCTTTAACTCAACTTGTGGCGCAGGCTAAAAAATGTGTTGTATGTGTGGCGACGGCAGTCCAGGCTCGAACAGTGGTACCACAGTAACGTATTTGCTGAATGTGCAATTGTGCTGACTTCGATGGCTGCAACAATTTAAAGCGCCTTGTCGTATTTAGAATAACTGACAATTTGCTGGCTGAAAATCAAAACGCGTTGTGGCTGCTTTCATACAACTGGCGGCTTGCTGAATGTGCAATTGCGCTGACTTCGATGGCTGCAACAATTTAAAGCGCCTTGTATTTAAAATAACTGACAATTCGCTGGCTGAAAATCAAAACGCGTTGTGGCTGCTTTCCCACAACTGGCAGCGCAAGCAAAAGTGTGTTGAGTGTGTGTGTATGTGAAGACGGTAGACACAGCTAAACCACTGGAACCAGCATCAGGCGCTCCACACAGAAGAACGAAGTTGCACCCAATTCCAATCGCAGATCACCAAAAAATGCACATGCACAGTCCGACCAGTAGAGCGCCCAACAATTACCACACAACAAACATAGAATATAAATAAAATTTGTTGAATGCTGGCTGCAAAACTCGTCGACAGAATAAACAAACCCAAATATTACAAAATAAGTTATCGTTTATTTATCTGAAAAAACAATTATAAAGTTTAAAGTTGAAATTAAATTAAATGCTTACATTCTGTCTTCAATTATATTATTACTTTCAGAATACGAATAAAAATACAAAGTAAATTAATGACAAACTTAAAATAAATCAGGGCTGCAACATCACGTTATTCGGGTTGCGAGTTTGCGGGTTGCCATCGCACCACAAATATAAACGTATAAATCAACCCGTTTTTGTTTTATTTATATCGACATAGTTGAGTATGGTTATGGTTTGTATTCTCAAGTTCAAGGTTACGGTGACGCTTCGCCTCTACCGCTTTCATACTTTGACTTTAAATTAGCCAATCCAAGCTGCTGCTGCTGTTGCCGCGCTTATCTTCAACTTACAACAACAACAACAACAACAACAACAACAACAACAACAAAAACAACAACAATTATTTTGCCAGCCACCTCGTCCCTCAACACACGCTGCGGTCACCACGCTTATCTTCAATTTGCAACAACAACTACAAGCTTCAGTCACCCTACTTTTTGCTCGTCACCCTACAATCGTATCGACCGGGCAGCGACGCCGACTGCGCAGTCGGGCACAATTTTGTGAATTTTTACCCCATACGTAAAACCCAGCAAACAATATGAGATCGTTAGCTGAGCTGAAAAATTTTTTATAACGCTACAACATGGATTCATCGTGGGTAGACCAACTTGCGCAATTTTACAAATTTTTGCATCAATACTATTGAAAATGGCTGGAAAATTGATGTACTCTATACAGATTCCGTTAAAGCTTTTGATAGTTTGGTTCAGTCGATTTTATTACTTAAACTCAAAAAATTAGGTATTAATTCTGTATTCTTAAGATGGATTTCCTCCTATTTATTAAATAATCAATTAGTTGTTAAAGTAGAAAACCTTTATTGTTAATTTTCGCGTACTCCAAGGAAGTCATTTAGTTCCGTTGCTTTATAATTTAATTATAAAAGATATTCCTCTTATTTTTCAATTCAGCAAATGCTTGTTATGTGGCGTCCGTGGCGTAGTTGGTTAAAGTGCGTGGCCGCTATCTCAACGAACTTTGGAGACCCAGGTTCGAACCCCAGCAACGACAGAATATTATTTGAATTAAAATAATTGTTCTGTACGGCCGCCACCTCTCTGCAGACAATGGCAAACCTCAGAGAGCAATCAAAATGCCATGTAAAGCTTCTTGAGAACGAGAACATTCCGTTCATCGCCGTTCGGAGTCGGCGTTAAGCATGTAGGTCCGGTTCTCGGTCAATTGTGTATAAACTTAATAACACGCACAACACAATTGATCATAAGAAGCTAGGTCAAAGTCCTTTCAAGGGCTGAAATGGCCAGTTATTTATTTTATTTTTAAATGCTTGTTATATGTGGACGACTTAAAAATGTTTATTAAAGTTAAAGATCTTTCAGATTGTTTCAATTTGCAACAGGGCATAAAATAATTTCTTTTATGCAATAAGATAATTTCTTTTATGCAATAAGATAATTTCTTTTATGTAATAAGAATGGAATGAATTCAAATTTTTCGAAATGTAAAGTTTTGACCTACTCCCGCAAGAGTTCTCCTCATTTATATCATTATTATTATGAAGTCAATAGCGCCTTCTTAAGAGACAAAATTGTTAAAGATTTAGGTATATATTTTGATGCCAGTCTTTCTTTTAGCTACACCGAGAAAAAAAAAACAATAGTAAAATCACCTAAGGTGGAAAAAAAACTTATGGAAATTAAGAACTTATGCTTATTCACCAAAGTAATATATTGTTTTATACATAAACATGGATTTGTTACTGGTCGTTCAACTGTTACTAGGGTATGCAAAACCGGTTCGAATTATTCGGCGTATCGGTTTTTTCTTTTATTATTCGAACCAGTTTTTTTAAAAATCGCAATTTTCGAATAATTCGAAACCCGTGTTTTTTTTTACTCAAATTATTCGACTGCTCGAATAGTTAAGAAATATATAAATCCACAATTTAAAATTATAAAATTCTTCAAACCGTTTTTGTTTTTTTCTACTTACGTTTTTACATTTCACTAACGTATCTAACATTTCTTATCTCTGCCTTCTATTTCAATTTGCTTTATTGGAGCTCGTTTAAGCATATGCTTTGGTCATTTCTTTTTGCTGTCTTTTGTTAAAACAGCATTACAAGCTGCTGGCGTATTTAATGTAAGTTAAACATGATTTTTAGTTTATAATGCATTCATTTTGAAAAAATATATTGAATTATCAACAGCTTGACATGAACTCCGAAGTCTGGAAGTATTTAAAAACAAAAACGAAATTCAACAAGGCTTCTTGTACGAAATGCCCAACAAAATCTAAAAGCATTAAGTAGAAATATAGAAATAATCAATAAAAGATATAAAACATATGTTAAAAAGATTGAAATAAAAACTCGAAACATAATTCTACCCCGTGAATCAAAACTACCGTTATCGAATTCATTTATAAACCATTTCGGGTAGAAACGTTAAATTGCGGCACTCATAAATTAATCTTTTTTGTATCATTCTTCGGACTAAAATGTCTCTCAAAAATGAACCTTTTTGTTTTTGTTCGGAAATGAGTTAAAAAATAGCCATAAATATTACTTTTTTTGTTCGGAAATTACCTTAAATAAGAACCATAGAAAATTTCTTTTTCGGCACTCGGAAATGAACACTTTTTGAATCAATCGCCGTACTGAATTGCTTTCAGAAAACGCACCTTTTTTTGTTCAGAAATGAGTTAAAAAATTAACATTTCTGAATTATAAATTTTATTATTGCTTAATATTATTTGTTATTACATATCGATGATTTGTATAAAAAAAAATTATTTTGATTGAACTTATTTAAGAATGCAAAAAGAAGCATTTATTATTCATTTCTGAACTCATTTATGAACAAAAATGGTTCATTTTCGAGGCATTTTTACCTACTAAAATGATAAAAAAATGAGTCTTTTTTAGAATTTAATCTTCTATAGCAAGTACTTTTAAGCAACAAAATAAAAAATCAAAAATTAAAAAAAATTCTGCTCAACACCTTCGCAAAACTCTCACCTTACGCAAAACCTTCGCTTATGGTTCAGTGGGTAGTACGGCACCTTTATTTACTTTGTTAAAAACTAGTTGCTATTTTTGTTAAATAAAAACAAAGAGATATATATAGGTGTGGCGTCCGTGGCGTAGTTGGTTAAAGTGCGTGGCCGCTATGTCAACGAACTTGGAGACCCAGGTTCGAACCCCAGCAGCGACAGAAAATTATTTGAATTAAAATAATTTTTCTGTACGGCCGCCACCTCTCTGCAATGGCAAACCTCAGAGAGTAATCAAAATGCCATGTAAAGCTTCTTGAGAATAACAACATTTCGTTCATCGCCGTTCGGAGTCGGCGTTAAGTCTATAGGTCCATTTCTCGGTCAATTGTGTATAAACTTAATAACACGCACAACACAATTGATCCTAAGAAGCTAGGTCAAAGTCCTTTCAAGGGCTGAAATGGCAAGTTATTTATTTATTTTTTTTATTTTCTTAGATATATGTAGGTAAAACAAGTAAAAAAATTTATTTGATTTAAAAAAAAAAAACGGGAAAACCGGTTCGTAAAAATTAATATAATTTTAAACGGATAATTCGAAAACCGGTTTTGTAAAAATTGTACTATTCGAAACCGGTTTTTTTATAATGTCGAATAGTTGCATACCCTAATACCCAAAACGCAAAGGCGCGTTAGGTCGGTCGCGTTTTGACAGCTAAAGTAGAAACAACGAGTTGTTATGAAGCAGTCCATAATTCGACCTCAAGCTTTGATCGTACTTTGTATCGTAAATATCGTCGAATCTCGTAAGAAGGGGTAAAGTACGATCAAAGCGCGAGCTGCTGAAAAAAGTTGAGAAGTGTTCAACTCGGTCGCGCGTTTGACATTTGCCGATAGCGCAGGGTTGTATTTTCATTGAGTTAGCTAAATATATGAGCATTGTTGAGTTGCAGTAGTAAAGACATGTTTGCATGGGATTTGTTGTTTCATCAAAATATTTTGTATTGAATGTAATTTAATTTTGACCTTTTCACAAGATAAATCATTCATAACATCAGTGGCTGCTTATGTTACGGTTGTTGCTTTGTTTGAAGCGAATATTTTTCAGTACCTGCTTGTGTTGTTGTTGATGCTATTGTAGCTGTTTATATGTATGCAAATTTGTACGTGTTTTGTTGATGGTGCTGTTGTTTATATGTATGTAAATTTGTAAGTATATAATTAGATATCAGTTGCTTTAGTTTTTTTGTTTGTTATTGTTTTTGTTAATCTTCAGCAATGTAATACAACATATAACACAGATGTTTATTTATTATATAAATAATTTAACTTCTACGCTGGTTAGATATGCAGAAATATTTATTTATTAAACAAAATAAATTGTAATTATTTTCTTTATTATATAAATAATAAAGCATATAATAGCATATATTATATTTATTAATAGCGACAGCTATTAAAATATGAATAGCTAAAATGAATAAAGAAATACAGCCATCATGTACTTCTACCATATACATTGTGATGTGGGGATTTCAGACTTTGTGGGAATTTTTTGGTTTGACCGCGTACAGCGGGATCTTCTAATTAACAGACGCAGATCGGTCGCGCTTTGATCGTACTTTGATCGAACTTTGGTCAACTTTACGGGATGAACTGACAAAACGCCCGACCTTAAAATCTTGAAATCATAATGTCGCATTGGCAGGTCGTGCGTCTGTCACTTAGATGATGCCACTGTACGCAGTCAAACCAAAAAAATGCCACAAAGTCTGAAATCCCCAAATCACAATGTATTTGGTGGAAGCTGTATTTTCTTTTTTCATTTTAGCTGTTCATATTTTAATAGCCGTCGCTATTAATAAATAAACTATATGCTATTATATGCTTTATTATTTATATAATAAAGAAAATAATTACAATTTATTATGTTCTACTAACCAGCGTAGTAGTTATATTATTTATATAATAAATAAACATCTGTGTTATATGTTGTATTACATTGCTGAAGATTAACAAAAACAATAACAAACGAAAAAAACTAAAGCAACAGATATTTATTTATAAATGTAAACATTTACATACATATAAACAACAAGAGCATCAACAACACTAACAGGTAATGAAAAATATTTGCTTCAAACAAGGCACCAACCATAACATAGTTGCTGCTTCCTTTTCTAGCAAACAGCGTTGCCACATCGATTATCGACATCCCCACCCCCGTGAACTGACCCGGACGGGGAGGATTCACCACTACCTCTTGACAGTGAAACATCTAGTATGGCTAGCTTCGATATGGGTCTCTTTAGAACTCCGGTATTGGCCTGGACATCAGCAGATCTAACGACGCCGTCTTTGCCACGGTAAACGTTGACGATTCGACCACGCTTCCACTGTGATTGCGAAGCACTTTCATCGCAGATGAGAACTAGACTTCCAGCTGTAATCGGCTTCGATGGTAGACACCATTTGAATCTTCTAGTCAGCTCAGGCAAATACTCTCGTATCCATTGTCGCCACATTCCGTTCTTCAGATTTTTGATGATGCGCCACTGTTTGCGAAGGCACATTAATCTTGGCTCGTAATCTGCTGGAGTCTGCGTAGAATTGGCACAACCTAAAAGAAAATGATTAGGAGTTAGTGGATCCGGCTCTTCTGGTGTGACTGGTATGTGCGTCAGAGTTCTAGCATTGACCATATTTTCGGCTTCCAGTAAAAAACTCTGCAGAGTCTCCAAACGTGGCGCATGCTCTTTCAGCATTATGTAGAGAGCTTTCTTTATAGATTGGACGAGTCTCTCCCAAGCTCCTCCTTCAGATGGATTTGCCGGCGTATTAAATATCCATTTTATGCCTAGTGGAGAGAGGCCTTGTTTGATGACATCATGGTCCAGAAAATCTCGAACACCTTGGAGCTCTTTTGCAATTCCGATGAAGTTTGTCCCATTGTCGCTTCTTATTTGTACTGGTACACCTCGTCTGTTGATAAAGTTGCGAATACAGACAAGACAGGCATCACTTGTCAGGTCAGCAGCAATTTCCAGGTGAACAGCACGCACAGTCAAACAGGTAAACAATGCCACCCATCTTTTCTCTCTCTGACGTCGAATTGTGACATTGATAGGTCCGAAGAAATCTACCCCAGTGTAGGAGAAAGGAAGTACGTACGGGGTAACTCGATCGGCTGGAAGTGGACCCATTATCGGCTGGTTCGGTTTTGCCTTCCGGAGTTTGCAAAACAAGCAATGGGCTTGAGCACTGTTAACTGCGCGCCTTAGTGATGGAATCCAAAACCGTTGCCGAATTTCGCTCATCACCGTTGATACGTTGATATGGTGACACTTCCGGTGATAGTACTCGATTAGCAGACAAGTCACGTGATGATCCTTAGGCAGAATGATAGGTTGCCTCGTCTCTATCGATATGCAGCTCGCTCTTTCAATCCGTCCGTTCACTCTGAGCAAGCCATCTGGTCCAATAAATGGGTTCAATGCTTTTAGACCACTGTCCTTGTCGATATGTCGCCCTTTCTCCAAGCTTAAGCACTCATCGGAAAATTTTTCCAACTGCACCCACTTTAGCAAATAAGTTTCAGCGCGCGTTTCTTCCTCAGCAGAAAGCTCGCCACTACTCAGCTCTACACGTTGACTCTTCGACTTTAAGTTTTGTACGTACCGCAACAACCAAGCTATCGTTCTCTTCAGTCTACAATAATTTGAAAAACGATTAATATTTGGTACTTTCAGACATACCTGTTGCGCCAACAAAACTATATGTTTTGCTCGGAGTTCGCTGTCGCTGGCATCAACTCTGGTTCTTATTTTTGCCTCGTCTGGCCACTCACTTTCAGCCTGATAGAGAAATTTTGGTCCGTTTTTCCATCTGCCATCTACTTCATATCGCGGCGGGAACCTTGCTCTGGTTGCTTCGTCAGCAGGATTCAGCTCACCTGGACACCATCGCCATTCCTTTATGTCACTGCCTTCTAATATCTCTGCAACTCTATTCGCCACATACTGTTTGTAAACACGATGATCAGAACGAATCCATTTTATCACCGTGTGGCTATCACTCCAAAAATGACACCGATTTACTTTCAATGTATGACACCTTATAATACATTCTTTTAAGCGAACGCCCATTACCGCAGCCTGCAGTTCGAGCTTGGGTGTCGTGTGAAAACGCGTTGGTGCACAACTACTTTTCCCTGCTATAAATACTATATCTATTTTGCCATCACTTACCACTCTCCAGTACGCTACAGCCACCATCGCCTCCTCACTTGCATCAACGAAGACGTGAATGTCGACATGCCTTTGTAGATTCCTTGGTGAATAGCATCATGGCACTTTGAACTCTTCCACCTTTGGCAGCTCCTGAATCCACATTTTCCATCGACGATATATTTGCTCCGGCAATGGCTGGTCCCACTGTATGCTGGCTTTCCACAGAGCCTGCATTAAAAGTTTCGCCGAAACCGTGAAGTCAGCTAAAAAACCGAAGGTATCGAACAGAGACATATTTAGACTCAACACTTCCCTTTTTGTCGGAACTCTTTTAAATTCGAGTATGTCTCGAGGCACTTTATTTAATTTTAAGATGTAAGCAAAAACATCTGATTTTGACATCCAATGCAGTCCAAGAACTCGTTCCACTTTTCCGATGACATTAAGTTCACCACTATCACTTGCCGCGTTGCCAACCGCCTGTTTTAGAAGATCCGAATTCGACACGATGTTCCTGAGTTGAAACCCACCTTTTCCGTGTATTTCAATGACGTTTTTCACAACTCTTATGGCTTCTTCTTCAGTTTCGAAACAATCAACGTAGTCGTCCACATAATGTCGCGAAACGATGCCTTCAACTGCACGAGAATCAAGCTCTATATATTGCTGCGCATTCAGATTTTTTATATATTGCGCTATGGTTGGTGAACAAGAGGCTCCAAAAATTAGTCTTTCCATAACGTAGGTCTTCAATGGTTTCATTGGATCACCTTCTCTCCACAAGAATCTTTGGCTGTCCTGGTCTTCTTTGCGAACTTGAATCTGGTGGAACATCTCTTTGATATCTCCGCAAACGGCAATTGGCGCCTGTCGAAATTTAAATAAAATAGAAATTAGTGGTTGGTTCAAGTCTGGACCCGTAAGTAAAGCTTTATTCAATGACATGTCTTGTATTTCTGCTGCGGCGTCAAAAACTAAACGAAAACCTGACTTATTTGGGTTTTTTACTCCAAAGTGTGGCAAATAAAACGTTTTTTGAGACCGTTGATCTGCTTCTGCTGGGGTTAGTACTCTGGCATATCCTTTTTCTATGTAGTCATCAATTTTTGCTCGATATTCTTCTGCGTAGCGCTCGTCTTTCGCCATCTTCTTTTCTACGCATCGTAATCTGTTCAGCGCCATATTGTAGCTATCTGGAAATGCTAGAAATGCCTCTTTCCACAATAGCCCTGACTCGAAACGGCTACCGGCTGTTCTTGTTGATGTTTCCAAAATTGCAATGGCTCTCTCGTCGGATTTTGAAATCAACTTTTTAACTTCAGATTTAACACCAAATGTTTCCGCGTCGAAGTAAGTCTTCATCAAGCTATTTAATTCCTCCATTGTGTTGGAAATCTCTTCTTCATTTTTGTTGACGTGTAAAGCGCGCTTGACCTTTGATTTTTCTTCTCCTGTTATCGGTCCATATGCTATCCAGCCGAGGCGTGTTTTTATTGCTATTGGCCCTGGGCTTGAAGATATACGTGGAGCTTCCATTGGCACCGTCAGATAAGCATGCGCTAAGCTGAGTATCAATTTTGGCTGAACGCGATCATATTCGTGCAAAGACAACCCTGTTATATTCTTAAATTTAAACTCACCACATTTTAACGATTGAGTTGGCAACGCTAAGCATGATGAAGTATGGACGTCTGACATTTCATAAATTTCCGCATTCTCATAGCTTCCGCTGATCTTCATACTCACAACTTCTGTCTGCTGCCTCGTGGTCTGCTCATTTAGCCATTGGAGTTCCAACACTTTTTCTTCTCCGCGAAGCCCTAGCTGATTAGCCAGGTCTTTATCGATGATAGTGACGTTGGCTCCGTCGTCCACAAACGCATAAGTATCTATTACACGAGTCTCACTGTGAAGCTTAACTGGCAGTATCTGGAACAGCACGGTCTCCTTTCGAATGCAGTCTGCGTGGCAATTTCTAAACGTGTTAGATGGCTCTGGATGTGATGAGGACGTCGGCGCTCGACTGGTGGTTGGAGCATCAAAATCTGTAGGCGTGTTGGACGATCGATGCTGTTTCGATGCATTTGTGGGTTCGAGCTGGCCGCCGTGCAGCAATCGGTGATGGATCTTCGAGCACCCATTGGTTCCACATAATTTCCTTGTATAGCACTGATTTATTTGGTGTCCTTTTTTCAGGCACGAGAAACACGTCTTGAGGTTTTTTACTTTATCCCAACGATCGTCGACTTGAAGCTGTAAAAATGTTTTGCAGTCGCTCAATTTCTTACACTCACCTGCACAAATTTGGCATACTGACGGCTTGACGCTGATATATACTCTGCGACTGTTTGGAAGTGGATTGCTGCTTTTGGTATTCGCGTGCTGGTTGCCTCTGCGACTGTAAGTGGGTCCTACGAGTGGTGGCATCGAAGAAGATGGTAGCGAATCGGCAACCATGTTGGCAAGTCGTCTTAGGCTATTGAGCCACTGGCTGAAATCAACGATGGTCGGTGGTCGCTCCAGCAGCAGGCATTTTTCTGCCCATTGCATTTGACGTGGAGTTGGTAACTTTGCTACGAGTTCGCTTAACAGCGTTGGATTCACTAGGTGATGTTCGCCTCGTGCATTTTTTAAGAATGTCGCCATATTGGACATTTTGTTCGCAAAACTTACCAACGTCTCCAAATGACCTTCGACTATCGGTGGTATCAAGCGAACCTTTTCTATTTGACTTTTAATTAGCTGCTCTGGTCTTCCAAATGTTTCTTCCAATATTTCCAGGATCTCCGATACGTTACTGGAGCTGGCGAGGAGCGATTCCACAGTATCACGAGCGCGTCCTTTTAAGGCATCACGCAGGCGCATGATGTTGTGCAAATTTGAGTACTCAAACTCTAGCGTGGTGCTCTCGAACGCTTCTGCAAATGTCTGCCATTCTTCGGGAAGACCTGAAAATATTGGAAGAGGGTATATTTTCTTGTGACGGTGAGGAACACTTTGTTGACTATCAGTGAAGGACATCGGCGTTTGGCGGTCAACTGGCTGCATAAGTCGCTGAAAAAGTGGTTGGTATACGGGCTGCGTTTGGCGTAACTGCTGATGCATTGGCTGATGTGTTGGAAGCAATGGCTGCATTTGGTGTAATGGCTGCTGTGGCTGATGCATTGGCTGTAGTGGTTGCTGTACCTGTTGCACCATCTGAAATGGAGTCCGCTGCAATGGCTGCTGTGTCTGTTGCATTGGCTGTAATGGCTGCTGTATCTGTTGCATTGGCTGCTGCGCCTGATGAATCATCTGATCTGATGTCTGCTGTATCTGTTGCATTGGCTGTAATGGCTGCTGCGCCTGATGACTCATCTGAACTGATGTCTGTTGCAATGGCTGCTGTGCCTGTTGCACCATCCGAAATGGAGTCTGCTGCATTTGATGCTCTATCGACTGCTCCCTTGGCTCCTGCATTTGCTCCTGTATCTGCTGCTGAATTGGCTGCTTTATCGTCTGCTGTGTCGGCTGCTGCGTTGGCTGCTTATTAGAGACAATTAACGCCTGCATTGCGTGCATTTGTCGACTAAACTCGTTCCGCATATCGTCCATTTTTTTGTTAAAATCGCGTGTCAACTATTCCATTTCGATTTTTACGTTTTCTGATTCACTTTTCTTACTTACAGGTTTCGGTGGCTGTGAAAGTTGGGGCACTGGCTGGCTTGATGGATAAAGTGGCGGACACGATGTTGAGGCTTCTGGAATCGATGCGGCTGATGGCGGCGGCGCTGGCGTGGAGGTAGGTATCGGCGCAGTAGTTGGTGATCTTTCGACTGGCATGTCTCTGTGAGAATCTTCAAAGCGAGCTGGCGGGACTCCTTTATTGCTTCGCATGGCATGAAAATGCTTTAAAAAAAATAGTGCCAAAGAACCTTTTATGTTCTAGTTTTAAAGGTGTAAGATAGAATAAAAAATATTGTTGGCTTTTTTAAAGAGCTTCTGAATAAAACAAATTAATTCAAAATTAATTACAAAAGTGGCGCGTTTTATTCTCTGAAATAATAATACATTTTTAAGAAATTAGAATAAAATAAAAAAAAAAATATATTAAATATAAATGAAATAATAATATAATTCAAAATAAAAATATATTGTTTAAAAAGTCTTACATCTTATTTCCGCTCTGGCTGATTTAAAAAGACCTTCTAAATTCAAATCAGGCCTTACTTATAATATTCTAAAAGAAGCGGTTCTTAACTAATACAATTCTAATTTCATAATATACAATTATATACAAATACAAATTTTAAATATAAACAAACAAAAACGGCAAACATCTGCATTTTGCGAATCCGTTGCATTTCTTCGGCTCCTCGCATTTGAGTGCTTTTTAAGTTGCTGCTTCCTTTTCTAGCAAACAGCGTTGCCACATCGATTATCGACAACCCTCATATAATGTTCGGTGTAAGCGTTTGCACCTGAGTCCACTCAAATGTAGATGAATTATTCAATCTATTGCAATTATTTGAGTATTAATATCTGGTAATATTGATTGTGGAATTCTGCTGGAACGTATCAATTTTAATACACCGTTAAGACCTCTTTGTTCGTTTAAACCTTTCTAACTCAGAGCATACAAGTCAAAGCCTTACATAATTTTAAAAATTCGTGTTCAATTATTCCATTAGATTTCTCTATGACTAAAGAAGTATTTAAGAATTCTCTCTCTGAATTTTTTGTTAATTTAAGTTAAGACTCGTTATGTTGTGATATATTAGTACTCTGTAAATTTAACAAAAAATCTGTCTAAAATGATTTTGTTATCACCTGACAGAAATCAAATAAATAAATAAATACATAAATAAATAAAAATAAAAGAAATAATATAGTACTATGAGTTGACTTACCCCTTAAAACATTTTGATATATAACATGGCGATATTCTCGAATAAGGTGGGACTCAAAATTAACGCCATGTATAATGCGCATTTGCTTAACAAAATTCGACTTTCCAGATTCTCCAGCTCCAAGCAGTAATAACTTTACCTGCATAAAACAACAGTATTAATTAAAGAAATGTATAGAATACATGTATTGTTTAAATAAAACACAAGGTGCATATTGAAATTTTCGGAGTATAAGTCCTAATTAAAATATCCGAAATAACAAGATCAATCACGAATGTGGTTGTGCTTCATTGGACGCATTAATTTATACTCCAGACTGTGTTTTCGGGAGTCCAACACTGTTCGGTGTTAATTAAATCGATTGAGCAAGTTTATAATTACATTTTTACATAATACATCAGTCCAATCCTAAATATTCGCACGAATTTTTCCGTAAGCGGATTTTTTTTACGCAGAAAACATCCTCTTATTCTGAACGATCTATGAGAAGAAAAAAACTGAGAAAGAATTTCGAAATCAGCTTTTTTGCAACTAAAAATGGAAGTTGAGAAGGTTTATTTATAAAATATATTGAAAAAAAATTTTGAGCTCTAGGCCCGAGTAGTGATCGCACATCCGTAGGGGTCAGACGTGCCGGCTGTCCGTCCCCGCTCTGTGTTTTTTTAATTATTTATCGTTCCGTCGGTCGGTCTGTCTGTCTGTTCTTTGTGAGTGTTTTGTTTTAAATTAATAAAAAAAATAAATAAATGCACAAAGAGACTTGTGCGCAATATGTGCAAATTTAAAAGAGCAAAGATTTAAATAAAAATAAAAACAATAAAAAAAAACAAACGAAAGAAAAAAAAAAACAAAAAAATTTAACAAAAATAACAAGTGTTAACAAAAATAAAAAATAATAAACCAATATAAAATACGCAGCATCGGCTGCACAACAAAACAACAGCAACCGGTTTTGAAGACAGCCTACAGCAGCAGCAACAACAACACCGCTGGAGTGTTTCGATTTTTTATAGATAGCCACGCGAGGGGCTTTTCTATGCTCCTCGCTACGTAAAAAAATTGTTGTTTTTTCGTGTCCGTCTATTCCTCCATCCTCTCCGATTAATTGCGACTGTGAGTAGAATTGTGCTGGGGCAAAGGCATAACACTTGCCTCTGCGCATTTCACTTGTGCTCTCAGTGTTGCTCTCTCTACAGTAGCAACTAATTACCCATACACCTTCATTTGTTTTGAAATTTACACTGCGAGAAAATGTCGGGTCATTTTCGCATAGATTTTTGCAATGTGCGTGGACTGAGGACGAATTTTTTCTCGGTTTATGCATATTGTACTCTTAATAGGCCTCAAATAATGACACTGAGTGAGACCCAGGTTAGCGAGCATGCAGATCCGCTGGTTTTCATATACCTGGGTATCACTTACTGCCATTGTTTTCCCTGCATAGGGACATCGCTCTTTACATCAGAACAGATGAAGCGTATCAGTGCGAGCGAAACATGAGCAACTCCGATCCTGAGTTCTGCTCCTTGTGGGTGAAATTCAGAGTTCGCTCTCATTTGTTGCACTTCTGCTACATATATAGAAGTCCGAACCTAGGGAGGGAGCCCACTTTAAACAAATTGGACTCTCTCTCTGATTCTATTACGCACATTTTGGGGTTGTTCCCTGACAGCGAGATCGGTGTTGCCGGCGATTTCAATGTCCACAACCCGGTTTGGTTATGCCACTCAGGGCAAACAACACCTGAGGGCCAATATGTTGAGCTCTTTGCTGAATCGAACCAACTGATTCAATTAGTGAAGGAACCAACTTTCATCCCTAGAGTTGGTCTGCAAAGCCATAAAATCTTAGACCTTTTTCTAACCTCGCACCATGAAAAATATGATGTGACTGTCCATGCACCTCTTGGTAATTCGGACCACTGCACCATATCCGCTGCTTTTCCATATTCTAACCTAAGCACTCCTACGCCTAAGGCCCCGAAGAGGATCGCTTGGTTTTATGGAAGAGCAAATTGGATTGCGTTAAATAATTTTTACCGCAACTTCAATTGGAAATTATTTTTCGCTGACAGAAATGTAAATGCCGCGGCTCTTATGGTTCAAGAAATTATTTTCTTGGGCATGCGGTCTTTCATCCCCAATAAAATGAGAAGCATTAAGCCTAAAGACCACTCCTGGTTTAATGAGACTTGCAGGATTGCAGTCAGGTCCAAAGAGGAAGCCTTTCAGAATTGGCGTTCCAGAGAGAATGCTGATACTAGAAGACTTCGCATTGAGGCTAGGAATAGCTGTAATGCAGCTTTAAAACGCGAAAAGTTTCTCCACGAAACTCACATCAGAGAACAGGTTCTTCTCTGCCCCAAAGGGAGCAACAACTTTTGGTCATTCGTTAAAAGAGTAAAAAATCAGACGTCCTCGTCGATTCCTGTTCTTTTAAAGGGTGACCAAATCTTCACTGACTCGGCTGATAAAGCGAACCTATTGGCTGGAATGTTTGCACAAAATTCCACAATCCCGGCTAGCAATCAGACACCGCCTTCTTTAGAGAATAGATCATCTTCAATGGAGGATATATTTTCGAACGAGAGGGTCAAAAGAGTCCTTGCAAACCTCAACATAAACAAATCTTCTGGCCCCGATGGTGTACCTCCAATTGTGCTTAAAATGTGTGCTTCTACACTGACCCGACCATTGCGTAACCTTTTCAACATCTCATACAGGACAGGAGTGTTTCCATCTTGTTGGAAGGTTGCCAATGTTCAGCCGGTACCTAAGAAGGGTGATGCCACGAACCCTGAAAACTACCGACCCATAGCGATATGCTCTACGCTTTCCAAAGTCATGGAGAGTGTAATAAACTTCCACCTTATGAACTATCTGAAGCGCAACGAATTGCTGAGCGACCGTCAATATGGCTTCCGAAGAGCTCGCTCTACTGGTGACCTAATGGCGTTCATTATGGAGAAATTGAACCAATGTGTTCACTTCTTTGGTGAAAGCAGGGTTGTTGCTCTCGATATTTCTAAGGCGTTTGACCGAGTGTGGTATAAAGCTCTCGTGCCACAACTAATTGCATATGGTGTTGGTGGTAGCTTTGCGCGATGAATCACGTGTTTTCTAAAGGACAGGTCGATTCGTGTCGTGGTTGACGGCATTTCGTCTAGTGAACACGCCATCGGTACAGGAGTACCTCAGGGTTCAGTCCTATCGCCAACTTTGTTTTTGGTTTTTATCAACGACCTTCTGACGTTGACTCATAACCCAATTCACTCGTTTGCGGATGACAGCAGCATTTGTCATTGATATTCTTTCAAAAAACGCCCGAGCTCTTTGGAGATTGAGAGAAAGAGGCTTAATATGAATGACACAGTTTGTCGCCATAGCTCAAAAACATCTAGCCTCTTCATCTAGTAGCAATTAAAAAAAAATATATTGGGGTATTTTTACACCGTTTTAAAAAACCTAGGCACTTGACCGGTTCTTTCGACACATCGAAAATATGATCATTCCAACGAAGATCAGATTTGATCGATATGCCCAGAACGTCAAAAGCATCTGACTCTGCAAGATCCACACCGTTCATATTGAGGGGAGCTAAGGGGCAATTCATTCGCTTGTGGGTTAAACTCAACTATATTAGCAAGCCACCATTCAGAGAATTTTCCTAAGTCATTAATAGACAGCGGAATTGTATGCAAAATTTATTTGAAGTCTGATTGCAGTCAAATTTTGGATTTGTACTAATTTTGACTTCATGAATGCCTGTTTTACTCCATATCTATGATATGCAAATTTTATGCAAAAAATATGCAAAAGCATATGCAAGAAATATGCTGCATATTTTTGCTTATAGTCATTAAAATTTTCTGAAATTATAAAATTTCCAAATTAATTTTCATATTTAAAAAGTTTCTTGAGAAAGAAAATGTTAAAAATGAAACAATTATTTTATTAACATTTTATTAAGGCATGTCCCTACTTGGCGCGCTCGGTATTCGAGTGAAAATTTAAAAAATTTTTTCAGGAAAGCGTTAAGAGATAATGGAAAAAATTTTTTTGGGGTGAATAAATACACTAAAAAACATTTGCAAAAAACTTTTTTTTATTAATTTTTAATACTATTTATGTATGATATACATATGTAACATATGAATATTTTATACCTGGCTACCATCGTTAAACATGATTACATTGTCCGATTATCTCCACATTTTAACCGCATACTTTGCAAACATTTTTATTTTTTATATATTTTTTTGCACAAAATCTAGAAAAAAACTTGACTTTTTTACAATTTTTTTTTTAAATCTTCATAAATTTTTTTGTTTTTGACCAAACTTAGAAATTTTAGTTCACACGATAGCCATACTCATATTATTTATGAATTATTTTTTTTTTTGTTTAGGTGCTGCCAAACTTAAGTTATTATGGTAACCATCCGCTCTTTCCGATATCGACACATTAACTTCAACTTAAAGTATCATACATAAAAAATTTGAAATTACGGCGAAATTTTGCCGCTTTTTAGAAAAAATAATTTTATATTACTCCAGGTAAGCCACTGCAGTTTTATTTAAAATTTCGTTTTCTTTTAAAACAGATATAAGTCTGGGTTTATTTCCATAACGAGCTTTAATTTAAGGCGAAGGTCGTCACCCAACATTTCAGAAACTTCATTTATAATTCCTTGGGCTTTCTCAAATATTTCGTAAGATTTCTTTAAGCTCATACCCTTTCCTTCCAAACTGGCAATAACTTAAAAAAATTGTCCGAAATGGGTTTGAATAAAAATAAAACTCCTATATAAAAGTGAATTTTTAAATAACTCTTGTGCGGTTTTTACTAACACTGCTTCATTCAAATTTAATGATTGTACAACCTGAAACTACCCTCCAGGAAATGTGAGCATTCCTGGATGTTACCTGGAAGCATTCCATGGAATGTAGGAAGCATTGCCTTCCGTTGCACACTCCATTGCTTTTTTTACATAGCATGTCATTAGAGGGAAACATTACTCTCCGCTGTGTTAAAAAGTGAAGTGGAAACATTCCTCTCCGTTGTCTTAAAAAGTGAAATGGAAGCATTCCTCTCCCCTGCTCGGAAAATTAATGTGGAAACATTCTTTTTCCTTGTTATGGAAATGAATGCGGAAACGTTCCTCTTCCCTGTTCTGAAAATGAATGTGAAAACATTCCTCTCCCTTGTTATGAAAATTGATGCGGAAACATTCCCCTACACTGTTCTAAAAATGAATGTGGAAACATTCCTCTCCCCTGTTCAAAAAATGAATGTGGACGCATTGTAATCCCTTAATCTTAAAATAAATGTGGAAACATTCTTCTGCCTTGTTCCAAAAAGAAATTTGGAAACAAAAATGTTGCAAATAATAATAATAATAAAATAAAATAAATAAAAAATGTGTGCAAACAAAACTTTTATAAGTTACTAAATATTAATTATTATTATCATTTAATTCATTTATTATAAATAACTTATCCAATTACAATGAAATAAATAAAAACTAAATATATATGTGGAAAAAATTTCGTTAGAAGAAATGGCATACTTAAAAAAAATCAAAACTTAAAAGTAATAATTCACGCAAAGATCGCAATTTGTAAATAAACTTAAAAATTCAATTGAAGGGCCACAAAAATAAGAACTGAAAATAATCGTCTATCATTTTTAAGAAATTTTAAATTTCATGCATATATTAAATTTAGAGTGCGATACTTTGTGGACTAGGTCCAAGATCAGTTAGAAAATAGCAAAGATATTTTAAGAGTATACAACGAAGTTGAAAGGTAATATAACATTTAAGAAAATTTGTTTTATGAAATTATATGGCTTAACATGACTTTACACTAAGCCTTTTAATTGTTAAATTATTCATTTTTATTCCGGAATACTTTCTTATAACTTCGTTGTTTGGCCAAATGAATTCCTTTTTTCATGGCCTCTTCAAATTGGGCGAACCCCATTGTTTCGCTACGAACTGCTTCTGCAATGGAAAATAATAATCATGATTATATAAATAAAAACAATAAAATGAAACTTACCGAATAGATATGTGTTAAACACCTTAAGAGAGTTTAATTTAAAAAGTCTTTTAGCCCCATCCCAATTGGAGGCTAATAAAACTTCTTCGGAAAGAAGACTGCCAATGGACTTGTGAATTTCTGCCGTTCCCATTATAGATTTGATGTATGTAATCTGCAACAACATAATTTTGGTATAAATTAAAGAAATATCATAATTAATAATCTTTATATGTAAATCTATTTCGCTATAGACTCCGAACCTACTGTGCAGATTGAGAAGGCATTTTAGTTGTACTTTAGAAAAATTAAATCCCATACAACTCCAAAAGCAAAATTGTCATTTTCCCGAAACTTACCGTCGCACTATGGGGTATTTCATTGATTTAGGCGGCCAAAATTATTTTATTGCATAAACAGTTTTAAATCATGTATGTTTCTCCGTATTTAATATTCTTAACCCTGTACGACTATTGGGTCATATTGACCCAGTCTAAATTTTTTTTTTTTGTGAACATTTAAACTGTTTTGTTTGCAAGAATTTTATTAAACGATGTTTGTTTACCGCATTTTTCCCCTCTAAGCCTGTGTGAACAATGAGTCATATATGATACACCAATTTTTTCTCAAGTCTGTTTTTTTGTTTTTTACTTGCTTTAACCCTCTATCAGTTTTGGGTCATATATGACTCGAATATATTAACGCACCGGCGTTCACTCTGTGGGCGGCCTTACGGACAATAAGTAAAAAAAACAACATTTAGCCATAAGCTACCTTATCTAGTTGTACCATGGGCAAGGAGTAAATACGCGTGGCGGAGAATAGGTAGTAATAAATAAAATTAAATGTGAATAGAGGAAAACTTACAAGGTCATGGTGAGGTACTTTATCTGCCTCTTCATCGACACGATGTAGATCAGCCACAGTTTGAATAGGAAAAATGTTTATTTTAGGTGGTTTAAAGAAAATTTTGTCTGCAATTCTTTCCAACAAAACTTGCTGATGAATTAACATATCTTCTTGCTTATCCAGTATTTTTCGCTGCTCTCTGCAAAATCGCAGAATTTCATTTAAAGTTGTATCTGTAATTATAGAGAATATGTTTAATTGAGTCAAATAAATTGTGTTTAAATATTTAGTTACCTTGGTCGTCGCTATGCAGATTTCGCGGATCTCTTGGAGAGGGTAAGTTCTGGTAAGTTCGAAAGGGATGAAATTTAGTTTTCTTTGGAGTTGGATCATCATTTTGCGTGGTACTCATGTTTTGGTCTATTTTGTTATTTTCAATTTGTTTATAAAAATGCTTGTAATTGCGACTGTTATTTCTTCTTAAAGAAAAATCCGCCGTTCTAGTGTTAAAAAATGTGATGGTGTAAGATTGGAATAAAAATTTTTTTGTCATTATCTGGTACGCAAAGAACTTTGCAATCGATATCATCCACAGGAAAAATCTCTTCAATTTTACTAATATTCTTTACTACGCATATCCCCAATGTAGTCATAGAAGAGAATGGTTCGCTGAAATATTCCCACTGTTCTTGAAATCGGTATCCTAATACAAATTCCTGACCTTGCTCATTCAGAGCGAAACCATTTATCTGTATTGGTATTAACGGTTTTATATAACAAAAACTATTTTTCCCTCTATCATTTAAATAAAACTGATTCCAATTGTAGTTTCTGTACATTGGCGAAGTAAGAATTTTTGAAGTTTTATACGAAACTCGTTGCTTTTGGGGTTGACGCTTTGCAATGAATATGTGTCTTTCCGAAATCCTGTTATGGATTTGTTCTAAAATTTTTTCTGGTTTTCGACAGTCAGACTTTAAGAATTGTAAAAAATTTTCAAACCGATAAGCTGAAAAGTTATCGATATGACCATATTGACGTACACAGTCTGCAACATGCAACAAATTATGTACATTATAACCTATTTTGTTGTGTCCATAATAAAATCCAAAGTTGTGCACAAATGCTTCTAGCATTTCTTGGCAACAAGATAAATTATTCATACAACTTTTGGGGCATGACAAAAGCCTGTAAGCTCCGTGAAGCAGTAAGAAATGATTATACAATTCTTCATTTAAAATGTCCTTAAAAAGTATTATTCCTGTGTATAGAGCTACCTGCCGAAACTCAGTAGCTTTCCATTTTTTTAAGAAATCTAGACTGCGTGGGTTTCTTGTAAATTCTTTGGGTACATAGCTTCGAAGAGATAAAAGTCTTGAATTCAATTGATCTTTTTGCTCTTCACTAAGTTTTGGAAACTGGTATTTGCCATTCCATATCCTCAGAAGCATATTTTTCATTACTCCCAAATCTATTAAGTGCATCGTGTCAAGTGGGAACTGACAAACCATTCTTACACCAATATCTTCTAAGATATGATTATTTGTTTGAATTTACTTAGTGTGATGAAGAATGTCTGTTCGATTTTTAAAACCATCATCAGTTCGTAGTAGGCCACTTTCAGTGCTATATGTCAGAGTTTGATCAATTTTTTTCCCGACTTGTTCACATTTAAAACATCCCCTAGATGAAGTATGTCCCACGCTTCCAACAACAAATGCTTTTGCCGGAGTATCGCAAACAAATGAACGTATTTCTATTTTCAAATTTTTATTGCCTACTTTTATTCCCTCACTTTGCAGAATTTTGATCTCCTCAACGAACTCGCGTAAATACACATTGACATTTTCAGGTTTCTTTTCACCTAAATAAGTACCAATTAGAAATGGCTTAATTTCAGGATTAAATGAAATTGAGCCCAGTATAGGCCAAAGGCTTTTATATGAGCTTTTATAAAGCGGAAGGCCATCAATGCTTATATCTAATTTAAGGCAATTAATTTCAGGTGGTACTTGCAAATTCATCATTGCAATCATCTTTTCTATACCAAAATGAAGATATGAACCAGGAGGAACAGACGAAATGTTTATATTTTTTGTAGTAGCCCCTAGATTCAATAAGGTTTTTGTGCACTTTGGAACTTCGATTTGCCGCTTGCTTAAAATTCGTAACAAAGCATCAGAAGTACTGCGCGCTACACGATGAGTCACGCACCAGTTTGCCAAATCTTGCGATAAAGAATTTTTATATTCAGGAATATATTCTGCTACTGAATTCACATTTTCATATTTGTTATCTTCTTCTTCTATTTCTTCTTCTTCTTCTTCTTCTTCTTCTTCTTCTTCTTCTTCTTCTTCTTCCTGAACTTCTAAGCTACCCACGGCCTGAACTTCAAAGTCTTGTTGACACAGTTTAGCACATTTTTTTTTTCTCACTAATCTTTTAAAATGCCTTTTACTAATTCCTGCGATTAATTTTGGCATTCTTGTAAATTTTTTGTCTAAAATAACTTAAAATTTATATTATTGATAGCTTTATTTTATTAATAATATATTTATCACATCACTCACGTTTGCACTTTGATGAACTTCACAAGACTAAATATTATTAAAGAGCACCGCGCGCAGCTTGTTGAATGCCGTTTTTACTCTCCACTCATTCGGTTAACCGTTATTCTAGTGAAAAAAATCGCTAGCCTGTGTCAGTTTTCTCATGAATTCTTTAATAAGCGGCTTGGAAACAATGACTTTAATATTTTCTTTTGTCATTGCTTCACAACAAGTAAAAGTTTCCACATGCATTCTTAAAGAAGCGGTTTGGAAACAACATAAATTCAAAACTACCAATATAATTCCCAAAGCTACGTTGGAGAATGTTTATTTATCACTTCCATATGTAAGTCTTCCAGTTTTTACAATATGGAAGCGGTTTGGAAACAACATATATACAAAACTATCCTTTAGCTTCCAAAAGATACGATGGGGAATGTTTCTTTTTCACTTTTAGATGGAAGCCTTCCAATTTTTCCTTGAGGGTATAATGAATTTATACACATGTGGTTTAATACATACTATTTATATGTGTTGGTTATAAAGGGCTGCACAGAATATTCTATTCACAATACTTGAATAGTATACACTTGTTGGTGTAGTGTTTTTCAGTGTAGCCATGACATCGAACAAAAATGTTTTGTATGAAGCAAAGCCAACAAAACAAGAATTGCATATTTTAAAAGCTCTTCGTTAGTGTCGGTGTATTTTGAAGGTTTTAATATGAAATAAAATATCAAACCAAAGAACGACACTGATGTAAAAGTAACAGGAAATCAATGCGAGCACACCGAGTGCACCATCAAAACGCATCGAAAAATTTTCAGCAATCGTTTTCAGTTTTCAAAAGGGCTTTCAAGTAAAGAGAGTCGATAATATATTTTAAACTTAAATAATTAGAAAAAGCATAACTCGAAAACGAAGCAAGATAGACAAAAATAACAGTGATTTTGGGTTATCTAAAGGGAGTCTCAAAATCGAGACGCACAGGTAGAGGGATCGGTCAAAATAATAACCTTAAAAAATTAGAAAGAGCGCCATATCTTAAAAAAGAAGCAAGATGGGCCAAAAAATAACACCGGATTTCAGTTTTCTAAAAGGGGCCTTGAACTCTTGCCATCGCTTTGCCCGAATTATTCTAACAACAACAACAACAAACATTTTCGACCTTGGGTTGATTTTGTTTCTGAAGAACTCAACTTCGGTTGACTAAATTTACCTATGATCATCGGTGTCCGCAGGTTTCTAAAAATGCAAAGCAGGGGGAAAGGGGGACACTTTCCCTGCACCACCTGCATACGCCCATTTCTATGACAGAAGTTATTGTTGGTCCACAAACACACACAGACATGCAGTTGCGGTTAAATGGACTTGCATACATTTTGCATATGCATATTATATGCAAATATGCAATTTTTTATTTGCATATGCATTTTTTATGCAATATGCAAAATATGCAAATTTTATGTTGTGTTTTTCAAGATAGAATTTGACAGGACTCATATCTGTGTCATCGAAATTGTTTTGCGGTTATTCAATACAAATATGCAATTTCATATTTTCCGCTGTCTAGTCATTAAGCAGTGTGTCATTCATATTTTGCCTCTTTCAATCTCCGAAGCGCTCGGGCGTTTTTTGAAGGAGTATGAATGACAAATGCTGTGTCATCCGCAAACGAATGAATTGGGTTATGAGTCAACGACAGAAGGTCTTTGATAAAAACCAAAAACATAGTTGGCGATAGGACTGAACCCTGAGGTACTCCAGCGCCGATGGCGTGTTCACTGGACGAAATTCCATCGATTACGACACGAATCGACCTGTCCTTAAGAAAACATGTGATCCATCGAGCAAAATTACCACCACCACCATATGCAATTAGTTTTGACACGAGCGCTTTATGCCACACTCGGTCAAACGCCTTAGAAATATCCAAAGCAACAACCCTGCTTTCACCAAAGAAGTGAACACATTGGTTTCATTTCTCCGTAAGGAACGCCATTAGGTCACCAGTAGAGCGAGCCCTTCGGAAGCCATATTGCCGGTCACTGAACGAATGACCGAAAGTTTTTACTCCCTTTGGGGCAGAGAAGAACCTGTTCTCTGATGTGAGTTTCGTGAAGAAACTTTTCACGTTTTAAAACTGCATTACAGCTATTCCTAGCCTCACTGCGAAGTCTTCTAGTATCAGCATTCTTGTTGGAACGCCAATTCTGGAAGGCTTCCTCTTTGGACCTGACTGCAATCCTGCAAGTCTCATTAAACCAGGAGTGGTCTTTAGGCTTAATGCTTCTCATTTTATTGGGGATGAAAGACCGCATGCCCAAGAAAATAATTTCTTGAACCATAAGAGCCGCGGCATTTACATTTCTGTCAGCCAAACATAATTTCCAATTGAAGTTGCGGTAAAAATTATTTAACGCAATCCAATTTGCTTTTCCATAAAACCAAGCGAATCTCTTCGGGGCTTTGGGCGTAGGAGTGCTTAGGTTAAAATATGAAAAAGCAGCGGATATGGTGCAATGGTCCGAATTACCAAGAGGTGCATGGACAGTCACATCATATTTGTCATGGTGTGAAGTCAGAAAAAGGTATAAGATTTTATGGCTTTGCAGACCAACTCTAGGGAAAGTTGGTTCCTTCACTAGCTGAATCAGTTGGTTCGATTCAGCAAAGAGCTCAGCATACTGACCCTCAGGTGTTGTTTGGCCTGCGTGGCATAACCAAGCCGGGTTGTGGACATTGAAATCGCCAGCTACAACGATTTTGCTGTCAGGGAACAACCCCAAAATGTGCGTAATAGAATCAGAGAGAGAGAGAGTCCAATTTGTTAAAAGTGGGCTCCCTCCCTAGATTCGGACTTCTATATATGAAGCAGAAGTGCATCAAATGAGAGCGGCCCCTGAACTTCACCCACATGGAACAAAACTCCGAATCGGTAACGTTTAGACTCCGCTCGCACTGATATGCTACATCTGTTCTTATGTAAAGGGCAATGCCCCTATGCAGGGAAAACAATGGCAGTAAGTGATACCCAGGTATATGAAAATCCAGTGGATCTGCATCCTCGCTCACCTGGGTCTCAATTAGTGCCATTATTTGAGGCCTATTAAGAGTACAATTTGCATAAACCGAGAAAAAATTCGTTCTCAGTCCACGCACATTGCAAAAATCCATGCGAAAATGACCCGACATTTTCTCGCAGTGTAAATTTCAAAACAAATAAAGGTGTATGGGTAATTAGTTACTACTGTTTTTTTTTGTTTTTGGTGGATTGTAGGTGTTCTGTAATCCGATTTATCGGAATTAAAGTGAAATCCAATCCGATCAAACTTTTATTGACGGATTGTAAATGTTTCAATGATTTTTCATTAAAAAAGCAGTGAAAGTTAACAAACTTCCTGAAATGCTGCCATGTTTTAGTTTTCCTAACTTTGCATTACTTTTTTAATGTTATTCTTTTTTTATGTGGCGGCTTTTTAACCATCTTTTTTAAAAATGAGAGTTTTATAAATGGGATTACAATTCTTCTCAAATTCAAGAAATAATGCAGCAATCACTATAATGCTCATATTTGTAAAATATTAATTTTACTTCAATTTAACTTTTTATTCTTCTTATGAGCAAGTGTCAGATTTGATGTCATTTAGTTGATGTGTTCAGAAAGCAGCATGTTCGAATACACGTTCGAATCCGATTACATTGATTGCTTTCCGCTAGGAATATAGAACACCTCTTTAAATCGGAATCGGAAATGAAATCCGATTCCCATTCAATTCCGAGGTGGATTTCAAAACATGCCGGTATAATTCAGGAAATACAAGACAAAATTTTAACCAAAACCGAGATTATAATTCAGGTAATGTAAGACAAAATTTTAACCATAATAGATATTACAATTCAGGAAATGTGAGGCAAAATGCAAAAAATTTTTATAGAGAATACAGAGAAGGCAATAATTCAGGACAAAGGAGGCAAAATACACAGAAAGAAATATGGCATTCTAAATTTAAGTTTAAAATTCTTATTTTTTGTCGAAATCGTACTTGAAAATTTAAGTACGTTTCATACTTGGGTTGTCTTATAACAAGTACAAAACGGGATAGGTTTTAAAAATCAAGCCCAAAAGCTGTTAGAATAAGAATAAAATTCTTGAATTAAGTAAGAAAATCTTCTTTTAAGAACAAGTTTAAGTTAAGTCAAGTAAAGAAATTCTTAGAATCGAAAGTAAGCCTTAATTGTCTTGAAGTAATCTCATATAAATCTCTGAGGGAAATAAACCTGGAAGTGGGATAAAATAACTCTCTCAGTTACTCTCAAAACTATAAATAGCAAGTGGCATATCAGCTATGAACGCGGAGCAAGCTTTAGAGCATTGAGAGCAAACGGTCATGTAAACGCAATAACAAAGCTGGTAAGAGTTAGAATGTTATGCAGATTTTCTGACAAACATAAGTCTCATTCGTGCTTTCTTTCGATGCAGTGCATTAGTTTTATTTAAAATGTGTGAAATTTCGTCAGAAGACGCCGATGACTCCCGTCTGCGCCAACTTTTAACGGAGTTTAATTTGGATGCAGCTTTCGAATATTTAAAAGGTAAGTTTAAAATAAATTACGTTTCTTTAATGTGCATAAGTGCATTAATAATAACATGTGAAAAAGTTTGTGTGCATACATATTTTGGCATCACTTCTTGCAACTTTGTTTTTGAGTTTTGCTTGTGGCCAGTACAGCTAATAAAGAGTGATTTTTTAAGTGCCTGATAACTTTTTTTTTAAAAAAAACGCATAAAATTTGCAAAATCTCATCGGTTCTTTATTTGAAACGTTAGATTGGTCCATGACATTTACTTTTTGAAGATAATTTCATTTAAATGTTAACCGCGGCTGCGTCTTAGGTGGTCCATTCGGAAAGTCCAATTTTGGGCAACTTTTTCGAGCATTTCGGCCGGAATAGCCCGAATTTCTTCGGAAATGTTGTCTTCCAAAGCTGGAATAGTTGCTGGCTTATTTCTGTAGACTTTAGACTTGACGTAGCCCCACAAAAAATAGTCTAAAGGCGTCAAATCGCATGATCTTGGTGGCCAACTTACCGGTCCATTTCTTGAGATTAATTGTTCTCCGAAGTTTTCCCTCAAAATGGCCATAGAATCGCGAGATGTGTGGCATGTAGCGCCATCTTGTTGAAACCACATGTCAATCAAGTTCAGTTCTTCCATTTTTGGCAACAAAAAGTTTGTTAGCATCGAACGATAGCGATCACCATTCACCGTAACGTTGCGTCCAACCAAACTTGGTCACAATCGCATTAATTGTTTGCTCACTTGGTCGATTATGTAGACCATAAATCGGACGTAAAGCGCGAAACACATTTCGAACCGAACACTGATTTTGGTAATAAAATTCAATGATTTGCAAGCGTTGCTCGTTAGTAAGTCTATTCATGATGAAATGTCAAAGCATACTGAGCATCTTTCTCTTTGACACCATGTCTGAAATCCCACGTGATCTGTCAAATACTAATGCATGAAAATCATAACCTCAAAAAAATCACCCTTTATTTTATAATTTCTAATGCTTCAAATTGGAATTTATGTTGAAAATTAATTTGATGATTAAAATTGTAAGAAATTAACTTAACTATCCAGTTGGTATGTACAGTTGTACGTACTTATGTAAAACGCAAATAAAAAGTTGCAACAAGTGACGCCACAATATGTATACCATAAACAACACATACACAGTTACATATATCAGTGACGCGTTCCTTTTCTTATTGCTGAGCCGAGCCGAACTGACAAAAGAGATGCATGACATATTGGCTAAGCAATAAGAGTGCACTATAAATGCGTTCTAAGGCAAGGCATGCGTCACTATGTAGCTGTGTATAGACGAGCAGCTGATTGTCGAGATAGATATGTAGTTTTTAAATCAAACAAACAAAAGTTAAAAAAGGTTTTTAAAAAGTATTACGAAGTGTCCTCAGTTTATCAAGTTTGCTGTAAGTTTTTCGGTAGTCTACACTAGGTCATTAAATTCGCGGTCTAAAGTATCCAGTACACTAATGGCAAAGTTCCAATGTTACATATGGAAACACCGCATCGAATTTTAATGAACCAAGGTTACAAAAGTAACTGGTAGACAAACGATAGCGTTTAACTGATAAACAAAAGACATTTAAAATACATATTAAAAACAATGGCTGATTGCCTACTTTTTATTAGAATCGCTGAACAATCAATTTCAAAATTTTAAACTGAAATCTTAACCACTGCATTTTAATCATAGCGTACTTTATTTGTAAATAAATTTTAAAATTTGATCGTATATACATTAAGGCGCCTCAACTTGTATGGAGGAAAAAAAAGTTGTCCGGGTCACCTACTGAAAACAAACTTTGGTTTATTTTATGATGATTCCCAAAATATTGCAACTCTAGCTTTAGCCGTTCGTGAGCTGGAATGGTTTGAAATAACCTCTAAAAATCGCGTTTTTGATTAATACTATTTATACCACACTACCTTCGGTCAAAAAAATTGTCACAAATAGTGTAAATCGACGAAATACATAGTTTTGTTTTTTTATTTTTTTTTTAAATCTGCCCACACACTTAGTTATTGAGTTATTTGCAGTGATTTTTTCAATTTTTTTTAATGCAGTTTTTATAAAAATATATATAACTTCCCCATTTATAGCCTGATTTACCATTCCGTGGTATCATTGGAAAGGTACTGAATGCTGCTTTTCATTTCTGTCGTTAATTAACCCTTATAAGCACTTTTATAAAAATGCATTTTTTATCAACATGATAAAAAATTTGTGGTTATTTATTAAGTCGCTAATTAAAAGATAAAAAAAAAACAATTTAGAGTTTTATCAAAGAAATAATTTTTTTTTTATTCCAAATCTTTTCGTGATTCAATTTTACAGTAACGCTTGCGCGATTGAATCTTGTTTGCAATATGTGCAGGTCTGTGCAGACAAAAGCAGCTCGTACAGCTCGGATGTACCTTCCGGAAGGAAGTACCTACAAATTGAAAGATATTGCGTGAATAAATAATTTTTTTGGAGTCAAAACTGTTGAAAAAATAGTCGAATCTGGACCTTCGATTAAGCAGCTGATAAAATTTTAATTTTAACTTTTTTTATGATATAACAGGTTTATACTTCCCTTCAAAATATCAGTACTCGAAGAAAAAAACCTCTTTTGTTTCATATAAGTGGGAAAATTTTGACAGCTACAGGAAATACTCTGCAGACCCAAAATATAGGAAAATAAAAAAATGATCCAATTATGTTATCAACTTGAAAAAAAAAATGTCCCCCCTTAAGCAGTTTCTTCGTTTTCAATTTAATTTATTGACAGACTTCTTGTTGTCTGTCAAAACAAAAGTGTTGCCAACTATTCAGTAAGTAACAGCTAAGTGAGTAGCCGTTTTTTTCGTAATTGAGTTGAGCACTGGCGAATCGAACGCAGCTAATATAATATATGTAACTCATTGTCAAACCTAAAAGTCATGTAAAAGTCATGAGTGACTACTTATAAGAACTGTGGTAAAATTTACTCTTAGCTGTTTTGTCTAAGTACAATAAAGTATGTTCCTATACTTTATTCCAAAGTCCATTTAAAAAATGCATTCTTTATCTACATGATTTAATTTTATTTCTCTTGTATTTGAACAAATTCAGGAATTGAGGAAAAGGCCAACACAAAAAAATAAAAATAAAATAAAATGCATTTTTATAAAAGTGCTTATAAGGGTTAATTAACGACAGAAATGAAAAGCAGCATTCAGTACCTTTCCAATGATACCACGGAATGGTAAATCAGGCTATAAATGGGGAAGTTATATATATTTTTATAAAAACTGCATTAAAAAAAATTGAAAAAATCACTGCAAATAACTCAATAACTAAGTGTGTGGGCAGATTTAAAAAAAAAATAAAAAAACAAAACTATGTATTTCGTCGATTTACACTATTTGTGACAATTTTTTTGACCGAAGGTAGTGTGGTATAAATAGTATTAATCAAAAACGCGATTTTTAGAGGTTATTTCAAACCATTCCAGCTCACGAACGGCTAAAGCTAGAGTTGCAATATTTTGGGAATCATCATAAAATAAACCAAAGTTTGTTTTCAGGAGGTGACCCGGACCACTTTTTTTTTTGAGGCGCCTTAATATACATATTTAGCTGCTCAAATAACATACAACAGTTTGCAATACATGCAAAGGGACGACATAAAGGAAGCAATACCTCCTCTTTGTTTGCGAATAGAATTTCGTGAAAAACTTTTCAAGTGGAAGATGCTTGAGGTAATGCCAGCAAATATACACTCATCTTAGCAAATAGCTTACGTTTTAAATTCTTAATATAATAACATAGTTTTGCATAGATGACGACACAATTTCAGTCAATTCCAAACTTGATAATTGGATAATCGAAAAAGGCGACTTCCATGACAAACGAGTTGAACAAGGTAAAAACAAAGTTAAATTATGATTATATTTTGTTATTATTATTTTCATATTATTTTAATTTTAAGAGCTTGGGCAATGTTTTGAAAGAGTCACAGAGCGGAAAGTCGATAATAGATTACGAAAACAAGAATAAAAACTTTGCTACTGATCATAGGAATAATCATATTAAAATAATAGTCGAATAAGCTATCTTCAATCAAATTCAGATTAGAATTCAAGATTTTTCATTATTATTAAGAGAAATTGTGTGGATATTCCCGTCAGAAGAAAACTGAAATTATCAAAGGGAAAAAAGGAAATTTTTTTTTGGTATTTGTGGAACCATACCAACTGGATAGATTTTTCAAATATTCATGGTAGATAGCTATTCGACGCTTCACGCTATACGCTTCAATCCGTGGCCTTCATCAATTTACCCGAATGCCATTGAATTAATATATTATTTTATTTGTATTCTTTTCTAAGGATTATTACTTCATTTCGAGAGGCAACAATAGATTGTCCTAGTGGAAAATTGTTGAAAGCTTTTAAGACTTGTTTGAACAAGGATTCGGCAGACTGGTCTGACGTCTGCGAAAAGAGGAAAAAACTTATCCAATTCGTCATCGGTACTTATTTCAACTACATAGTTCTGACTTTTTAAAATCTTGGTCTAAACTATCTCATATGAAAGCTTCTGAGTTGGAAAGGTTTAAAAAATAGCAACATATAATACTTTAACATTTGAATTTAATTGATTTTTAGATAGAAATTGATTTTGATTTCTTGTATCGATATAAATAAGGTTTTACGAGAGCAACATCACCAACGAGGTATGTAGAAAGCAGCTAGGTTATAAAGGTTATATTGAAGAGATAGTCACCAAGTACTATTCCACAGGACTTACGGTGCAGCCATTACTCATTGTAGAAGGTGATATGAAGGGGTTTGTTGTTTACTTTAATTCAAATTTAATGAAATCCAAATCTTTAATGTATAGCCTAGATTGTTGTTTCAAATTATTTCATGCTCTGGCCTTAAAATATCCATTAGCTTCCGAAAAATCTTGGCTTTTCGTACAAAAGTTTTTTTTTCCAAATTAACACAGAATTTGATGTAAATCATCAAATATTGTATCAGTAATTAATTATTTAAATAAAAACTAACGATGTTCATATGTTTTCGGAGTCGAAGAACACTTCAAACTCCAACTCCAAAACTAATATGTATTTATATCTTTAAATAAATTCTTAATATTAAAACCACATATGAATTAACAATACTTAAATACATAAAAATTGATTAACTTGTGTTAAAAGAGGATTAGAGTTGATAAAAAAATGATGCTAAAATAAATGAAATCTTATGCCAGATACAATAACGTAAGTAAAACTATTATAATTTCATTAACCCTACATTTCCCCTATAATTTTTTTTTTCAACTCTATCTCCTCTTGGCCCACTGTCAGGCGCGTATCCAGGGGGGTTTTGGGGGTTCAAACCCCCCGAAATTCTAAAAGAACCTGTATGTGATGTACTGATGTTTATTATGTGGGCTAAGAGTATCAAAAAGAAAAACATTGTTTTTTTTTAATTTACTTTAAATATTCACACCCCTATGCTGTAAACGTTTGTAGCTGTTTCTACATGTATTGCTAAAATACTGAATTCTGTTCTAGTTTTTGTTTGTTTCTGCGATATAGCGCCTGTAGCTGTAAACAGTCACACATACAATCTTAACCTGAAATCACAAAAACACCGCATTTTTTGGATAAAATATATCCAAACACCGCACAGTTTTAATTTAAAAACCCACAGTTTCGATGGTATCGGAAGTGTAGACGTAAAATTCCTTTTTATACAGCAATGGAGAAAAATTCCGGTTTTAGTAGTTTTTATTTATTTTGATGTTGGTTTTATGTTGGCCTTTTAGATTTGTATTCAAATTTTTCGTAAAGATCGCTATGATAAGATCGGTGGTGGCGTTCTGATAGCTGTCCATAACTCGCTTGCTTCGGAGGAATTAACAATTCCTGGTACCAACGACCTGGAGTTTATTTGTGTTACAGTTAAAGTTAATAATAATACGATTTTTCTTACTTGCTCTTACATTCCACCTAAAAGTGATTTAACAATTTACTTAAACCATATTAGTGCCATCGAAACAGTCCATAATATGCTTAAAAATATGGATACTATCATTGCATTAGGTGATTTCAACTTACCTTCTGTATCCTGGAGTATTTCCGATGATTCCGCATTTCTTACTCCTATTTCTGCCTCTGATTGGATAAATGATTTCTTAGATAAGTTGTCCGATCTGTGTCTTCAGCAGGTTAATAATATTCTTAATAAAAATTATAGATCTCTTGACCTTGTATTTGTAGATAGATGCACTTCCGTAAATCTCCGTCGTTCGAACCCAGTTTCCTTACCTGAAGACGATTATCATCCAACTCTTGAAATAACAATATTACTTGCCAACTTAAATGAAAATAAATTAGCTCCAGATACGCGAAATAATAAAATTTTTAACTTTAAAAAAACAGACTATGTTAAACTTAACGCTCTTCTCGCGCGGATTGACTGGTCCCCAATTTTAAATAATAGGTCTTCGTACTCTTTTTATGATGTCGAATCTTCAGTACAGTTTCTTAATGATACATTGCAAAAATGTTTCTCATTATCTGTGCCAAAAAAAAATAGTGATTTCAAACCTTTAAGCCCCCCTTGGTTAACTAATGAACTTAAGTCTTTAAAAAATTCCAAAAATCGCTTATTTAAAAAATATAAAAAGTCAGGCTCTAATTTAGACTTCGCTTGCTATTCCTCTTGTCGTTACAGATATCAACTATTAAATAAACAGTGCTACTCTGCCTATATAGCCAAAATAAAAATTCAATTCAAAGATAATCCGAAACTTTTCTACACTTTTGTCAACTCAAAACGAAAAACCTCCAGCTTCCCACCTCTTATGAAATTCAATCATGAAGAAGCATCTTGCGACATCGAAGTTTCCAACATGTTTGCAAACTTCTTTAAAACAACCTACTCCGATATACCATTGAGCATGAGTCTTGAATATCCTTACCTACCACCAGTTAACTCTTTTGAAACCCCCGTAATAGATTCTAATATAGTTATGCATTACCTTCGACAAGTTAAATCTTCTTTTACGACTGGTCCTGACGAAATCCCGAGCTGCATTTTAAAACATTGTTCTATTAGTTTGTGTTCTCCCCTATCAAAAATATTTAACACATCCTTGCACAGTGGTCATTTTCCCTATATATGGAGAAAATCTTATATAATACCTCTTCATAAATCCGGCTCAAAAATTGATGTTTCCAATTACCGAGGTATCGCAAAACTAAGCGCAATCCCTAAGTTATTTGAGAAAATTATAACTGATCAAATAACCCACGTTGTATCTTCCTCCATTTCCACCTCTCAACATGGTTTCTTAAAGGGAAAATCTACATCAACTAACCTCTTGGAGTTTACTTCGCGTGTCATCAAAGGTTTTACTTTAGGACGACAGACTGACGTTATTTATACAGACTTTAGCAAAGCTTTCGATTGTGTCAATCATTATCTTCTTCTGAAAAAGCTTCATCTAATTGGGTTTCCCGTCAAACTATTACACTGGATTAACTCGTACTTGTCGAATCGTTCTCAAAAAGTTTTATATAAGAATTCTATGTCAAAAAATATTTTGGTCACATCTGGTGTTCCGCAGGGAAGTCATCTTGGTCCGGTTTTATTTTTACTGTTTATAAATGACCTTCCTTCTGTAATAAAACACTCTAACGTCTTAATGTACGCCGATGACGTGAAACTTTTCCTAACTTACAAATCGCCTGAAGAAAATTCGGGTCAAATAAACAGAGAAATAACTTTTATTATTATAATTATCTTCCATTAATGATGTGACCCATATCATTGAAAGCTCTCATCTGCTTATTTATGCGGATGATATGAAGATATACAGAAAAATAAATTCTCAAGACAATTCAGCCCTACTCCAGTCCGATCTGAAATCTTTTGAAGTTTGGTGTTCTAAAAATAATATGTTTCTTAATCCAGATAAATGCCAAACTATGACCTTTTCACGAAAAAGGAATAATTTAGTTTTTGATTATAAAATAAAAGATACTGCTTTATGTCGTGTGGATGTCGTTAAAGATCTGGGAATATGTATGGATTCTAAGCTATCCTTTAACATTCATATTGATAACATTTGTAAAAAAGCATCTTCTATGCTTGGATTTATTAAACGCTGGGCCAAAGAATTCAATAGCATGATTACGACTACAACGTTGTATTATGCAATAGTGCGTCCTCACTTGGAGTACGCAAGTCAAGTTTGGTCTCCAAGTTACAATGTGCATGTTGATCGAATAGAGAGAATACAAAAATGCTTTGTTCGGTTTGCCCTAAGGGGTTTCAGTGGGTTTGACATTTTAAACCTTCCTCCTTATGAGGATCGCTTAAAACTTTTAAAAATGCAATCATTGAGTGAGCGAAGGAAGTCTGCAGATATCGTCTATTTGCACCAACTCATCACCGGTGTATTCGATTCTCCAGAACTTCTTTCTCTTATAAATTTTAACTCTAATCGTAGAAGCAGTAGAAATGCTAACAATTTAATTTACTTACCATTTAGTAGAACAAATTATATGTTAACTGCTCCTTTAAACCGTATGAGTAAATTAGTTAACGATTGTAGCTTTTTTGATGTTAACTTGTCTAAAGGTCAACTCAAAAGTAGATTAAAAACTATTGTTTAATTGCATGGTTAGTCGTGTCGTCTTGTGTTGTCCTTGAGCCCAACCATATTTTGGTGGGTAAATTTTTCTCACATTCACTTATTTCGAATCACTAGTATCAATATCGTTGAATTATTTCAAAGATTTTTGGACTGTGACTTTTAATGCGTTAATGATGAGAATGTGCGAAAAAGCTGTAGTAGCTAAACTCGATTGTTATTGCATGTTCACCCCAGCGTCAGCTTGTGGTATTTAACACAAAAAAATAATCCTGATCACCACACAATCATATGGAGTGAAAATGGAGTGAAATGTGGATGATAGTAAATTTCATTTTGATAATAAATTTCAACAAATAGTTTAGAGTGTATATAAAAGGTGGTTAAATTTTAAGGGCTGTTGAGTAAGGGATGTTGAATATAAACCACACCTAAATGTCAAGTTTTTTTCTGCATGTCATTTGACATTTCTCAATTTCAGACTAATTCAATTTGAACCGTTAAAGTTATTTAGGCTTATTATGTAAATGGGCTTTCAAATCAAAATGCATATCGAGCACTTCGTGATTTTTTGGGTCAATTTAATCGTCCAAATGTGCGTACAATCGGAAAAATCGTGCAAAAATTTGAACAAACCAGGTCTGTAGGAGATGTGAAAACACCAGTGCATGCTCGTACAGCTCGTACTGCAGAAAATATTGCTGCTGTTCGCGATAGTGTGGCTGAAGATCCGTCCACCTCAACTCGTCGTCGTGCCCAACAATTGCACCTCTCACTCTCGTGGTGGCAAGAAATGGCAACAGTGGATGATAAATTTTCGAAGAAAATCATCTTCAGTGATGAGGCACATTTTCACCTCAGTGGATTCGTCAATAAGCAGAATTGTCGCATTTCGGCGCATGATAATCCAAGAGTGATTGTCGAAAAACCAATGCACCCACAAAGAGTGACTGTTTGGTGCGGTTTATGGGCTGGCGGCATCATTGGGCCGTATATTTTCCAAAATGAGGCCGGTCAGACAGTAACTGTGAATGGTGTTCGCTATCGTTAGATGATAACGAACTTTTTATGGCCCAAATTGGAAGATATGGATGTGGACGATATTTGGTTTCAACAGGACGGTGCCACAGAGCTAACGAAACAATGGCTCTTTTGCGCGACAAATTCAATGGCCGTGTTATCTCACGTGGTGGCGATGTAAATTGGCCGCACAGATCATGTGATTTGACACCGTTGGACTTCTTTCTTTGGGGTTATTTGAAAGAAAAGGTGTACGTCGATAAGCCAGCAACAATTCAAAAGCTTAAGGATGAGATAATTCGGCACATTAACTTCATAGAACATCACTTATGCCTCGGCGACTTAGAAATTTTGGACCATCGGATGGAGGTGTGCCGCCGAGGTCGCGGCGGCCATTTATCCGATATTTTGTTCCATGCCTAATTGAACCATACCAATATTATCATAATTTAAAATTTAACTACCCTTTATATATATAACGTACATAAATATTTTTAAAACCCCCCCGAAATATATTCCTGGAACCGCCCCTGCCCACTGTATATGTTTTCACGCAGGACTTGAACTATTACATATATACTTTTTATAACTTAGCAAAAACTAAAATTTTGTAACATATAACTTTGAGTTAAATGTTTATTTTTATTTTATTATTATAAATATATACTTACATATATTGTACAAGTATTAAAAAAAAAGAAGATACAGTATACCGTGTATACAGCAAAGAAGTGAAACTTCTTTGTATACACTATTTCTCTTCTAGAATAAGAACCATTTCAGTGTAAAGGCTCGCTTATACAATCGTAAAGCTACGCAACGTAACGTGGCGTAGAGTTCTGTCTGGAATAGAACCCTTCGCTGCGCTAGGTTACGTTACAATTTCACTAACCACTTACACGTATTTTTCATAAGATAGAACTCTACGTCACGTTACGTTGCGTTGCTTTACGATTGCATAATCGAACCTTAAAGGCAAAGAGAGAGCTTTTTAAGCAAAAGAAATACAATAAAAAGTTTTTATAAAAAAATTTCTATTTATTTAATATTCATTGGTATGGACCTATGGCCGAAAAGCAATTAATTCGATAACCAATTTGCGTCGTATTTACATATAGATGATATTTTTGATTCAACATATGTATGTACGTATTAATATTACTTATATCAAATTATACTTTCTATTATTAATAATATTTCGGTATAAAATTATATAACTACAATATGTATAAAATAGTTATCTATTGAAAGAACTTATTCCAACTTTTCTTACGCACAGTCTCAAGTTGGCGTCATGGGCGACAGCATATGCTTCATGAATTTGGGTTTCTGTATAATTTTATATCGCAATATTATGAATATAATAATATAATATGTGTAATATGCGCAAAATTCATAGAGGTTATATTAATATATTGAATTAAAGATATACCAACGTTGGTATTCTAAAAAAATATTGGCATGAGAGTCTACTTTGCGAAAATCATAATGCGCTCAGGGCGACTCTCTTATTCACTTCTGCTTCGCTGAATCTTTCTCTCTTCTACCCGAGTCATGGCAACCCCCCTATCTACCACACATAGAACGCAATCAGCACACAATCTGCGGCTTTTGCTGCCCAGCGGTAATCGTAGCGCTTCAAAAGCATTACCCAAGCGCTTCACACATCTGGAGCGCTTTTTGAGTAAACCAAATTCATATTAAAATTTATATTGGATGTCCTAGGATGAAAGCGCTTCTTAACAAACAAATAGTTAAAAAAGCTCTTTAAAAAAAAACAAAAAACAAAGCGAGAAAATTGTATATCTTTTAAGATGCGAGGATTGAACTTGGACCGCTGGCATTGCAATCAAACGCCTTTCCACTGTGCTATTAGTCAGTTGTATAAACTATGAACAAAATGTAAATAAAAATATGAGTTCCACAACTCTGAACTCTGAAAAGCACATCTTCAAAGCATACCAAAAATACGTATAAAAAGCGCTATTTCTAGGAACGCTTTTTATTTTCGCGCTGGGCATCTACAGCAAAAGTAGTTTGATTAATTGGTACGTAGAGCATATATCTATATAGAGAGTTTGGTACAATGAATAGGGCGTCGTCTTTATAATCTCGAGGTAGCAGGTTCGATACTCAGCGCTGACAAAGATATTTTTTCAGTCTTTTATAAAATGTATATCTCTCTCATTCTCTATACTATAAAACATATCTTTCTTCTCTATCGTGTAACGAAATGAAGTGAATTGACTTTGAAATTTCACTCCTCAATATTCTTGTTCAAATTTCGAAGCGCCGCCTAAGAAGTTTCACTTCAAAAAAATAAAAGAAACTAATATAAAAACTTTATTACAAATATAAAATGGCGTTATCCTTTGCTATTATTATAAGACTTAGGTTAATATCATATCAAGTGGGAACTTGAGCTTAAATCAAGTTTAAAATTCTTGGGACAAGTGCATTTTGAGATTAATTTAATATCTTTAATTCTTAAATCAATCTTATTTATGGATACTAAAGGGTGTTTTTTTTAGAGGTATAGAACTTCGAATTAAAATAAAACACAAGAAAATCGTTTTAATGTACATCAATTTGGCTTTATTGGAAGGATAATTTTATGCCATTAATGTTTAAATATGATGTCGGGCATGTGGCCGCCGCGGCTGGCTCGAATAAAGCCAATTCTACAGGTCCAATTTTCAACCACTTTTTCGAGCATATGGGGCCGTATGTCGGCAATAACGCCACGAATGTTGGCCTCCAAGTCCCCTAACGTTTCTGGTTTGTTGGCGTAGACGAGCGACTTCACATATCCCCAAAGAAATAATCCAATGGTGTCAAATCACACGATCTTGGTGGCATATTGACAGGTCCATTGCCGGAAATTATGCGCTCATCGAATGTTTCCTTCAATAAATCGATTGTGACGTGCGCTGTGTGGCATGTAGCGCAGTCTTGTTGGAACCACAACTCATCCACATTCATGCCATCCAATTCGGGAACAAAATAGTCGGTTATCATGGCTCTATACCGGTCTCCATTAACGGTAACTGACTCTCCAGCATTATTTCGGAAGAAGTATGGCCCAATGACTCCACCAGCCCATAGAGCACACCAAACAGTCAGTTTTTGTGGATGTAATGGCGTCTCAAGGATCTCATGTGGATTCTCTTCACTCCAAATGCGGCAATTTTGCTTGTTGACGTAGCCATTCAACCAAAAATGAGCCTCATCACTGAACAAAATTTTGCGATGAAAATCAGCATCGAGATCAATCTCATTTTCGGCCCATACACCAAAATCACGACGCATTGCATGGTCTCGCGGCTTTAATTCTTGCACAAGCTGGATCTTGTAAGGTCGCAAGCCAAGATCTTTGCGCAAAATCTTCCATAAAGTTGATGGACAAAGCTCCAATTGCTGTGCACGGTGGCGAATCGATTCATTCGGGTCCTCTTCAACACTTTGCTCTACAGCGGCAATTGTTTCTTCGGTGCGCACTGTTCGACGTCTCTGCCGATGCGTATTATCACATAGAGTAAACGTAGTGGGAAAACGACCCATGGTCAAGCGAATTAATTGCTCTGATGAGCGATTATGTCGACCATAAAATGGACGGAGCTTGCGGTAAACTTCGCGAACTGAACCATTATTTTCGAAACAAATTTGCGCGATTTGCAAGCGTTGTTCTTTTGTCAACCTGTTCATGATGAAATGGCAAACCAAACTGAACATAAATGATATTAGAGTTGCCAGATTTGACCACAAAATGCCAGTTTTATCTCTATTCGAAAAACAAACCCCTAAAAAAAACACCCATTACTTAATTTTAAGTACAAATTCAAGCTTACATCCAGTAATAATTCTTCAATTAAGCGCATTTAGAGATCAATTTAACTTCACTCATTCTTAAAACGATCTTATTCAAGGAGCACACCAAGTACGGATTCGAGTTAAATTAAGCTCAAAATTCTTAGAATAAGTAATTTGTGAGATTATTTTGATCTCGGTCATCTTAAAATCATTCCTTCTTTCCGATTGAATCAAGTATTAATCGAATTTAAATTAATCCAAGCGTTCTACATACAAGTCCGTTTCGCACTCAATCAGATCCCATCATTGCCTTAAATCGAACCTTATTTTCTTGAAATAAAACTCTTTTCAGCTCAAAATCAAGCCCCAACCAAGCATAACGGGAGCTATAATTAAGAATTTAGCGCTTGACGGTCCCGATCTTGAATCAAGCATTTCGTACTTGATTTAAGAAAATCCGTACTAACTGTACTTTTGACACCGCTACGGATTGATTTAAGTACGGAATACTTGAATAATTTTTTGAGTGTAGGCAAGATAAAGGTGAGCCTATGGAAATAGACAATATTGAAACAAACACAGGAAGACCTCAATTAGCAGGACACCCTAATTCACATTTTAGCCAAAATAGCTTAGAATGGGATAGGCAAAGCCAGGTAGGGCTAAATGACGAAGAAGAAATTAATAGTACTGTTTTTTTTTGCTCTTTCGGAATCCTTTCCAAAAATAAACGTAACAATAAAAAATAGAAAATATACAGCGTTAATAGATACAGGAGCGAGCCTAAGTTAAGTAAGTAGTGAGATAGATGAATTTCAAAAGAAAAAATTGAGAAAACCATTGACGTTTAGTACAATTACAAATAAAGATACAATTTTCTATGAAAAGAAGCCATAAACGAATTTAGTTCACCAAATAACGCAAGAAGTTATCTTAATGCCATTATAAATATGGAGGAAAAAGTATTAACATTGAACCAAACAAAAAGCAAATTTTTATATAATCCATATGATTTTAATGAAATATGTGCATTGGAAATAGCAGATAATAAAATAGAAAGATTTAAATTAGATCATTTAACGAAAGAGATAAAATAACTAATACAACAGAAGTTCAACATGAAATTAAAACTTTCAAGTTCTGCGTCTACAGCTCCCAGACTCTATGGACTTCCGAAGACCCACAAAACAAACACACTCCTAAGACACTCCTCAGACAAAATACCTAGGAGCCATTTTGAAAAACATAATTTCGGAAAAATATAACATCAAGAATTCTTTTGAACTTAAAGAAAAAGTCAAAGATGTTGTCTTAAGTGGCGGGGACATTTTAGTATCCTATGACGTTATTTCCTTATTTACCAACATACCGACTCACCTAAATTATTAAGAAAGTTTTAAATTCATGGACTATAATTGAAAACCACACAAAAATACCGAAACGAAAATTTATATCTATCCTCGAATTCTGCTTAAAAGAGAATAATTACTTCAAATTTGATAATAAAATGTTCAAGCAAATATTTGGAACGCCAATGGGAAATCCGCTTTCCCCAACACTCGCAGACATCATATTGGACAGTCTTTTGGACTATGCCTTGGATGAACTAAGGAAAATTAACATGGACGTCAAACTCATCATTAAATATGTAGATGACATTTTTGCGGTAGTAAAAGAAACGGACATAGAAATAATACTAAAAACATTGATAAAATTTTACAACAAACTACAATTCACAGTTGAAAGAGAAGAAAATGGGAAACTACCATATTTAGACACAAAACTACACAGAATTGATAACAAAATATTAATCAATTGGTACACAAAATCAACATCCTCGGGCCGAATGATAAATTTTAATTCAAACCATCCACTGAAGCAAAAAATAAACACCGCAAAAAATTTTATAAATAAAGTATTGGACATCAGTGACGTGCAATTTCGCGAAAAAACATTATTAAAATAAGATCAATCTTAAAGAAAAACAATTACCCCAACCGCATCATCGACAACTTAATAAATGACAAACTACACCGTCGAAACAACAAAAAAATACCAAAACCAATAACGGATCAATCTGGCAACGCTAAGCAATTCTTTAGCATAACTTATGTTCCAAAATTGACAGACAGCATACACTTACACAGAACTATAAAAAAAGAGAACGCATCATATGCTCCATGGTATAATAATACAAGGTAGCATTGACAGTTGCTTGGGAAAACATCTTCTGTCAAAAAATATACTCAAAAAGAGAGCGTTCACAATCGGCCATTGAAAACACAAACAATGTTGAAAACGTAGAAGTGAAAAAAAACAACAACTTCAGCAGCTGCTGATGCATTTGCACAAACAGTTGTTTTTGACAGGAGATGTTTTCTTGTAGAAGAGAAAATAAGCAGTTGTCAATGCTACCTTGTATTATTATACCATGATATGCACATACACCTAATTAAACACTTGAAAAACTTTTTACTAACACAAAAGACAAGATAAATAAATTAGAGCACAACAACGTAGTGTATGAGATCAGCTGCAAAGGAAAGAACGGAGAGGATTGTGAACAAGTATACATTGGGACAACAAAGAGAGCACTCGGGGTAAGAATGAAGGAACATATGGCAGACATAAAGAAGGAAAGAGCATCAACAGGGCTTGCTCAACACATTTTGGATGCGGGACACGCAGCTGATTTCGAAAAGATTACAATTTTGGACAAAGAAAAGAGAACAAATAAGAGACTAGCACTAGAGAGCTTAAGAATACAACAAAAACTGAGAACAACGATGAACACTAAAGAAGACAAGGACAACATAAATCTTATTTACTCTGTGGCAATATAAAAGTTTACATGGTGCAATATTAATATTAAGTTTTACTGGACGAACTGTTATAGTGATGTTCTAATTGTTTAATGTTTTATTGTTCATTGTTTTAAATTTGTTAATTTGTACTTTTTTGAAGAAAATCAACTTTTTATGTAAATTTTAAATTTGTGTAAGTATTCGTTTGAAGTTTAAATTATTTAAGTAACAACCAACAACAACAACGGCCTTGTATAGTGGTTGGTTGTTGCCTTCTTTGTTCTTCATGTTGTCTTGTTGTCAACATGATTGGCCTAGAGCTCAAAAAATTTGTTTTCAATATAAATAATGAAAGGCCGTATTTAAATATTAAGATTAAAAAATTTCTGGGAGAGCACGCCCGTAAAAATGTTAAGAACATAATTAGTTGTGTGTTAATCACATAAACAACAATGTCTTTCATAACAAAAATGGTCTCCACACCATCTTAGGTGTACCATCAGTTAAACTAACTGATCCCTAAAAATGGAAGTGTGGAGAAAGGGAAGAGCTAAACAGCGAAAATAACAACATCTTCAATATGCTCTGATAGCAGTAAACCGCTGTGATCGAATTTCGAAGATGCACATGAATTAATAGCCCTATTACGATTCACAACACAACAGTGATTTCTGTCTTCCCTGTGTAAATTGTTATTATGATAGACAACAAAGCGTGTGAATACATTCCACTGTTGGTTTGCAAAACTGTTGTGTCTTCTTTATCCCTATTATGATTCACAACAGCTGTGCCAGCTTGTATACTTTTTCTGTCAAAATGAGAAGATAGCTGCAATGGTGTTGTGTAGTGTTAGTGGTAAGCAGAAAAATGGCTTCAGCAAAGTAAGTTTAGTTGAATAAAATTAAAATTGTATTTTTGCTAATAGTAATGTAATTAATAATTGCAGAAAATTGATAGTTTCGAATAAAACGCAACTTCAGCTGCTTGTGGAAGAAATGGATCAGATTCCAGCTACTGCTCGAGGACAGCGGCACTTTGGAGAAACGAAGCAGGCGCATGACGACTTTTGGGAAGAGTTGAGCAACGAGCTGAATTGTCATGGACCTCCTGTTCGCAAGAGGCAAGACTGGCAACGCGTAAGTTCTCAATAGAAAAATAAAAATATCTAAAGCAATATATATAACTTATTAAGGTCTGGACGAACTACAAACAAAATTTGCGGCGAAAAATTTCCACAAATCGTCAGAATGTTCAAACCACGGGTGGTGGACCATCCGAGGAGATGCCGTTAACGGCGTTGGAGGAGACAGTTGCTGGCTTACTCAATACCAGAACCGCAGTAAGTCCATTGACTTACTGCGGTATTTGGGGACAGTATTTGGGGATGAAAATATCCCCCCTGAGGAGATCATAAACTCCTCAAATCAGCAATTGTCGGAAGGTGGACGCAATGCAAAAACAGACAAGAAATCAAGTGCAAATTATAAAAAAATTGGATGAAATAGAAAAATTGTTCTACAGGAACTACCAAGTGAACAAAAAATGCTCGAAGTGAAGCAAAAAAAATTGCTTTTATTAAAAAAAAAGGAAGCTGAGGAGTCGCAGCTGCGAAAACTCGATATAGAGCTGAAGCAATACAAAGTGGATTTGCTGAAAGTTCAACTTGAGGAATTGAATTGAAAAGTTATTTTTTTTATAATGTCATGAAGACTGATTTTTTTAAGTAACAACTTCCTTATTTTATGTTATGAAGAGTGATTTTTTTACTGTTTGTTTTTGTTTAATTAATAAGTTCCTTATTTTATAATGTCATTAAGACTGATTTTTTATTGTTTGTTTTTGTTTAATAAGTTCCTTTATGTCAGTGAAAATAAAATTAATAATAATGTTTTTTATATTAAAATTTGTTGTTTATTTGTATTAATATTATAAATTTTGCGCAATAGATCTGCGAGGTGGCGTCCGTGGCGTAGTTGGTTAAAGTGCGTGGCCGCTATGTCAACGAACCTGGAGACCCAGATTCGAACCCCAGCAGCGACAGAAAATTATTTGAATTAAAATAATTTTTCTGTACGGCCGCCACCTCTCTGCAGACAATGGCAAACCTCAGAGAGTTATCAAAATGCCATGTAAAGCTTCTTGAGAATAAGAACATTCCGTTCATCGCCGTTCGGAGTCGGCGTTAGGCCTGTAGGTCCATTTCTCGGTCAATTGTGTACAAACTTAATAACACGCACAACACAATTGATCATAAGAAGCTAGGTCAAAGTCCTTTCAAGGGCTGAAATGGCCAGTTATTTATTTTATTTATTTATTTTTAGATCTGCGAGGTCATGCAGGAACAGAATCGCGCTCAATCGCAATTTCTCCAACCTCCTGTGCAGGTATTTCGTTTGTATTTTCTGAAGGATCAGTTTCATACTCCACATTGAAATGCTGGCTGATATTATGCTTATTAGCAACTTTTGTTGCTTTATTTGGATTCAAATGGAGTCCTCGCATAGACAACAGGAACCTAAATTTGTTATTTATAACTCCAATTGTCCTTTCAACAATATTCCTTGCCTTGGAATGGATGGTGTTGTACCTCATTTCTGGTGATCCTTCGTGAGGCATTCGAAATGGAGTCATTAGATGATCCTGTAAAGGATATCCAGCGTCACCTGAAAATAATTTTAATGCCTTTTAAATATCACAATTGAGGGGGCCCCCCCCCCCTCAACTGAAAAATTTTATATATTTTTATTTCCTATGTGTATATGTAACATTTTTGCTTATATGTTACAAAGTTTTAAACTCTTAAGTTCTGATTTATTATACTATGTTTACATTACCTCGAAACTACACAGTTAACTTTGAAATTGGATACTTAACTGCATAGTTTCCCATAAAAAAATCTTAACTATCTCGCAAAGCAGTTAAGTTGAAACTGCGACCTTAACCATCTCATTTTGCTATGCAACACTGTGTTTTCATCAAGAACAAAAGGAAATTAAAAAAAATGACAAGGAAATGCCACATAAAAAAAGCAAAAAATATTTGAAAACAATTTCTTTTCTTTTGATGATTCGGTTAAAGACCACCAGTTTAGAAATCACTTCCTGCTAATGATGAACAAAAACTCCTACAAGGCTTTTATCACACATATTGTAATATTTTTAATTTTTTTTTTTTGCATGAAAATTAAATTTTCAATATGTCTCAAAGTTTTGTGAATCAACGAAAAATTAACGTCAAATAATGACAAAGTTAACTACGCTACTGGCAGTGTAAGCATCAGAAACAGTTACCAAACTGCATAGTTAAATCTGTAATGTAAACATGATATTAGGTGGTACGAAACTTATTTTTCTAAATAGTCTAAATATTATTTGAGAAATCAACACGAAGTTCTTTGATGTGTGAATGGCAAAGTGTATCAACACTTTGTTCCTACCAAAAGTAGAGAGGCGGCCCGCAACGTTTGTTAAAAACAATATTGATAATTTTAAACAAAGTGTCAACGCACTTTGCCAAAGGGAGCTAGAGACGGGTCGGTTTCAAAGCCTCTTAGTCCTGTCTGAGTCCGTTGTATAGTCGTCTGAGTCTAACTATGTCTGAGTCCTTATCTAACCACACTCAAAGTGAGAGCAAAAATAACTTACTCTCACCGAGTATTAGTTTACTTGAAATGAGAATTAAATCATTCTCATACCAAGTCTAGCTACTGTCAATTATTTTTACTAATCAAAATCTAATCTGTTCTTTTATATAATTGTAATAAAATATAATAATTTACTATCTGAAATAAAAAATTGTTTGAATAAATATTAACAAAAACTTAGCTCATCTAAAAAAGAGAATGAAGTTTAATGAATAAAATGTTGGATATTAGGATTTTCCCATTGCTAAGTGGGAGCTTAACAATAGGAACGAAGGAAGCCGAAAAAATATAAAAAGATATTCAACCCGATGAAAAAAGTGGAAAACGACCCATTACCTTATGCCTGGTTAAAGCCGTGTAGGCGCGTGGGTTTCCTTTAAAAATTATTTTCTCTTACCACCAAGTAAGCTCATCAGAAGAATTTAAAAATAAAAATTATTTTACCGACCCTCTATAGACTGAATGTTACACATTCGAAAAAAACTAAGGCTAATCAAAAGAAATTTTTAAAATTATATAAAACATTCATGTCTAATTAAGGTACTATTACCGTCTAGAATGCTAAAAAATAACATATATTCAAAAATTTTCTTTTCACTTTCTTTATTATATATGGTTATCAAACTTTTTTTACAGTACTAAACAGTTCTTGATGAGTACGAAACAATTTTTTTATTTTTATTTTCTATTAATTGTACATTTAATATAGGGCGTTAAAATTTTCTTCTCAAAAACACTGCTGCTAAAACAATGGCGGACATTTGAAAATGTTTTTCAAAAATCGCCTTTTTCAACCTTTTTCAGATTCAAAAATTTTATATATTTTTTTTTTTGTGGTCAAATTGTGGTAAACTACCATACAGGATATAAAAACAAACAAAATGCTGCAAAAATTATTAATAACGGCCTAGTAGATCCGGATATTAAAAACAGTCCGCCAGTTAAAAGACCTAAACTCGAGAAAAATACGTATAAAGTTTTTTTTACACCTGCGAGCCGAGAGCGCGCTTCAATTGAGTCGTTATATCTCGGCACTGGCTTCGAATTTCGATTTAATATTTTAAACAGTTATTATTGAAGGTATAAAGAATCTAAAAATGTAAAAAAACCAAAAGTTCATTTTTTGAAAATTCTAGACGATAATAGAACCTAAAAAAACATTAAGCATGTTGCTCTGTTCATAACTGAACGAGCTTTCCTGAAAAACGAATATTAAAAAATTTTTAAAACACAAACACAAGATAATCATGCACTCTTTTAATAAATTATACACACATTCATACAAACAAAAGAAAAAATCAAAAAAGCTATTTTAAATGATAAAATAAAATAAATACCTTGAACATATCTTTTTCAGTCTGCATGGGTCTTTAAATATATTTAAAAACGAACGACAATTATTTTAAATATTTTTAAATACATTTAATAAATGTCAATATGATTTTGTAAACCAAAAGTTCTTTATACTGGAAGTTAAATTGAAAAATATAAATTTTGCATATAATAACAGTGTTTACAAAGTTTGCACAGAAAATCTCAGGCAATAAAATTTCATAGGTAACATTCCAGGTTCATTTTCATAAACGTGCACACCAATGCATACCTTTGCCCTCCCCCCCCCCCCCTCGACAAATTCCTGCGGACGCCCATGCTTGGCGTCTACAAAATTTGGGAATTTTTGGTATCACATTTAGAGAAAAACATTTTCTGGAGAAAAATGGTATAGAGTTTGCCAAAAAATGGTAAAAAGCTTCTATGAAAAAGTCGAATATAAGAAATATGTATCGTTCTTAGAGAAAAAGACTTTTATTTTTAAGAAAAGATTTGTTTTTATTGAAGAAAATATTTTGCATACTGCATTTTTTATCTACAATAGAGAAAAACTTTTCATTTTCAAGAAATTTTTATCTATAAATGAGAATTTTTTAGTGCGAGAAAAATACTTATCATTAGTAGAGACTTGAAATATTTTCCTTTCCGGCAAGTGAAGAAATATTTCTTCGAATATTTGAAAATTTATTCTAATTGAAGGGAATTTTATTTGAAAAAGAGAAAAAACAAATGAGATTTTTTATCACAAAAGAGGGGTTTTGGGTTTTTTTCTGAGTGTTGGTATAAAGTTATTGATTTTAGAAAATTTTTTTTTTGCTGCAAGATCTGTTAAAAAAATTTATATCTTCGCCACTATCCAATGGATATATATTAATATATTGACACGTCATTGCAAATATAATTAAATTATCTTTCAGAAAAATTACAAATCTTAGATGTTACCAAATGAAAAATAAATTTTTTAAGTTTTAATAATTTTCTTTCCGTAATGTATAGTAATAACGGTAATTTTAAAGAAATGAGTGGTTTTATGTATGTAAATACTGTATGTATATATATATATGTCGTAATATGGAATTATTAATTCAACGTCAAGTAGAAACACTTGAGTGGAATCGTAGCTGATGTGTTTTTATTAAAAAATGGAGTTGACTCTGAATTGTGAGTTCGATGTGAAAAATAATTTTTATATCAGATATAAAAGAAATGAGAAAAAGGACACACGCGCTACGGGATCACTGCGTTGACGAACTTCCAACTACCAATAGCGCGACATCAGAAGTGGGATTACCTCAATCAACTATTACCAGAGAAATTATGGAGACAAATGAAAGCGATGGTGGTAATATTGAAGCAGTTGCTAGCGGAATTGAAAATTGTGGCGGCGTTGAAGAAACAAAATGGCGGAGCTTGTTTTTTATGGCTTTACTAAACGCAATGGATAATTCAAGAACAAATCAAAATGTGAAGCTACCTGAATTTAATTCAGATGTAGCCACAATAGATGCATCTGCCTGGACATATGTATGGGAGACCAGCCTCTTCAGGGTGCAAGTCTTATGATTGCACTTAGTATTTCGCTAAAAGGTACAGCATCAGCATGGTTATGATTTTAAAAACATTTTTGCGGCGCGATACGAATGTTCGGAGACAGTAGCAGCATTTTTAATTAAATTGCAACAGAATAGACCAAAGCAAGGTGAATGCTTAGGTTCATATGCGGCAATTTTATTGACGTCCCTTATGGCAAGATGTAAAAACTTATCAGTAGAGCTAATGTCAATTTCTATTGTGTTGGCTCATATCGCTCAATTTCAACCACGTATAAGTCGTTTGGCATTCACATCAGTTATAGCTACTAGAAGTCAGTTATTAAACGAGCTTCAGGCTATTGTAGTTGACATAAGTGGAGCATTTGTCGTTCAACATGAAGCAGGACCTGAAGCCAAACGATCGAAATTGTCAATAAGTGCTGGATCAATTAAATGTTATCGGTGTGGAAGGTTAGGACACAAGGCAGCAGCATGCAGAAAAAATGATAGTGGACCTCCACATACTGACTTTCAGAAGAAAACACTGACATCAATTGTCTGTTACAAATGTCACAAGATTGGCCATTACGCATCTAATTGTACAATTAAAAAAGACGATTCAGCAGGGTCTGCCAACAATGTGATAAAACGTGTGAATTCGTGCACAGTTAGCATACCAATGGGTTATTTGCAGCATTCGGGTATGAAGACTTCATTTTACTTTGACTCAGGAGCAGAGTGTTCTCTCATTAAGGAATCTGTGTCTAGTAAATTTAAGGGGAAACATATACGCACTCATGTAAGAATGATGGGTATAGGTCAAAGCAGTGTTAACAGTACTTTTTAAATTTTGTCGGTTGTTAAAATTGATGACATCGATCTTGAAATAATTTTTCACGTTTTGCCAGATTCAACTATGCATTATGATGTAATGATTGGTCGTGATATATTGAGCCAGGGTATTTCTGTACAAATTACGTCCGATTTTATTCGATTTGATCGGTTGAGCTTTGTGAATGTATGTAATTCAGAAAATTTTCAAAATCAGATTGAAGAAATTGATACTGACATTCCTTTGGATTTGAAGTCAAAACTTTGTTAAGTTTTAAATGAATACAAAGAATTTTTTGTTCAGGGTACTCCGAAAAGCCCAGCTAAAGTAGAGCCAATGAAAATCAATTTGAAGGACCCTAACAAAACTGTTTATAGGCGTCCTTATCGTTTAAGTGAAAGGGAGTGAAATGTAGTTCGCAGTAAAGTCGATGAACTACTTGCAGCAGGTATAATTCAAGCAAGTTTCTCTCCATTTGCTAGTCCCATTTTACTGGTGAAGAAGAAAGATGGAACCGATCGAATGTGCGTAGATTATAGGGAGTTAAACGACAACACAATACCTGATAGGTTCTCTCTTCCTTTAATCACAGATCAGATTGATAGACTAAGTGGTTGTTATTATTTAACTACATTAGATATGGTAAGTGGATATCATCAGGTGCCAGTTCATCCTGATTCTATTCAAAAGACTGCGTTGACGAACTTCCAACTACCAATAACGCGACATCAATTTACTAGAACCTATGTAGTGGTCTATATGGACGACATACTTATAATGGGAACAGCAGATGTTGATGAAACGTTAGAGCGGATTCAAAAAGTTTTGAAAATATTAACAGATGCAGGCTTTTCGCTTAACATGAAAAAATGTACGTTTATGAAACAGAAAGTGGAGTATCTTGGTTTTGAGGTATCTAATGGAGAAATTCGTCCGAATCCTAGGAAAATTGAGGCTTTAGTCGCGTTACCACCTCTTCAGACTGTAACGCAGTTACGTCAATTCATAGGGTTGGCGTCATAATTTAGGCAATTTGTGCCAAAATTTTCACAGTTTATGGCACCATTATACGCCTTAACAATCATGCAAATGTGATATAAATTGGCAACCTTTGCATGAAAACATAAGGCAAAAAGTAATTGGAATTTTAACAAATGCACCAGTTTTAGCTAAATATTTTCAATCCAGACATTTATACAGACCCAGCGGGTAACAATAGCGCTGAATTACTAATTATGATGCGCTGTTTTTGAAGCAAGTACCGCATCTGTTTTGATGAAACTTCATTTTTTTTTTTGTTCTACGTGTCCGCAAAATCCTGCGCATTTTTACTGCATCTTTGGGAAGCTTTGTGGATGCAGTTAACTTAGTAAACGACAAATGAAGATGCAAAAAAATTTGTCACATGCAGGGATTGAACCCGGGCTGCTGGCGTTACAATCGAATAACTTAACGCTCTGCTATTTTCTCGCTTGATTGTTTGTGAACAAAATGTAGATAAAAATATGAGCTCCACAAATCTGAACTCTGAAGACCGCATCCTCAAAACATACCTAAACTGCGTATAAAATGCTGTGTTTCTAGAAGCGCTTTTTATTTTCCCGCTGGGGAGTTACACACAGATACAAGCTCAATTGGGTATGGTGCTGTTTTGATGCAGATACAAAAAAGTAAGCCACATGTGATTGCTTATTTTAGTAAGCGCACTACAAGTGCTGAGTCTAGATGTCACTCTTACGAATTGGAAACATTGGCTGTGGTGAATGCTGTCAAACACTTTAGGCACTATTTACATGGACGTAAGTTCACTGTCGTAACAGATTGCAATTCTCTTCAGTCTTCCCGCAAGAAGCACGATTTGATGCCACGTGTACATAGGTGGTGGGCATTTCTACAAGCATTTGATTTTGATGTTGTTTATAAAGAAAAGATGATGATGAACTAAGAAACGATGTGTCGAAAACATATGAAATTCGTTCGGGTATATTGCATCGAAAAATTCAACGCCATGGTAGAACTAGGTGTTTGCCAATAGTACCAAAAGCGTATAAGTGGTCTATTGTGAATTCCGTCCATGATGCTTTGTTTCATTCAGGTTTTGAGAAAACCCTTGATAAGTTGTATGATTTATATTGGTTTGTCAACATGGCAAAGTATGTTCGGAAATTTATTGATAATTGTATGACTTGTAAAATTGCAAAATCGCAATCGGGTAAAATTGAGGCAGAATTGCATTCAATACCTAAAGTTCCAATCCCATGGCACACTATTCATATTGATGCTAGTGGCAAGAGTAACAAGAAGAAATATGTTTTTGTTATGATCGATGCTTTCACTAAATATGTTATATTGAGGCATACCTTAAACATTGACAGTACGAATGGTATAAAGGCATTATCTTTTTGTATCTTTTTGTTTGGTGCCCCAGTGCGCATAATTGCAGATCAGGGGCGTTGTTTCTCAAGTATGAAGTTTCGGGAATATTGTGAGCCTCATAAGATAAATCTCCATTTAATTGCAACTGGAAGTAGCCGCGCAAATGGACAAGTAGAGCGTGTTATGAGTACTCTAAAAAATATGTTGACTGTTGCCGAGACCAGTAAGGAAATTTTATGGCAGGATGCTCTACCTGAAGTTCAATTGACTTTGAATTGTACAAGCAATCGAGTCACTAAAAGTAGTCCTCTTGAGCTCTTAATCGGGAAAGTTTCAAGGCCAGTAGATTTAATGTTAGTAACTGATGAGGAACCGCAAGTGGATCTTGATGAAGTGAGGGAACAAGGAACATTGTTAACATGGATAATAATGCTAAATATGATAAGATTCGCTTTGACAGTACTAAACGTAAGCCGAAACGGTATGCAGTAGGTGATTTTGTCTTATTAAGAAATGAAGAACGTAATCAAGCAAAATTAGATCCCAAGTTTAGAGGACCTTTTAAAATCATTGATGTTTTAGAAGGGGACTGATATACCTTAGCGGCTCTTGATTCTAAACGAACATATAAATACTGGGATGATAATTTGAGAAAAGTGCCTGTTAACACTGTTGGGGATGATGATAATGATATGGATGATGACCAAGAAGAGGATAATTGAATTTTATTTTATTAATTTTTATATGACCTTTGTTTTATCAATTGAATATGTTTTGATTTCCTTGTGTTCTAATAATTAAATTCTGTATTTAATATGTGGTACTATTGTACTCTTAATAAAGAAATGTATGTTGAATGCAAAAGGAATGTTGATTGTCTAGTACCACAGTAGGTGGTGGAGAGCATTTTGATGTGCTGAATGCTTAGTACCACAACAGATAGTGGTGAATATTTTGATTTGTTATTTGTCTGATACCACAGTTGGTAGTGAGGATAATTTTTATGTATGGTACCATGGAATTTGGTGGATAATATTAAGAATATTCTTTTCAAAGTCTAGTACCACGACAGGTGGTGGAGAATATTAAGAATATTTTTTTAAAAGCCTAGTACCATGGAAGGTGGTGGAGAATATTAAGAATATTTTGTTAAAAGCCTAGTACCATGGAAGGTGGTGAAGAATATTAAGAATATTCTTTTCAAAGTCTAGTGCCACGACAGGTGGTGGAGAATATTAAGAATATTTTTTTAAAAGCCTAGTACCATGGAAGGTGGTGAAGAGCATTCACAATGTTCGGTTTAAAGTCTAGTGCCACGGCAGGTGTTTCAAAACTTAAAAAAAAAAAATAAAAATTGTTTTGTTAAAAGTGTACAGTTTCAAAAGAAGTAATCACACGAGGTCGTGTGACATGTCAGGTTGGCCGTGTCGTAATATGGAATTATTAATTCAACGTCAAGTAGAAACACTTGAGTGGAATCGTAGCTGATGTGTTTTTCTTAAAATTGTTGTGATTAAAATTGTCTGACTCTGAATTGTGAGTTCGATGTGAAAAATAATTTTTAGATCAGATATAAAAGAAATGAGAAAAAGGAAACACGCGATATGGGATCACTGCGTTGACGAACTTCCAACTACCAGTAGCGCGACATATATATCTATATATATAAAAAAGGAGCTTATGTTTGTAAGGCCGCAATAGACTCCTAAACTACTCATCCGATTAGCATGAAAATTTGTGTATAGAAGTTTTTTGGTACGGTGCGTGTTCGTGGCCTATCAATTTTGATTCACCTTGAACACCGGAGGGCGCTGTAGTACAAATTTTTTACAAAACTGCCTAAAACTCATAAACTGCTAATGCGATTAGAATGAAAAGTGGTATACAGTGGGTTTCATGTACGTTGAGTGTTCTGCTGCTATCGTTTTTGACCTATCTTGAACACCAGAGGGCGCTATAGTACAAATTGTTTACAAAACCACCTAAAACTCCCAAACCGCTCATGCGATTAGAATAAAAATTGGTATATAGTAGTTTTCAGGTACGATGAGTTTTTTAGCACTATCTTCTTTAACCCACCTTGGACACCAGATGGTGCTGTAGTACAAATTTTTTACAAAATCGCATATTTTTAGTTGTTTTCTTAGGTTACATGTGCAAATATTTACAAAATATAAAATATTTCTTAAATTTAGTAAAACTAAAAAAATTTCCGTTATTTTGATATCAAAAACATGAACATATCTTGAAAACTATGAAAAATTTTACTACAACGATATATTTAATGCAACATCGTTAAACAAAATTACGAAAAAAACAATCAGAATTAATTTTCATTTTGCGACTTTCGAGTCAAATATCTCCGCTGCTTTTGTATACATTTTGTTAAATTTTTTTTTTGTCTTAAAGCTTCATGAAAGTACTATGAAAACCCTATTGCAAAAATACCGTTAGTTAAGTATATATATTTTAAATATTTTTTTCAAAAAAGGTCTGAAATTTTGGAGTTTTCCTCACAAAAAGGCTCAAAATTTGTTTTTGTTGTAAAAATAATTTAAATTCAAATTCGAAAATTTTTAACTCTATTTAAAAAATATAACATTTATAAGCAAAAGTTATTTAAATTTTACGCAAAATTTAAAATCCATTTTTCTGATTCAAAAAGCAAGGTTACCCCTTGATTTTTTCGAACCAAATTTTTTTTCTATATTGTGTTTTTATATTTTTGAAAAAATATAAAAGCTAAAAACTAATTTATTAGAAAAAATTATATTTAGAATTAAAAATTATTAAAAGTTATAGCCAATAATCTTTATCAAAAATATATATACAAAAAGCAATCGCTGTCTGTGTGATGGCTGGGAACTTCAAAATGACTGAGCCGATAGAGCTGAATTTTGGCAGTACATTTTTTTCAAGTACGAGACAGCTTAAATTTCTGTCACACGTCACACCCCCTTTTACCGCCTATAAATTAATAAAAATACTATATTTCCTACGGTTTTCGCCAATTTGGCTACATTTTGGTAATTTAGTTTGTATGCTCACTGTCGGCAACTGTACTAAAACTGGGTAATGTCCATCTACTAGAAAGCTGGGATGGGCATTATATAATTATACAAGCCCATACAATTTGTATTATCGAATAGCTTTGAAAGTAAAAGTAGCAGTACTTACATACAAACTCAAAATGGAGTTACTATTTGGTGATCTCTTGCTTCTGGGAAACTGTAACGGTCAGTGGAAAATAACAGTGGTGTCAAACTATGAGTTTAAGAAAAGTTTTGAATACACCTATTGTGTTCCCATATAGTTGCTGGGTGCAGCAACGCGCACCGGGAAAAGGCTAGTTTATAATAATATCTATTTTTTCTCTTTTGAAATTTATTTAGTCAGAACATATGTAAATGAAAAAATTAATTTAAGTTAGTTATAGAAAAGAAACTAAAAAAATTATTTTTTTTTTTTTAAGAATTATATTGTGAGCTTAATGCCAAATAATTCATGAAGCAACAGGTTGCTACAACAACAAAGTTCTTTATTTAAGAATTATAAAAGAAATAAACTTATTAAAATATGCCACAATTTTATAACTAAAAAAATTATTGTTTTTACTTTCAAGTCTGGGCAATTTCGCACGGCTCTCTAATGTCGTAGCCATAACAGCCTCTACATTTTCCGGTATAACCCGTTTGGAAACGCTAGCTAGCAATTGAACATGTCGTTCCGTTCCTTGTATGTGTGATGGAATTTTTGGATCATTAAACGGTGGATCAGGAGAACGATCCTCACAAGGCAACGCGTGAGGGTCAAGGGGGCGATCTTCACATGGCAACGTGTCTGACTGCCTCATCCTGGTGAGGCCAGCATTATCCATGTCGAATTCGTCTCAAGTCGACTCAAACCTCTGCGTGGTGTCCTCTAGAAACGGCAAACTGGCAACCGTTAGTTTGACGACTAATCTGAGCGGCGGGCTCTCCCTGCCTTTAAAGGGTTGTGCGTTGGGTTTGATGCCAACCACGTAAAAACAAATTTCAATGAAACGATAAAGAAATAAGATAAAAATGATCCCCAAATCTGATGACGATTACCGCAAACGAAAAACTGACAATGATTTACGGATATGCACCTGGAACGTCCGAACCCTTAATTGGGATGGTGCCTCTATCCAACTGAAAGATATCTTAGAAAGATACAAGGCTGATATCACTGCAATCAAAGAAATGCGATGGAAGGGACAGGGTTGCTCACGGCAAGCATTCTGTGATATCTACTACAGCGGCCATGCGGAGAAGCACGAATTTGGATGCGGATTCGTGGTTGGCAAGAGACTACGACATCATGTTCTGCGATTCACACCTGTGAATCCTGATTTGTGCGCACGCTCCGACAGAAGATAAAGACGATGAGACCAAAGACAGCTTCTACGAGCGCCTTGAAGATGCCTATGAGCGCAGCCCCCGCCACGACATAAAAATCGTACTTGGTGACTTCAACGCCAAGGTGGGAAAAGAAAATATCTTTGGTCCAACAGTTGGAAAGTTCAGCCTCCACGACAATACCTCCGATAACGGAATGAGGCTGATTGACTTTGCCGCAGCGCTAAACATGGTCGTTAGTAGCACTAAATTCAAGCACCTCAATATTCATAAAGCAACTTGGCTGTCTCCTGATCAAAAGACGCGCAACCAAATTGATCACGTTTTGATTGACGGAAGGCACTCTTCCAGTGTTTTAGATGTACGCACGATCCGTGGTGCCAATATAGACTCGGATCATTATCTTGTCGCAGCCATGATCCGTACACGCCTGTGCGCAACCAAGAATGCGCGAATTCCAGCACAGAGAAAGCTAGACGTCGAAAAGCTGCAATCAAAACGAACAGCCGAAGACTTCGCTACTCGAGTCTCACTCCTGCTTCAAGAAAGCACTCCTCCGATCGACGATATATGCGCGATATATGGAATCATATTTCCCACTCTATGCGTACGGTTGCCGAAGAGGTGATTAGCTATCACCGCCCTCGCCGAAACCAGTGGCACGACCAAGAGTGTCGTGACGCCACTGCAGAAAAAGATGCCGCCTACAAAGCCACCCTACAGTCGGTTGTAACGCGTGCTGCTAAGGAGCGATACAAAGAGAAAAGGAGGGAAAAGAGACGCATTTTCAGGCGAAAGAAAAGGGAAGCGGAAATTCGTGAGTGCGAGAAAATTGAGATGCATGGTGAAAGGAATGTGGTCCGAAAATTTTTCGAAAAAATAAGACGCCTGGCCTATGGTTTCAAGACCGGGGCCTCTTCCTGCAAGGATGAAAATGGGAATCTAGTGACAGATATCCAGAGTACACTGATGATGTGGAGGAAACACTTCTCTAAGCTTTTGAATGGTGACGACGACAACAATCCCGCCAATAGAGATGATATCCCGGAATCCCCAATTTTGGACGACAGCGTTGAAGTTCCGCTGCCCGACCATAGTTAAGTCTTGAAAGCTATAGCTCGGCTTAAAAACAACAAAGCCGCAGGAACCGATGGCTTACCTGCTGAGTTCTTCAAGAATGGAGGCGAAGCTCTATTTAAATACATTCATGAGCTTCTATGCAGAATATGGTCGGAAGAATGCATTCCAAACGATTGGAACCTCAGTGTGCTCTGCCCAATCCACACGAAAGGCGATCCCACAATTTGCGCCAACTACCGTGGGATAAGCCTTCTGAATATCGCATATAAGGTTCTGTCGAGCGTACTATGTGAAAGACTGAAGCCCATCGTAAACCAGCTGATTGGACCTTATCAGTGTGGCTTCAGACCTGGCAAATCCACCATAGACCAGATATTTACGCTACGACAAATCTTGGAGAAGACCCTAGAAAAACAAATCGACACACACCATCTTTTTGTCGATTACAAAGCCGCCTTCGACAGTCCAATAAGGAATCATCTATATTCCACCATGTCTGAATTTGGTATTCCAGCAAAGCTCATCCGCCTTTGCAGAATGACACTGAGCAACACCAGCAGCATAGTTAAAATCGGGAAGGACATCACTCCTCCATTCGATACCAAACGAGGTTTCAGACAAGGTGATTCCTTATCGTGCGAATTTTTCAACCTAATGATGGAGAAGATCATCCGAGCTGCTGATTTGAGACGCAGTGGCACGATATTCTACAAAAGTATTATGCTGCTGGCGTATGCTGATGATATCGATATCATTGGCCATAATACGTGCGAAGTCAGTGCAGCATTCTCCAGGTTAGCGAAAGAGTCGAGTCGAATGGGTCTTGTAGTGAACGCAGATAAGACGAAATACCTAGTGTCAACAAATAAACAGTCCCAGCGTCTTGGAAACCACGTCACTGTTGACAACATCTCCTTCGAGGTTGTTAAGGACTTCGTCTACCTGGGATCCAGCGTAAACTCTTTGAACGATGTCAGTATTGAGATAAAGCGAAGGATAACTCTTGCCAACAGGTGTTACTTTGGGCTGAGTAGGCAATTGAGAAGCAGAGCCCTCTCTCGACGAACAAAACTCACGCTCTATAAGTCACTTATCATACCCGTCCTATTATATGCAGCACAAACTTGGACGTTGAGCAGTTCTGATGAAAAGACTTTGGGAGCCTTCGAGAGAAAGATCCTTCGTAAGATCTTCGGTCCAATCTGCGTCAATGGCGAGTACCGAATTCGATGGAACCACGAGCTGTATGAGCTGTACGCTGACATAGACATAGTTAAGCGCATTAAAATCGAGCGGCTCCGCTGGCTAGGTCATGTTGAGCGGATGGAAAACGACGCTCCAGCGAAAAAAATTTTCGATTCGGTGCCCAGTGGTGGTCAACGCAGAAGAGGACGCCCACATCTTCGTTGGAAGGATCAGGTGTTGGATAACCTGACTACACTTGGTGTTTCCAACTGACGCCAGCAAGCGCAAAATAGAAATGACTGGCGCAATTTCTTATACGATGCCAAAACCGACTTACGGTTGTAAGCGCCAGATAAGTAAGTAAGTAAGTAAACGGTGGATCATCTTGATTTAAATATTCTTTCATTGTATCGTACGGAATGCTTCGCGTGAATGGTGGTCCAAATACGTTATTTATGTCATTCATATTGATCATTTCCGTGTAACTTGTGCAATTAAACTTTATATCTGGTTTTTTATAAGCTCTAAGTTGCGTTGGGTCGTCAACATCTGTTCGATAGCGTAGAATTATGTCGATAGCACAGTCGCGCTTTTATTTGCTATCATCAAACAACATTGATAACAAGATATTTTCCAAATGCGCATAATATGAATTATCTGTAATTACTTGATTGACAATTTTGCGTAAACGAGGTTCTAGAAATCGTGACCAACTAATGAAGTTGAACAATAATGCACTGCCGTACACGACAGAGCTGTAATACTTGATATTGAAGTTCATTGGCACATAACATTTAATTATAAATTCAACCAGAATTCTTAAATTTGCATCTGGATTTTCCGTTGTCACATATAATCGTAATAATCTAGCGGCCTTGGTGAGCCACCGAGAATGTACAATTTTCCCTGGTTTGATGTTAGCCAGATCCACCGAAACCACGCCGCTAGAAATTGCATGGGCCATGTCGTATAAGTACTTCGAATCGGTGGATTCCATTGTTAGTCTTCTCTGATTATGTTGATCGTGCATGAACTCTTTGAGGCGTTCGGGAACCCAGCCGCATGCACATGGAGCTGCCTTCAAATCGCATTTACATGTTCCAATGTAAAAAATTGTTTCCAGAGATTTTACATACTCTGTAAATTGTTGGATTTTGTTTCTTCTCTTGATTTGCTCTTGATACTTGTCAAGCAATTTATTAAATACACTTTTTTTCAGCATTATTTCCATGATTTATGGGAAAACTTTTTTTGTTCTGTTTTAGCACGTTCGCTTAAGTAAAAATAATATCTCAAGATATCCAGATGGGTTGGTAAATTAAGATCAGTCAAATCAGTCGACACACCAAAAACAGTAACATCGTGCTTGGGTATATGACTCATTGGGTTTTCGATAGTTGTTGATGTTGTTGTTGCATCATCTTGCGGTGTAGAGGATGGTGGATTCATTGTAAACTTTTTGATTTGGAATGGTCAACTTCACTTATTTTTTTTTTTAAATATTTTTTTTCTGAAATTAGCACTTCACACTTTGAGTTCTTCACAACGACTTAATGCATTCACAAAAACTGTTGCGTTATAATGGGTGTTTTTTTTAGGGGTTTGTTTTTCGAATAGAGATAAAACTGGCATTTTGTGGTCAAATCTGGCAACTCTAATGTCATTTATGTTCAGTTTGGTTTGCCATTTCATCATGAACAGGTTGACAAAAGAACAACGCTTGCAAATCGTGCAAATTTATTTCGAAAATAATGGTTCAGTTCGCGAAGTTTACCGCAAGCTCCGTCCATTTTATGGTCGACATAATCGTCCATCAGAGCAATTAATTCGGTTAACCATGGGTCGTTTTCGCACTACGTTTACTCTATGTGATAATACGCATCCGCAGAGACGTCGAACAGTGCGCACCGAAGAAACAATTGCCGCTGTAGAGCAAAGTGTTGAAGAGGACCCGAATGAATCGATTCGCCACCGTGCACAGCAATTGGAGCTTTGTCCATCAACTTTATGGAAGATTTTGCGCAAAGATCTTGGCAAGATCCAGCTTGTGCAAGAATTAAAGTCGCGAGACCATGCAATGCGTCGTGATTTTGGTGTATGGGCCGAAAATGAGATTGATCTCGATGCTGATTTTCATCGCAAAATTTTGTTCAGTGATGAGGCTCATTTTTGGTTGAATGGCTACGTCGACAAGCAAAATTGCCGCATTTGGAGTGAAGAGAATCCACATGAGATCCTTGAGACGCCATTACATCCACAAAAACTGACTGTTTGGTGTGCTCTATGGGCTGGTGGAGTCATTGGGCCATACTTCTTCCGAAATAATGCTGGAGAGTCAGTTACCGTTAATGGAAACCGGTATAGAGCCATGATAACCGACTATTTTGTTCCCGAATTGGATTGCATGAATGTGGATGAGTTGTGGTTCCAACAAGACGGCGCTACATGCCACACAGCGCACGTCACAATCGATTTATTGAAGGAAACATTCGATGAGCGCATAATTTCGCGGAATGGACCTGTCAATTGGCCACCAAGATCGTGTGATTTGACACCATTGGATTATTTTCTTTGGGGATATGTGAAGTCGCTCGTCTACGCCAACAAACCAGAAACGTTAGGGGACTTGGAGGCCAACATTCGTGGCGTTATTGCCGACATACGGCCCCATATGCTCGAAAAAGTGGTTGAAAATTGGACCTGTAGAATTGGCTTTATTCGAGCCAGCCGCGGCGGCCACATGCCCGAAATCATATTTAAACATTAATGGCATAAAATTATCCTTCCAATAAAGCCAAATTGATGGACATTAAAACGATTTTCTTGTGTTTTATTTCAATTCGAAGTTCTATACCTCTTAAAAAACACCCTTTATATGGTCTACGAGACGAGGTAATAAGAATGAAATGGTAATTTCAATTCTACCTGCTGTGTCTTGTGGTGGCTTAAAAACGCACACAAGCAATTTTAGGATCTGCAATTGTGTCACAGTGATACCTTAATTTTTTAAAAGGGTTGCGGTGCATTTCAGTGATACCTTAGTTGTTAAAATGGTTGCATAAAACGCGCATTTCTTAAGAGGTGCCATAAAATACCCACAAAAAGGGGTTGTAAAAACAACCTCCATTTTTTAAGTAGTTGCTATAAAAAAACTACACAAGTAAGTTTACTTGGAATAAATTGTTTAAAATTTCGCGTTGCATGTGTAGCAATGAAAGCAACAATCCGTGTAGTTGCAACACCTCAAATAAAATTCCAGACGCAGCAAAAATTTTCTTTATTGATCAGTGCGGTCCAAGATCAATGGTATTAGATGATGTCTATGAAACAGTGTCGATGAGAACTGCCACTGTAGAAGTAAGGTCAGTTGCTGCAACATCGAATGCGGTGTACTCTGCCAGTGTTGGCTACGAAGAGGAATTTGAACAAAACATAAGCTTATCACAGACGATACAAAAAAATTTTGCAGAATCATGTAGATTTTAATCCATCAAATTTTGACGTGATTCAAGTTGGCTATATTTCTGACGGCTCTCGAGTTTTGATAAAATGTGGCCCATGCGTTGTTCATCGGTGACCGCCAAAGCAGATTCATGTACTACCTGAACAAAACGCTCGGTGTTTTGAGAATGGCATGGATAAGCTGTGTAATTAAATTGGTTTACTAAAGAAAATAATTAAATAAAGTCATTTTCATTGTGCGAACCTGGTAATTTGACTATTTCTTTTGAATATTGCAATGCTTCGAGCTGGTCTTGCGTGAAAAACTGCAAGCATGGCGGCTCCGTCGATTCAAATTTAGTCCAATTTATTACATTGGCGTATGAGTCGCTTTCGAAGTTAATAAAGTTATCTTCTTGAGGAAAATACATTTGGCGAATGCATCCTGTTGCTTCCTTCCGGGCTGCTAAAATCTTCTCATAGCCATCTGAACGCAATTGAGGATCTGGGTCTATAATCATCGTTAACAAAATATTCTCCGGGTGCAAAAAGTACGCATTGTTTTTTACAAAAGGACGAACTGCCATTTGAATATCTTCTGGCAACTGACGTATCCATGAGATATATTTGAAAACGTTGCGACTTCCATGAATTGCCAGTGGTTGGTTTTTCACCAAAAACCAGAATGGCGCATAAACTTTTACGATGAATTCTGCTAGTTTTTTTAATATTACCGAAGGTTGCGTGCACGTGATATAAAAACGCAGAATTCGTGACGCTGTTGTTAGCCAGCGCGCTGTGCTTACAACACCTGGCTTTTCACTGGCTAATTTTTCATCGTACTTTCCTGTATGTACGGCTTGAACCATACGAAATAAATACAGCTGGTCGCCTCGAATATTCCAGCCTTCAATGTTTTCCGGCATTTCACCCATTGGTATTCGTTCAAAATTTTGATTGACCTGACCAAGCAGAATAGCAAAGAAATATCCAATGAAAATATAAATTTACTATTTTTTTTATTTTTAATTTTTAAAAAATTAATTTTGAGTTTTTGCTTTTAATTTTTTTAAAATTAATTTTAAGTTATAAATTTTAATTTTTCAACTTTTAATTCTTAATATATTATTTAACAAATCGTGTGTTCAACTTACAGTATAGTGCATGCAATTTTGAATACCTGCTCCAATATTTCCTGGCCAGATTCCAGGTCCCTTCTGCTTGCCAAGCAGAGATCTTAAAATGGCATTAAATGATAGCTCGTTGAAGTGAAATAGACACACCAACCATTGGAGCGGTCTCTGTAAATGGCGTTCCATTCTTGCAATAACTCCTACTTTGTAGCCGGTGTTGGTAGGTGTTCCGTCTCAACTAATTGCAATTAAATGATCCATGCTATAATTTTCTTTATTCAAATATTCCACGATGCTCCTCTGAACACCTACTGCAGTGCTGTCAGCGGGCGTAGCATAGCCGATGAATTTTGAATTTGGCTCTTTCACAATGGTGACATGTTCTTAATTCAAAACAACGTTACGCGTCACATTTGCCTCCGTGACTCTTTTTAAAGTTGGCTCCTTTTTCGCATCAAACGAAATACACGTTAGCAAATCATCACACTTAGCTGCTGCTCCTTTCGAAATTTGACACGTTCTCTGAGTACTTTATTTTTTGTAATGATAACCCCATCCAAGAATTGTGTTATTTTTTTCTGCTGTTTCGGAAGATAACTCCTCTTCAGCTTTTGCAGCAATCGACAATCGTAAATCTTTTATTAACATGGTCGCAAGCAGTGCACCAAAGCGAACTGATGTGTCGCTGCGATCCAAAGCAGAACTATAATTTCGCAGTGATATGTCCGCCACTGCAAAATTTTTTTGTATCGTCTGTGATTCGCTTATGTTTTGTTCAAATTCCTCTTCGTAGCCAACACTGGCAGAGTACACCGCATTCGATGTTGCAGCAACTGACCTTACTTCTACAGTGGCAGTTCTCATCGACACTGTTTCATAGACATCATCTAATACCATTGATCTTCGACCGCACTGATCAATAAAGAAAATTTTTGCTGCGTCTGGAATTTTATTTGAGATGTTGCATCTACACGGATTGTTGCTTTCAATGCCATACTTGCAACGCGAAATTTTAAACAATTTATTCCAAGCATTCACGTTATATCTCAATCTATTTTTAGAAATTGTATAATAGTTATTCACAAGTATATCAACACGTTTCCGAACCGCCGCTAGGGTTATAATTGGTATGCCGGCGCGTTGCCACAAAACGATTACATTTCTAACAGCTTCTTGTTTAAAAACATCCAACTTTCAACTTTTATCACTGTTATGCCACAGATACAATAAAAAATTTTTAACATCATACTCCGTTGGTAATTTGGTATTATTTAAGTCACTCGCAATAAAAGACATTTTTTTTTTAATATGTTTTTGGTCGATTTTTATTGAAAATGATAAAAACTCTATAAAACTCGCGTTTGAAATAAATATTATACGGCCTCAATTTTAAACTGTTTTTTCACGGGTAAAACGACTTGCAATAGCCAGTGTTTGAAATAGCTTGACTGTTTTCAATGTGGCTGTATTATTGTAAAAAGAGAATCAGCAAAAGTACAAAAAGCGAAAGTAAAAAGCATTGGCGTTACAGATTTTTTATTCTTTTACGAGCTTTAAAATTCCTCAAAATCAATTTTAGGCTTTCCAAGGACTTGTAGGAATATTTTTTTTTATTTTGGAGAAAAAATAATTGCTCTCTTTGAGACAAAAACATCGATATGTCATTCAATATTATAAGACTTTTAATACCGAAGATATTATGAAAATGAAAAAAGTGAGCCCTACGTTCGGCAAAAAGTTTTCAAAAATTTTTTAAAAATAATTCTGCTGGAAATATCGATATACTTCCTGAACAAAAGATTATTGATATTTTAAGAGCTTTATTTTTTTAATATTAGGATGGTAGAAACTGCGATCTGGAAGGTAAGTACTAGAACGCTTCACCTGAGGTCAATGACCTCTATAGAGGTCATATAGGTCTCCTTGAGACAAAAACATTGATATACCAAACTTAGAAATCCGACTGTAAACACCAGAGATATGAAGTTATATGTCAATGCGCGAACACTACGTGCGGTCAAAAAATTCGTAATTCTCTTGCAAAAATACTTCATATTCGCTGGTATACGGCGAACTTTTTTTTTGAGGTACGGTCTAATACACATGTATATTAGATGGGTTTTGGGTTCCATACATTTTCTTAACATATTCCAGAACCTCCCTGCAAGGTCAGATTCTGAATCCTGGATGTAATATAAGCATGTGACGCGAAAAAAAATTCAAAAAATTCGCAAACTGGATTGGCGCCGCTAAAAAACGAGAATTTGAAGAAGTATAAAATAGATGTTTCAAATCGAGTTTCCTATTTAAATTTAAGTCTTACAAAAACTTTTGACTATAACATATCCTAATGTAAAATCGTCCGCTAGACCCAAATATGTCATCAGATTCGTAAAAAAATAAGTCTTTGACCCAAAATTGGCCCACTTTATGAAGAATTTCCTAATTTTTTCTTTCGATTTTGAAAAAAAAGCTTTGCCTTGGCCAAGGTCGCAGCAACTTTCTCAAACTTAAATGCTGCATTATTGTTGGCCTTTTTAAGAAGTTTAGGAATAATTGAAAAAATTATTCAAATCGGGCCATTTTTATGGCAGAAAAACGATTTTTTTATTGAGCTGACGTTTGGGCAAGGATGGAATAATCGTCATTCTGACACGCTATGGTTTCACTAAGTTGAAAATACGTTGTTAGAAATCCGTCCGACAACTGTCATACTTTTTGGACATTTAATCGGTAATTGTTTCAGTCCATTTATTTTTTGAGGTAATTAAGCAATCAGTTCAGAATACTTGTATCGAATAAAAAAATATCAAATATCATATATTTAATTGTTGAGTTTTATTTTATGATGAATTTGGAGTCGTATTTAGTGAAATTAATTTTCGCGCATTAATGTATATAGAAAATACTTCGAGATTCTTTCGAAAAGTAACGTTGCCAACGTTCGAGCATGTGATAAGCCGTTTGTTGCATCTTAAGGTACTGGACAATTTGACTTTGAATCAAGCGTATCGTCGGTGAATTAGTGAAAGTTTGGTCAAATTTATTCATCCTAACGGGGAAGAAATCAACAATAAAAACTCTTGATGAAAAGTTGCATTTTGAGTATAAAAGCAGAAATCTTCGTAAAAGCAGAAATCACCGAAATACTGCACAAAAGGAACTTAAAGAGTCAAAATTTATTTTGAAATGCAAAAAACTTTAATATTGTTCCTATAGGGGGAATCTCCAACTAAGGAGATCCCATGAGCTTTCTAAACATCGATACAAGTTGTTGGCTCATTAACGAAATAAATTTACGTACTGAGGAAATGGTCAGCAAAATTGTTGTCGTGAACGATTGTGCTGAAAGTGCAATAAATTTAATAACACGATTCAATACAAATGTTACTAACTTAGAATTCGAAAAACAGTTGACTTTGCAGGTGGTAGAGGAACACCAAAAACTTTAACCATATAATATAACAAAGAATGACATAATTTCAAATTTGCAGTGAATTAAATCTATTCAAAAATAATTATTTGCTTAAAAGTCGGCTCTACAAGAAAATTATATCCCTCTACTTCAGATTAACTTCACTATGTTTTCTCAGTTATGAAACTACAGAAACTACAGTTATGTATGCCAAGGGGGGGGGGAGGCTGAAACGTCTTTTTGGACTTTTTTCCCATACAAAAAATTCTCCAAGGGGGAGAGAGGGGGTGGCTAAAGTCCTTTCAGCCCGTATGCTAATCCGCCACTGTGTTTTCTGCATATTTAAATGATGTCTGATGATGACGATGAACAAATTTATGTTTTTAAAGTTATTGTAAATATGCAGAAAACAAAGGGAAGAAAATTTTATAAAAAAATAAATTTTTCCCAAAAGTCACCTCAACAAATACATCGTTTTTCTGACATAAAAATGGCCCGATTTGAATAAATTTTTTATTATTCCTAAACTTCTTAAAAAGGCCAACAATAATGCAGCATTTTAATTTGAGAAAGTTGGTGCGAACTTGGCGAAGGTAAAGTTTCTTTTTCAAAATCGAAAGACAAAATTTTTAATAAACTAGGTCGATTGTGGGTCAAGGAATAATTTTTTGAAGAATCTGATGACATATTTGGGTTCAGCGGACGATTTTACATTAGGATATGTTATAGTCAAAAATTTTTGTAAGACTTAAATTTAAATAGGAAACTCGATTTGAAACATCTATTTTATACTTCTTCAAATTCTCGTTTTTTAGCGGCGACAATCCAGTTTACGAATTTTTTGAATTTTTTTTTGTGTCACATGCTTATATTACATCCAGGATTCAGAATCTGGCCTTGCAGGGAGGTTCTGGAATACTTTTGGAAAAAAACCCATCTAATGTATTAGATTAGAGTGGCCGCACGTTGTATGGGAATTTTTTATTTTTTCGATATCCAAATGTTAAACAGGGTCAAAATGTGTCATTTGGTGCCAAATTCAAGTTCCCAAAATTTCATCCCGTTTGAATGGCCGGAACTCGCGTCCACTTGGGCCTATAGTTGGACCTAAAGACAATTTTTTGGCTTATTTGTTCCATAGCATCTGTGTAAGTGGAAAAACGTCAATGGAATATACTAAGCATTGGTAGGACGTGATAATACAAACATTTTGATATATCGTTTGATTATGTGAGATATCTAGTTTTCGAGATATATATATTTTAAGGAAAAATTGAGGGTATACTCAAATTCCCATTTTAGTCTGTTTTTTATTTTTAATAAAAAAAAATATCGAAATACGTTAATAAATGTTCTGCTTTAATTTTTTTTCAGTCCAGTATGCGTCTTTTCATAAGTATGGCTTTGTTCTCCGACGCATCCTTAACCCACACAGGCTCATAATCGACAAAACTTACGATTTGGTCAAATAATGACGGAACAATACATTTATAAACCCAATTTTTAAATTTGCGGTCTAAATATGCTAGTTGGCTTAGTTTCACTAATGGATCTAAAGAAATCTAGTATGACGGTTCCAATATGGCATCCGAAAAAAGTGTAATAAATGGGACACTTTATGATATTAAAATTATTCAAAATCATGCGGACCCCAGACAAATAACCCACAAGTTGGGAAAATGCGTCGAAAATAGCCCCTAGCTCATTCGAATTACCACAAGAGAGGTCAAACGTTCCAACCAGAGATTTGCACAAGCCCAATCGTCATTTTTTGCCACTCGAATAATAATCGAAACAACAACCGCACACAAAAATTAATGCACACATACCGCTCGAGTTCGTAAACAACGATTGGTGCTAAGCACAGTTTGTAACGATTGCGAATATATACAAAGGCAGTATCCAGACAATGCAGACATTCGGATGCTTAGCTTAACACTGAATTTTTGTTCTTTTTAATACTTCTCTGTCGTTCTCTAGCAACGCTTTGTGTTGTTTGTTTCCCTTTGCTTTAATATTTACCATTTTTTTTTTTTGTTTTGTTTGTGCAAATGGATATAAAAGCATGAATATTCATTGCTTCTGGTGAATGTTGCTCATGTCTCGCTTCGTTGGTTATTCTTGTGTCGTAGGTATTCGTAATCGCGACCGCTCGTACTCTATGGTATTCATATCCGCAGTGATTGTTGGATATAAAAGCATGAATATTCATTGCTTCTGGTGAATGTTGCTCATGTCTCGCTTCGTTGGTTATTCTTGTGTCGTAGGTATTCGTAATCGCGACCGCTCGTACTCTATGGTATCATATCCGCAGTGATTGTTGCATGTATTCGCGCATTAATTTTAATGCAGAAGGCACATTCGGTGCTCGTATATTAAGGATACATTCGAAACGCCATTTGAATGCTGTAACGAAGCTGCCGGTCTTCCGGCTCTATAGCTGAGATATGCTCAGCCGCTGTCCAGGATTCGTCACAAAAATTTATAGATGGGATATTTGTTTTGAAAATTAGTTTATTTATCAATTTTTTAAGTAACTGTTTCTTACAATGAAGATGAAAGTAAGTTGGTGTGGCGAGCGATGTGGTGTTGGTGCGGCCAGAGATATCCGGTTGGTAGAAGTTGGCTGTGCGCTTCGCGAACCAGGAGTTGTCGCTTTGGCTGATGTCTGTGGTGCTAGTCCGGTTTCTATACTTTTCCCTGACTACCCACTTATGACCTGACCGTCAAACTCGAGTTATGTTGGGGCGATCTGACGATGCGCCTTCTAGGTGTCTTTTCCCACCCGTGCGACCTGACGGTGCGCCTTAGCAAATACTCTAGTAAAGTCACGTCCACGATCAAGCGACCTGACGGTGCGCTTCCTAACCTTCACTTGCCCACCCGTGCGACCTGACGGTGCGCCATAGCAAATAATCTAATAACTCTTTAGCTTGAACACTGCGACCTGACGGTGCGCTTCCTATCTTCTTGACCACCCGTGCGACCTGACGGTGCGCCTTATCAAATACTCTAGTACTTTTCCCACAACAAAAAATATCTACCTTTGGTTTTGTCCTCAGCCTCCGCTGTCAATCCGCCTCGATCCTCCGTGTTGGCGTTCCTCGCCCTCAGCTTCTTGTTTGCTCGAAATTTATACGATCTTCCTCCTCCGATGGTCGGTGGTCCGTCAGCTACTTTTCTTGGTGTTGCTCCTCCTCGGTTGGTGGTCCGTCAGCTACTTTTCTTGGTGTTGCTCCTCATCGGTTGGTGGTCCGTCAGCTACTCTTCTTGGTGTTGCTCCTTCTCGGTTGGTGGTCCGTCAGCTACTCACTGTTCAATTAATTCACTGCTTCAGTCGAGCCTCTTGTTAGACTATGTTTGCTGTAAGCTCGAGTTGTATTTGTTTTTTCATGCGTCTCTCGTTCAGCTATGCTTGCTGGTAGCTCGAGTTGTATTTGCTTTTTCATGCGTCTCTCGTTCAGGTATGCTTGCTGGTAACTCGAGTTGTATTTGTTTTTACTTGTACTTCTAGTACTTTCTTGTGCTTCTCTTGTTTCTCGTTGCAATCGTTTCGCGGGTAGGGGAAATACTGGTTTTCCAACGTGAATTTCTCTCTATCTCTGACTGATGCTCAATGTTATGTTGAAATCGTCTGATTAGCTTCGCTGCCCTTTTGCCGCATTGACCGCTACCCACACCAACAACAATATATACCTTATACTATGCGTTTAGGTTGGCACAGGGTGCTTAGTTACATTCTGTATCTAATTTAATTAATTTAACATAGTTTAATAATTTAATAATTCAATTAAATATTAGAAGAAAAATAATTTAAAGGCAATTATTCTAATAATAATAAATAACTTAATCCAAAATAATTCAGTTTGTGCTTGATGATGGAAAACGTGTGCACCCAAAATTGACTGCTGGTTTTGGGTCGTCACACTCCCCCCTTACTTCGCCGAAGAATCGATGCGCGTGCTTACCACGCCACTGCGCGATATCATGATCCGGAACCATGTTCCACGTACTCGACGTCGCCGAGAAAGTTGTTTTGCTGGCACCCATTTCGCCTTGAGATCTTTGATCGCATCTTCCAAAGTGGCGTCGTCGTCTATGGGTTCTCTGGCATATCGTTGATGAAAACGCTTGGACCCTCTGGGAGAATCTCGTTAAAATCTTTCGTCATTTGTCTGCGTGGAGCTGCTTTTGGCTAACCACTTTCGAGACTGGGAGATACTTAACCGTAAATTTTCTGCTATTCCTTGGCTCGTCCTAGGCGTGTCGGCTTTCGGGTCTGGTGATGGGTTGTGACCCGTCTGCTGTGCTGCTTCACTATCTTGAGGCTTCCAGGTTAAATATTCCGGTTGGAAATACGGTGGGAACTCTTCCCATGGTAAATTTGTAAAATCAGAGCAGACCGTAAACCGTGGTTCTTCTACCAGATTTGTCCGCATCTTTCCTGCTGCTGTTACTCTGACAACTTTTGTGTCTGGTGATAGATACACTATTGGTAACGCAGGTGTCGCTGCCCTTCGTGTTCCCACAGTTGATGATGCAGGTGTCGCTGCCCTTGATGAATACACAGTTGATAACGCAGGTGTCGCTGTCCTTGATGAATACACAGTTGATGACGCAGGTGTCGCTGCTCTTCGTGGTTTCAGAGTTGATAACGCAGGTGTCGCTGCCCATGATGAATACACAGTTGATGACGCAGGTGTCGCTGCCCTTGATGAATGCACAGTTGATAACGCAGGTGTCGCTGCCCATGATGAATACACAGTTGATGATGCAGGTGTCGCTGCCCTTGATGAATACACAGTTGATAACGCAGGTGTCGCTGCCCTTGATGAATACACAGTTGATAACGCAGGTGCTGCTGCGATGGCTGACTTCTTTCTATTTGTCGCTGTCCTCTTCACAGTTGGTGACGCAGGTGTCGCTGCGACGGCAGTTGGTGACGCAGGTGCTGCTGCGACGGCATTTGGTGACGCAGGTGCTGCTGCACTGGCAGTTGGTGACGCAGGTGCTGCTGCGATAGCAGTTGGTGATGCAGTTGCTGCTGCGACGGCAGTTGGTGACGCAGGTGCTGCTGCGATGGCTGACTTCTTTCTATTTGTTGCTGTCCTCTTCACAGTTGGTAACGCAGGTGTCGCTGCGACGGCATTTGGTGACGCAGGTGCTGCTGCGATGGCAGTTGGTGACGCAGGTGCTACTGCGACGGCAGTTGGTGACGCAAGTTTGGTTTGGTCGTTATTCTTCGTGGTAGCTAGTCTGCATAGTATCGGCTAATAAAACTCCTCGTCGCCCCCGTGTCAATAGTAGCATCCATCCAGACATCCTCAAGCGCTACTGTAGCCACTATGCGACCCTTTTCGGCTCGAAAATTTTCTAACGTTGTCCAGGCACTGTCAAGTAATGAACACGACGATTGTTATTTAACGACTGAGTTTATTCAAGTAGAAAGTAAGTGATGGCAAGGTATAGCTATACGTACAATGTACTATGTATACATAGCACATGCATACGTATGTGTGCCTTATGACATCTTCCTTCTTTTTTTTTTTTTTTTTTTTTTTTTTTTTTAATATTTCATGAAATTCATAAATTTAATAAAGACGAAAATCCGAGAAGAATATATAACAATGAATAAAGGAAAATATTTCATAAATGTAATAATAAAAAAAAAAAAAAAAATGAGAGTGAAGATAAAGAATATGGCAAACGATGTCATCTCATGGTTCATAGCGTTGTGGTTGTCTCAGTGGTCGCCCGTAGCGAGAGACTGGTGCATCTGGTTGGATTCCTGTTGATTCGTTTGTGACAATCTGTGGCGTTGAAGCTAATGTACTTGTTACATTGTTGCTGCTAGCTGAAATTGGCAATGTTGTATTTCGGTTGTTATCATTTTCATGGTTAACGGCTACTGTACGCGGTGCTGATATGGTTGCTTTTGTCGGTGCGATGTGAATTGTGTTGCGCCTTAGTAACTTCCCTTGGTCAGTTCTTATCACGTATGATCTTGGAGCGTTTTTGTAATGACTTTCTACCTTTCCGCTTATCCAGTCTCGATGCGCTCGTTGTATTCTAACTCTATCGCCTGGTTGGATGTTTTTTGATTGTTTTGTTTTTTCGTTGTAATATGTTGTTGTAGAATGTCTTGTTTTTGTAAGATTTTTGTTAACGTTTGCAACCAGTTTTGGCTGTAGAATATTTTTTGAGGTTGGTAAGGTAGATCTGGTTAGCCTACTCATGAGACGTTGGTTTGGAGATAGAAGTTCTTCGTTTCTTGGTGAGTTTCGGTAGTTTAAGAGCGCTAAATAGATATCGCTTTTGTCTTTGGCGCACTTCTTTAACATCATTTTTGCCGTCTGGACATAGCGCTCTGCTAGGCCATTTGAACGTGGGTAATTGGGACTTGATGTTTGGTGCTGTATGTCCCAGGATGTAGCAAATTTAGCGAATTCCTTAGACGAGAATTGTGGTCCGTTATCTGATTCTAACACGAATGGTATTCCATGTGTAGCAAACCATTTTTTTAATTTGTTAATGACTTCTTCTGATGTGGTGTACTTAAGTTGAGCGAAATCAAAGTACCCGGAGTAACTGTCGACTATCAAAAGGTAGTTGTTGCCGTTAAAATAAAATAAGTCTACCGCTGTTATTTCCCACGGTAACGTTGGAATTGTTTTAATGACCAGTGGTTCTCTTGGTTTAGCTGCTTGAAGTGATTGACACACCGCGCATGATTCAATAAAGTTGTTTATGTCTTTGTGCATTCCAATCCAAAATACTGTTGATCTGGCTCTGCTTAGACAACGCTGAATTCCTAAGTGACCACTGTGTATGGTTTTCGTTATGTAATTTTGCATTGATTGTGGAATTAAAACTTTAGATGCTTTGTATACTAGCCCTTCATCTGTTGTGAGCTCGTCACGAAAATTCCAGTAGGGTCGTATTTGTTGTGGTAAGTCCGTAATACATGAAGGCCATCCGTTTAAAATTTGTTGTTTTAAAGTTTGTAGCTTTTGGTCTTTCGCTGTTTCCGCCATGAGCTTCTGCTTGGTTGATGATTTTAAGTACTCAATTGTGTTGACTTCTATTTCGTCATCCGGCGAATTGTTATTAGGGTTTTTGCAGTCTCTGCTAAGCGTGTCCGCGAGTTTTATTTCTGTCCCTTTACGATATATTACCTGAGGGGAGTATGGTAGTATGTACATTAAAATTTTTTGAATTCGTGGTGATGTTGAGTGTAAAGGTTTTTTAAAAATGGCCTCAAGGGGCTTGTGATCCGATTCTATTATGAGTTTCTTGCCGTATACGTACTCATGGAATTTCTCACAAGCGAAGCGAATTGCCGTTGCTTCCTTTTCGATTTGAGCGTAGTTTTGTTGTCAAGGATTTGGAGGCGTAAGCGACGGGTTGCTCATTCTGCAGGAGTGCTGCTCCAACACTTGATTTGCTAGCATCAACTTGCAGTTTTACATCCAGGTTGGTGTCATAGAACCGTAATAATGGGGCGGACGAGAATGAATCCTTTAATTTAAGAAACGCATTTTCTTGTTCAGGTGACCAGCACCAGCTGACCTCTTTTTTTAGCAACATTCGTAGCGAAGATGTTATTTCGGACAGGTTGGGGATAAATTTGGCGAGGTAAGTGGCCATTCCCAATAAACGTTGTAGTTGTTTCTTGTTTTCTGGTCTTTGTATCTGGTTTATGGCTGCTGTTTTGTCTGGGTCTGGCATGATTCCGTCTGCTGTTAGAATGTGTCCTAAGAATTTTACTTTATTAGATGAAAATATGCATTTTTCTTTATTTAATTTCAAACCAGCGTTTCTGAGAATTTCTATTACAGCCATCGTATAACGTTCCAGTTGATTTGGAGTTTCCGCATGTATAAGTATGTCGTCCATTGATACTTCTGTGTTCAGACATCCATCGAGTAGTTGCGCCATCAACTTCTGGTATACCTCTGGAGCTGATGCTAGACCAAATGGGAGTCTTTTATAGGAGTATCTACCCCATGGTGTTGCCATGGTTAGATATTTTTTGGTACGATTTGACACCTCAATCTGCCAAAAACCCTTTTTGCAATCTAATAAAGTGAAGTACTTAGATTATTGATGTTTGCTGTTATTTCTTCCACGGTTTTAAGTGGGTGATATCGGCGTTGTATGTTTTTATTCACGTCTGTTGGGTGTAAGCATATTCGTATCTTACCTTTTTTTTTTACGATGACCATGGGCGAAACGGCTGGTGTAATTCCCTCTGTTTTTTCTAGAACGTCCAATTTGACCATCTTGTCGATTTCATTTTTTACCTCCTTTTTTATTGCGTGTGGTATTTTTCGGGGTGCGTTCTGTTCAAAACTTGGGTTGCTAATTAGGTCTATATCATATATAAAATTTTTTACCTTTCCGAGTCCGTCAAAAATTTCGTTAGTTATGTTTATTTCCTGCACCCGAGAAATTAGTTTTAATTTTTCACAATCGTTTTTCCCCAGTATTGGTTCAAAATTTGGAAAGCTTTCGACGACAATGAATTTTAACTTATAATTTTTGTTTCGCACAGTGCACGGCAGAAGTGTTTCGCCACGCGTATTTATTTTACCGCCGCCGAATGCGACCAATTTGTGGTATCTTGGGCGAATATTTTTCATGGTGGTATCACTTAACAAGCTACATGGAATCACGTTGCACTGTGCTGCTGTGTCGAGTTTAAAGTTAATTAGTTTGTTCTCTATTGTGATTTCTTCGTACCAATTGTCGTTGTTGTCTTTATTTGTCGCTGCTTTTGATATTGAGAGAACGAATAGGTCTCTATCTTCTGTTGTGTCGCTTTGCTCTGACGTGCAGCTGTTGTTGTGTTTGCGGCTGATTGCACTCACTTCTTTGTTTCTGTTTTTTAGGCTAAAGCCTAGTTTTGATAAATGCCCTTTACGTTTGCAAAAATCACACTTCTTGTTATATGCTAAACATTTGCGAAACTGGTGTGTGTTCCCACATCGCACGCAATCGTATGTTTTTGCATTGTCGTTTTGTTTGTGTTTTTCCGTCTTTGTCGATCGCAACATTTTTGTGTGTTTGTATGGTTTGTATTTATCTAGTGCGTCGATTTTCTGTTCGTCTGTTTTGTGCAATTCTTGTAATTGTTGAGTTGCTGTCTCACTCGCTCTACAAATTTTAATAGCTTTTTCCAGGGCTACGTCGTCTTCTGCCAGCAATTTTTCTCTTATTAAGTCGCTCTTTATACCAACTACGATTTTATCTCTTAGCAAAGAGTCTTCGAGCTCTTTAAATGAACAGTTTTTTGCTTGATTTCTTGCTTTTGTAAAAAACTCATCAAACGGTTCATTTTCATGTTGGATTAACGTGTTGAAGCGGTACCGTTCAAATGTTATACTCGTTTTTGGAACAAAATATTCGTTGAACTTCTTTTGTATTTCGGTAACACTATTTTGTTGACTTTCTGTTAATGAAAATGAGTTAAATATATTTATTGCATCGGAGCCTATGCTTGACATGAAGGTTGCCACTTGAATTTGTGCTGGTTTTTTGTCCAATTGTGCAGCGGTCTGAAACCACTTGTATTGTTGCATCCAATCCTTCCAGGCTTGTGATGCATTGTTGCCTACAATTTGTAGTGGTTTCGGTGGTTTCACAAAATTAACGTTGCCAACGCTAGCGTCAGTGCTTCTTGAATCGTCTACCATGCTTTATTATTTTTTTTTTTCGTGTTTTTAAAAAAAAACTTCTGACACCATGTCAAGTAATGAACACGACGATTGTTATTAAACGACTGACTTTATTCAAGTAGAAAGTAAGTGATGGCAAGGTATAGCTATACGTACAATGTACTATGTATACATAGCACATGCATACGTATGTGTGCCTTATGACAGGCACTACAAAATTTGGCTCTTGCTGTTGGGCTCCCCTGTCTTCAACGGCAACATTCATAGGTCAAAGTGCCCTTTCGAACACATTCCCAACAAAAATCTACAACTGGATTTTGGCAGTTTTGCGCTAAGTGACAATCTGCCTGTAACCTGTTTCTACCCTCTGAGGTCCTACTCGCTCTCGGTTCCTTTCAGGTATCTCCAGATTTTCGAAGTCGCCTGCCAAACTTATTAATTCTGCGAGGCTTCAGAACTCTCTCCGCTTTACGTACAGTTGTAAGCCGTGGCTGCTGTTTCTGTAAATTCGCTCTAATTGTTGTTCTTTGCTTAAATTACCATGGCGCATTAAATTTTGGATGGCTATTACGAATTCCTTGTGGCGACCGTTGCGTAGTTGTTTAAAGTGCGTGGCCGCTATGTCAACGAACTTTGGAGACCCAGGTTCGAACCCCAGCAGCGACAGAAAATTATTTGAATTAAAATAATTTTTCTGTACGGCCGCCACCTCTCTGCAGACAATGGCAAACCTCAGAGAGTAATCAAATGCCATGTAAAGCTTCTTGAGAATAAGAACATTACGTTCATCGCCGTTCGGAGTCGGCGTTAAACATGTAGGACCCTTTCTCGGTCAATTGTATACAAACTTAATAACACGCACAACACAATTGATCATAAGAAGCTAGGTCAAAGTCCTTTCAAGGGCTGAAATGGCCAGTTATTTATTTATTTATTTTAAGCCTGATTTTTTTAGAGTATTAAAAAAAAAAAACTTAAAATTAAAATTGACAAATGCAATTTTTTGAGAAAAGAAACCGAGTTCTCTGGGCATGTATTAACAAATGACGGTATGAAGCCAAATCCAGATAAGATAAAAGTTATAGAAAATTTAAAATTACCATGAACATAAACACAAATAAGAGTTTTTACAAATAAGAGCTGTTATACAAAATACTTGAAAAAAAAAATGGAAAAATAAACGTAAAAGATCCCACGTACATTGAAGCCTTCGTAAAACTCAAAAAACTAATTAGTTCTCTCCCAAGTTTACGGTACCCTGATTTTGAAAAACATTCACTTTGACTACGGATGCGTCTAATTATGCTATTTGTGCAATTATATCACAGGAAGGACATCCTATATGCTTCGCGTCCAGAATGTTTAATAATCGTGAAAAAAATTATTCAGCGACAGACAAAAAATTTTTAGCTGTAAGTAGCTTTAGTAAATCATATCTGTATGGCAGGAAATTTAAAATTATAACAGATCATCAGCCAATAAAATTTCTACATTCAAAATTCAGAGGAAAAGATGTCCCCAAGACACCAACGGTGGTTGCTAAAATTAGGAGCATACCAATTTACTATTGAATACATAAAACGTAAAGAAAACAACGTAGCAGATTTTCTCAGCAAAATTCATAATAACGAGGAAGCTATTAAAAATGTGGAAAATGAGGAAAAACCTTGCACAGAATTTTTCCAAAATTGTGAAGATAATGAATCTGATTAAAATATAATTGATAATATAGATGATGATGATATATCAATGGCGACAGTACACTCAGCTGACGAAGACTTGGGTGATCATTTCTATATTAAAGAAGAAATTGTTGGTAAATATAAAACTCAGTTAATTCTAACCAATAATAAAATAGAAGAATTTAAAGCAATACACGGAAAACGAATTATTTTTATCGCAGAAAGTGAGTTTGATAATATGGAAGAAATTTTTAGGAATTATATTACAAAAGGAAAAATAGGAATATATTCAGAGTTATCTGACCACCAATATAACATAGTTCAAGAAAAAGCAATAGAAATGTATTCCAACGATAGCCAAATCAGCTTCACTAAGTGCGCCATGAGAGCACAAGACTTCGAGACAGAAGTAGAAGCTACTAAACAAATTTCATTTTATCATGTAAGGGAAAGTATGCAACCAGGCATACAAGAGACGTACTTATAGCAAATTAAAAAATATAATTTACTAACCAAAATTATTAGAATTACTACAAATAGTAATAAACCAATGCGAATTATGCAAAAAAGTTAAATACGATAGAAATCCTATTAAACAAAAATTTTATAACATAGAAACACCTTCTGACAAAAATCAAATAATCCACATAGACACATATGTAATAAAAAGTTTTCACTTTTTAACAATCATAGACAAATTTTCAAAATTTGGAGCAGTCTATCCATTAAATGATAGAAACCATGTAACCTTAATTGAACAGTTAGATGACCATTTGTCTAAAATAGGAAAACCAAGAAAAATAACATAATTGCAGATAAAGAATTTAAAGCTATACGAATTAAAAAATTTTTAGATGAAAAAGGAATCGAATTGAACCTAACTAAACCTAATAGCCATACAGGCAATTCAGATATAGAAAGAATGCACAGTACAATCGCAGAAATTCAGAAAACTGTATAAAATTAACAAAAATGTATCAATAAAACAAATTATACAAAGAGCAGTTAGAAATTATAACAACAGATACCATTCAACAATTAAAGGCACAACCTTTGACGTACAAAATGGAAAAATAAATGCAATAAAAATTAAATTAAACTTAGAAGAATTTAAAGAGAAGGTTATAAATAAACAAATTAAAACAAGAATGAATTGCAAGGAAGTTAGAGGAAGTTAGTTACTAAGACATAAAGAACAACCTAGGTATAAGAAAGGAAATTTAGAAAAAATACATCCATGCAACATTGAAAGACCTTGTCAATTTTCAGATATGGACAACACTAATAATTCTAATGACATGGATTCAACAGAGTAGAGGAACAATGACAGCAAAAATTCTGACCGAACAGATAGGATAGACAGAGATAGGATTACAGAAACAAAAAATAAAGACTTGCTTCAACTAGAACTTTTAGACGCTAGAAACAAACTACTAACGTTAATACCAAAAAAAAATCGAAAGAGACGTGGACTTATTAACGGAATAGGAAGCATGTCAAAATGGCTTTATGGTACAATGGACGAAGAGGACAGACAAAATATACAGAATCACCTCTTAGAAATTAATGAAATAAAAGAAAAAAGTTATCAGCAAATACACATAAATGATTATTTTAATGTTACTTTACAACAACTGAAAATTGTTATAAATAATGATCGAAAGAGAATTAAATACAATAAGCAAATTTCTAGATAAAGAATATGAACAAAATTTATACTTAGAACAATTTACTAAAATACAATTATTGAAAAATAAAATACAGCAACTTCAAGATAACGGTGGTTCCTCGAAATATGCCATCATACATCCAAGTATTTTAACAAGCAAAGAAATTGAGAAATATGAAATATAAATTAAAATTTTTACAATTAGGATCAGCATTAATTAATAATACTTATTTAGTTTTCGGTATAAAAATACCAAAATCTTTTGTTATAGTAAGGTTGAGATATATTATAAAAAAAAAAAAAAAAAAAAAAATAAAATAACTGGCCATTTCAGCCCTTGAAAGGACTTTGACCTAGCTTCTTATGATCAATTGTGTTGTGCGTGTTATTAAGTTTGTACGCAATTGACCGAGAAATGGACCTACATGCTTAACGCCGACTCCGAACGGCGATGAACGGAATGTTCTTATTCTCAAGAAGCTTTACATGGCATTTTGATTACTCTCTGAGGTTTGCCATTGTCTGCAGAGAGGTGGCGGCCGTACAGAAAAATTATTTTAATTCAAATAATTTTCTGTCGCTGGCTGGGGTTCGAACCTGGGTCTCCAAGGTTCTTTGACATAGCGGCCACGCACTTTAACCAACTACGCCACGGACGCCACCGAGATATATTATACTGTTACAAAAAAAAGAACCTTAAGGATATAGAATTTGATACCGAATAAATATTTGATTTTGAAAATAAAACTTAAAAATATGAAGAAAATAAACATTTAAAAGAATTAAAAATAAGCAAACATTGTATTACTAAGTCCACCTGTAAACTTATAATTGTCTCTTCAGTTTTTCGTAGCAGAAGATTGCCACTACCTCGGAATGCTGATAATATTGAGCAGATGTGTGTTGCAGTATCGTTCTACAATAAAAATATGGAGAACGTGCGAGAAATGATTTTTATATTAAGCTATATTCCCTTAAAGCAAAATTGACATCTTTAACGATCATTTATATAATATAAATTACATTTTAGATCAATTGAATTCAACTCAATTTCCATGTATTTTTGGTGATTTTAATTTAGGCGACATCGATTGGCAGTTTCAAGAGAAAATATTGATTCCATTAACCTTAAAGCGCGAGGTTGAAACTACTCCTTGTGACACCCTGTATGCAATGAATCTTTTTCAAATTAACCATTTTAAGAACAATATTAATAGAATTCTCGATTTAATTTTCATAAATAGCGATATTAAGTTCAATATTTCTAAATTTGGCTTACCTCTTACGAATGAATCCGTACATCATATAGCTCTTGTATTGGAATTTAGTTTTTATGACTTTGTAATATCATCTTCATCGCATACATACATCGCAGCTATCTTATGATTTTCACAAGGTAAATTATGCGGCGTTAAACCAATATTTTAATTCAATAAACTGGAGAGCATTATTTCAGCCACTTGATTTAAATCGTATGTATAATACTTTGAAAAAGATTTTTTATGGAGGTTTTTATCTCTATGTACCAACCAAATCATCAAAACAGCGTTACAACCTACCCTTGTACAATAAAACTCTTTTGCATCTTAAATATCTAAGAAACAAAGCACATAGTAAATTTAAAGTAACAAATCTGGCTGAAGACAAAGCTGCTTTTGTCTTACGTCGGAAAGAATTTGATTTTTTATCTAATTTTTTGTATAAAAAGTATATTTACTCCACTGAAAATAGTATAAAATGAAATCCTAATCATTTTGGGTTTTCTTTAACTCTTAAGTGAAATCAAGTGGTTTCCCTAAATCCATGGAGTTTCAAGGAAGGGTGGGAAATAGCGCACAAGAAATATCAGAATTGTTCGCTGATTTCTTTGGATCAGTTTTTATTAATTTTTATTTAGATAAAGTTTCGGATTTTTTGGGTATATCCGATGTTGTAAATATTGGAAGCGTTGTAGTGTCTGAAGTACTATGACGTACTCAATGCTCTTCTTGATATGAATGTCAATAAACGGGCTGGATACGATTTATTACCTACAGTTTTGTTTAAAAAATGTGCTCATTCTTTATATGTTGGCTTAACGTTGATTTTTAATAAGGCTTTTGATGAGGGCACAGTCCTAGACGATTGGAAGCTTTCGTTTATATCGCCAGTGTTGAAGTCAGGTCAAAAAGGACTAATGGAAAATTATAGGCCAATTGTAAAACTCTCAATCATGCCAAAAATTTTAGATAAAATCATTAATAAGCGCTTATTTACTGAAAATAAAATTATATATCGTTCAAAAATTATATATCAGTTCATCAGCACGTCTTCTAACCTGGCAATATTTTCGAACTATTGTCTAGATTCTATTGAAAACCGCATGCAAGTTGATGTATTGTATGCGCATTTCGTAAAAGCTTTTTTACTATATGCAGATAACTTAAAAATATTCACTGCAATAAAAAATTTTGATGATTGCACTATACATATTTCAAAGAGAAATTAATCTATTCATAACTTGGTGTAATGAAAACAACTTGAGTTTAAATTATAATAAATGCATTCTTACTTGCTCTAGAAAAGATTCACCTTATGCCTATGACTATACATATGATACAAATTCTATATTTAAACGAGAATGTATAGCAGAGTGGGTCGGTCTACATAAAAAAAAAGTTTTACAAGTGCACCCCTTATTTTAAAGATGACGTCGGGACAACTCCAAAAACAAAAAAAAATTGTTTTTTTTTGACACGCGGAAAAGCCGCCAAAATGGTATTTTTTTCCATAAAATATAGTGTAAAGTCTTTGATGTCTCCAAGCCAACATGGACTTCTTTCTGGCAAATCGACTGTCACTAACCTCCTTGAATTTACATCTAAGACTAGAGAGAATTTTGGAAAAGGTCTTCAGACAGATGTCATCTATACGGATTTTAGCAAAGCTTTTGATGTTGTAAATCACAAACTCTTAATTTTAAAATTATCTCTTATCGGATTTCAAATACAGCTGGTGAGGTGAATTGAATCGTATCTCAGTAATAGAACTCAATCTGTTTAATTTATACTCGTGAAATCTTACGAGTTCCCGGTTACCTAAGGAGTGCCCCAAGGGAGTTAAATCGGGCCTCTTCTCTTTCTACTTTTCATAAATGATTTGTCAACTATAAAAATGCATTCTAACGTCTTAATATACGCTGACGACGTCAAACTATTTCTTTCTTACAAAAATGAAAATGACGCCGAATTCTTACAAATTGACATCAATAATCTTTATAACTGGTGTAAAATAAATCATATGAATCTCAATATGAAAAATATGTGCGTAAGCCATGGCTTAGACGCACGTACAAAATCTGCGATTACACATTAGAACCTTTAGATAGTTCCCATGATCTTGGAGTTACCATGGATCCTAAACTTCGCTTTCATATTCATATAACTAAAATAATAAAGAAAATAGTACCCTAGGATTTATCAAACGATAGGCAAAAGAGTTTAATGATCCCCTTATTACGAAATCTTTGTTCACTTCACCAGTGCGGCCTATCTTAGAATATGCCTCAATTGTATGGTGTCCACGATATGGTTATTACATTGACGACATTGAATCAGTTCAGTAAAAATTTCTTCTGTTCTGCTTAAGCAATTTATACTGTAGAACTGACTTTCATCTTCCTTATGAATATCGATTACAGCTATTAAATATTCCAACTTTGAAAAATCGGAGAACTATGCTTAATGTTTAAACTATGCTTAAGTGGCTTCCGTGGCGTAGTTGGTTAAAGTGCGTGGCCGCTATGTCAAAGAACCTGGAGACCCAGGTTCGAACCCCAGCAGCGGCAGAAAATTATTTGAATTAAAATAATTTTTCTGTACGGCCGCCACCTCTCTGCAGACAATGGCAAACCTGAGAGAGTGATCAAAATGCCATGTAAAGCTTCTTGAGAACGAGAACATTCCGTTCATCGCCGTTCGGAGTCGGCGTTAAGCATGTAGGTCGGGTTCTCGGTCAATTGTGTACAAACTTAATAACACGCACAACACAATTGATCATAAGAAACTAGGTCAAAGTCCTTTCAAGGGCTGAAATGGCCAGTTATTTATTTTTTTTTTATGCTTAATGTTACTTGGATTGTTAAACTTCTGCATGGATATGTAGACAGTCCATATTTATTAAGTAAAATTTACTTTAATATTCCTATTCGTCCTAGAAGATCTTTTGAGTTACTTTACATGAACTTTTGTGGAACAAATTACATATTTCTATATTTAAACGACTTTATTTATTTATTTAAATTCAGTCTACTGATTAAAAAAAAAATCTTGCAGACTATTTCATAAATACAAAGAATAAATCCACCAATAATTAGATTTATATAATACTAGTGAAATATTTCAATTTAAGTTAAGCATTTCAAAAACATTACTTTTAAAAACATTAAAATTATTACTAAAATCAATATTATTAGCAATTAAGTTACAATTTACTAAGCATCTAGATATTGGCTCATTCATGCCATAATTAGTTCTATGAAATGGAACTCAAATAAAGAACTCTCCCTCAGTGGTCGAATCGGAGCATAGAACGGAACTAACTCGAGTAATTCAGGACACTTTATGCTGCTATCTAAAATGCGCTTGATAAATAAAACGCTCTGTGCTTGCCTTCTTTTGGACAAGTTTTGCAAGCCTAAAAGTTTGCAGCGCTCATCATAAGATGGCATATTCTCTAGCGTGGCCGTTATTTTTTTTTTTTATTTCTTACACTCTCTCCCCCCAAATCGGTTCAGTTTTATGTAAAAAAAAATACAAAAAATTTTCAAAGCGATAAGTTGTGTTTAAGGGGTGTCGCCCGCCCCTCAAAGTTGGCCTTCAAGCCCCATTTATTCAAATGTAGTTTGTTTGTATATGAGTATTTTTTTAAAAAACATTTTACAAGAATATGATGTATGGCAATATTTTAGCTCTTTTAGTCAACAACATTAGCCTCAAAAAAAGTATTTTGCTAAAATTAATATTTTAGAAAATAACCAACAAAATACCAAAAATTATATGTACCAAAATTAAATTTATATGGAAATTATTTGTTCTAAGCATGTGCGGTAAAAGCTTATGTCTATTAAATTATTTCATACCCATAAGAGAAATGATCGTATGTCATCTTGCAAATTGCAACAATCTGAAATATGCTCAACTTTGATAAAAATTTTCAAGTCGTCCGCATATAACAAGCATTTGCTGAACTTGAAAATTTGAGGGATATCATTAATAAACAAATTAAAAAGCAAAGGGCCTAAGTGACTACCTTGGGGTACGCCTGAATTCACAACAATAGGCTTTGAATAATGGTTATCTACTTTAACAATTAATTGTCGATTTGATAAATAGGAGGAAATCCATCTCAAAAATACGGAATGAAACCCTAACTTTTCAAGTTTTAGCAATAAAATCGAATGAACCAGGCTATCGAATGCTTTTACGAAATCAGTATAGAGTACATCAACTAGCAAGCCATTTTCAACAGTATTCAGAAAAAAATTCGTAAAAATTGTTAGATTGGTGGAGGTTGATCTACCCGCAAAAAAAAACCATGCTGTTGCGTTTCAATATAATTTTTAACTTCAGAAAAAATTCGCATATTGACAATCTTGTCTAAAATCTTAGGTATAAGCGATAGCTTAACAATAGGTCTATAGTTTTCTATTAAGAATTTTTGCCCCGATTTAAAAATAGGAGAAATGAATACAGTTTTCCATTCGTCTAGGAATATGCCAGTGGAAAATAACTTATTAAATATAATTGTTAAGGCAATATAAAGTGACGAAGCACATTGCTTAAGAAGCACATCAGGAAGCAAATCAAACCCAGCTTCTTTATTGAAATCTAAACCTTGTAAGACTTTAAAGACTTCTTCGTATGAAATTCTCATACTGGACACATTTACAATTTCGTCAATGTTTTTGAAGCCATCATGATTATGTGGAAATGCAGCATTATTATTAAAAACAGACCCAAAAAATTCAGCAAACAATTCGGAAGATTCTTGTGAGCTATTCGAGCATTTATCTTTGTACTCCATAGATTTTGGGAGTCCATAAGATTTACGTTTAGAATTTACAAATACCCAGAAAGACTTAGGATTAGATTTAATTCCAGATTCGATAGAATTTAGATACTTTTTATATAAAAAGTTTGAAAGGAAGTCAAATTCCCTACGACGTAAAACAAAATTAGCTTTATCAATTTGTGCATTTGTTTGCCTAAATTTTGTATGCGCTTTATTTCTTAGATTTTTTAAGTGTAACAATCGCCGATTATACCATGGTAAGTTAAATTGTCGATAAACTAATTATTTTGGTCGGTACATATAAATAAAAACCTTCTTCAAGAATTTTTTTGAATGTGAAGTACATGGCATGTAAGTCCATAGAGTTAAAAACTTTTTGCCAACTAATTGAATCAAAATAATTTTTTAATGCAGGGTAGTTAGCTTTCTTGAAATTATAATATAAATTGGAAGAATTATCTGAAGTATTATTAGCTTTATAAAAACAAAATTTTAGCTCAAGTGCTTTGTGATAAATTGACTCGCAAGTAAGCGGCATATGGCACTTATTTATGATATATTTAAGATCACTGCTAATAAAAACTAAATCCAAAATTCTATTCAAATCGTTTTCAAATTTATTTATTTGAAACATATCTAAAGAGTAAAGAGAGTCGCATAGTAAAAACTCAACATCTCTTTTAACTTTAAAAGGCATTAATATTTTATCCTCACTACTAAATATATCTCCACTCAATGTTACCTAAGTTCATGGTGTAATTAACAAGGTGATCGTGACGTTTACAAATTTACCTGCGAATGTCAAAAAATTTTGACAAAGAGAGAAAAAAAGAGACGAACTGCTGAAAAATGTCAAATAATTGTTTTTTTTTTTACAAGTAAAGTTTGATATATTTTTGTATGCTACAAGTTTAACTAGGCAATAGATTCGCATTATTTCGATGATATTAAGGAACCTGCATGAGCAAATGGTCAGCATTATAGTAAGTATAATTGAACATTCGTAAGAGTATGTTTTAGTTTTGTTTTTTTCTCATATGCATCATCAGCAGCCTTGCAAACAATGAATTCCGTACTGGACAATGTTGCAAACTTCAGAGATTTCAAGACGCTGCTGTGAACCAAGACCAATGCGCTGGTCATGTTCGTTGACTACAACAAGATGTGCACTCTGCATTCAAAGTGTTCCAGTATGCAGCTGCGTCAATTAAAGCTACCGGTGCTATGGTACTGCTCGATTGCTACAGTGGCTTGTTTTGGGGCTATTGAAGTACATGTAACCTGACTACTCAAAGGCGGTAACAGCTAAAAGGCAAAGGTTATCTGCTGACTGCAATGAATGTGTAGAGGACTGAGAATGCGCCGGCACGCAAGGCTTATAGGCATAATTGAAGATGGATGAAAACTCAAAAAGTAAACATTTTTTTGTGGAATAAATGTATTAACCCCTTCTAAGCTCAAATCTGGAAAAATTTTTCGCCGCTTTCAAGTGGTTTAGAAATTACAGTGCTTGAAAGTTGAGAAAATGGACTTCAATATATGTAAAAAGCTATATCTTCTAAATTAATGCATGGATTTTAATGATTGATACCTTGTTGAATAGGTAACAGCATAACCTTTCCTTTGATACCCATGATGCTAGGTTTTGTTCGAAAATTTAAAAAGAAAACAAGTTTTTGAAGTCCATTTTCTCAACTTTCAAGCACTGCAACTTCTAAACCACTTGAGAGCGGCGAAAATGTTTTTCACCATTACATTTTTTAGCTCCAAATACACATTTTCAAAAAAAAAAAAGTAAAAAATCTATTTTCAGTCATCTTCAATTGTTCCGGCTTACAATGTCATTTGGTAAACGATTTGGAAAATTTTAATACAAATTGATTATTAATGAAAAGTTAAAATTGGTCGATTAGTTTTTTGCAGTAGCGTGACTCGTATTTAAAAAAATTATGTTTCGAGAAAAACGTGTTTAAAGTGAAATTTACTCGTTGCAACTACTCTGGTGCACCGAGTTTTAAGCGCAAAAAAATCTATATTAAAAGCGATATCGCTTTAAATGTTTTTTACATATTCTTAAATAGTTGCACAGCAAAAATCAATTTTAAATAAACCTATTTTTTTAAGTTTTGATGAAATTAATTTCCTTTTTTTTTATTTATTGTCACTTAAGAAAATAAAAAGAAAACAAGCATTCCTTTCCACACCACCTTAGAGGTAGAATGCAAGGTGCGTTTTTTTTTACATGGTATCCCCGGTAGGCCTAATCCATGGCTTTCAAAGAGCAATAATAACAAAACTAAAAGAAATCAAAATAATGAAACGAAATTTAGGAGATCATCTTTCTAAAATAATGCATTTTACTTACACGTAGATTCTTCTTCTATCTTTAACTTAAAGCAAGACCTTAAATAATTTTGTGTTACCCATAAGTCTCTGCTTGTCTTTTTGAACTTTAAGCCTTTGGTTAAGGCTCTTCACTCGAAAGTAAATGCGGCACTTAAAAAAGAAGAACTTTATTTCACTGGCTAATGTTATGTGTGTACTTTGTTGAACTAAGTGAGTTTTTATATTGCGCATTTCAGAAACTTTGTCACCATTAACACGGTAAAAAGCATGTTCTTATTCCTTGATGTATTCAAGGAACTGAACAGTAGGTTTCTTTAGGTGACCCTTTGAAACTTCATCGACCCAAGTCCATGTGGTATTGTTGTGATCCTCAAACTCACTTAGGCTCAGTATTCGGACTATATAGCCAGCTATATATTCGAGCCCATCTCCATGAAGCTCATCGAAGTCTTGCGATATTATTTGAGGAGGAAATCGCTCACAGTCGCTACTTTGCTGGTCAATCTCTTCAGGTATAATTGAATCGATTGCTTCAACTAAGGCCCCTATTAGGTACGACAACTCAACTTGAGTTGACGTGAGTTAAGACACCTCAACTGAACTTTTTTGCCATATTACGCATAACATACATTTTCAGTTGAGCTGTGGTGTAAAATTGCTGTTTCTATTGGAGCATGATTACACCGAAATTTTGACACTTTCGTTGAAATGAATCAGCTGTTCGCATTAATTTCAATTTTTGTGTATATGTATTTTGTTCACAAGTAATAAAGCAAGGAAATAATAGTATAGAACAGGAGTGCCCAAAACTTTCTTATGGAAGTGCAAACACTAATACATATAAAATCCTGCAACCTTTCGTAAACGAAAGCATACTATGTTAGACAACAACAAAATCTACGTAGAAGATCACTGTCACCAAAATGTACCAACAAAGCATACGAAAGTGTTGTTGCTTGCACTTCGGTATAAGCAACGAAAAAAGATCAAAAACAAAAAAGACAAATTTGTTTGTGTATTTTGTATTGCTTAGTGCGGAGTGCTGTGTGTGTATATTAGAATACACAGCCTATGCCTAAGTGCTTTTACAAAAACAAATGTGCACCAAGTGCATAGGGCTTGGGCACCTCTAAAGACGCTATACAACTAGCTCAAAGCAGATGTAAGTTTTTGACAGTTTTTACACTCGAGACATAGTTGCATTGTTAAACCTAATACCACAAAAAATACATACACATCTCTGAGATACATACTTGTCAGTCGATAGACACATATGTACCTCAAATGTGTAATAGACAATACAAATTTACAAATTACACACTCAACTTAGGCCCCTATTAGGTACGACAACTCAACTTAAGTTGACGTGACTTAAGACACCTCAACTGAACTTTTTTGCCATATTATGTATAACATACATTTTCAGTTGAGCTGTAGTGTAAAATTGCTTTTTCTATTGGAGCATGACTACACCGAAATTTTGACACTTTCATTTCAATTTTTGTGTATATGTATTTTGTTCACAAGTAGTAAAGCAAGGAAAAAGCAGAGTGGAAAGAAATTTTGCTGGAATGCCAGCAGTTGAGTTCAATCCTCGCATGTGACAAAAAATAAAATTTTCTCGCTTTGCTTTTATCTATTTTTTTTTTTTTAACACAGCGCTCCTTGGGCTAACACATAAAAGAGCTGTTTTAACTACTTGTTGAAGCACTTTTTAAACGATTTTTTAGCTGCATTTAAGAAGCGCATAAAAAAATGTATATAAAAATATGAGCTCCACAACTCTGAACTCTGAAAAGCGCATCCTCAAAGTAAGCGCATAAAATGCGCTATTTCTATGAGCGCTTTTTATTTTCCCGCTGGGTAATAAAATAATATATACATGATATGGATAATAATATATGCATATACATAACATATGTATTTATACTTTATTTATACTTACGTATTTTTATCCATTTTCACTCAATTAACAAAAAACAATAAACAAATAAAAAGTTCGTATGAAAAAGGCGCTATACAACTAGCTCAAAGCAGATGTAAGTTTTTGATAATTTTTACACTCGACACAGAGTTGCATTGTTAAACGTAATACCACAAAAAATACATACATATCTCTGGGATACATACTTGTCAGACGACAGACACGTATGTACCTCAAATGTGTAATAGACAATACAAATTTACAAATTACACACTCAACTTAAGTTGAGTTGTCGTACCTAATAGGGGCCTTAAGTTGAGTTGTCGTACCTAATAGGGGCCTAAGTCTTGTGAAAAGTTTGAATAAGATTCAACAGAAGTATGTTCACTTGAATTGGTGTAGTGTACTTATTGCACACACTTTAATTTACACACTAACCTACCACAATGTAGTTTAGTCATTAACAAACATTGTATACATTTGTATACGTTTGTAAAATACCCAATGACCCACTGCAGCGTTTAGTCACGCTCAGCCAGAAACTTTAGACTTTTGTAAACAAAGTCATGAGTAAGCGAAGCATTGACACATTGTAAGTGCTCGCAAACTCAAAGTCCAAACAGAAGCTTGTGACAAAGGAATTATGCTGCGTTTGCATAATTCTTTCAATATTCCAATAGGAATGGGGATTCAAGTATTGGTGAGAACTTAGAATTAAGATATTTACATGTTACAATTAGAATGTAAGAAATATTCGTAAGAGAGTTTCTGGAAAGAGAATTCCAGAAATATGTATTGGAATGTGATCGATTTGCCAATAAAAGGCAGAGTCGATCCCAAATAAAAAAAAGATTCTATAATTCTGATTCGAGAAGACAACATCAAAAAAACTAAAAAGTCTTTTCTTGTAAAAAGTAGCTTGGTTAGCTGCAAAACAACTAAACCAAATAAAGTAGCTTGGTTAGCTGCAAAAAGAACTAAACCAAAAATCAATGTAAGAGCGGCTTTTTAGCCAACACAACAAAGCTTAGTAAGCTTTTAAAATTATACTAACTTTTTTTTTCTCCTCCAAAATTACGAACATTACAAACAAATAAAAACGAACCTTACATGGCGATCCTGCGGACACGACCCTGCGACCCTTTGAACACAATAATAGATGAATGATGACGACATAATCAACGGAGAGGAGGTGGACGCAATTTTCGATAGGTGGGAGAAGTTTGCAACTACCAGCAGACAAACATATACCCAGGAACAACAACCATCAGTACCAGAATATGTACCAGAACCTCCACCATTAGATGCACCTTCATATAAAGCAACTCCTAAAAACGCTGGACCCCAACCATTGACCATCGAGGAGTATAGGGCACGAAGCAAACGTTTGCCAGCAGTAGACAACAATAAAAACAAAATTGAAAATGAACAACAGAAGCCAAACAGGAAACGGGCCGGACGGCGTGTGAAGAGCAGACAAAAAAATAGCAGACTTGCACCGATTGGCAAATTTGGCGCTAAACAAAGAGCAAAAAATTTTTTTTAAACAACAAATTAATTTAGAAAAGATTAAGGAACGCAATTTTAAAAAAAGAGAAAAATAATAAAAATTAATTTTAACTTAATTTAAATAACTCAATATGGGCAATACAGAAAGTAAAAAGGAAAACACAAATGCCCTGAATAACAGCACTAGTAGCAGCATTGTGGTCACTGACCATAATCTTTTATATGTATTAGTATTCATTTTAGCTGTGGTGATGATTTTAAAAATAAATAGCTATTATAAAAAATATGTCCAAAAACAGTTGAGTAAAGTTAATGTATCAACTCAAGTTTAAAAAAAAAAAAAAAAAAATAAAAAAATGGAATTATAAATGTTGAGATAAAATCAACAAAATTTTGATCTATAATGCATACTTTAGGTAAGAAACCGAAACAGCTAGGTAAGAATCCACTACCACCATTTAACGCGGATAGTATGATAAAAATTCCCAAACCCCGCGACGTACAAAAAGAATTAGAATGGTTAACTAAATTTTTGGAAACGATAGGCATGACCAGAAAACCAACGATAGAGGACGTTATTAACCCTGACACTACGGAAGAAACAAGTAGAATGATAAAAAAATTTGCACCAATTTTGGAGAGGAACAAATAAATGGAGGACATAATTGAACGTTTGACATTTATTTTAACAAACCTAAAGAAAAGTGCAGCAAGAGGATACTCTTACGAGACAATTTTACAAAAGTTACAATCAATAGAAGAGTATAAAGAAAAATTAGAAGCACTCGTTATTATTGATACAGATGAAACAAAGGTTAATGCATTAAAAATTGAGTTTAATAAAACTTATACAATAATCAAACAACTGCTATTAGAACAGTTACAAAATAAAACGACAAAAGTTGAACAAAATAAGGAAGAAGTAAAAATGTCTTCTTTTAATTTAGAATTAGCCATTAAGGCGATACCGTTGTTTAATGGACCATACAAAGAACTATCTTCATTTTTAAAAATTACAGAACTCATTCATAATGTGTTAAACACAGAGGGAAAAAAATCTTTAATTGAGTTCATTTGCAATGTTAAATTGTCAAATAACGTAAAAACATCAATTTGTGCAGTAAGCGAACCAAAAACTTTTGGTGAACTTAAAGAAAAGTTGGAAGCAAGGTATAAGAGTACCAAAACTATTCCAATTATCCATACAACATTATCTAATTTAACGCAAAAAGGTTCAATTTCGAACTTTAATGAAAGTATTTTAACACTAATAAGCGAGTTAAGCACTATGCCTAATATGCCTAATAAGCGAGTTAAGCACAGTCAATATAGCATCAGAACTAGAAAATGATTCTAATCGAAATAACCAATCTCAACGTCTACATATAAATAGAATTTTTCCAAGAAATAATAGTTTTAGAGGAAACTATAATAGACATTTAAATAACAATAGATCTAACTATAGGAACAACAATTTCAATTCAAATAGGTACGAAAACAACCGAAACTTTGGGCAAACTAACAACCGCAATAATAATTACAGTAATAATAATAACAACCAAACTAATAACAACAACCGAACGAACACAAATAGTTATTTTCGAAATAATAATAATAACAGATCAACAAATAATAATCAAAGAGGGTCTCAACCTCAAAATTACAATAGAAATACACAAAATAATAACAACTACAGAAACAATCGAGGAAATTACAGACGAGTAAACGTGATGAATACTTCGGGAAACGGACAAAGCCCGGAGGGCACACAAGAAGCAACTCCGGGAGACCAGTGTTAAAATTGTACAATATAACAAACAAACTGACGAATTACATAACTCTAGAATGCAATAATTCACAAAACAGACTAACATTTCTAATAGACACCGGAGCAGACATTTCAATATGTAAAGTACAAGTCTTACCAGAACAACAACAAATTTTAACAGATGACACATGCAAACTAGTAGGAATTACAAAAGAAGAGGTTAATTCATTAGGAGGAACAGAAATATTATTAAAAATAGAAAACAGTATAACAAAACATTATTTTCAAGTTGTAGATACAGATTTTCCAATTGCCACAGATGGAATAATTGGCACAGATTTTCTAAAACGACATATGTGTATTATTGACTATGAAACTCACACAATTAAAATGACAATAGATGAAGAAGAAGTGACTTTACCAATAAATATTCAACAAGCAAATATAGGAACATTTTGTATTCCACCAAGATCTGAATTAATATGTGCTATAGATCTGAAGTTAGACCAAGATAGTGTAATTTTAAGCGAAGAAATACAGGAAGGGATTTTTATAGGAAATTCAATTACACCTGCAATAGGTCACTGTCACGTTAAAATTCTAAACACAACCGAGAAAGAAGCAAGAATAGACCATCTAGACATTAAATGGGAACCTTTGAACAATTATAATATAGTAAGACAAAACAAATCAACACTGAAATCAAATGACAACCAACGACTAAAAGAACTAACAAAAATACTTAATATTGACGGTATGGACAATGAAGCAAAAACATCTCTTTTCAAAATTTTTAACAAATATCAGCATATTTTTCATCTAGACAACGAACATTTATCTGTAAACAATTTTTATACACAAAATTTGCAATCAACAGATAATACACCAGTATACATAAAGAATTACAGACTGCCACACTCTCAACACGAAGAAATAAATAGACAAGTTGAAAAATTATTAGAAGATGACTTGATTGAACTATCAACAAGCGCATACAATTCACCATTATTAATAGTACCGAAAAGGAGTGACAATGATTCAAAAAAATGGCGACTAGTAGTTGACTTCAGAAAATTAAACAAGAAAATTGTAAATGACAAATTTCCACTAACTAGATTAGAAGACGTACTAGATCAACTAGGACGAGCTTAATATTTCTCAACTTTAGACATGACAAGTTCATTTCACGTTTTACAATATAACTTCTGAACCCTTTAAAACCACATCTTCATTTTATATCATTGGAAAGGTATAACCTAACGTAAAAACGTAAAAAAATGAAAATTATAAAAAAGAAAACAATTATAGCACGTGTTGCTGGCATGGTATTGAACTTAACGAATTAAGAATGAGTCAACTTATTGCAATATTTTCAAAAATTTTGTACTTTTCCTCAAAATGGATGAAATAACTTTTCCAATGATACTATATTACCGGTAATCGGTCTTAATTTGATTGAGCTACGTTGTCTCCAAAAAGACCCTATTTTGGCCGCGAACAATTATTCTAAAAATTTATAACTTCGAATTTGGTTTTGAAATCAATAAACCAATGCAAGAAAAATATTTGAGAGAAATCGGAGATGGTCAGTGCAACTGATCACTTCAATGTGAAATGGGCCATATCAGTTAGTAAAAACAAAAAGCAAAAATCAGGTCAAAGTGATACATAGGTACCATTATTTTTGCTTTCGTTTAAATTCTTCATTTCGTTTCGTTCCTTATCTAGCTTTATTTTTTCCCAATATCTTCTTGCTCTTTCAGCAGGTGTCAACTTTGCTATTTTACTCTCAAATATACAAAAACGAAATACAAAATGAATAATTCTTAAAAGTGATGTTCAATACATTTGCCATTTTTTAGTTTTTTTTTCTTAGGAATTTTATTTTGCAAATATACGAAAACATAGATATTAATCCAAACCTATGAAACAATGATTTTAAACTTGGATTTTTTTGATTTACTATTTTTGCTTTAATAAAACTCCGTGTGACGTTCAATACATTTTTAGACGTACTTATCATGATGAACTGAGAAAACACAATAAAAAAATGTACTTTAATATTATTTGATCGTCTTAATTTTTAGAATTTCGTGAGAACTAATCTCTGCACTTTCTTAATATAACCTTCTTGTCATCTATACCACACCTAAATTAAAACTAACGAAGCATAAAAAAAGTGTCGTTCAATACAATGCGCGTGGACTAAATGTAAGTCGAAATCCAAATTCGAGATGACAATGTTTTGAGAATAACAACAAAATAAAACATAAGAAACAGTTATTATTTGTTATATTTTTGCATTGTTTTCAACTTTTTTCACGTTTCTCATCAAAAAGTGTAACTGGGGACACATGTTTTTGTATTAAGCGAGTACGAGAGAGCAATATAACATTCTTCAAAACAAATATGCAAACAATTTTAGGATTCTGAAAAATATATTTTGTCAATAAATATTTTTCAGTGATCACATACTCATGTTTTATTTGTTTTTTTCTTTTTGTTTTTACCTAAAAACAGAGTTAAAAGGGCGGGGACAAAAAAAGAGCATTTTGTATGCAATTGACCCATATAGTAAAACTTCCATTCAAACAATAATTTCCTGATTCAACAAATTTAGGTAATTCTCTTGTAACTGCTCATGTACAATTCATGAGAAATGAGTCCCGGTTAGCTAAAGGTCCTTATTTCAAAATTGAGTATGATAGCTTCCTATGCGAGTATTTGGATTTAAACTATATACAGTTAGTTCCTTCACCAAAATTCCAACATTTTCCACGACACTATTACTTGCCACATCATGCAGAAATTTAACCCGAGAGCACTACAACCAAAGTTCGAGTAGTGTTCAATGCTTCTTGCACCTCTTCCAACAGGATAAGTCTTAAGGATGTTCTGCATATTGGTCCAACTCTTCAATCGGACTTGAACATTTTAGTATTATAATGGGGATTTTTCCAGTTCGTTTTCAACGGCGACATTAAAAAAATATATCGCCAAATCCTATCACACCACATTTCAATGTATTCCCTTTCGAAACTCTTCTAATGAGCAAGTCCGCGACTGTGAGCTAAACATGGTTGCTTTCTGAGTAAACTGTGCTCCTTACTTAGCCATACGAACGCTTATTCAGCTTGCAGATGACACCGAAAAGTCATTTCCATATCTTGCGAAAATCGATGTATGTTGATGATGCTCTAGCTGGAGCTCACGACATCTCCATAGCACGAAAAGCTAGAGATGAACTTATTCTTGCTCTATTGTCCGCTGGTTTCTCTCTCCGAAAGTGGACTTCCAATTCAAAACAAGTTTTAGAAGGGCTTCCTTAAGATCACCATTTTGTGATGATTTTCTGAAGCTAGAAGACAACAGTACTGCTAAAGTCTTAAGAGTGCAATGGAATGCTAGGTCCGATCAGTTTTTCTTTTCTACTAAACCATAAGAGCATAAGACAGAAATCACGCAATGGGAAGTTCTATCCCAAATTTCAAAGCTGTTTGATCCCGCAGGCTGGCTCCATGCGTTATCATAGCAAAAATGCTTATGAAAAAAATATGGCTCGAGGAAATAGTTTGGGATGAAAATATTTCTTCTTATTTTCTTAAGATATGGCATTTCTTTCTTACAAGTTATCCACATATCAAAAATATTCGAATTCTAAGGTGGGTAAACTATATTCCTAGTGGCAAAATTCAATTCCATGCATTCTGCAATGTATTGGAAAAAGCTTATGCGGCAACTATTTACGTTCGCATTGATAACTCTGAAGTAATTTTCACTCATTGACTGGATTGTAAGCCCAAGGTAGCACCAGTATAATTCTTATCTCAGCCACGTTTGGAACTAATATGGTCGAATCTCTTTTGCCACAATTGGATATTCCAAAATATGAAACATTCTTTTGGACTGACTCCACCATCGTGCTTGCGTAGCTTTTAAAGCCACCTAACTTGGCTAGCCGTGGTGTCCAACCAAGAGATCCATGAGAATGATTTATGGTGGAAAGGGGCCCCATGGCTTAAACTTGTGCCTACCTCTTGGCCAAATTCCATTCAAGAGCCTCATAATGAAACTGAACTCGACCGTTCCAATTTTTCAATGATTCAAATCTCATCACAAGTTCCGAAGTATATAAAGTGAAGACAAGGCTGATTATACTGAGCCAAATGGTCAAGGAACGAGGAGCCCATACGCCCAAGAAGCAGTTTTCTGAATCTAAATCCTTTTATTGATAAAGCTGGTATATTAAGGGCCAGTTTTTCAGTGCGGGTTTAAGCTCTAGTCAAATCAAACCGAAGTTAACTCACCAAAATTGGACGTTTAAACTCGGCTTAAGCAAAAAATAAGCACATCATATGATTACACAGTGTGACGACTAAAAAGCACAACCAAACTTTATAGAAATTCTTAAAGAGGGACATGTTGCGAGTCCATCGCACTTGGTCTGACCTCTCAATGTCGTCACAATTTTTTTTAATTCGTTTTTAAAGTTGAAGGGTTCGATTTTTGTTGCGCCGACGTTCATTGAATTTTTACAGCTATTTGCTTTGTTCGAAATGAAAAACAAAATCCACTTCTTTTCAGTAGAATTTCACGTAGAACAAGGCTGTATAAAAATAAATACGATAAAATACAAAATAAAGCGTATAGCGAAGCAAATTCTCTAATTTTTCTTTAATTTCATTAAAAAAATTAGTGTTTCTATAAATTTAAATGATATAATGCTGCATGAATAACATCTTTTTTTCACAAAAATTCATTGCACGTAAAAATGGTTTTCATTGAATCCAAAACCATTAATATCGGTTGAAAATTGGAAAAATGGCGGCAGTTTGAACGTTTTTTTTTTTGTTATAAAACACTGACTCCCATGTATATATTGCTATCATACAAAGTGCTGTCATCATTTTGTCAAATCTTAACCGATTTTGGATGTCTTTAGCTCATTGGAAAGAAAATATGATGAGTAATATACATCTAGAACATTGGAATATAGATTTTTGAAAAATGTAAAAGCTACTATGGAACGAATAAACACATTTTTATTTTCAATAGAATTTTTATATGAATGAATGTGTCCGAGTGTATAAAAGTACGCTGCACACCATATAATCTGAAAAATTTTTGTAAGAAAACTTTGAAAAAAATTGTCGAGCATTTAAGTTTATCTTCGGCATTTACAGTCCTATCTTATGGCGTTTACTTTTCTCAAAAAAATTCTGCATTTTTTCTGTCCTCTTTGAGAATTCTGCCCTTTATGTGCTTTTTTCTCAAAAAAATTCTGACCTGTAAATTAAATCGAGTTCTTTTCTGGACAATGTTGACCTCGAAAGTAGAAAAAATGCAAACTTTTTTACTCTCAAGATCGACGATTTTAAATTCTGACCTCAAATGCTACCAACTGAATGAACAAAAAAAGTGGCATGTTAGGAAAATGTTAAATGTTATCATTGAAATTTCGTTACAATTTAAGCTTTTTCACGGACTACAAAATAAATATTACAAAAATTGTTCTCAAAAGAAAGTAACAGTACAGCCAACACAACATCATTGAAAAAATGTTGCATTTTTTCTGATCTTTTCTCGACTAAGAACAATTCAACATTTTTTGAGTACAGGTCAAAATGTAAAATATTCTGCACTCTCAGAGGGCAGAATTTTTTGCCAAGAAAAGAAAACGCGATTAAAGAAAGATATATTAATGTTTTTATTTCGAGGAGTCTAACTTTTTTGCCCTAAAGGTCATTGGGATCAATCACCCCGTTCTAGCACTTACCCACGAGAAAGTATATGGTAGGTAAACTTACCCTACTTTTTTATATGTGAAAAGGAGCTTATTAAAATAATCAGTGACTTTTTAGCAAAAGCTCATCCACTATAAGTTCTGTGTTTTATTTAATAGATTAAAAAATGCAAATAAAATTGAATTGAGGGCCTTCAAGGTTCTGGGCAACGGCTCAAAAAGACTTTTTTGATTTGACATTTATTTTTTTAATTCATGTTGTAAAAGTTGAAATCTTGTAAGTAAAGAGTGATTTTTTAAGTGCCTGATAACTTTTTTTTTTAAAAAAACGCATAAAATTTGCAAAATCTCATCGGTTCTTTATTTGAAACGTTAGATTGGTCCATGACATTTACTTTTTGAAGATAATTTCATTTAAATGTTGACCGCGGCTGCGTCTTAGGTGGTCCATTCGGAAAGTCCAATTTTGGGCAACTTTTTCGAGCATTTCGGCCGGAATAGCCCGAATTTCTTCGGAAATGTTGTCTTCCAAAGCTGGAATAGTTGCTGGCTTATTTCTGTAGACTTTAGACTTGACGTAGCCCCACAAAAAATAGTCTAAAGGCGTCAAATCGCATGATCTTGGTGGCCAACTTACCGGTCCATTTCTTGAGATTAATTGTTCTCCGAAGTTTTCCCTCAAAATGGCCATAGAATCGCGAGATGTGTGGCATGTAGCGCCATCTTGTTGAAACCACATGTCAACCAAGTTCAGTTCTTCCATTTTTGGCAACAAAAAGTTTGTTAGCATCGAACGATAGCGATCACCATTCACCGTAACGTTGCGTCCAACAGCATCTTTGAAAAAATACGGTCCAATGATTCCACCAGCGTACAAACCACACCAAACAGTGCATTTTTCGGGATGCATGGCCAGTTCTTGAACGGCTTCTGGTTGCTCTTCACTCCAAATGCGGCAATTTTGCTTATTTACGTAGCCATTCAACCAGAAATGAGCCTCATCGCTGAACAAAATTTGTCGATAAAAAAGCGGATTTTCTGCCAACTTTTCTAGGGCCCATTCACTGAAAATTCGACGTTGTGGCAGTTAGTAAGTCTATTCATGATGAAATGTCAAAGCATACTGAGCATCTTTCTCTTTGACACCATGTCTGAAATCCCACGTGATCTGTCAAATACTAATGCATGAAAATCATAACCTCAAAAAAATCACCCTTTACTAGAAAGTTGTCCTCGACCCCAATGTCTTTTAGAGCAAAAAATTTGGACGCCTCGAAATAGAAACATTGATATATCATTCTTGGACAAGAAAGGTCTGTAAATGCCGAAGATATGAAGAAAGACTTAAACGTTCGGAAAAAAAAAATTGTTTTTTTTTCGAAATTTTCTTACAAAAATGCATCAGATTAGACGGTGTGCAGCTTACTTTTTTCCATTACGGTCTAATGCACTAGTACACATTCATTCATATAAAAATTCTATTGAAAATAAAAATATGTTTATTCGTTCCATAGTAGCTTTTACATTTTTCAAAGATCTTGCACGAATGGTTCTTGGTAGCTAAAATGGTCTGCAATTTCCGCAACTGTACCATTAAGGGAGAATCCGACCGAATTGTAAATTGCTGGTTATGTGAATCCTTTTTTCACACTAAGTGTGTAGCACTGAATGCACGTATATCCGACGCACTAGGTGAAAATAAGGGTCTCCGTTGGGCATGCGAAGATTGCAGAGCAACCGATTTAGAAATACTTAAACTCATAAGGCAATCGAGAAAGGGCTTCTTGGCGGTTTCTAAAGACCTAGAGGCGGCTCAGATTAGATTGGCGGAGTACGAAAAGTGTTTCAAATGGTTTAAGTGCATGGAGGAGGCTTTTGTCTCTCCTAAGCGCAAGCGCAACAGCAAAAACCTTCGAAGCTCTGCCAAATCCACAACAAAAACAGCCACTCCGTCTTCAAATGTTACTCCTCAAGCTAACCCTGAAACTAATGCTGAGCGTTCACCCAACTTAAACTTAAGCATATCATGTGAAACACGTTCAGCTGAGAATGTAACTACAGCTCGAAATACTGACGTCGTGGCTCCTTCTAGAGCTCCCGCACCAGTCAGTGATAATTTACTGTTGACAGAAGCCTCTGCTATTCACACAATAAATTTAATCACTGATTCTCTTTCTACTTCTGACGCTAAGATAACTTATGCTAAGGCTTGTGCTTTATCAAGTGCTGCCACTTCTCCTGCATTACTCAAAACTATTAATACAGGCGCAATACCAAAACAAATATCGACAAGCAGTTTAAATCAGCCGGTTCACAAAATCTTGTGATAATTCCGCCTGCAAGATCAATATTTGTATCCCGTTTTGCAGCTGATACGTCTGAGGATGACATTCTTTTCTATTTACAATCGAATTTAAATCTTTTAAATAAAAGAATTTCGATTTAGAAATTCAAGTTACCTCATGAACGCGTCACGTCTTCATTTAAAATAACTCTGCCTGATGATCTCTACAATAAAGTAATCAGTCAAAGTTTTTGGCCTGAATATACTTTAGTTCATGAATACGTCCCTAGATCACAACCTAGAACTATACTAGCTTCTTTACCTGTTCGCAACATGAACCAAAAAAACTAGATTGCTGCCTTCAGTTCCTAATCCTATATCAAAACGTTCGTGGCATTAATACTAAATTGATTAATTTATTCATTATGAGTCACAACATTCATTATGATATAATTACTTTCAGTGAGACTTGGCTAAAACCCAACACTTTCAATTCTGAAATTCTTTGCAACAAATTTAACATTTATCGTAAAGATAGAAACTCCATTCCTGGCAATTCCTCTAACGGCGGAGGTGTGTTGATTGCGGTCAATCAACACATTACTCTCAAGAAATAGACATCCAAGAAGCTGCAGTCATAGAATTTTGTTGTGTTCACATAAAGTTCGGTCCCTTGAGTATCAACATTACATGCTCATATATCCCACCATTTTCTAACTTAGAAGTTTATAGCAAACATTTGCTCTCTATTAGTAAAGTTTGCATACAGCTTCATCCAAATGATTATATATTAATAACTGGTGACTTAAACCTACCCAACGTTTATTGGAACTGTTGTTCCGAAAACCCTACAATATTTTTACCTTCCTCTGAAAGCTCATCTGACAATTGCTTCTTAAATGACCTCTCAAGCCAAGGTCTTTTCCAACTAAACTGTCACTTGAACAAGAATTACCGTTTGCTCACTCCGGTATTTTTTGATGACAGCAATATTGCTTCAGTGTCAAGGTCCGATCCCTTGGTCACTCCCGAAGATTCTCACCATCCGACTATAGAAATCTGTTTAAATTTTCCTAAACCATCTGTGCAGAACCATACTATTCAACCGCTCATCGAATTCAACTTTAAGAAAACTAATTATGTTACTTTGAAAAATAGTTTGTCCAATATAAATTGGTCACCTTTACTGAATCTAAATACAAAATGCTTATCATCACAGAATCTTGATGCCGCGGTCTATGCGTTTAACTCAACGCTCATGGATTGCTTTCTTAGATCTATTCCTCAACGAAATCTGGCCCTGTGTGGTATACTGGTATACTCATGAATTACGAAAATTGAAAAACTTGAAAACTAAGTATTATAAAAAATATCAAAAAACACATAACATATGTGATATTGCACGTTATACTTCGACTAAATATAGTTATCAACAGTTGTGCAAGCAATCCTATAACATCTACCTCACAAAAGTAAAATTAAACATTAAGTCTGATGCAAAATCATTTTGGAGCTTTGTTAGCACAAAACGCAAAATTGATTCCTATCCTTCTTTTATGAAATACAATAATGTGGAATCCGATAATGACAATAGTATCTGCAACCTTTTTGCTGATTTTTTTAAGTCGACTTATTCATCATCTTCTTTCAATAATGGCATCTATCCCCATTATGTTTAATCTGGTGATATTTGTCTCCCAATAGTTGATACCAGTACAGTTCTAGCCTTCTTAAGAGATCTTAAATTTTCTTATAAAAGCGGTCCCGACAACATACTCTCATGCATATTGAAATACTGTTGCGAAGAATTAGTAACGCCTATCACTTTACTTTTTACTTCTTCTTTAAAATCGACTTTTTTCCATTACGGTCTAATGCACTAGTACACATTCATTCATATAAAAATTCTATTGAAAATAAAAATATGTTTATTCGTTCCATAGTAGCTTTTACATTTTTCAAAGATCTATATAGCAATGTTATAGATGTATGTTACTCATCATATTTTCTTTCCAATGAGCTAAAGACGTCCAAAATCGGTTAAGATTTGACAAAATGACAGCACTTCGTATGATAGCAATATATACATGGGAGTCAGTGTTTTATAACAAAAAAAAAAACGTTAAAACTGCCGCCATTTTGCCAATTTTCAATCGATATTAATGGTTTTGGATTCAATGAAAAGGTATTTTTACCTGCAATGAATTTTTGTGAAAAAGAGATGTCATTCATGCAGCATTATATCATTTAAATTTATAGAAACACTAATTTTTTTAATGAAATTAAAGAAAAATTAGAGAATTTGCTTCGCTACACGCTTCATTTTGTATTTTATCGTATTTATTTTTATACAGCCTTGTTCTACGTGAAATTCTACTGAAAAGAAGTGGATTTTGTTTTTTATTTCGAACAAGGCAAATAGCTGTAAAAATTCAATGAACGTCGGCGCAACAAAAATCGAACCCTTCAACTTTAAAAACGAATTGAAAAAAATTGTGAAGACATTGAGAGGTCAGACCAAGTGCGATGGACTCGCAACATGTCCCTCTTTAAGAATTTCTATAAAGTTTGGTTGTGCTTTTTTTTTTGTCGATTTCGTCACACTGTGTTATTTAAATCAATTCAACTTAAACGAATGCTACAATATTTAGTTAAACCGACTTTTAACGTACCTTTTTGGTGAGTTAAGCTCAGTTTAATTTGACTAGAGTTTAAACCCGCACTGAAAAACTTGCCCTAAGTGTGTTGAAGATTAGTTTATTCACCAATCATATTGTATGATGAACTAACCGGAGAAAAGCACCTTGTTCTACGTCTACAGTTTTTGATTCCAAAAGCCAGAAATCTAATGGTAACTTTAATCCATGACTGCAAAATTTGCCTTGTTGCCAATTAAACAAACTCGGCCGATTTCAAGTAAAACTTTTTTATTTATCGCAATTCAGATGCATTATAAAGTTAGACTTGAAATTTTTAAGAAAGAAATACAATTTGAAGAATATAAAAAGGATATTAATGAAAATTTAATATAATATAAAGAATATAAAAACTAAACTTACGGTGCCTAATTATGTTGGAAACACATAGGGCCTTACCAATAGTTCGCTACTTTCGTAGAAAGTGCCGACATTTTCCAAAAAAGCTTAAACTTTAAAATATGTCATACCAATAAAAGAGAAAGTGCCGACACTTGTACTAGTATCATACTTTAATTAAGTATCGGCTTCACCTGGCGCTAACTCTTTTAGTAAAATGTTAATTTTGCGAATGCAACCGAGGAACAACAACAATTAATGCAATTTTGTGCACAAATTTAATAATATGGAAGATGATAACATAATTCGAGATTTTCAATGGGATGCAAGTTTAATTGCTAACCGCAAAAAATGTTGTGGCGGCACTATCCATGCTACATAACATAGGAAACATGAGTAATTATTTTTCTGAGCCCACTGTGTATGTTGACCATTTTTTGCTTCCAGAAAATGAATACATACGTGCATCTCTCACATCATCATGATGTCAAACTGCTCTTGCCGAAAGACGTGCTTTTTTTCTTGTTGCGTAATGTTTTATTTTATACCGAATTTCGCGCATAATTCAATTAAAATTAATTTTTTTTTGACTTGCCGTGCTTTACTTGTGACCTTCGTTGGATTTATACAACTATAAGCCAAGAAAGCGCTGAAATAATCCTTTTTTAAATATGATACATTTATATATTTTCATTATTTTTTTCTATTGTTTTTCTGCTATACCAACAACAAACGTTGGTTTGTTTTTTGTGAGAGCGGATTTGTTCTTGTTTTTCCTTCCATTATTTTCAGACATTTGTCAGCTTGAATCTAAAGCTTCTCAAACTGTTGTCATTGGTAACAAATTTCGAACACCTTTCAAACTGTTGCCTACTAAACTATGTCTTTCAAACTTTCTCAAACAGGGTTGCCAAAGCTCAACTTTAACTTCTTCTTTTAACTTATAAATTTATAAATTAATATAATATATTTAAAAATGGTCTGCAATTTCCGCAACTGTACCATTAAGGGAGAATCCGACCGAATTGTAAATTGCTGGTTATGTGAATCCTTTTTTCACACTAAGTGTGTAGCACTGAATGCACGTATATCCGACGCACTAGGTGAAAATAAGGGTCTCCGTTGGGCATGCGAAGATTGCAGAGCAACCGATTTAGAAATACTTAAACTCATAAGGCAATCGAGAAAGGGCTTCTTGGCGGTTTCTAAAGACCTAGAGGCGGCTCAGATTAGATTGGCGGAGTACGAAAAGTGTTTCAAATGGTTTAAGTGCATGGAGGAGGCTTTTGTCTCTCCTAAGCGCAAGCGCAACAGCAAAAACCTTCGAAGCTCTGCCAAATCCACAACAAAAACAGCCACTCCGTCTTCAAATGTTACTCCTCAAGCTAACCCTGAAACTAATGCTGAGCGTTCACCCAACTTAAACTTAAGCATATCATGTGAAACACGTTCAGCTGAGAATGTAACTACAGCTCGAAATACTGACGTCGTGGCTCCTTCTAGAGCTCCCGCACCAGTCAGTGATAATTTACTGTTGACAGAAGCCTCTGCTATTCACAAAATAAATTTAATCACTGACTCTCTTTCAACTTCTGACGCTAAGATAACTTATGCTAAGGCTTGTGCTTTATCAAGTGCTGCCACTTCTCCTGCATTACTCAAAACTATTAATACAGGCGCAATACCAAAACAAATATCGACAAGCAGTTTAAATCAGCCGGTTCACAAAATCTTGTGATAATTCCGCCTGCAAGATCAATATTTGTATCCCGTTTTGCAGCTGATACGTCTGAGGATGACATTCTTTTCTATTTACAATCGAATTTAAATCTTTTTAATAAAAGAATTTCGATTTAGAAATTCAAGTTACCTCATGAACTCGTCACGTCTTCATTTAAAATAACTCTGCCTGATGATCTCTACAATAAAGTAATCAGTCAAAGTTTTTGGCCTGAATATACTTTAGTTCATGAATACGTCCCTAGATCACAACCTAGAACTATACTAGCTTCTTTACCTGTTCGCAACATGAACCAAAAAAACTAGATTGCTGCCTTCAGTTCCTAATCCTATATCAAAACGTTCGTGGCATTAATACTAAATTGATTAATTTATTCATTATGATATAATTACTTTCAGTGAGACTTGGCTAAAACCCAACACTTTCAATTCTGAAATTCTTTGCAACAAATTTAACATTTATCGTAAAGATAGAAACTCCATTCCTGGCAATTCCTCTAACGGCGGAGGTGTGTTGATTGCGGTCAATCAACACATTACTCTCAAGAAATAGACATCCAAGAAGCTGCAGTCATAGAATTTTGTTGTGTTCACATAAAGTTCGGTCCCTTGAGTATCAACATTACATGCTCATATATCCCACCATTTTCTAACTTAGAAGTTTATAGCAAACATTTGCTCTCTATTAGTAAAGTTTGCATACAGCTTCATCCAAATGATTATATATTAATAACTGGTGACTTAAACCTACCCAACGTTTATTGGAACTGTTGTTCCGAAAACCCTACAATATTTTTACCTTCCTCTGAAAGCTCATCTGACAATTGCTTCTTAAATGACCTCTCAAGCCAAGGTCTTTTCCAACTAAACTGTCACTTGAACAAGAATTACCGTTTGCTCACTCCGGTATTTTTTGATGACAGCAATATTGCTTCAGTGTCAAGGTCCGATCCCTTGGTCACTCCCGAAGATTCTCACCATCCGACTATAGAAATCTGTTTAAATTTTCCTAAACCATCTGTGCAGAACCATACTATTCAACCGCTCATCGAATTCAACTTTAAGAAAACTAATTATGTTACTTTGAAAAATAGTTTGTCCAATATAAATTGGTCACCTTTACTGAATCTAAATACAAAATGCTTATCATCACAGAATCTTGATGCCGCGGTCTATGCGTTTAACTCAACGCTCATGGATTGCTTTCTTAGATCTATTCCTCAACGAAATCTGGCCCTGTGTGGTATACTGGTATACTCATGAATTACGAAAATTGAAAAACTTGAAAACTAAGTATTATAAAAAATATCAAAAAACACATAACATATGTGATATTGCACGTTATACTTCGACTAAATATAGTTATCAACAGTTGTGCAAGCAATCCTATAACATCTACCTCACAAAAGTAAAATTAAACATTAAGTCTGATGCAAAATCATTTTGGAGCTTTGTTAGCACAAAACGCAAAATTGATTCCTATCCTTCTTTTATGAAATACAATAATGTGGAATCCGATAATGACAATAGTATCTGCAACCTTTTTGCTGATTTTTTTAAGTCGACTTATTCATCATCTTCTTTCAATAATGGCATCTATCCCCATTATGTTTAATCTGGTGATATTTGTCTCCCAATAGTTGATACCAGTACAGTTCTAGCCTTCTTAAGAGATCTTAAATTTTCTTATAAAAGCGGTCCCGACAACATACTCTCATGCATATTGAAATACTGTTGCGAAGAATTAGTAACGCCTATCACTTTACTTTTTACTTCTTCTTTAAAATCGACTTTTTTCCATTACGGTCTAATGCACTAGTACACATTCATTCATATAAAAATTCTATTGAAAATAAAAATATGTTTATTCGTTCCATAGTAGCTTTTACATTTTTCAAAGATCTATATAGCAATGTTATAGATGTATGTTACTCATCATATTTTCTTTCCAATGAGCTAAAGACGTCCAAAATCGGTTAAGATTTGACAAAATGACAGCACTTCGTATGATAGCAATATATACATGGGAGTCAGTGTTTTATAACAAAAAAAAAAACGTTAAAACTGCCGCCATTTTGCCAATTTTCAATCGATATTAATGGTTTTGGATTCAATGAAAAGGTATTTTTACCTGCAATGAATTTTTGTGAAAAAGAGATGTCATTCATGCAGCATTATATCATTTAAATTTATAGAAACACTAATTTTTTTAATGAAATTAAAGAAAAATTAGAGAATTTGCTTCGCTACACGCTTCATTTTGTATTTTATCGTATTTATTTTTATACAGCCTTGTTCTACGTGAAATTCTACTGAAAAGAAGTGGATTTTGTTTTTTATTTCGAACAAGGCAAATAGCTGTAAAAATTCAATGAACGTCGGCGCAACAAAAATCGAACCCTTCAACTTTAAAAACGAATTGAAAAAAATTGTGAAGACATTGAGAGGTCAGACCAAGTGCGATGGACTCGCAACATGTCCCTCTTTAAGAATTTCTATAAAGTTTGGTTGTGCTTTTTTTTTTGTCGATTTCGTCACACTGTGTTATTTAAATCAATTCAACTTAAACGAATGCTACAATATTTAGTTAAACCGACTTTTAACGTACCTTTTTGGTGAGTTAAGCTCAGTTTAATTTGACTAGAGTTTAAACCCGCACTGAAAAACTTGCCCTAAGTGTGTTGAAGATTAGTTTATTCACCAATCATATTGTATGATGAACTAACCGGAGAAAAGCACCTTGTTCTACGTCTACAGTTTTGGATTCCAAAAGCCAGAAATCTAATGGTAACTTTAATCCATGACTGCAAAATTTGCCTTGTTGCCAATTAAACAAACTCGGCCGATTTCAAGTAAAACTTTTTTATTTATCGCAATTCAGATGCATTATAAAGTTAGACTTGAAATTTTTAAGAAAGAAATACAATTTGAAGAATATAAAAAGGATATTAATGAAAATTTAATATAATATAAAGAATATAAAAACTAAACTTACGGTGCCTAATTATGTTGGAAACACATAGGGCCTTACCAATAGTTCGCTACTTTCGTAGAAAGTGCCGACATTTTCCAAAAAAGCTTAAACTTTAAAATATGTCATACCAATAAAAGAGAAAGTGCCGACACTTGTACTAGTATCATACTTTAATTAAGTATCGGCTTCACCTGGCGCTAACTCTTTTAGTAAAATGTTAATTTTGCGAATGCAACCGAGGAACAACAACAATTAATGCAATTTTGTGCACAAATTTAATAATATGGAAGATGATAACATAATTCGAGATTTTCAATGGGATGCAAGTTTAATTGCTAACCGCAAAAAATGTTGTGGCGGCACTATCCATGCTACATAACATAGGAAACATGAGTAATTATTTTTCTGAGCCCACTGTGTATGTTGACCATTTTTTGCTTCCAGAAAATGAATACATACGTGCATCTCTCACATCATCATGATGTCAAACTGCTCTTGCCGAAAGACGTGCTTTTTTTCTTGTTGCGTAATGTTTTATTTTATACCGAATTTCGCGCATAATTCAATTAAAATTAATTTTTTTTTGACTTGCCGTGCTTTACTTGTGACCTTCGTTGGATTTATACAACTATAAGCCAAGAAAGCGCTGAAATAATCCTTTTTTAAATATGATACATTTATATATTTTCATTATTTTTTTCTATTGTTTTTCTGCTATACCAACAACAAACGTTGGTTTGTTTTTTGTGAGAGCGGATTTGTTCTTGTTTTTCCTTCCATTATTTTCAGACGTTTGTCAGCTTGAATCTAAAGCTTCTCAAACTGTTGTCATTGGTAACAAATTTCGAACACCTTTCAAACTGTTGCCTACTAAACTATGTCTTTCAAACTTTCTCAAACAGGGTTGCCAAAGCTCAACTTTAACTTCTTCTTTTAACTTATAAATTTATAAATTAATATAATATATTTAAAAATGGTCTGCAATTTCCGCAACTGTACCATTAAGGGAGAATCCGACCGAATTGTAAATTGCTGGTTATGTGAATCCTTTTTTCACACTAAGTGTGTAGCACTGAATGCACGTATATCCGACGCACTAGGTGAAAATAAGGGTCTCCGTTGGGCATGCGAAGATTGCAGAGCAACCGATTTAGAAATACTAAAACTCATAAGGCAATCGAGAAAGGGCTTCTTGACAGTTTCTAAAGACCTAGAGGCGGCTCAGATTAGATTGGCGGAGTACGAAAAGTGTTTCAAATGGTTTAAGTGCATGGAGGAGGCTTTTGTCTCTCCTAAGCGCAAGCGCAACAGCAAAAACCTTCGAAGCTCTGCCAAATCCACAACAAAAACAGCCACTCCGTCTTCAAATGTTACTCCTCAAGCTAACCCTGAAACTAATGCTGAGCGTTCACCCAACTTAAACTTAAACATATCATGTGAAACACGTTCAGATGAGAATGTAACTACAGCTCGAAATACTGACGTCGTGGCTCCTTCTAGAGCTCCCGCACCAGTCAGTGAGAATTTACTGTTGACAGAAGCCTCTGCTATTCACACAATAAATTTAATCACTGACTCTCTTTCTACTTCTGACGCTAAGATAACTTATGCTAAGGCTTGTGCTTTATCAAGTGCTGCCACTTCTCCTGCATTACTCAAAACTATTAATACAGGCGCAATACCAAAACAAATATCGACAAGCAGTTTAAATCAGCCGGTTCACAAAATCTTGTGATAATTCCGCCTGCAAGCTCAATATTTGCATCCCGTTTTGCAGCTGATACGTCTGAGGATGACATTCTTTTCTATTTACAATCGAATTTAAATCTTTTAAATAAAAGAATTTCGATTTATAAATTCAAGTTACCTCATGAACGCGTCACGTCTTCATTTAAAATAACTCTGCCTGATGATCTCTACAATAAAGTAATCAGTCAAAGTTTTTGGCCTGAATATACTTTAGTTCATGAATACGTCCCTAGATCACAACCTAGAACTATACTAGCTTCTTTACCTGTTCGCAACATGAACCAAAAAAACTAGATTGCTGCCTTCAGTTCCTAATCCTATATCAAAACGTTCGTGGCATTAATACTAAATTGATTAATTTATTCATTATGAGTCACAACATTCATTATGATATAATTACTTTCAGTGAGACTTGGCTAAAACCCAACACTTTCAATTCTGAAATTCTTTGCAACAAATTGCCGTGCTTTACTTGTGACCTTCGTTGGATTTATACAACTATAAGCCAAGAAAGCGCTGAAATAATCCTTTTTTAAATATGATACATTTATATATTTTCATTATTTTTTTCTATTGTTTTTCTGCTATACCAACAACAAACGTTGGTTTGTTTTTTGTGAGAGCGGATTTGTTCTTGTTTTTCCTTCCATTATTTTCAGACGTTTGTCAGCTTGAATCTAAAGCTTCTCAAACTGTTGTCATTGGTAACAAATTTCGAACACCTTTCAAACTGTTGCCTACTAAACTATGTCTTTCAAACTTTCTCAAACAGGGTTGCCAAAGCTCAACTTTAACTCCTTCTTTTAACTTATAAATTTATAAATTAATATAATATATTTAAAAATGGTCTGCAATTTCCGCAACTGTACCATTAAGGGAGAATCCGACCGAATTGTAAATTGCTGGTTATGTGAATCCTTTTTTCACACTAAGTGTGTAGCACTGAATGCACGTATATCCGACGCACTAGGTGAAAATAAGGGTCTCCGTTGGGCATGCGAAGATTGCAGAGCAACCGATTTAGAAATACTTAAACTCATAAGGCAATCGAGAAAGGGCTTCTTGGCGGTTTCTAAAGACCTAGAGGCGGCTCAGATTAGATTGGCGGAGTACGAAAAGTGTTTCAAATGGTTTAAGTGCATGGAGGAGGCTTTTGTCTCTCCTAAGCGCAAGCGCAACAGCAAAAACCTTCGAAGCTCTGCCAAATCCACAACAAAAACAGCCACTCCGTCTTCAAATGTTACTCCTCAAGCTAACCCTGAAACTAATGCTGAGCGTTCACCCAACTTAAACTTAAGCATATCATGTGAAACACGTTCAGCTGAGAATGTAACTACAGCTCGAAATACTGACGTCGTGGCTCCTTCTAGAGCTCCCGCACCAGTCAGTGATAATTTACTGTTGACAGAAGCCTCTGCTATTCACACAATAAATTTAATCACTGATTCTCTTTCTACTTCTGACGCTAAGATAACTTATGCTAAGGCTTGTGCTTTATCAAGTGCTGCCACTTCTCCTGCATTACTCAAAACTATTAATACAGGCGCAATACCAAAACAAATATCGACAAGCAGTTTAAATCAGCCGGTTCACAAAATCTTGTGATAATTCCGCCTGCAAGATCAATATTTGTATCCCGTTTTGCAGCTGATACGTCTGAGGATGACATTCTTTTCTATTTACAATCGAATTTAAATCTTTTAAATAAAAGAATTTCGATTTATAAATTCAAGTTACCTCATGAACGCGTCACGTCTTCATTTAAAATAACTCTGCCTGATGATCTCTACAATAAAGTAATCAGTCAAAGTTTTTGGCCTGAATATACTTTAGTTCATGAATACGTCCCTAGATCACAACCTAGAATTATACTAGCTTCTTTACCTGTTCGCAACATGAACCAAAAAAACTAGATTGCTGCCTTCAGTTCCTAATCCTATATCAAAACGTTCGTGGCATTAATACTAAATTGATTAATTTATTCATTATGAGTCACAACATTCATTATGATATAATTACTTTCAGTGAGACTTGGCTAAAACCCAACACTTTCAATTCTGAAATTCTTTGCAACAAATTTAACATTTATCGTAAAGATAGAAACTCCATTCCTGGCAATTCCTCTAACGGCGGAGGTGTGTTGATTGCGGTCAATCAACACATTACTCTCAAGAAATAGACATCCAAGAAGCTGCAGTCATAGAATTTTGTTGTGTTCACATAAAGTTCGGTCCCTTGAGTATCAACATTACATGCTCATATATCCCACCATTTTCTAACTTAGAAGTTTATAGCAAACATTTGCTCTCTATTAGTAAAGTTTGCATACAGCTTCATCCAAATGATTATATATTAATAACTGGTGACTTAAACCTACCCAACGTTTATTGGAACTGTTGTTCCGAAAACCCTACAATATTTTTACCTTCCTCTGAAAGCTCATCTGACAATTGCTTCTTAAATGACCTCTCAAGCCAAGGTCTTTTCCAACTAAACTGTCACTTGAACAAGAATTACCGTTTGCTCACTCCGGTATTTTTTGATGACAGCAATATTGCTTCAGTGTCAAGGTCCGATCCCTTGGTCACTCCCGAAGATTCTCACCATCCGACTATAGAAATCTGTTTAAATTTTCCTAAACCATCTGTGCAGAACCATACTATTCAACCGCTCATCGAATTCAACTTTAAGAAAACTAATTATGTTACTTTGAAAAATAGTTTGTCCAATATAAATTGGTCACCTTTACTGAATCTAAATACAAAATGCTTATCATCACAGAATCTTGATGCCGCGGTCTATGCGTTTAACTCAACGCTCATGGATTGCTTTCTTAGATCTATTCCTCAACGAAATCTGGCCCTGTGTGGTATACTGGTATACTCATGAATTACGAAAATTGAAAAACTTGAAAACTAAGTATTATAAAAAATATCAAAAAACACATAACATATGTGATATTGCACGTTATACTTCGACTAAATATAGTTATCAACAGTTGTGCAAGCAATCCTATAACATCTACCTCACAAAAGTAAAATTAAACATTAAGTCTGATGCAAAATCATTTTGGAGCTTTGTTAGCACAAAACGCAAAATTGATTCCTATCCTTCTTTTATGAAATACAATAATGTGGAATCCGATAATGACAATAGTATCTGCAACCTTTTTGCTGATTTTTTTAAGTCGACTTATTCATCATCTTCTTTCAATAATGGCATCTATCCCCATTATGTTTAATCTGGTGATATTTGTCTCCCAATAGTTGATACCAGTACAGTTCTAGCCTTCTTAAGAGATCTTAAATTTTCTTATAAAAGCGGTCCCGACAACATACTCTCATGCATATTGAAATACTGTTGCGAAGAATTAGTAACGCCTATCACTTTACTTTTTACTTCTTCTTTAAAATCGACTTTTTTCCATTACGGTCTAATGCACTAGTACACATTCATTCATATAAAAATTCTATTGAAAATAAAAATATGTTTATTCGTTCCATAGTAGCTTTTACATTTTTCAAAGATCTATATAGCAATGTTATAGATGTATGTTACTCATCATATTTTCTTTCCAATGAGCTAAAGACGTCCAAAATCGGTTAAGATTTGACAAAATGACAGCACTTCGTATGATAGCAATATATACATGGGAGTCAGTGTTTTATAACAAAAAAAAAAACGTTAAAACTGCCGCCATTTTGCCAATTTTCAATCGATATTAATGGTTTTGGATTCAATGAAAAGGTATTTTTACCTGCAATGAATTTTTGTGAAAAAGAGATGTCATTCATGCAGCATTATATCATTTAAATTTATAGAAACACTAATTTTTTTAATGAAATTAAAGAAAAATTAGAGAATTTGCTTCGCTACACGCTTCATTTTGTATTTTATCGTATTTATTTTTATACAGCCTTGTTCTACGTGAAATTCTACTGAAAAGAAGTGGATTTTGTTTTTTATTTCGAACAAGGCAAATAGCTGTAAAAATTCAATGAACGTCGGCGCAACAAAAATCGAACCCTTCAACTTTAAAAACGAATTGAAAAAAATTGTGAAGACATTGAGAGGTCAGACCAAGTGCGATGGACTCGCAACATGTCCCTCTTTAAGAATTTCTATAAAGTTTGGTTGTGCTTTTTTTTTTGTCGATTTCGTCACACTGTGTTATTTAAATCAATTCAACTTAAACGAATGCTACAATATTTAGTTAAACCGACTTTTAACGTACCTTTTTGGTGAGTTAAGCTCAGTTTAATTTGACTAGAGTTTAAACCCGCACTGAAAAACTTGCCCTAAGTGTGTTGAAGATTAGTTTATTCACCAATCATATTGTATGATGAACTAACCGGAGAAAAGCACCTTGTTCTACGTCTACAGTTTTGGATTCCAAAAGCCAGAAATCTAATGAAAACTTTAATCCATGACTGCAAAATTTGCATTGTTGCCAATTAAACAAACTCGGCCGATTTCAAGTAAAACTTTTTTATTAATCGCAATTCAGATGCATTATAAAGTTAGACTTGAAATTTTTAAGAAAGAAATACAATTTGAAGAATATAAAAAGGATATTAATGAAAATTTAATATAATATAAAGAATATAAAAACTAAACTTACGGTGCCTAATTATGTTGGAAACACATAGGGCCTTACCAATAGTTCGCTACTTTCGTAGAAAGTGCCGACATTTTCCAAAAAAGCTTAAACTTTAAAATATGTCATACCAATAAAAGAGAAAGTGCCGACACTTGTACTAGTATCATACTTTAATTAAGTATCGGCTTCACCTGGCGCTAACTCTTTTAGTAAAATGTTAATTTTGCGAATGCAACCGAGGAACAACAACAATTAATGCAATTTTGTGCACAAATTTAATAATATGGAAGATGATAACATAATTCGAGATTTTCAATGGGATGCAAGTTTAATTGCTAACCGCAAAAAATGTTGTGGCGGCACTATCCATGCTACATAACATAGGAAACATGAGTAATTATTTTTCTGAGCCCACTGTGTATGTTGACCATTTTTTGCTTCCAGAAAATGAATACATACGTGCATCTCTCACATCATCATGATGTCAAACTGCTCTTGCCGAAAGACGTGCTTTTTTTCTTGTTGCGTAATGTTTTATTTTATACCGAATTTCGCGCATAATTCAATTAAAATTAATTTTTTTTTGACTTGCCGTGCTTTACTTGTGACCTTCGTTGGATTTATACAACTATAAGCCAAGAAAGCGCTGAAATAATCCTTTTTTAAATATGATACATTTATATATTTTCATTATTTTTTTCTATTGTTTTTCTGCTATACCAACAACAAACGTTGGTTTGTTTTTTGTGAGAGCGGATTTGTTCTTGTTTTTCCTTCCATTATTTTCAGACGTTTGTCAGCTTGAATCTAAAGCTTCTCAAACTGTTGTCATTGGTAACAAATTTCGAACACCTTTCAAACTGTTGCCTACTAAACTATGTCTTTCAAACTTTCTCAAACAGGGTTGCCAAAGCTCAACTTTAACTTCTTCTTTTAACTTATAAATTTATAAATTAATATAATATATTTAAAAATGGTCTGCAATTTCCGCAACTGTACCATTAAGGGAGAATCCGACCGAATTGTAAATTGCTGGTTATGTGAATCCTTTTTTCACACTAAGTGTGTAGCACTGAATGCACGTATATCCGACGCACTAGGTGAAAATAAGGGTCTCCGTTGGGCATGCGAAGATTGCAGAGCAACCGATTTAGAAATACTTAAACTCATAAGGCAATCGAGAAAGGGCTTCTTGGCGGTTTCTATAGACCTAGAGGCGGCACAGATTAGATTGGCGGAGTACGAAAAGTGTTTCAAATGGTTTAAGTGCATGGAGGAGGCTTTTGTCTCTCCTAAGCGCAAGCGCAACAGCAAAAACCTTCGAAGCTCTGCCAAATCCACAACAAAAACAGCCACTCCGTCTTCAAATGTTACTCCTCAAGCTAACCCTGAAACTAATGCTGAGCGTTCACCCAACTTAAACTTAAGCACATCATGTGAAACACGTTCAGCTGAGAATGTAACTACAGCTCGAAATACTGACGTCGTGGCTCCTTCTAGAGCTCCCGCACCAGTCAGTGAGAATTTACTGTTGACAGAAGCCTCTGCTATTCACACAATAAATTTAATCACTGACTCTCTTTCTACTTCTGACGCTAAGATAACTTATGCTAAGGCTTGTGCTTTATCAAGTGCTGCCACTTCTCCTGCATTACTCAAAACTATTAATACAGGCGCAATACCAAAACAAATATCGACAAGCAGTTTAAATCAGCCGGTTCACAAAATATTGTGATAATTCCGCCTGCAAGATCAATATTTGTATCCCGTTTTGCAGCTGATACGTCTGAGGATGACATTCTTTTCTATTTATATCGAATTTAAATCTTTTAAATAAAAGAATTTCGATTTATAAATTCAAGTTACCTCATGAACGCGTCACGTCTTCATTTAAAATAACTTTGCCTGATGATCTCTACAATAAAGTAATCAGTCAAAGTTTTTGGCCTGAATATACTTTAGTTCATGAATACGTCCCTAGATCACAACCTAGAACTATACTAGCTTCTTTACCTGTTCGCAACATGAACCAAAAAAACTAGATTGCTGCCTTCAGTTCCTAATCCTATATCAAAACGTTCGTGGCATTAATACTAAATTGATTAATTTATTCATTATGAGTCACAACATTCATTATGATATAATTACTTTCAGTGAGACTTGGCTAAAACCCAACACTTTCAATTCTGAAATTCTTTGCAACAAATTTAACATTTATCGTAAAGATAGAAACTCCATTTCTGGCAATTCCTCTAACGGCGGAGGTGTGTTGATTGCGGTCAATCAACACATTACTCTCAAGAAATAGACATCCAAGAAGCTGCAGTCATAGAATTTTGTTGTGTTCACGTAAAGTTCGGTCCCTTGAGTATCAACATTACATGCTCATATATCCCACCATTTTCTAACTTAGAAGTTTATAGCAAACATTTGCTCTCTATTAGTAAAGTTCGCATACAGCTTCATCCAAATTATTATATATTAATAACTGGTGACTTAAACCTACCCAACGTTTATTGGAACTGTTGTTCCGAAAACCCTACAATATTTTTACCTTCCTCTGAAAGCTCATCTGACAATTGCTTCTTAAATGACCTCTCAAGCCAAGGTCTTTTCCAACTAAACTGTCACTTGAACAAGAATAACCGTTTGCTCACTCCGGTATTTTTTGATGACAGCAATATTGCTTCAGTGTCAAGGTCCGATCCCTTGGTCACTCCCGAAGATTCTCACCATCCGACTATAGAAATCTGTTTAAATTTTCCTAAACCATCTGTACAGAACCATACTATTCAACCGCTCATCGAATTCAACTTTAAGAAAACTAATTATGTTACTTTGAAAAATAGTTTGTCCAATATAAATTGGTCACCTTTACTGAATCTAAATACAAAATGCTTATCATCACAGAATCTTGATGCCGCGGTCTATGCGTTTAACTCAACGCTCATGGATTGCTTTCTTAGATCTATTCCTCAACGAAATCTGGCCCTGTGTGGTATACTGGTATACTCATGAATTACGAAAATTGAGAAACTTGAAAACTAAGTATTATAAAAAATATCAAAAAACACATAACATATGTGATATTGCACGTTAGACTTCGACTAAATATAGTTATCAACAGTTGTGCAAGCAATCCTATAACATCTACCTCACAAAAGTAAAATTAAACATTAAGTCTGATGCAAAATCATTTTGGAGCTTTGTTAGCACAAAACGCAAAATTGATTCCTATCCTTCTTTTATGAAATACAATAATGTGGAATCCGATAATGACAATAGTATTTGCAACCTTTTTGCTGATTTTTTTAAGTCGACTTATTCATCATCTTCTTTCAATAATGGCATCTATCCCCATTATGTTTAATCTGGTGATATTTGTCTCCCAATAGTTGATACCAGTACAGTTCTAGCCTTCTTAAGAGATCTTAAATTTTCTTATAAAAGCGGTCCCGACAACATACTCTCATGCATATTGAAATACTGTTGCGAAGAATTAGTAACGCCTATCACTTTACTTTTTACTTCTTCTTTAAAATCTTGTTATTTTCCAGCTGCATGGAAATCTTCATTTATTATTCCGCTGCATAAATCTGGTAACAGGTATTTAATTGATAATTATCGTGGAATTGCTAAATTAAGTACTTTGCCCAAACTTTTTGAGGCAATTGTTACATCACAATTATCACATAGTGTAAAGTCTTTGATGTCTCCATGCCAACATGGATTTATTTCTGGAAAATCGACTGTCACTAACCTACTTGAATTTACATCTAAGACCATAGAGAATTTTGGAAAAGGTCTTCAGACAGATGTCATCTATACGGATTTTAGTAAAGCTTTTGATGTTGTAAATCACAAACTCTTAATTTTAAAATTATCTCTAATCGGATTTCCCATACAGCTGGTGAGGTGGATTGAATCGTATCTCAGTAATAGAACTCAATCTGTTTATTTTAAACTCGTGAAATCTTACGAGTTCCCGGTTACCTCAGGAGTGCCCCAAGGGTGTCACATCGGGCCTCTTCCTCTTTTACTTTTCATAAATAATTTGCCAACTATAAAAGTGCATTCTAACGTCTTGATGTAAGCTGACGACGTCAAACTATTTCTTTCTTACAAAAATGAAAATGACGCCAAATTCTTACAAATTGACATCAATAATCTTTATAACTGGTGCAAAATAAATCATATGAATCTCAATATGAAAAAATGTAAGCACATGACCTTCTCGCGTTAGCCATGGCTTAGAAGCACGTACAAAATCTGCGATTACACATTAGAATCTTTAGATAGTTTTCATTATCTTGGAGTTACCATGGATCCTAAACTTCGCTTTCATATTCATATAACTAAAATAATAAATAGAGCAAATAGTACAATAGGATTTATCAAACGATGGGCAAAAGAGTTTAATGATCCCCTTATTACGAAATCTTTGTTCTCTTCACTAGTGCGGCCTACCTTAGAATATGCCTAAATTGTATGGTGTCCACGATATGGTTGTTACATTGACGACATTGAATCAGTTCAGAAAAAATTTATTCTGTTCTGCTTAAGCAATTTGTACTGTAGAACTGGCTTTTATCTTCCACCTTATGAATACCGATTACAGCTATACGGAGAACTATGCTTAATGTTAGCTGGATTGTTAAACTTCTGCATGGATATGTAGACAGTCCATATTTATTAAGTAAAATTTACTTTAATATTCCTATTCGTCCTAGAAGATCTTTTGAGTTACTTTACATGAACTTTTGTAGAACAAACTACTTGCAAAATGAACCGCTGAGAAGTGCTTGTGGTGACTTTAATTTTGTTTCAGATGTAATTTCTTTAAATGAATTAAACTTAAAATTCTAGATTATCTCCAGTGCCGAGGCTGATTTGGATTATGCTCTCACAAGAATACTTTATATTTTCCTGGCTATGTTTGGCGATAGTGTCAAGCTGATTAAATTAAAATATGATTATCCAGAGCGAGACCACGTCCGTCTCGCCTGGCATATGCCGGAGGTAGACCCCGTCCGTCTACCCTTGCATATTGAGCTTTGCTCTAATCCCTGTTTACATTAATCTACATACATTAGAATAGTATTTGATTATCAGCCTCACATATGGGAGCGATGCTCTAATCAATTGATATAGTAAATATCAAGATGTGATCCGGAATATGCAACTTAACATCATACCTAGCAATTTACACCAAGCTGATTAAATTCAAACATGATTATCCAGAGCGAGACCATGTCCGTCTCTCCTGGCATATACCGGAGGTAGACCCTGTCCGTCTACCTTTGCATATGTGAGCTTTACTCTAATCCCTGTTTTCATAAATCTACACACATTATAGAACTTGATTATCAGCCTCACATATGTGAGCACTGCTCTAATCTGTGATCTATTAATATCAAGATGTTGATCCGGAATATATACAACCTAACATCATACCTGGCAATTTATTTTTACTATTATATATTAAATCTGTAATCCTTTAAATTAATAATCAAATGTATAATGAATTGTAAAGTATATAAGTTAATCAAACAAATTGTTGAATTTTTTAAAATGCTATAAAGCCTTAGGGCTTAGCATTTCAATAAATAATAATAATAATAATAATAATCACAATGACATAGTCATTTTATTTAAAAATTTTTTTAGTTCACAACATTAACAACGTTTAGATTTATTAAAACATAATTTATTTAATAATTCATTAAAAAACAAAATTAAACTTATGAACTTTTAAAAAAATAGGTATTTATTTTTAAAAAAGTCGTTAGGTAAATTAGCATTTCAGACCATTAAATGTCTTAAATAAAGAAAATATTGTCAAATTAATAAATTGTGAAGAAATGATTCTTGCTTTAATTTTTCTGTTTTTAGTTTCATTTCATACCACTTTTATTTGAATTGCCACTCTTTCATATTTTGATCTAATTTTTCTACTTCAGTTTAAATTTGGAGTTCCTTGAATATTCGATTATTATTCCTTTCTTCGTCAATTTGTTCAGTTCTCTTAGAAAGCATTGATTCGTCAAGTTTTTTCTTGGACAGCTTAGATTGAACATGAGTCTTTGGAACATTTAGGTTTTCCGTTTCGTATATATTTTTAGTTAATGCAGCTTCAAATAAGTCGGTATTAATTAAAGTATTCCTTTTCAAGAACCTTGAAAAGTTATTAAAAAAACAAAACTAATTACCTTAACATACGAGCAGACAAACGGATACAACGAAATGAAAATTATACGAACGTTTTTGACCTGTCATTTCATGCGGAGCATTATTTCTCGATTTTTTTTTTTGTCATAGATATAGTATCCAAGGGATGCCATCTTTGATCCAATATCTCGCCACGCATTGTTTTTTTGCTGCAACAGCTTGGAGTCGTTGCTCTTCGATTTTACTACAGCAGCATGATCCGCCACAAAGCTACGAAACGCTTCCTTCATTTCTGCCGTCCAATTTGCTGCTCTCGAACGCTTGAATTATTTTATCAATTATTATTACTTATTATTATAAGAACAGATATTGTTTTATATTGCTATTTATTACCTTTGTTTTCTTTATTTTCTCCATATTTTCTGATAAGATTTTTTGCTATTTCTTTGTTTGCAATTTTCCATTGAATTTTTATCTGTCATACACAGTGAATCGCATTCACAATAGTTTAGTGCTTACATTATGAAACCGATTATTATTTTTTTTTTATTGGTACGGTGAAATTAAAAGTTTACTACTAACATAAAGGTTACACTTCTTGGCGTCGATATTTTCTAAGTGTCAGTACTTGACTATTGGTAAGGCCCATAGTCTTAAAGTAAGGTGAAGCTAATTATTTGTACATATATTTCTGCTGCATGCCTCGTGGCGATTTAATTTGCAATACATATTTCACTTTCTCTACTATGACATTCGTAAATTTAGCACCGAAGTACAGAGTTACCATACTAAAGTTTTGATTCAAAGAGGGTCTAATTTATTTATGGTTTACATGTTAAGATTTTAAAGATTAATAAAAATTAAAGTAAACAAAAAAAAGATATGAAATGTATATTTCTAACATTGGTCATTCACAAAGACAATGTCCAAATACAATAAATGGGTTCTTTTCCACCTGTAAGAACAGTTTTCACAAGCCCATTTGCTCATACAGGTATTGATTTCGCCGGACTATTTGATCGGAAGAGCACGTCTTATTATAAAGGGTTACGTTTGTGCCTTCGTGTGTTTCGCCACGAAAGCAATTCATCTTGAAGTAACCTCTAGTCTTTAAACTTCAGTTTTCTTAGCAGCTTTTCAAAGATTTGTGTCCCGGCGAGGATGTCATTTGCACCTGTATTCCGATAATAGCACCACTTTTGTTGGTGCGTCCAAAATATTAAATCGTGAATTTCTTTACAGTAGTCACTTACAATTTTAATCATCAAGGTGTTACGTGGCATTGCATTCCATCAAGTGCTCCACACATGGGTGGTTTGTGGGAAGCTGTAGTGAAGAGTTTCAAAGCCCACTTCCGCAAAATTACTGGCAATTTTAAATACACATTTGAAGAAATGTCCACACTTCTTACGCGCATTGAAGCCTGTCTTAATTCACGCCCAATTTCTCCTATGTCTGAAGATCCCTGAAGATAATGCAGTCTTAACACCTGCAAATATCTTTATCGGAGAATTCATTTGAGCACCTATAAAATCAAAATTAACAGAACCTTCAGTTTCCATAATTCATCGTTGGCAAAGATTAAAAGCTTTGCAACAGGAGTTTTACTCGCGTTGGAAAAGGAAGTATCTCAAAGAATTGCATAAAAGAAATAAATACATAGAAAATATACAAACCAAAAATGCCAAAAGACAACAATAAACGTGATCACCCGCAACCTCAGATCATATTAACCTCAGTCCGCGTATAAAGCAAAGGCATTCTAATGTCCTTTGTGTCATCGTTACCACGCACTGCGTTTTTACCCCAAATTTGTATCTTTTGTAACGTGAGCCTGTGAGCTGAAAAGGAGAAAAAAAGGTTAATATGATAATTCAAATTGATACTTACCTCTATCTGCTGAGCTCCAGCTTTTGTGTTCATTTTTGATTTTGGATTTTTATATCTGCTGCGTTTAAATTATATTATTTCAGTTATTATATTATAATTTTTGCACCTTTAAAAATTAAATTGAAGAAATGTGGAAAGCAGTGACAGCTGAGAAATGTCACATTCCATTGGAATGATTTGTGGAAAATGTGAGAGTGAGCGACCCGGGATTTGAGTGACTGGCTGATTCACAATAGAAATAAAGTCTAGATTGAGAAGGATTTTTGTCTTGTAATAAGCTAAGCTTTTCACCACCGTTGGGGTTTAAGTTAAGATGTTGTTTTCATCTGTGTTTTGAGTTTTTTGTGTATAAGAGGTTGTTGTTTGGTTGTCTCCGGTGTTTTATATCCACTCTGACTCACGTCTCGGTATTCTGAAACACTCTGTGAGAAATTTCCAATAAGAAAAAATATATTGGAAAGTTTTCAAAAGAAATGTCAGTTTTATGTTTAATTAACATTTCAAATGTAATTTCATAACACAAAAATTTATCTGTAAGGTGCACTTCTTTGGATGTTTTTCTGGCGACAAGGTAAACAAAATGGATTTATAACGCTTTTTCAATTTATTTATTGTTCATTACTTATATATTACTAGATACAAATACAATACTAACGAGATTAAAGGCAATTTTATGCATGGTGCGTAGATGCCAACGACACTGCACATGTTACATTAAGTGATAGTTTGGTTGAGTTCCTAAATGCATTTATACAAAGCATCGGTGTGTTTGTATTGAACTGTGGCTTAACAGATTCAAGCACGCTTTGGTTGCACAGTTTTGGTGAATCTGGTAAGCAGGAAAACACACTGATGCTTAAAACACCCTTTCTGACACAAATAATAATATACTTAATATAAATTTGAATAAAGCTGAGAAACAAATTGACAATGACTTCTATGATTTTGATTGAATTAGAGTATGAAAGAAGACTGTTGCGTTCAATAAACTCCAAACTAGCTGTACGATCCCATGGTCACTGGAACGGATACAGTTTCATAGTCATTGAAGCTATCCAAGTTCAGGGCCATCGGTTTGTGCAAGCTATGGCCACGAGCAGTCAGCTCATTGCGCTAACGTCAGCGGCGGTTTTGAAATACGTGCTTTAGCTAGCGTCGATCAAGCTAGCGGAGTCGGATTTCTTAAGTCGCTGCTGAGTTCAGTGCAAGGCCAAGGTTTGTGTGTATGTATGTGAGTTGCATTTAATTAAGTTAAGCTTAATATATATATTTTAAGATATTAAAAAAATAGTAGTCAGTTGTTTAAGTCAGTTGTTTAAGTGAGTTGTTGAAGTGAAAGACAATAAAAAAAGATTACAATTGGCGCAGCCGGTAAAAATAAAATAATAAGTGCTCAAACTTGACGCAAAATATTGGAGTACACCTATGAAAATAAAATAAAAAAGAGCAGATTTTTATTTGTTAAAAAATAATACTTTTGTGCATTTAACATAGCAAAAAAAAAAAACTGAAGAAAACTGTTAAAACAACTAAATATAACTGCTTTTCAACTGCGAAAATTAAAAAAAAAGCTGTAACACTGCGACGTGATTAATTTAAACAAGAACACATATTTAACGGATACTGCTTTGTGCACAACAATTGCTGACTTTTTTTTGATTGATCGAAACTAAGACAAAAAAAGCAGCAGCAGCAACAACAACACCAACATCAGCAGCAGCAGCAAATAACACAGTCACATTTGTAGCTACATAAACAGCAACAACAACAGCAGCAACAGCAACAAGCTCAAGCGCAGCAAAGGTTCTCAAACGATTTTCAAACGTATCAGCAAACATCGTCGCCTCAACGACAGCAGGCGCAATCAGAACAACCGCAACAACAAAAGCAGCAGCAACAACAAAAATCAACATTAACAATGCAGCATCAACAACAAAAATAACAACAGCATCAAAACCAACAAAGCAAAGATATACTCAAAGGTCATAAAAAATCCACTAAGGAGATTGAGGCCCTGTCGAAACAACACGTAACAAAGTACGTAAATGCAAAGCTCCACACCAAGGTCACCTAAAAGGCTTAGAAGCGGAAAGGTACGCAACGACGATTAATTTAAAATCTTATTTAACTCGGCAAATTGAAAGAGTGCAAGAGGGTGAAAAATTATCCACGGTATTTTGTGATCGGTTAGACAAAAAAAAATAACAGAAACTCAGGATATAAAATCAGAACAAATAAAAAAATTTAGAGAAGATTCGGAAAAATTTAAGCAAGAACTGGTTAAATTTCAAACCCACTCACACTCTTTCAAAATAAGTGAAGATAGCTCTAGTTTATACAATAATTGTACAAAAATAGAAAATAATAGTAACTCAAGTGTTAATTTAAATTGGTTAAGTATTTCACTCTCTAAGTCAGAACAAGACCTAATCCATTCAGTCCGAATAAATACAACAAACAAACAAAAAATGTCAATAGATTATTCAAAAATTGCTAAGATCACGGCTCAATTGGTTTCTGGTGACCAAAACCCCCAAGTAGTGAGTGACCTTCAAATATTTTTAGGTTGTTCGAAAAAGGTACTTGACTGCCTAGAAGAAAGAGAACAACAAGCCTTTCTAAATATAATACCCACAAGATTACGGGGAGGGGCTTATCAATTAGTGGCCTCAAACCCACCCACTTCGTTTCAGGATATTGAAAACCTTCTAAACCGCACTTATCTACCTAGAGAAACATACCAAGAATTAGTAAACAAACTACTAACCTTACGTCAACATCCAAACGAAACTCTTATTGCCTATACGGCACGAATAAGCAACATGTTACAACAACGTAAGGAAGCAGCGAGAATAAAATATGGCGCAACAGTTGCACCAGTGATAACACAATTAGAAGATTTTGCAAAGAACTCTCTAAAAAGCTCAGTTACGAATCCATACTTAAGCCAGTATTTACTAACAATAAAAGATGAGCCCTTAGACTTATTAGTACGAAAGGCACTAGATATAGAAAAATTACAACAAACGGCCTTACCAATTCAGACAGCTCAAGTTTTTCCAACATACCCAAATAATACACCTATAATGACTCACGAGACAAACCCTAATTTAAATAACATATACCCAGTACGACAAACAACATCAACTTCTGTACCGCCATATACGGACTATCAGCATGGTAATCAAATTAAATTCAATGAATGCCCTCCATATAGATATTTCCAACAACCAAACCAAGAAATACCAGCACTAAATAGGTCTATTAGAACTGCAGAACATTTTGCCGCAAAAATTACTTGCAATTTTTGTAGGAAAAAAGGTCACACCTATACAGAATGTTTCACTAGAAAAAACACACCATTTTGCTCTAATTGCAAAATTTATAACCATGACATAAGGGACTGTCGACGCTTAAACAACACACCGACCAGACACATGAGCAACGAACAATACAGATCAGGTGAACAGTTCAATAGAAATTCGACAGGGAATAATAATCGATATAACACAGAAAATATACAAAAAATACACAGAGGGAATAGCGGTAATAATAGGGACACGAGAACTCCAAATATTCCACGAATGTACAATGTTCGTATCAGATGCGATTTTTGTGGAAGAAATGGACATTTAGTAGCTGAATGTCAACAAAAACAACGTTGGGAAGCCACGAATCAGGGAAACGAGTCGCGGTCGAGTCACAACTCCCCGACTCGACAGTAAGAAATAATATTTGTAAAAAGGGGGAACTGCAACCACCTACATCCGTACCCACCATTAGAGTGCCTATGGATATCGCAAATCCAGACACATTAAGTCTAATAGTGGACACGGGTGCGGAGGTTAGCTTAATTAAGAAAAGTAGTATAAAAGCAAACACAAAAATAGAAAAAAATTAATAAATGCACCCTACAAACAGCTTTTGGTAAGGGAACTGCCAGGGAAATATCAATATAAACTCAAAAAAAATGTACCCTTGCACTTTTCAAGTCATAAATGGTATAAGTGGTATGACGGACGATGGGCTATTAGGAAATGATTTCCTTTCCAAACACTGTAATGTGGATGGACCGAATGATCGTCTGATATTTCCACGTACAAAGTTCAACAGTGAAGAACTGCAGATACCCATGAAGAATAGACAAAATAACATAAGTGAAAAATCTAAAATTCACGAGGGACAAAATCCCACAAAAATCACTCCAAAACAATTCAAGTTCACTCGTACAGAGTCAATTGCAGAAGAGTTTTGTTTATCCATGATTGAGAGTAACAATCAAATACTCTGTCAGAGGGCAGTCGAAATAGGACATTACAATGACAAGGTGGAGCCCAAGGAGGTAATACAAACCACCTGTAATGTCTTTAAGGCTTCTTCAATAAGGGAAGCTGGCTGCTTAACCGAAGACAACAATCAAAATAAAACAGATAACAAAAGCAAAATATCTGAAGTCAGGGAACAAACAATTGTTTTTAATTCACCCGCTGTCATACCGGAGCGGTGTCATAAGATTATTGAGCTACCAATAAAGTTAAAAGAAGAAATAATCTGTCTATCACAGTAACTTTTAGAAGGGGTCTTTTTATCGATTTGTATATTACCCACAGGCAATAAAAGGCCTTTAGTAGGCGTCATTAATACCACAAATAATACAGTAAGGCTTGCTAAACTTACTCTAAAACTGGCGTCTGCTCTGGGATATGAAAGAGTTCCCATACTAAACGAAATTAAAAATACTAATACATCAAATGTAAAATTAAAAATAAAAAATGATGAGAACGATACTCATACAGATTGTATTAAAAAATTTTTTCAAATAAAATATACTCAGAGGAAATTAATTTACGAATGAGTAAACTCGAAAAGGAAATTAAAATAACACACACCTTAAATGATGAAGAAAAAGAATCTATACTTGACCTTTGTCGCGAATTTAATGACATATTTCACCTAAAAGGTGACAAACTAACAAACACTAGGGCTTTATCACATGAAATACCACTCATTCAAGATCAGGCCCCAATAAATCAGAAAATGTACAGGTTACCCGAGACACAAAAACAAATAATAAATGATCAACTTAAAGAAATGTTACGTGACGATATAGTTCAACCAAGCAAAAGTCCATGGAACTCACCTCTTTTAGTAGTTCCCAAAAAAGCTGGACCAGATGGAGAAAAAAGATGGCGAGTCGTAGTGGATTTCCGTAAACTCAATGAAAAAACTATTGGCGACGCATATCCCTTACCACGAATTGAGGATATATTAGATCAGTTAGGACATTCGCGTTATTTTACGACACTGGATCTAGCCAGTGGATATCACCAAGTGCAAGTTCACCCAAGAGATCGATCAAAAACGGCCTTCATCACAAATTATGGGCATTACGAGTTCAAACGTATGCCTTTTGGATTAAAAGGAGCCCCAGCCACCTTTCAGCGGTTGATGAACTATGTACTGACAGGCTTACAAGGCCTGGAATGTTTCGTGTACTTGGATGACATAGTCGTCTACGGAAAAAACTTGGAGGACCATAATAGCAAACTAGTTAAAGTTTTTTCCAAGCTTAGGCAGAATAACCTCAAACTCCAGCCTGAAAAGTGCCAATTCTTATGTAAGGAAATAGTTTATTTAGGACATATCTGCTCAGAAAAAGGAGCACTCCCAGATCCTCGGAAAACAGAAAGTGTTCAAAATTTCCCAGCTCCAAAAACGGTGCGACAACTTCAATCGTTTCTGGGCCTTGCAAATTATTACCGAAAGTTTATACCGGCATTTTCAAAAATAGTGAAACCAATTACCAACCTACTGCGGAAGGACGTTAAATTTAAATGGACAGAGCAATGTCAAGAAGCATTTCAAAAAATTAAAAATGAACTCATTTCACCCCCCCCTCCTAGTTTATCCGGATTTTACCCGACCATTCAATCTTACAACAGACGCGAGCAATGAAGCAATTGGTGCTGTACTTTCCCAAGGCGAAGTAGGAAGAGATAGGCCAATTGCTTATGCGAGCCGAACTCTTAACAAAGCCGAACAACAGACCTAGACAGCAGTTTAACCGAACAGAATAACACGAATGTGAACAAAGAATCTAATCCTAAATCCAATATACTAAAGGAAAATTTAAAAGTAGAGGTTCTAAGTAAGCCTGAGGAGATACAAATAATCCTTAAGGACTACCACGACTCTATTTTTGGGGGACACCAAGGTGTATTGAAAACGTATAAAAAAATCCGACGTAAGTATTGGTGGAAAAAAATGCTTGGTGACATCAAAACTTACATAAAAAAATGCAAAAAATGCCAAATAATGAAATCATCTTTGCCAACAAAAATGCCTATGGTTATAACAGACATCGCGGAAAAACCCTTTAATAAAATATATTTGGATATAGTAGGACCGTTGCAACAAACTTTAACAAATAATCAATATATTCTCACGTTTCAAGATAACCTCACCAAACTAGTAGACTGTTACGCCATCCCAAACGCAGAAGCCCAGACAGTGGCCCAAATGGTATTCGACCAAATTATCACGCGCTATGGTATTCCAAAACAAATAGTAACCGATCAGGGGACAAACTTCTTAAGCGACCTCTTTAAAGACCTTTGCAAACTATTAAAAATAAAAAAACTACAAACTTCAGCCTACCACCCGCAATCCAATGGTGCTCTCGAAAGAGCGCATAGACCAATAGTTGAATACCTACGAAGCATTTGTGATGAAAACCCACAATCCTGGGATCAATATTTACGATCAGCAACATTTGTATATAACAACAGTTTCCATGATAGTACGAAACTCACACCTATGGAGTGCTTATATGGGTTCACATCAGATATTCCATCTAATTTAAAGCGTGAGCTAGAACCCGTTTACAACCACGAAAGTTATTACCACGTACTCAAACACAAACTGCAGAAATCATATGCAATTGCTAGACGTAACCTATTAAAGAGCAAACAACAATCCAAAGCTTATTACGATCATTCAATACGACCACAGCATTTTCATGTAGGAGATCAGGTCCTAGTTAAAAATGAAAATAGAAAGGGTAAATTAGCTCCTATTTGGCGAGGACCTTACCGAGTAATTGCTGTAAAAGGACCTGTCAACACGCAGGTTAAAATAGGAAATAAATGAGTAGTAATCCGCGCGACCACTCTCGTCACATTTAGGTACGCGACTACTGCAGGGTTAATGACGTCCATCATAACTACGTATTTTTCACAGTTCAAAATGGAGTGGTGCTTGATTTTAATGGCGATAGGCCTAACCCAGGGATTTGTCATGGAGCAACCCATAAACGTAACCCAGCTAAATGCCACAGGGGTTGTTTTCGAAGAACTGGGCGAACTATGGTTATACCAAAGTTCTTGGAGCGTGTTCACGGAAATTGACCTCTCTGAATTGGACAACCAAACTACATTAGCCGAACATGCAGACTATCTCAGTTCCCGCCTATGCAACCAATACAAAAAAAAGGGAGGCACTTGTGAACCCCAGGAACGACACATACATGCCGTAATAGCGCAAATAAAGGCTAGGACCCAAACAATTCGGGAACTAATAAATACACCACGTCAGAAACGATCTATATTCGACGGTGTAGGGAGCAGTTTACATTACTTGTTTGGTACCATGGACCACTCTAATGAAGAAGAGGTATATAGTAAGTTAGGGAAACTGGAACTGAAAGAAAATGCACTGATTGAACTCCAAAAACAGCAAGTTAGTGTGGTGAAGTCCACTTTAAATAAAATACAAAAACCGTTATCAGTTTTAATGACCAACCAACAACAGATAGGATACCGAATAACTGAATTAGAAAACATAACCGACCAAATAGAAAAAACACAGTTACGACAGGATATACTCTACACCCTCTTGCTTCAAGTAATAGAACTAGAATCAAGATAACAAACACTACTGGACGTAATAATAGCCACACAAAACAACAAAGTACACCCATTACTTATTTCACCAAACACTCTGAATAACCTTTATCTAAAAACAAAATCTCTTTGTCAGGATTGTTTGCCAACATTATATCAGACAACCAAAATAAAAACACATTTTCTTCAGGACAAATTAATAATAAAAATAGAACTACCCATATTCGACCTTCCAAAAATGCAATATTTTCAAATATGGTGTTATCCAGTCCACACTAACAGCGGACATTCGGTGATACCCAATATAAAATATTCATATTTAGCGATAAACTACGAGAGGCAGACTCTGGTACTGTTAAAAGAACGAAGCCATCAAAAGTATATTAAAGTTAGCAGAAATATAAATTTTGACTCGTATATCGGGCCACTGGACGTTCCAATGACACAAGCAACAACGACTAAAGAGTGTGTACTTAAAATGTTGCTAAACCCTTTAAACGACAAAATGGACTGCCCTCTAAACCTACAAACAACACCACAGGATACTTTAATAAAACTTAACAGGCCTAACACTTGGTTATTCTCGGTGGAAACTCCACAAATAATACATGTTTCGTGCGAAAGTAGTTTTTCAACGATAAAAGTCGAACACCAAGGAATAATAACCTTAACTCAACCCTGCCAAATACAAATTGAAGAATATATTATAAAATTTCAAGGACACAACAGACATCCACTCAAAATAAAACAACCCAATTTTTCCCCTTTAGAACAATCAGATATAACCAATTTAAACACAAGTTTTACCAAATCTCTAATACAAATGAAAAGCAACCGATCAATACAAATATTAATGGGCAAAGACACAAACGAAATTATAAATAAAGGGACAAAAACACTAGAAGAAATGCACAAAAAGTTAGTACAAATAGAGAAAGAAAAAACCGCCTCACACCAAAATAAGATTGCACTAACTTCAATCTCTTTTTCAAGCTCACTAATGCTATTGCTCACAATATACATTGCTTACAAACTCATTAATTTATTAAAAAGGAAACTACAAAAAAAAAATTACCTGTAGAATCTGTTGTAGATATTCGGCTTCAGGAGGTTGAAACTCCTACGCATATTAACCCTCACATAACACCTAAGCCAAGAAAGTCATTAGCAAGATCAATGACATTTACGCCAAAAACGTCGTTCCAATTAGTGAGTGAAACATAAAAAACACAAAAAATATTACAATTAATTAATTTAATATAATATAATATTAAGATTATAATATAATAATTAATATAATAATATTAAATATTACACACAAAAAAAAAAAAAAAAGAGAACACAAAAAAACAACAAATGAAACAAAATTATATGTAATTCAAGAATATTAAAAAAAAAAAAAAAAAAATATATAACAATAATAATTGCAATAATTTATAAAAAATCCAATGTGGCTCACATACACGTATGGGTTGTTGAACGACAGCTATCGAGATATATTCCTTTTTTTTTAAATAAAAAAAAAAATGTGCAATATTTCTCTTCCAAAAAAAGGGAAGGAATTGTTGCGTTCAATAAACTCCAAACTAGCTGTACGATCCCATGGTCACTGGAACGGATACAGTTTCATAGTCGTTGAAGCTATCCAAGTTCAGGACCATCGGTTTGTGCAAGCTATGGCCACGAGCAGTCAGCTCATTGCGCTAACGTCAGCGGCGGTTTTGAAATACGTGCTTTAGCTAGCGTCGATCAAGCTAGCGGAGTCGGATTTCTTAAGTCGCTGCTGAGTTCAGTGCAAGGCCAAGGTTTGTGTGTATGTATGTGAGTTGCATTTAATTAAGTTAAGATTAATATATATATTTTAAGATATTAAAAAATAGTAGTCAGTTGTTTAAGTCAGTTGTTTAAGTGAGTTGTTGAAGTGAAAGACAATAAAAAAGATTACAAGACAAACATGGGAGCGGTGAAAATGCATTTCGAAAACATATTAAAGTTTTTATTTTAATATTTAAGTTACTTTAGAATAAATACCAGACGAATCTTAAGAAATCTGCGAGGTAAGCATAATCCATTTGAATGAATCTCTGACGAATATTTTAAAGTGCTTTATAGATTTCTAAAAGTTTTATGCCTCAAATATATTGAAGAAATATCCCCCTTCATGAACAAAAGATTAAAAATTAAAAAGAAATGGACGACTATTACACATTAGATTTCTCAGTGCGTTAAGTTTCTTTGCTCAAGGTATCTTTCAAAGGTCGGTTGGCCAAGACGCGCTTTCGACTATGTCACAACCCTCTGTTAGCCGATGTATCCCAGAAGTAGCAGCAGCCACAAATAAAATAGCATCAAAGTACATGCAGTTTCCAAATACACAAAATTATCATAATATTAAACGTTTGTTTTATAATATAAGCTCATTTCCGGGAATCATTGGAGCAATTGATGGAACCCATATAAAAATAAGTGGTGTAAAAAAAGATATTGAGCATGTTTACAACTGTCGGAAAGGAAGGCATTCTGTAAATGTTCAAATTATCTGTGATGCCAATTATAATATTCTAAATGTAAATTCTAAATTTGGAGAAACCACTCACGATTCCTATGAGTGGCGACAGTCAAAAATAAGAACTATTTGTGAAGCTGTATATGTAGCTGGAGGTAGACATTTTTGGCTATTACACTAAGGGAAAAAAATATTAAATTTATCCAAAAACTTTTTTAATTTATCCAAAAAGCGCGTCATTTTTGCACCAATAACGCATTTGAATAAATCGACTACGTAAATATTTAAAATTTATTTGAATACTTTTTTAATTAAATTAAATATTTAAATATTTAAACAGAATTAATAAAAAATATATTAAAATTATGCACGAATTTTTTTAAAATATCTTTCAAATATTTACTATTTGAAAATAAATTATCGCATTTAAAGAAAATTTGAATAAAAATATTGAAATTAAAAAAAAAACATATTTAAATTGAATATGTTATTAATGGTTTTATGGTATTATTTTCTTCATATTGCGTTCATCAAATGCCATTGCCTGTATAATTTATTATCGCTTCACTTCTTTCGTTCTCTAATTTATACTATTTTTGACAGTTGGTGCACTAATATTGCACCAACTGTCAAGCATAGTATAAATTACAGAACGAAAAAGTAATGTACAAAATTGTTTAGGCAGAAGCAAATTATGCAGGTAAATGACAATCGGTCCAAGATATTCCTGAAAATACCGAGTTGTCACTCCACCCTACATAATTTAATTTCTTTGCCAAACATGCATAATATATTACTCCTGAAACAATAACTAAATGAGAACTATGAGAACTGTAAGAACTGCAAATGCAAGAAATAAACTCAGGAACAAAGTGCGATGCTGTTGTTGCTTGTCGGAGTATGTGTGTAAGTGTGCGATGCTGTTGCTGCTTGCTTGTATGGAATATGTGTGTACGTTTGTGGTATAAATAAAATTCAAATACGGAAAAAAACGAGTTGTAGGGAAAATATTTGATTTACCCACGTAAATATTTAAATAAAATTGATACTCAGGCGTGGATAATGTTAATATGCATTATTTCCCTTAGTGTAGGAGACAGTGGATACCCTCTTGAACTAAACCCTGGTTGATGACTCCTATTCAAAATCCCGAATCTGATAGTATGCGAAAATATAATCGAGTTCATAAAATGACGAGATTCACAGTGAAGAGAACAATTGGTATAATGAAAGCTAGGTCTCGCTGCATTTCTAAAGAAAGATCATTATGCTACAGTCCTTATAAAGCAAGCATTATAATCAATGCAATTGCTGTTTTGCATAATATTCTCACTAAAGCAAGGGTGTCTCTTCCTGAAGATTCATCCGTTGAAGATAATATGAACGACGAACAAGTTTATGAAAATGAAGAAACTAATCAAAATTCAAGCAATAGTGGAGCAGCTATCCTGAGAAGTATAATTGAAACTAATTTTATTTAATTTTTAATTTAAATTACGAAATAACGTGTAACACACAACCTGTATACTATTTGGACACAATGTTTTAATACAATATGTAAGTTACTTTGCAGAAAGTATATTTTTTATTTCTCTTAATTCGGACAAAATTTTTTCAAAAATCAAAGTTTTTTTTTCCTCTTCCAATTTTAGTTTTTTGATTTCTAATTTAGCCTCTTCTAATTTTAAGATTTTTGAATAATTGTCTTCGGTTTCAACTCTTCTCTTCCTCCTAAAAGTTGGTCTCGGTTGATATGTGGGCAGCTCCGTCGAGGGCTCAACTTCTTCATCGAGAGCATCATAAGTCACTTCAGGAATGTCATCATCCAAAAATTCTATGACCTCACTAGTTCCCAACTCGGGAACATTTTCATCTGCATAAATTGCGACTGGCGTTATGAGTTAGGCTTGGGTAGTTCATGAACGAACTAGTTCAATTGAACGATTCCCACTCATGAACTATGTGAACTAGTTCAGTGTTTCTCGTTCTTTTAGTTCATTTTAGTTCAATTGATATTGCAGCGAGTAGGAACAAAACGTACGAGAGCAAGAATAACTAAATTTACCATGCTATGGTTTGAGTCCTTGGTTTGAGACACTTTTTGTTTATGCACTAATACAAATGGTGAATTTGATGGATATCACATATTCATACCAAGTTTGTTTCATTTTGTATACCTGGACATGAACGAGTAAACGAAATTAACTAAAAGACCTAACGAACTAAAAGAACGAACGAACTAAAAGAACTAAGAGAACAAACGAAGTAAAACATGCAACGAACAAAAAGAACGAACGAACTAAAAGAACTAAATGAACGAACTAGTTCATTACATACGATTGAACTAAAAAGAGCGATCTTTGTGGTGAACTAAAATGCCCAAGCCTATTATGAGTGTCACAACTCTTTCTTCAATCGCAGTAAGTGGCTTGATTTTTCGAGTACCATTTATGCCACTTTGTTGTTCAGCCCGTCTTGCTTCTCCTGTTTTTGGTCTTTGTATAACTTCTGGAAAAAAAAGTAAGGATAAATATGAAATTGAGCCTAAAAGACTGGTGGAAGTCGATATATCTGTTTTTTTATAAAAAATCATCTATTATTTTTCTACAGATCATGGTAAGGCTCTTTATATGCTAACTACAACAATTTACCTCAAATCCATCCAAAATTTTCGCCATTTAGCACCATCTTTTTTGGTTCCACCAAGTGAATTCAGTTGAAAGGCAATTGTATCCCACATTTCATCCCTTTGATGAACACCATCTACTCCAGTAAACTTATCGTTGGTCACATCGATATGGTGCTCCAGCCACTCGATAAGTGCTTCCTTTTGCTGCTGCGAAGGCCGCTTAGAAAGCGTACGACTAAGACTGCATAGATTTTAATAATTATTTAATATTATCAAATACCAAGCTAATGAATTTACTCATAGGTATATAAATTATACAATTTGTGATTATATATTACTTACTCTGAATTTTCTTCTTCCATTTTTAGAAATTTATCAAAAAAACCAGGTTCTCACAGAATTTAAAACTTTCAAAAAATATGTCTCATGTGAAAAGTTTTTGACATTAGAATATTCCGTTTCCACTGAACATGAATAGGATTTGAAAATTCTCACTGGAAAGTTTTCATTGACATTTATTTTTCATTTTCAAATTCACAATGAATGTTTTTATTTTGAATTGGCTGATGTTTTTTTCATTCTCTTCAATTGAGAATCAGAATTTAACATTTCTGACATTATTATTTTCATTTTTGATTTCTCATCGAATCAGGATAGAGCTACTGTTGAGCAAGGAACAAGACGATTTATTCAGCCAAACTTTATTATTTATGTGTTAGTAAACGAATCGTCAATTTAGCTAGTTTAAACTAAGAGGCTAGCAAAACTAAAATCAGTAGAGCAAAAATGAAAAAGTGTTCAGTATATAAAGAAGTGTTTTGAAAACAGTACAAATAAAAGTTTTTAGTGAAGTTTTTTAAAAAGTTATTAAAAAGTTCAGCAAAGACGGCCAGATCATCACGGTGCATAGGACAATTTTGTAAGTACTAGGTTATAGCTCTTATAAGTTTTGTGTAAAAAAAAACCGCTGTTAAAATAAATTATTTGTTGCTAGGTCAATCGTCAAGTGTACCGGCTGAAAATGTGTCCCGTGCTCCCGTTTTTTTTTATATACATATGTGCAGATCCGCTAGGTGCTGAAACTGTGTCCCGTACTCCCGTTTTTTTTTATATACATATGTGCAGATCCGCTAGGTGCTGGCATATAAATATATACATATACTAGCAACCCTCCGCAGCTTTGGCCGCGATGTATCTTGAAATAAATTAATAAATTTTTTGTAAAAAATTTATCTTATTATCGTTTTAATAGATTTATTTTTTTCATGAAATATTAATTGCAATCATGTAATAATTTCTGTATAAGCAATATTTTTTGATGTGTTTGTGATACTCGTAAGAATAAATTGATTTGAGGGATTTCCTATCCTAGAAATACCAACATATAACTGCCCGTGGGAAAAACAGCTTTCTCGTAAAAAATAAAATTCATTTATAATATTTACATTTGTGTCGAACTCAAATCAAGTTATTTGATTTCCAACTGATTTTCTGTGGTGGGGTTTTTTAAGTAAAAAAAATAAGGTTTTAGGCAATCGTTCATAATTTGTTTGCTTGTAACTAAATCGATAGGGTCTCTTTGAAGAAAAGTAAGCTAAAATAATTAACTTTCGTTTGGCATGACAACCATGGAAAAATATTAAGCACAGACAATTTTATGTCGATTTGTTTCCTTAAATGGCTCTTAACCGAAGACATTCTCCTAACTTATTTAAATGGTATGAAAATACATTTTATGCAATGTACTTCGGCTAATTAACACAATTTGTAGCTCAATTATATAAAACTCGTATTCGATAAAGTGAATTGTTTTGGAAAGATATTGGTTTTAATAAGTCCTTACCTTTTCAAATGTAAATTTATGTTTATGGAATGATTTAAAAATACTTTTTTTTTCACTTTCAATAAATAAAATCATATTAAGTTAAAATATTTTCCTAGGTCTTATTTCAGTGACGAAATTATACACTAACGCTAGTTAATGCCGTAAAAATATGCTAAAAAAAACCATTTAACCCATACCAATGCGCAGCTTCGAAGCGATGTAATTTTACATCGCGCGGCGTTTAAATTTAAGCTTAAATTGTTACCATAAATGTCATGCACTTCTATTTTGAAGCTTCAGAATTCTGCACGCAGCTATTCAACATTTTGAATAGGAAAACTTTTTCTGAATAATGAAACATTGAAGCAGCAGCAACAAACGACGCGCTTGAAGAAAATTCTTTAAATTTTGCATTCTGCTGTTCGCAAACAAAGAGCTATCTCTCTCTGCTTGAATGCAGAGAATCTCTTTTCTGAGCATTGAGCAGCATTTTGTAGCGAAACCAAAGCAACATTCTGCTAGCTGCAAGCAATGACAGCGTCGAAGCCAATGAACAAATCAATGCTTGCAAGAATATGATTTAATTTTTCAACAAAATATTAATTTTACGACCAAACTATTGATCTTAGATGCACATCACCATAGACTTTTTTGTTGGAATCGGCAAGATCATTCATTTGTCCATATATCATATTCACTTATCTTTTACGGTTTAAGCAGACAATGGAAAAAAGCGCCAAATTTTTCCAAAAATACCGAATTTTGCCAGTTTCTTAGCCAATAACTTCTAAGCTTTGAAATATTTCAAAATTTTAAGTATACAGTGTTAATCTGCAATTAATTACGATTTGAATAGTGAAAATTTCATTTAAATCCGTTCAGCCGTTCTTGAGTTTACTTGCATCAACGCCAAACAGTTTCATTTTTATACAGGGTGCGGCTAAAGTAACTATATGATTTGTTTTTTAAATAACTATTGAATGGAATGAAAAAAACAAAAAAATTTATGATAAAAAGAAAGTTTATTTTATGTTATTTTTTTACATTAATTATGAAAAATAATATCAGTTAAATGAGAACCGTTTTCTCTAACGCAAAAATGTGCTCTTTTTATGGCATTTTCCATAACTTTGTTGAGTGTTTCTTGTGGTATACGATCAATTTCTTCTTGAATGTTGTCCTTTAGTTGCTGCAAGGTTTGGGGCTTATTCACATAAACTTTGTCTTTGAGATAGCCCCACAAGAAAAAATCCGGTGCAGTTGGACCCGTTGGAGCAGTTCTTACACCATAAAATCTTCTGTATGCACGTTGAGTATTAATTATCGAACGATGATTTTCAATGAATAGAAAAACAATCTTAGTTCTTTGCGCAATTGTATAGCGTTCCATTTTTAAATATTCTCCCAAGTTTAATTTCTGAAATAGGAAAAAAGAAAAAGTTAAATACTCGCAAGCAAAGAAGTTACAATTGTTTTACATCATATAGTAACTTTAGCCGCACCCTGTATAATAGTAAGATAATCATAGGTAAGAGTTTTAGCATAATGTAGCTAGTTTAGAATATTTAAAATTCTTTTACTAGGTCCTTGCATGGCGGGAGGGCAGTTTTAGGGCCTAAGATTTATTACGATAAATTTTTTTTTTTATTTCGGCACTTCTGATGAGAATGAGAGAAAAAGAAACAGAAATGGAAAGCCATTTGGGCCCCCACCTTCAAACTGTATTAGCAATAGGACAGGTCGACAAATGCCAGTAGCATCGCCGTTAACAGTGCCACTGTTACCGCCCTTTACAATATAAGGTCAAACTCAACCTCTTAATGTCTCACCTTTTCACTTAAATTTGTGCTTCAGCTGCGGAATGTCAGGTGATTACTTTAAGAAAAATACTCAGGGTGCTCTAATAGAAAATCGTTGCAAGTCTGCGTTTCATGATATGTTGTGTTTTGCATGTGGTCGTTGTGAATCGTATTGTCAGTTTAAGTCTAGTGCAGTGATGCACAGCGTTACCAGACCTTCCAATACAAGCGCAACATTTTTGTTTTAGTATGTGTGTGCGAGGACTACACTCAATGAAAAATGAAAATTTCATGGTAAAAACTTTGGCTGATAAGCAATTACTTTTAAGGGAAAAAAATTACAACCAACTCAGAATCGCACATGAAAAAACGCAAAAATGTATAGTACGCACAGTAAAGACGTAAGCTTTACGATAGGACAAGAGGTATATCGTCGAAAATTCAAGCAAAGTAATCGAAGCCTTCAATGCCAAATTAGCACCATCCTTTTTAAGATGTATCGTACTTCGAACGGTTGGAAACTCATTATACGAGGTTGGCAATATGGCTGGCAAGAAGTTGGGGGTATACCATTCGAAGGATATGTTTGTAGCGTAGGTGGAGGAAAGTACAATATAAGAATAAGAATTCATGATTTTTGTTGTGTTGTACTATCTTGTTCTTATTGTGCTGCAAATAAATGTGACCTAGGTACCGATCCGGACCTCTAAGAACTTTATGTTGAGGGGTGAGGTGTTCTTTTGTGTTGGGGTAAGAGTTGTTTGTTATTTTGTTTATAACCGGTTTAGTCGTTACTTCTGTTAAGAGTTTCATTTTGTGGTAAGTTCTTTCAGTGATCCTAGGTTGTGGACTAAGTGGCGTACGATAAGGCATAGGCAACTTTACATAAAAATTACATACAAATTTACATACATCTAAAAATTGGAGCATGAGATTGTGGGTTCAGGTCACACGTTTATGGTAGGTCACGTTTAAAAAGTTCTCTTACTGACACGCTCCATATTGCCAGCAACATCGACGGATCCGAGCCTGAGCTGAAAAGCAAAAAAAAAAAAAAAGTAAATATGATAATTCAAATTGTTTACTTACCTCTATGCGCTAAGCTCCAGTTTTTGTGTTCATTTCTGTTTTCTTATTTTTATATCTGCTGCGTTTAAATTATATTATTTCAGTTATTATATTATAATTTTTGCACCTTTCAGCTTAAGCTAAAAATTAAATTAAAGAAACGTGGATAGAAGTGACAGCTTAGAAACGTCACATTCCATTGGAATGATTTGTGGAAAATGTGAGAGTGAGCGACCGGGGATATGAGTGAATGGCTGATTCACAATAGAAATAAAGTCTAGATTGAGAAGGATTTTTGTCTTGTAATTAGCTAAGCTTTTTACCACCGTTGGGGTTCAAGTGTAGATGTTGTTTTCATCTGTGTTTTGAGTTTTTTTTGTGTATAAGAGGTTGTTGTCTTGGTTGTTTCCGGTGTTTTATATCCACTCTGACTTAGGTTTGTTGAGCTAGGAACAAAACGATGTATTAAGCCAAACTTTATTATTTATGTGTTAGTAGACGAATCGTCAATTTAGCTAGTTTAAACTTAGAGGCTAGCAAAACTGAAATCAGTAGAGCAAAAATGAAAAAGTGTTCAGTATATAAAGAAGTGTTTTTAAAACAGTACAAATAAAAGTTTTTATTGAAGTTTTTTTAAAAAGTTATTTAAGTAACATCCATCTTTTTTTTTTTTTTTTTTTTTTTTTTGGATTCGCCCGGAGGTAAGAAATCTTCATAGATACGTATGACCCGCGCCATACGCATGCACGATTTACATTCTAAGAAGTTCCCGGATCAGCCGGACTGATAGAATGCACCTACGTGCTAAAACTTACCACCTGTTGGCAAATAATAGCCTCCACTAAGCACAATTGCTTGGCCTTTCAGCGGAAATTAAAATTAAATAAAATTTGAGAATTTTTTGTGCTTATGTAAACTTCATAAACATCATCGAATAAAAGCACATTCTTCATAATACGAAGCAATACAAGACAACATCCAAAGTTATTTATTAGACCATATATAACCGCATTTATAATTGTTGTCGTTCGGCTTGAGGCCACTGTCCAACCCAAGATCCTACGTGGAAAAGAGATGCAACTCTCAAACACCAAACCAATACCAAACATAGCACAGATATACAAGTATATATTGTGCAGGCACAATATATTTATATATTCGGGTCACTAAAATAAGGGAACACCGAGCTAAAGTTATTATTTGGATATGCATTTGGGCCAACGCAGGTAAAAACTTGTATGGAAAAGAGATAAACTCTGACACACCAAGCCAAGAGACACGGTATACATGGTCAAATAAGGAAGAACTAAAGATCTAAAATAATTTCATGAAAAAATAAAGCAACGAAACTGAATAAAACGAAAACTTAAAGTATCTATCATATTCGATGATGCTTATTTGTTAAATCGTAAAATCTACACAATTATCGCGAGTTATATTTGTTATCACAAGGAATGCGTTAAGTATTCAAATGTAATATAATTTTGCGTTTTAAGACATCCACCGAGTCAGAAAAATTTATCAAGTTCAAGTTGCCATTAAAATCACTACACATACATCGCAAAGGGTCGTGAAGGGCATAATTAGAAGTGCAGTGACTCAACTTAAAAAGCTGGAAATGTCTGGCTCCGGTCCTGGGGATGTTGAAGTTTAATGAAGAAAGGAGGTATTGTGAGTCTATATCACCACTGAGTAATTTGTATAAAAAAGAGACATTGAGCATAATTCTTCTGCTTCTTAAGGAAGGCAGGGAAATAATTTTGAGGCGTGTTTCATAAGGGGGAAGAATAATATTGGGGTTCCAACGATAATGTAAAGCAAAAAGTAAGAATTGTTTTTGAACCGATCTTAAAGTTTTTCTTTTGCATTTAATTGATATTTTTGTGATTATCGATTGTGATTCTAAACCACTCTACTGTTTAAAGTTTAGTGAGTCACTGTCACGGGCGAAACTAGCGGGGGATAAGGTGGTAAGCTACTCCCTTACTTTTTTAGAATCCGCATAATTGTTAATTTTTACTGAAATTTGTTTAAAATATTGTTTTTTATTAACAATCTTATGAACGTATCAAAGCCAGTCGTACCTCTTATTTCCATTTTCATAACAAAAACCAACCTTAGTCGGCTATTTCATTTTAAGTTATACCCAAAACTATCTTCAGTCGACCAATTCTCTTTCAGTTGTAGCTTAAACCAACTTCAGTCGGCCAACTCACTTTCCCTTAAGATTTATTTATATTGATCGAACGGATGAGTAACTTTCGTTAATTCAGCTATGTTGAATTTAAAAAAGAAGTTCGGGACTTAAGGGTATCCAGTCGGCCGAAATACCTTCTACCCCCCTACTCCTCAATCAAAATGGCTTGTCGTAATCACTCAAAAACTTTATTTTCTAATTTTTGCAGCAGTTTATTTTAGGTGTTCAGTAGCTGGGCTGATTTTTTCGGGGGCCGATTTTCGAGACTTTTGCTAGATCGACTGCCTAAATTATTTTTTTTCGGAATTTTTAAATTCCGCTTAAAATTCTTACTATCAATTGAACTGGGCTTTCAAACAAAACCAAGAGCTCTGAAAAATTATGTTTTAAACCAAAGTTATGGGCTCTAAACAAAACGTGTTCAGTAGGAGTGCATCCTCCCCTACATTTTGAATATGAGCCATATCGAACTATAAATAAGATTTTTCATAATAACTTGACCCCAGCGCCATCCAGCGGTATTTTTCATACAAGCCTTGTCCTAACAACAAAGAACACAACAAAGAAAAAATTAATCAAATCGATCCAGCCGTTCTCAAGCGATGAAGTGACATATATGTGGCAATTGATTTTTATTAATATAGATGCACATATTCATTTGAATTTCGGCAAGGCTAAAATTTATTCAATTTGAATAAAATTTTGAGAGAGCTTTTCCCTAAGCCCAAAGAACACTTTTTTCTCTAGTGACTAAAGAAACCAATGATTTAAAAATTTTCCATACAAAGCTGGGCTGGTCTATTCACCACTTCTGACTCCATTGCATCTTTCCATTCTTCACATGCAGCACCCTTTCAATGCATTCCGCACGTTGAACTCAGCAACCCAGCAAAAACATCATCGTTAATATTATCAAACACAATTTCTTCCTCAATTGCTTTCTCTAGTTCTGATGTTGACTTTATTGAACGAAATAGCTTTCTCGGACGCCCTCTGCGCCCTGTGCGCAATAGCTTTGGCGTTCCAGATATTCTGCATTCTCCTTCTTTGTTTTGTGAATCAGTAACTTCGGTAGCTTGGGTTTAAAATGGTGGTGGAGAGAATTCGACGATCTTTGGCTGACTTTTATTACTAACTAGCCTTTTCCCGGTGCGCGTTGCTGCACCATGCAACTATATGGGAATACAATAGGTGTATTCAAAACTTTTCTTAAACTCATAGTTTGACACCACTGTTATTTTCCACTGACCGTTACAGTTTCCCAGAAGCAGGAGATCACCAAATAGTAACTCCATTTTGAGTTTGTATGTAAGTACTGCTACTTTTACTTTCAAAGCTATTCGATAATACAAATTGTATGGGCTTGTATAATTACCCAGCAGTTATTTTGGAGTCAATTGAAAAAGTGAACTAGTTCATTTCTAGCGCAGTTCGCAGTAGCTCTGAAAAGGTACAAAAGGCGTTCAGTGTAGAACAGTTATCTTTGCTTTTGTTTTCAAAAGTATTTCTGAAAAAAATAAACGCGTTCTGGCTACTTTTTAAAATTTGCTGCGCACAAGAAAAAATAATAAAAAAAAAATGTTTATATACAAAATGTTTTCTGGAATGTGGATGGAAAAGATGGTACAAATGAGATCTTTAGGACTTTTCCGTTGCACTAAATTTTTACACTTTAATATGTTCACTTTAAAACTAGTTAAAAAAGAACCACTTTCAGGTTATTGCTAAAGCAACCAGTTTAAAAATGTTCCTAATGCAACTAGTTCAAATATGGGGAAAAAGGAGTGTTTCTGGGGACAATTGTCTTTTCCTATGACATCAACCCGCAAAAAGCGTCAGTTCGTTCAATGTTAAAGGGTATTGTAGTGGAACTAGTACTGGTCCTTTTTGGAACTAGTTCAGAACTATTTCAAATTTGGTCCACTTTTCTGCTGGGTATATAATGCCCATCCCAGCTTTCTAGTAGATGGACATTACCCAGTTTTAGTACAGTTGCCGACAGTGAGCATACAAACTAAATTACCAAAATGTAGCCAAATTGGCGAAAACCGTAGGAAATATAGTATTTTTATTCATTTATAGGCGGTAAAAGGGGGTGTGACGTGTGACAGAAATTTAAGCTGTCTCGTACTTGAAAAAAATGTACTGCCAAAATTCAGCTCTATCGGCTCAGTCATTTTGAAGTTCCCAGCCATCACACAGACAGCGATTGCTTTTTGTATATATATTTTTGATAAAGATTATTGGCTATAACTTTTAATAATTTTTAATTCTAAAGATAATTTTTCTAATAAATTAGTTTTTAGCTTTTATATTTTTTCAAAAATATAAAAACACAATATAGAAAAAAAATTTGGTTCGAAAAAATCAAGGGGTAACCTTGCTTTTTGAATCAGAAAAATGGATTTTAAATTTTGCGTAAAATTGAAACAATTTTTGCCTACACTGATAAAAAAATTTGCAATGGGTTTTAAGTATGAACGTACTTAAATCATAATGCACCTAAAAATCCATTGAATTATTAACGTTTATACTCATTTCAAACACAAACATATTTAAAGAATTTTTTTAAATGCATATGTGTTTAGATTTAATATAATATGTAATCATTTAAATATGATTTCATTCAAATTGATGTCTTAATCTTATTTTTTAAGAATGTTTTGCTTTTGATCCTTTCTTTATTTAATTTTGTGTAATAAATATGCAAAACACATAATTTAAGTATGCAATATATTCAAAAATTCTTCTTGATTCAAGTGCGAACATATTTAAATTATGTGGTTTCATACTTCATAGCTTTAAAGACGGAAATTTGATTATGATTTGATCGTATTTTGAGTGTGGGCATATTTAAACTATTGCAATTATGACTATGTCATAGTATTTTAAGTATGGGCATATTTAAACTATTGTAATTATGACTATACATATTCATAATTACAAAAATTTTAAATATGCCCATACTTAAAACAATTCTTTAAACAATAGATTAAATATGACCATACTTAAGTTTAAATATGCCCATACTTAAAACACGATCAAATCCTAATCAAATGTCCTTCTTTAAAATAATGAAGTATGAAACCACATAATTTAAATATGTTCGCACTTGAATCAAGAAGAATTTAGTAAAGCAACAACACTTTCTGTTTGTTTTGTTTGTGTACTATAACGGCACTCAGTTGCAGATGTGAATTGACATCTGGCAATAAGAAAAAAAAACAATAAGGTTTCAGTTTGTGTTTAGAAAGCCAATAAACATGTACGAGTTAGAATATTTTAATTTGGATGCGCGCAAAGTGATTTGTGAAGATTCCCAGTTGGTGGAGCTCTTAAATGCATTTGAGTTGAGTGAACTATTACCTGTTTTAAAAGGTAAGTAGATCGTAATTTGAAAGTGCATGTGTGTACAAAAATATAAAATTTTAAATTCATTTAATGCAATGTACATGAATTTTCATAAATGTATGTACAACACTACGAAGCACTATTGTGGGTGCTTCATAGCTTCATCGAGCGGTTAATAATAAGATAATTGCATATACATATGTGTTAATTCAATAAATTGTTTATATTGATATATTTCAAATAGAACGCAATATTACTTTTCGGTCTCTAAAATATCTGTCTAAAGAAGACATTGCGGAAGCAATATCAGATATTGGATTGCGTGCAGAATTTCGTCATAAACTGTTTGTTTGGCGCAAAAAAGAAGTAAATTATTTCTTTACCATTCTAAGTCCCCATTTACACTAGAGATCTTTTGCTTGGCGAACTTTTGTTTTCTCTTTTGAAGTTTTGCTTTGCATTTACACTGCAGAGCATGTGTTTTCAGCAAACGCTCACGATTTGTTTTTGTGTTTGTCAAAAACAAAAACAACCATATTGCTTACGGACAACACCAAAGCGTGTTCGACGAGTACATCGAACACAGTTCCCCCTTCTTACTTCTTCCCTCCCTCTCCTACGAACTCGTGTTTTGCAGAGCACAAGCTCTCTAGTGTAAATGGAGACTAAGCAAATACTGTATAATAATAAAGTCTTCATAATATAGTACAATAAAGACGATGAAACTATCACCACAGGCGATAACGTCACCTCGTGGTTAAATAGTGTTTCCTGTGCTCCACTTTCGGATCCTTCAAGTTGTCAATATATGCTTAAATTAGTAAGTAAAGTCTCGAAAAAATAAACATCTACTAATAATTCTTTGTTTTCAGAATGTCCCAGTTGTTATAAAAAATTCATCGAGAGGCAGACATATATTAGACTTTTACCAGCGCAATCAGCATCTATTAAAGGAGCACAGGGACATTTTAATTAACATAATAATTGAAGAAATACAGTCATCACAGTTGACCCTCGTATTATCTGATTTTGCGGCTATTGTCGAACAGCTTGTACAGATATTTCCAACAGAATCAAGTGTTAAGGTAAAGAAAAAAACTATGTAATGAAATTCACCCCTTTTTTACTTTTTATCATTATTAGGACTATTATTTTATTCCACGCACTGGTCGTAAAAATCCCGGCGGAAAGTTGTACGCAAAATATTTAAATTGTAAAGCTAAACGGCCTAAACTCTCTTCAACTACGGAATCAACCAAATCGACTGAGCCAAGCGATTTTGATATTTCCATATCGACCGCGCTCAAAAACGAACTCAAAAGGGACTTAGCTGATTGGAGTGCTGTTGCCGACAAGTGGCAAAAAACCTTTTGTTTGCGCCAAAAAGAGTTAGGTGATAAAAAATTGAATATAAACAATTTCTTATTAGAATGGCCAAAATACGCGGATGGCAGAGCGGCGGAATTGGTAAGTTTTCATTTAGAATCCAAATCACAAAACTATGTTAATTTTTTGTTTCATACTACTAGATTCAAATTGACTTTAAGCTGCTGTATCCTGGCAAGGACCATTTACTTTTTTCGAAGTGGGAGGACTTCAAGCAGACAATCAAACAATATTACGAGGCAAACATTTTAAATGCCAACTGCAGAAAACTTTTTTCTTCACTTCCACAAGCAACTAGTGTTGGTAAGTTATAGGCGATAATTAATATGTTTATTTTAAAAATTTGTTGTTAACAATGCCAACATTCTTTCCTTATAGATTCGGAAGATTGTATTGTAGCGACATTGTTGACATCAGTATTAAAACCTACGGGTCGATATAAACACTCCAAAGGAAAAAATGCAGATAACAGGGAAAATAAATGCAGCAGAAAGTATACCATCTTGGATTCACAAGAGTCATTTGTGTTAAAAATAACTACACTCAGCGATTATCAACGCCACATTGACGCAATTATTGATAAGTATTTTCATGATAAGAAAACTATTCAGCCATTTATCGTAGTTGAGGGAATCGAATTAAATAATATTAAATCCTTTGCAGTTTATTTTAACAAAATTTTGTACACAGCTAATAGTTTTCTTCACAGCATAGACATTTGTTTCAAAATTTTCCATACCCTTAATTTACAATATCCAGCAGCCTCTGAATTTCCGTGGCTGTTTATTCAAAAATATTTTTTCGATATCGAAACAAAATATGACAAAAAATCATCTAATTTAACGGAAATGCTAAATTCTCTCAATAATCTGTCAAAATAAAATACAAAGGATTTCTTATTATTTTTTTTTCTAATTTATGATATCAATTCAATATGTTTCCGTGTTTCAAATGTGAAAGTTCTTTTGCTAGCGTGGATTGTTTAATTACGCATTTAAAATATCACCATCTTATTCCTGAAAATAATAATTTAATATGTAAAGTTGATAGCTGTAATCAGTTATTTTCTAACTATAAATCTTTCAAACTTCATTTAACCAAAACGCACTGTAGAAAACTTGATAATTCGAACAAAAAAAGCTTAAACGTCGTACGTACGCAAAGAAATGTATCTAGGAATGAGGTACAGGAAAACAATTTCTTTCAAGATATATCTCAAAATTTGGCTCAAAATAGTTCGCATAATTTTGATGTACAACAATTGGTCAAATCTGTCAAAAAGCAAGCAATATTATTAACGATACGTCTTCATTCACAATCATTCATGCCGCGAAGTGAAGTTCGTGCAATTCAGAATATGATTTCAAATTTAATGTCTTATGTTACAAACACACTAAAAATGTTCATGGGGACGCAGACTTCAGCTACTTTCGAAGAATTAGATATTATTTTAAGCGCTTGTTCGAGTCCCTTTGATGATATTAGATCCGAGCATCGACTTTTAAAACAATTAACAGATATGCATATTTTCCATCCACATAGTTCATTTGTTATTCAAAATACAACAGTGCCACGAATTGTAAAAGGAAATTGTGTTTTATCTGCAAATGTTTTAGATATGCATGTGATGCCAATAAAATTTCAAATCAAATCTTTTTTTGAGCTGCCAAACATTTTGAATGTGACAATTGAAAATCAAAAAACAATGCAAAACCATTCATCAATCATAAATTTCGTCAATTCCGACACATTTGCAAATAAGCTTTCAAATTTTTCACCAAACGACATTGTTATTCCCTATTTTTTATATTGCGATGACTTTCAAATTAATAATGCGTTAGGGACTCACGTTTTCTCTATCTGTGCATTTTATTATAGTTTTCCTACAATTCCACAACACTTATTGTCGAAATTGAATTTTATTTTTCCATGTGCATATATTTCATCAAAAGCTTTGAAATGTTGTGACTATGATACAACGTTATGTCATCTTGTGCGTGAATTAAAAGATTTGGAAAATGGAATTGAAATTACTACTTCAACTGGCCCTCATAAAGTTTTTTTTATTTTAGGGCTGATTTTGGGAGATAATTTGGGTCTCAATAAGCTGTTAGGCTTTGTGCAATCGTTCAATGCAGACAAATTCTGCAGAGCATGTTCAAGAAGTAAACTTGAAATGAAAGTAGATGTTTCGGAAAATAGCTCATTTTTAAGGAATAAAAACACATATGATTCAGATTTACAAAAAAACAACGTTTCAGAAACAGGAATTAGAACAGTATGCATATTTAGCGAATTACAAAATTTCCATGTTGTCGAAAATTTTTACTTTGATTTAATGCATGACATTTTTGAAGGCGTATGCGTTTATGATATTTGCAGTATTTTACTTGCTTTGATAGATAATAAAATATTAAGTATTGAAATAATTAATAGCAGAAAGAATCTTTTCAACATTGGTGAAATTGAAGTCGGAAATTCTTCAGTGCCAATTGACCTGAATAGATTAAAAAAGAATAATCTGAAAATGACTGCCAGCGAAGCTCTTTCCTTTCTTCATTTTATGCCATTAATGGTAGGCGATTTAGTTCCTGAAGAAAACAGGCATTGGCAATTGCTTATAAAATTGATTGAAATAAAAGATTTATTATTTGAGACTGAATACACTGATAACGACTTAAACACTTTAAGAGATTTGATAAGAATCCACCATGAATTGTACATTGATTTGTGCGGTCCTCTAAAACCAAAGCATCATTTTATGGTGCATTATCCCACAGCGATTAAGAAATGTGGACCATTAAAATATGCATGGGTGATGCGTTTTGAAGGTAAACACAAGGAAGCTAAAGCATATTTTAATAATATTACAAGCAGACAAAATCCTTCTCATTCCTTAGCTACTAAAATGTCTTTGAAATTTTCAAATTTTTTATTATTATATGAAAATGGTTTTCCAAAGATGTTTGAGAAAGAAAAGTTTACCTTAAAAAAAGTTTGTGAAATTGAACATTTGAAACACGTGACGCATAATTTGTATGATGAAGCTATAAATATAACATATGACGTTATACATAAAGGTATATCATACAAAACAAATTATTATTTAGGACACAAAAAGCAAATCTTGAAACTTTATAAAATACTTTTTCTATTTTATAAGAATGAAACACTTTATGTTGTTTGTAACGAAATTGAATTGAAAAATTTTTCCCAACATTTTCAAAGTTTTGAAATTGGTGCTAGTTTTGGTATTGCTATTGAAGAAATTGCTTATTTTACTAGCTACCCTATGCATATATACACAATTAATAACAGTAAAACGTATTTAAGATATAAATCCTTATAATTTATATTGAAATTAAGACTATGTGTTTCAATTAATATATAATATAGTATATAAGATGTTAATGTAATTTAAAATTCAAACATATATTTAAGAATGAATACAAATAAAATATAATTTTTTCACTACAAAAGTCGTTTTTATTTAATTAATTTGAATTAAAACAGTAATAATTTAAGTATGAATGTCAATATAATTTATGTATCATTCATATTTATTTTATATATGAATAAATTGTAATTTAAATATGACTCATATTGAAAAATAATGCGTGCAAATTTAAAATAAATGTAAATGTTAACAATTTAAATATGCTGCATATTGAATTTGAGTGTAGACTGTTAATAATTCAAGTATTTACTGAATTAACATTATAAACAATTTATGATTGAATGCAATATGTGTCATACTCAATTTAAGCATGATCACTCTTAGTTTACTTGCAAATATGAACAAAAAATTTTTTTAATTGATTTCAATATGCCCATATTTGATTTTAGTAGATACGTGGATAACCCCATAATGACAACCGATTTTTATAATTTAAGTATGAATATTAACAAAAATCGCTATTTTTTCTATCAGTGTATAAATGTTATAGCTATTAAAAAGAGTTGAAAATTAGCGAATTTTAGTTTAAATTATTTTTACAACAAAAACAACTTTTGAGCCTTTTTTTGAGGAAAACTCTAATATTTCAGACCTTTTTTGAAAAAAATATATAAAAGATATATACTCAACTAACGTAATTCTTGCAATAAGGTTTTCATAGTACTTTGAAGAAGCTATAAGACAAAAACAAATTTAACGAAATGTATAAAAAAGCAGCGGAGATTTTTGAATCGAAAGTCACAAAATTAAGTTTTTAATTGTTTTTTTCTCATTTTTGAGCAACGATGTTGCATTATATATATGGTTGTAGTAACAGTTTTCATAGTTTCATGTTTTTATATCAAAATAACGGACATTTTTTGAATTGTACTTAATTTAAGAAGTATTTTGTATTTTGTAAATATTTGCATATGTAACCTAAGAAAACCACTAAAAATGTGCGGTTTTGTAAAAATTTGCACTATAGCACCATCTGGTGTCCAAGGTGGATCAAAGAAGATAGTGTTGAAAAACTCATCGTATCTGAAAACCCGTATGTACCAATTTTCATTCTAATCGCATGAGCGGTTTGGGAGTTTTAGGTGGTTTTGCAAAAAATTTGTGCTACAGCGCGCTCTGTTATTCAAGTTGGGTAAAAAAAAGATAGCAGAAAAACACTCAACGTACATGAAAAGTACTATATAACAATGTTCATCCCAATCACTTGAGCGGTTATCATTTAACATTATCTGGTGTTCAGGGTGGATAAAAATTGATAGCCCACAAACACGCACCGTACCAAAAACTGCTATACACAAATTTTCATGCCAATCGGATGAATAGTTAAGTAGTCTATTGCATAGTTACACACAAAAACTTCTTTTTTATATATATAGATATAGGCGTAAAAGTGGGCGTGGTCAATTTTTCTTCAGTAAAAACTTAAAATGGATTACTACGAACATTTACAAAATAAATTAGCCAAATGGGTGTAGCTGTTTTCCGATTTTAGATAAATGAAAAAAGTGGGCGTAAAAGTGGGCGTGGTCAATTTTTCTATCCGTAAAAACCTAAGCTATTACGAACATTACAAAAAAAATCGGTCCAGCCGGAAGAAAATCGGTCCAGCCGTTCTTAACTGATACAATTACCAACGAACGACATTTGATTTTTATTTATATAGAAGATTTCGACTTTCTGTGAAAATGTAAATAATTCATTAAATGTATTTAAATCCATCAACTCTTTTTGAATTTTTTCTAGGAACTTTACATCACGTGCATAGATAACTTTGTTCTTGTTTGGAACCCATATTTGGTAACCCTTCCTATCTCGAGGATAACCTACGAACACGCCTTCAAAAGATCTTTGTGCAAGTTGATCTTTGGTAGGGTCCTTGTCAAAAACCATTACTTTGGACCCAAAAATTTTAAAATAACTCACCTTCGGCCTCTTATTGGTCCATTTTTTATATAGTATTTTTCCGTTTAAAATACTCGATGGGCATCTATTTCGGATGTAACTTGCTGTGGCTATAGCCTCGCACCAAAAACTTGAACTCTAACCAGATTTTATTAAAAGACACCTTGCCTTAACTAAAAGTGTGCGGTTCATCCTCTCAGCTGTGGAGTTGGAGGAATTGTCAGCCTGCGCTCGATACCATTATCTGCAAGATATTTGTCAAAAGCAGCATTGCAATACTCACGCTCATTATCTGACTGCAGGCATTTTACTTTCTTGCCAGTCTGCTTTTTAACCAAATTTTTGTAGAGCTGAAATGCTTAAAAAAACGCCGCATTTCTCTCGCAAGAAGTAAACCTCACACATTAGAGTGCACTATCTTCAATGTTTCTGTGCATGGAATTCAGCATTTGTTAAATGACAACGCGGTCATCTTTCCATTCAAACACACCTCACACCTGGCTAACTGTTGAATGTCGTTTACGTCAATTGCAGGTAATACACCTTCACGCATCATTATTATTAAGTCGTTTAACACTTTAACTGCCACCATACAAAAAAAATATCGGGTCCTCCGGGCCATTCTTTTTTTTTTACAGATCTAGTGTATTTTGGTATCAGAAAATCCGAACAAAATATCAAAAAATGTTTTTTTTATATTTCTGTGGAATTTCGAAATATTTTGAGGCACAACTTATGTACCTCACGGCCTAATGTATACGCCGTATACATATTTCCACGACCGTCACTCACATACGCATTGTTCTTGCAGAAACTCACTTGTGCTCTTTGTCCGCAATTTTGGCAATTGAAATAAGATTTATTCGCAAGGCTGGAACAAATAAAATATTTTTAAATTCAATTAATCGGTGACCACTATGACCAGCAACGGACAATTCCACTACACCTTTGCCTTTGACTGCAGCACATGCTTTGCTTGCCAAATTAAGTTTTGCATTCGGAGATGCACTAATTGTTTTAAACAAACTCTCATCACCACACAAATGAGCTGTGCACCCACTATCCAAAATCCAGGCCTGTTGCACTCCTTTTGAATTTGCAACACACGCATTGCCTGCATCAGCTGTTACTGTATGACTTACTGCATAAGATTCATCAACATTGTGGCCAGATTGCTTAACACCGTGGTTGACATCGACCTTCTTTGCTGAACAAACAGTAGCTTTATGTCCTGGAGCACCACATTTATAACATTTTAGCTCACGTTTTAACGCACTCTTGAATTTTCTGCGATTGGAAAATCGCTTACACTCATTTTGTCGAGTACCAGCAGCCATGGCTATAACCATACTTCCAGGTGCTTGTTTTCGTGCCTCACTCTCTTCAATAATTTTTCATTTAGCGATTCAGCAGTAGGCAACTCATCTCGCGACTCAATTCCACATCTAAAATTTTCATACGATGTATGAAGGCTATACAGCAACATAGTTGAAAGCAGATTGCCATTTATTTGCACACCCATGCTCTCCAGTTTGTCTACAGCATCGAAAAACTTAGCAATGTGCTCTTTCACATCTCCGTCTTCTTCAAGACTTTGAAGCATGAAGGCCTGACTATAATAGCCACATGCTGGCATACGCTAGTGCCAAAATTTAAACGAAAAGCCAGCAGGCTGTTGTCAAAATCAAAAATGTCTATAATTGCCATATACTGACTTTGAGAAGTGTCACAAAATAGTTTGTTTTTATTTGTGCTTGTTTGTGAGATTTTTTTCAAAATTAATGTGCAAAATAATATAAAAAAATTTAATCATATGAAGCCTTTGCTGTTTAGCTTCAATTATTACTTCAATAAATTAGAATATACAATTATTTGACATTTGCCTATGCTGTGAGCGATTTGAGTCGCTCTACAAAAAGCCACTGAAAGTCAACGAAACTTAACGAAACTGTGGCAATTCCAATTATGGCTATGCTCATATATTTTCATGGGGTCGCTTTCATTTTGAAAGATCCGTCTGCCAGCATGTGGCTATTATAGTCAGGCCTTGAGTTGTTTTAACAAGGTCGCACAGTGATGCGAATGGGCATGCTAGACGGAAAAAAGTCGAAGTCGAATTTTTACATTTTGAATATTTAAAACTGTTAAATAATATACATTGATCTCAGGAATAATTTTTTTATTTACCTGCGCTTTCTACAAAAAATGCGAAAATTCTTGAAAGTTGACCCAAAGGGTTTTTTGAAATTTTCGCTTATGAGTTTTCTAGTTATACATAATTATTTTTTTAAAATATTACCCAATATCCAAAAGAGTTGAAAATTGGCGCATTTTATGAAAATGATAAGGTATTTTTAAACAAAATATCTTCAATTACCTATCTTTTAAAATGTTGGCGCTATAAAACGATATTTATCGATATAACTGCGTAAAAAATTAACATTTGGTAAAATATTTTGGAAAATAAAAAAAGGGTCATTTTGTATTTACAAAAATGTATTTTTTATTTAACCATTATTATGTCTACTCTAAGTTCTAAAAGTGCCAAGGTGCGCAAATGGCCAGTTGCCTTGTTTTTTAACCTGTTTGATGGTCCTAAAAATGCATGTATAAACTAGGTCCTGACCGTTTTGTATGAAATGTATTGAATTTGAGGTCGACATATAGTCTAATGTGGTGTTTAAATATTCTCAACACATTACAAAATATTTTTAAACTAAAAAAAAAATGTTGTAATATATATTAAATACAAAAAAAAAAATATTTTAGCCCAGGTTTTTTTTACAAAAACCCAAAAATTGCTAAAATATTTTGTAAAATTAAAAAAAAGGGCCATTTTATATATGCAAAAATATATTTTTTATTTAACCATTATTATGTCTTATTTAAGCTTTAAAAGTGCCAAGGTGCGCAAATGGCCGGTTTCCCTGTTTTATAACCTGTTTGATGGTCATAAAAATGCTTTTATTTTAATTTCAAAACCAGGTTTCAACTGTTTTTTATAATTTTGATAATAGCATAGCCGAAGCTGCTAGTGCTTTTAATGTTCATTGTAAATTAAATATATAACTAGTAAGCAATGATCTTCGACTGGGCCGAAATTAAAATAGCCCCACGACCGAAGCAAGGTATATTCAAAGTCACTTTGTATGGGAGGTAGGAGTGGTTTTCACCCGATTTCGTTGAATTTCATACTCAGAGTGCATATTGAATATCAAAGCTCATACGCAATTTCAAGTCCATCTATTAATTTTTGTGGAATTCTAAGACAATTTACCTTTGTAATAAAGCCACTTTGTATGGGAGGTAGGCGTGGTTTTCACCCGATTTCGTTGAATTTCATATTCAGAGTGCATATTAAATATCGAAGCTCATACGCAAAATTTCAAATCTATATATTAATTTTTGTGGAATTCTAAGACATTTTACCTTTTTAATAAAGTCACTTTGTATGGGCGGGGTAGCCGTGGTTCTCATCCGATTTGATTCATTTTCCAACTTGCTCTTTATTTTTCAGAGAAAAGTTTATATATCGAAATATTTCATAGCTTTTCTCATTTCTTAGTTATGGACCAAAATATCCACATGCATGGTAGCTACCGCGCCCACTTGTTCAATCGCACCGAAATTTTTTCCACTTTCTCGAAATTACATTCAAGACATCTACGTTTAATTTTGTCACTGTAGCTTATCTGCATTTACCGGCATTTACTAAGATATAGCGAAAAATGTGATTAAGTTGTATCGAAGCTGCCACGCCCACTTGTTTAATCGCACCGACATTTTTTTACTTTTTGCAAATTATATACAAAACGTCTACGTTTAATTTTGTTATCGTAGCTTAACTCATTTCTAAAAAAAAAAAAAAATAAATAACTGGCCATTTCAGCCCTTGAAAGGACTTTGACCTAGCTTCTTATGATCAATTGTGTTGTGCGTGTTATTAAGTTTTTACACAATTGACCGAGAACCGGACCTACATGTTTAACGCCGACTCCGAACGGCGATGAACGGAATGTTCTTGTTCTCAAGAAGCTTTACATGGCATTTTGATTACGCTCTGAGGTTTGCCATTGCCTGCAGAAAGGTGGCGGCCGTACAGAAAAATTCAAATAATTTTCTGTCACTGCTGGGGTTCGAACCTTGGTCTCCAGGTTCGTTGACATAGCGGCCACGCACTTTAACCAACTGCGCCACGGACGCCACAACTCATTTCTAAGCTAAAGCGAAAAATGTGATTATGTTGTATGGCAGCTGCCACGCCCACTTGCTCAATCGCGCTGAAATTTGTTCACTTTTTTCAAATTACATGCAAAAAATATACGTTTGATTTTGTTGTCGTAGCTTATCTAATTTCTAAAATATAGCGCAAATTATGTTTCAGTTGTACGGCATCTGCCACGCCCCTTTGTCCAAACTTTCTGAAATAGGTTTTTTTGCATTTTCCTATACCTAAACCAAAAAAATCCACAAAATAATATTTTCCGTCTAACTTGTACCAATCGCATCACTGTGGGTCGCCTTGCGTGCCGGTCATTTCGACGCATATATTGACTCTAACTTTTTCCAAACCTCCCGCGATGTATCACAAACACGGATTTGCTTTAATTCAGATGGTTCAATTGATAGAATCAATCTGCCTTGGCCTTTTTGTCTTGCTTTAACCACATGTTCCGGGCAGCGGCAGATGAAGCTTCATCCTCTGCTGGCATTAAGTACGTGCCGTTGACATACTCCCAGAGATCGTTTTTAGTTAGCAGCGCTTCTACTTGCATACTTCATGTATCAAAATTTTGCTTCGATAAAAGTTCAATCTGCGAAGAACTGGGCACGGAATTTGAAGTCATTATATCGGTTGTGCGCTCTTGATTTTCGATCTTCACATCAATTTTGCTACGGCGTCTGTTAATTCAACGAGTTGGCCTTGAATATTAAAAATTTTTTATTTGTTCATTAAAATAATAACAACGTTAAATCAATTAAACAGATTAAAAAGGCATGTTTTATCTTATTTATGAAATGATTAAATCAGTTCAATATATTTAATATTCAGCACATGTTAATTTGAAGACGGTTATAAAGAGAATGAGAATGTAAGACATAAGAAAATGAAATATAAAAGTATAAGTAGAAAAATGTCAAGGCGAAGTAACAGCTCTGAGTTTTGCCACACTGATATGCGTATTGTAGTTGATGACTATGGGAATATTCAACATTTGATATTTTAATTTGATAAATTTTGTGAAAACTAATGAAATTTAAGTTAAGTTAATTAAGAATTTTAATAAAATTACATTTGAGTAAGTAAGCAAGATCGACAATTTCTAACATTCTCGATCACCTGGCAGAAAGAATGTCCCACCGAAATGACCTGTCTTTTTGAAAATATTTATTTTTAGTTAAAAACTATATGCAGTTAGTTTCAATGTATAAATATATTTTTTTGATTTCTTTTTTTTTAGACCCGACTAAATAATCTGGTTTGTTTATTTTTGCAATCTTCAAATACTAAATTTACAATATAAAAGTTTCAAAATGCCTCAAAAATATATTTTGCGTGAAATATTTTTCTTATTTTAAAAAAAAATTGTTGGTTAGGTCCCACTTCCCCTCAGCCAGGTCTGGGTTTTTTAATTTAGATATCACAAAGGAAGAAGCATACAAGTTTTTAGAGTACCTCAAACATGTACCCTAAAATGTCTACCAGCTCTCGGACTATAGTGTAGAATATTCTAATTTTAAAACTTTTTTACTAGGTCCTTGCAAAGCGGGAGGCCAGTTTTAGGGCCTAAGATTTATTGCGATAATTTCTTTTAATTACAATACTTAAATTCGTAATTAATCACGAATTATCAGTGCTAAATGTTGATGCATGGTAAAGTCGCGAAGTGAAGGTCCAGCGAGAATAAAGTGACTCAAGCACTCAGAGAGTAACAACCAGCAAACCAACAGCTGTTCGCGACTGGAAAATGAAGTAAAACTAGGCAGAGGTCAATTACCGAAACCAAACGCCAGGCAGCAGAGAGCCGCTATCGCTAGTCGAACTAGCTATTGACTTTTATATTTTTGTTTGTAAAAAATCAAAAAAAAAGTTGGATGAAAATTCGTATTGAAAATTCTTTACCACTGCACGTTTTACGCTATAACTTCTGAACCCTTGAATAGCACACCTTGATTTGTATCATTGGAAATGTATTGAAACGTGAAAAAAACCAAAATAAAGAAACTGAAAAAAAATTATAGCGTCTGTTGTTGGCATGGCATTAAGCTTTGAAATTAACAATGGGGCAATTTACAGCAATTTTTTTAAAAGTTTTATATTTTATCCTTAAAATAGAGGAGATAACTATTCCAATGATAACTTAGTTAATAAAATGTGCCCCCACGACTGGCAGCACATTGACGTAAGCAGTCCTCCCGACTGCTGGGTGTGGGGGCTTCAGTTCTTCACAGGGTTGTGTTACCAAACAAACTCGGTGAGAACACCTAAGCCTGCCATTCCTACCCCTACCATGTCCTGCAAAATCCCTTCTCTTTCCCCTGGGTCGGGTCAAGGTGTCACACGAACCGTGCCGAGGATCAGCCTGGCTGAGGACCCAGACAAAAATAATTGCTCAGTCGTGAACGGTGTGCTCCGGATACCTGGCGAACTCCGGTTTTAATCAGCCTTACCCAGGTACTGCGGATCTCTGCTTGGGTCGAATGTCCCTTCTCCGCCACTCGTGGGAACAAAAAATGGAACCAACAAACAAAACAACAACAACAGAAAAAACTTCAACACCCAAACGGGGGTCCGGTCCCCAAACAAAAAAACCGGTAAGGACCTTCGGTTCCGACATACAAGCTGTGGTACCACCAAGCTCTATACAAACCGCACAGGGACTGGCTCCTCGGAGAAAGGTGGTAATCGACGCGGTGACGCGGTTTCAGCCAACGTTTCGGGGACCAAGGAAACACCAATGGCCAGCGTTAGGGCGGCCGACTTTACAAGAAGAGATCCTTTAAAGGCGGGTTACTTAGACCGCAGGAAGGCATCCCGCATTCTTCGACGTCTGGGTACCAATCCTATCAAGGAAGGTCAGGTCTCGAAGAAAGACTCCGAAGTTATAAAGGAGGACATAGCGTGGGCAAAGAAGGTCTTACCAGAATTCACGCTCGAGCCCCCCAGTAAGATTCCATCCACAAAAAGGAACCGCTCTGTGGAGGAACCTTCCAACTCGAACCCGGTTGCCGAGAGGGCCAGAACACATGGCGTAGGGGCAAGATCCTTCGTGGAAGTTGCCAAGGACAACATCATTTTAGGGGTCATAGACCAGGAGAGCAATGATGGTAAGATACGCAAGCACCAGTGGAGCTGGATAGAGGCTTCGCTCGCCAAGGTTGCCTTGCAGGTCCTCAGAGACAACCCTGGACCACCTCCGTCATGCTCGGATGCAGGATGGTTTCAGGGCAACGTCAAGCTGATGGCCTGCGAAAACGAAAGATCCGCTGAGCTGTTCAAAGCGGCGGTTGAGAAAGTCGGGGAGGTCTACCCAGGCGCCCGATTAAAGGCAGTTAGCTTGGACGAGATTCCGTCCAGACCAAGAGCTAGGGTCCGGGTTCCAGTCACCCCATCTGAACCTGAGGAGATCCTGGAAATGTTAAAGCTCTTCAACCCAGCCATCTGACCACACACAACTGGAAGATGGTTAAGTTGGATCCCAAAAATTAGGATCAAAAGACCAACGCCAAAAGGTCCAAGATGGATCCTCAACAACGAATGTCTGGACCAACTAAACAAGGACAGCTCGCTCAATTACGGTTTTGGCAAGAATCTACAAAACCGACACGGTGTCACTGGTCAAGCGCGCGGTCAGCAGTGCCACGACGGAGAGTCCAAGTGACATCGAAGTGGCATCGGGAAGCGAGGATGAGCTGTCGTCTGCCTCCGAGCTGACTGCTGCGATGACCGGCCTCTGCAGCGAGCTAGAACCCCTGGACGACCCCCTCAGCGACGAGGAGGAGGCCGACATTACGATGATTTGAGTACCTAAGGATGTTCCGGGTACTCCAAATTAACCTACACCACTGCAAAGCAGCATCGGCTGCACTCCAGCGTCACCTGGCAACAGGTGATGTCGACTTGGTGTTGATTCAGGAGCCTTGGATAAATAACAACAAAATCCTTGGCCTGAATATACCAAATTACAACAATTATCACGCTTCAAATAAAGGTAAAAGTCGAACCTGTATATTAGCTAAACACAACCTAAATTGCTTTATTCTCCCTCAGTTTAGTCATGGAGACCTCACTGTGGTCAGCCTGGAGTTGGCTCACAAGAAATTCAGGGTAGCCTCCTATTACTTCCTATATGATGAAGTTGTACCCACACAATCATTTAGGGAACTGCTGAGAGGAACAAATTCGGCTGCGCATATCATCTTGGGTGGATACAAATGCACACCACTCGCAATGGGGCAGCACAAACAACAATGATAGAGGTGAGTCACTCTTTAACTACCTGCTTACTACTAATTGAAATATACTAAATAAGGTCAATGAGCCAACCTTCATAATTACAAATCGTGAAGAAGTTCTGGATGTCACCCTAGCATCAGAAAACTTCTCCGAAGAAATTCTAGCATGGAACGTTTTAAAAGAACACTCCTTCTCAGACCATAGGTACATAGAATTTGGCTGGAAAGAAACTAATCAATCCTTGCCTCAAAAAATAAGAAATATCCGTAAGACAAATTGGAGATGGTACAATAAACTTATCAAAACATCCCTATTCTCGGATAGCTCTCTCCCCGTGACAAGCAAAGAGGATTTAAATCTTATTGTACTTGACTTCACTGAAAAATGCTCGAACGCCATTAAAAAAGCGTGTCCAGTAAAGTTATAAAAAAAATCCCGTAAACCAGTATGGTGGTCTCGGGAAATTGAAATCCTCAGAAGGGACTGTCGCAGAGACTTCAACTATGCAAGACGTAGAAATAGTGAGGACTCATGGAAAACTTATAAATCCAAACTAGGTAGTTACAAAACTGCAATCAGGAAAGCAAAGAGAGCCTCTTGGTCTTCCTTTTGTACAGAAATAGAAAGTACTTTCGAGGCCTCAAGGCTTAGGAAAATACTATCAAAGTCTCCTACAGCACCAAGCTTTCTTCAAAAGGAAGATGGTAGCTGGACAGACTCAAGCGTCGAAACCTTAGATACTCTTATGGACGCACATTCTATGGGAAGTGTGTACACTGACAACTCCAGCTTTCAAACACCCCCTCAGACCTTACACCTCAACAAATTGAGCAGCTGACTAGCAAGGAGAAGTTAAGGTGGGCGATTTACTCGTTCCAAACCTAGAAATCTTCGGGTCCCGATGGTATTATACCAGTTCAACTCCACTACAGTTTCAATGCAATAGTACCCCGGCTTCAGGCAATCTACCGAGGCTGCCTACTCCTTAATTATATTCCAAGAGCTTGGAGAGAAACCAAAGTTATCTTTATACCGAAAGCGGGCAGGTCCTTCACACTAAATCAAATGACTTTAGGCCTATTAGTCTTTCCTCTTTTTTAGTCAAAATACTGGAGAGACTCATTGGACTTCTTCTTAAACCGAAGCTCGAAAAGCTTCAAAAAACTCAACATGCCTAGATAAAGGGCAGATCTACAGAAACAGATCTCCATTCTCTAGTGGCTACTATCGAAAAAGCACTTGAGAACAAAGAATACGCGCTTGTCGCCTTCTTAGATATAGCAGTAGCATTCAATAACGTTCTCCCCTGTGCGGTCACCTCAGCCCTCTCAGAACTGGGGGAAGAGGACTTTCTCGTGAGTGTCATCAATCAGATGCTATTGGGCAGGGTGGTAAACTCCGAAATGGGAGGTTCTTCTATCCGTAGGTTTGTAAGTAGGGGAACTCCGCAGGGGGGAGTCTTGTCTCCAAGTCTGTGGTCCGTGACGGTTGACCGACTGTTGCGCATCATGGAGGGGGAAGGCTACAAAGTTATTGCATATGCCGATGATATCGCTCTCGTCTTTAACGAAAAATTTCCTCAAACCCACTGTGAACTCATGGAAAGAGCACTCTTAATCCTTTCGAGATGGGCGTCCTCTTGTGGATTAAGCGTAAACCCAGATAAAACAGACCTCATTCTGCAGATCAGAGTGCAGCAGATCTCTTAACGAGATGGCAAGGTTATTCAGGACCCACCTCATATGGGTACCCGGTCATAGGGATATCGAGGGCAATAATCTGGCTGACGAATTGGCAAGGAAGAGTACGACCTCGTACACCCTCTTAAATGATGATTTCATTTCCATGAACTCTAGTGCAAGAACAATTCTTTGAGTCTTGAACAAGCACGTTGGGAACACCTTGACACATGTAGGGTAGCTAAGCTAACGTGGCCTCGCTACGACTTAAAACGCACTAAATCACTGCTTGGATTAAGCAGAGTAAATTTTTCAAAAATAGTAGGAATCCTCACGGGTCACTGTCTAATCGGAACACACGCTCTTCGATTGTGACTTATATCAAATGATTTCTGCAGAAGCTGCAAATGCGAGGAGGAGGTAAAAAATGTCCAGCATTTCCTCTGCGAATGTCCGGCGCTAAGTAAAAGGAGATTGGAAACTCTGGGCCATCCTTTCTTAAATGGACTTACCGAAGTCTCATGCCTGGAAATCTGGCATATTATGAAATTCATAATCCGGTCGAAATGGTTTGTTGAGGAGGGATATCTCTCATAGGTCAAAAGAGATTATGTGGTATCACAACGGGCCTGCACTGGCCTAAGTGTACGAGTCGTCTGTCGGCTCAGCCAGAACCTAACCTAACCTAATAAAATGTGATTTAAATAGACTGAGTTAAGTTGTCTAAATATAGGCCCTATTTTGCCATTCGAATGGCTGTGGGTCTGTAAAAAAATTTTGTTTAAGCATTAAAATCTGGAATTGGTTTTCTTAGCAAAAAACCAACCTAACAAAAAATTTTGAGCCAAATCGGAGATGGTCAGTGCGACTGATAGGTCACCTCAATCTGAAATGTAATAAAATAAACTGGCCATTTCAACCCTTGAAACGACTTTGACCGAACTTCTTTTGATAAAATTGTGTTGTGCGTGTTGTGAGAACTGAACCCACTAGTTTTATGAACCTACTCCTAACGGCTAATGTACATGTTCTCGAGAAGCTTTACATGGAATTATTTACTCTCTGAGGTTTGCCATTGTCTGCAGAGAGGTGACGGCCGAACAGAAAAATTAAAACTTTCTGTGTCAGATGGAATTGACCCAGGGTTCTGTGGCGTATGGGTCACGCACTCTACTCACTGCGCCACGGCCGCAACAAAACGACCTCAAAAAAGTTCAACGACCACAGCACAAAAAAAGAAAAAGCAGGAGATGGGAGTTTATATTTAAATGGAGGGTAGTTTTTTTTTGTTCTTTGCTTTTGCTTTGGATTAAATTTTAAGTTTAATTTAAAAATTAAATATGTTTAATTCTCAAATTTTTTTTACTAGCTTTTTTTATTTGTTTAAAATAGCGATTTTTTATGAATTTACTGTTGCTACTTTAATTTTTTAGTTTTTTTTTTATTATTTTTTTTTTTTATTTGTTTAAAGTGGCGATTTTTTTATGAATTTACATTCGCTACAAATTTTATTTTTTTTTAACTTATGTAGATTAGAGTGAAAAGAAAAAGATTACTGCTTTTGTATTTCAAGCTTTGATTTAACGTGTCTAATAAGCTATAACTACGGACTAAATGTAGAAAAGCTGATGCTGGCGCCAACATCAACACTAGCTGGAAATCGGTTTTATTTTGCCAAATATATACATATCAATGAAACATAAAGCAGTTTAAATTTCTTTTACCAAATTAATTAATTTTTTTTATATAAAAAAAAACCTGTCATTAAATTTTTATATATTTTCTTTTTATTCTTTTTATTTTTTTTTTATGTATATAATATCAATCTCATTTACTACATTTTTTTCAAGTTTTTCTCTTTATAATTGTATAAGAAATTAATAATTGAATTGTGTAAATAAATGTTAAATATGCTTTGAAGCAACGCCACGGAATTTTATTGCGTTTTAAAGGATTTTTCGTTTGTTATTTTTCACAAGAATAACCAGAGCAAGTATGCCTTGCTAAATCTTTTGTCGGCTGGTGTGGACCAGGTAGTGGTTCCTAAACAGGTACGTTGCGATGTAGTTCTGACAGGTAAATGGGTAATAAATGGACTTAAACGGATTTTTGACGGAGTCAGCGATTGGGAACCACATAAAAAAAGTTCATGGGGTCCGTATGTGGTTCACGGCTGCTATGTAATGAGTGCAGATATAGGGTGGGATGACTCCAGCTGACGGACTGAGACTTAGGATTGTATGTTACGTGCTTGTTTGCTTCTTTGGTTTTTTATTTCTTCTTTTTTACGGTATCTATTCGATCAGGTGGCGACCGTGGCGTAGTTGGTTAAAGTGCGTGGCCGCTATGTCAAAGAACTTTGGAGACCCAGGTTCGAACCCCAGCAGCGACAGAAAACTATTTGAATAAAATAATTTTTCTGTACGGCCGCCACCTCTCTGCAGACAATGCCAAACCTCAGAGAGTAATAAAAATGCCATGTAAAGCTTCTTGAGAATAAGAACATTCCGTTCATCGCCGTTCGGAGTCGGCGTTAAGCCTGTAGGTCCATTTCTCGGTCAATTGTGTACAAACTTAATAACACGCACAACACAATTGATCATAAGAAGCTAGGTCAAAGTCCTTTCAAGGGCTGAAATGGCCAGTTATTTATTTTTTTTTTTATTCGATCAGTTTAATTTTCTCTATCTAAGCCCTTTCATCTTTCATTTTTCTATTAGCTGTGTCTTTTTTTGAATTTTCTTTTGCTTTCTTCAGACACGAACCATTTTATGTTTTGAGCTAGTGGTGTGCACATGCTGGCAAGAACCATCTCAAAAGCCGTCGAGCAGCCGGAAAATGCCACCGTGTCAACCGCTGGACGTGTAGCACACCCAACATAGCTAGGCTCATTACACTATGTGCACCGAGGAATGGATTGCAAGCTGTGCTCCTGCACAAACATTGTTCTAATTGTTTCGCGCCCATGCATTCTGAAGAATCATGTATGAGCAAGCTAGGTTGCCGTTATTGCAATGGTGATCACCAAACTCTGCTTCATATGCATGAATGCTTGCCCCGCCGCCAATCCAATGGACAGTTAAAAAAAAACTGATATCATATTCCATAAACAAACACTACAAAAGGACAGCGATACAGCCACCGAGCTCACCAAGACCAGAACAGCCTTCCTATTCCTCCATCCGAGCACATCATGTTGTAACTCTACTGCCTACTGCAGCGATCAAGCTCGATGTGCATGGCAAAACCCACTAAGTCTAATCAATCCTCGATCAATGCATGGTTTTTAGCCAAATCTCTGAAAGGATTGTTAAAAACTTCCATTTTGAAAAAACTGTACTCGGTGGTGATACAATTTACAACGTTTCCACCCAATGTCGAGCAGATCCTTTGCTGAAAATCGACGTTACTTTTAAAGTAGTTGGCGCTATCGCATTGCATACTCCATCCAAAACTCTAAATAATTCAGTCAAGGAAAAGTTCCAAAATTTAATTCTGGCTGATCCGCAATTTTATAAGTCTGACGCAATTTCGGTCATTTTGGGAGCAGATGAGTATCCAAGTTATAAAACCAGACATGATTTTGTTTAACGCTGGGTTTCGCCCAATGTTTGTCGCCCCAAATACCATATTTCGATTTATTCTTTCTGGATCGGTCCAAATATAACGTTACTTTAATATATTACCAACGATTTTTTCCTTCTTAATTACGTAAAACGAATGCACATGTTTAACAATTGAAATTTTGTTCGCTGAATATAATGCAAACATTTAGTATTATAGGCATTATTCATTTATTACTTATACACAAAATTAGTATTTTTTTTTAAATTTACCTAATGCTATATTTATATTTTTTTTTTTTGTTTGAATTTGTATTTAAAATTATTGCAGCCATACTGCAAGGTGGGCGGCAATGTATATGTAGGAAACCTTTTTATGTCTTAACATAAATTATAATTACTACCATGAACTTCAGCAATAGATGGCGCATCTTACTTTTAATTTTTGAAGACATGATTAAACCTTTTCCTGGAATTTTAAATATACTTTAAGTCTCTCTTAAATAAACCGTAAGACCGAAAAAACCCAACTTTAGTCTTTTCAATTTTTCTAACTCCAATCATATTTCTGTTCCAAATTTTCTTTGTCTCAAAAACGCCTCTGGCTTGTTTTTTGAGACCTAGAGTTCCACAAGCGAGTGTTATATTGGCAGAATTTATTTTTTTCTTTTTTAAATTCATGTTCTTTTATATAAAAACACATTATTACTTTTTTTTTAGTTCAACGACAAACCATATAAAATAAAAGAAACCAAGATTGAAACAACTTATTAAAAAAATGGATCACAGCTGAAATAAAAAGATAAAAAATAAAAAAAAATTACACATTTTTCACAATTCTCTTCAAATTAGAAAAGTTACAAAAAGATTCTAGATGGTGAGCTCCACAGTTGACCGCTAATTGATGGAATCGCTCATATATATACAATACAAAATTTAATTTAGTTTTTCTAAAATCGTAACATTCTGAAAAATTATGGCAACATATCGGATCGCCTAAGAACCGTGAAAGTTTGATATATTTTGGACCATTTGGCAGCAAAAATCTAACCGATAGCCACGCACCACACTCTTTTGTGTAGAGTGTAGCTCTCATCACACAGATTTTAAGCTTTTGTTTTCTGTCTGGCTTTTTTTATGTTGTAATTCTACTTATCATAGTAATTGAATAGTGAGAGCACTTTCAAAATTATTTCAGAGTTACCGGTCTCTGAGGTTAAAACCAGGTCTTGAGAATCCTGTAATATAATAGTATAGATACGAATCTGTTATTATTGATGCATTGATGCAAACTCAAATATTAGAAATAAATTAATGCCCGAGATTTGCTTTTATTTTCCATTTTATTTTGGTTTAAGTCAAACATCGTTAGCATAGCTTGTTTTATAATTTGTAACTAGTATTTATATGTATTTTCTGTGTTTCAGAAAACGCACATATATATCAATATTTAAAGATTAAGCAAGCTACTTTGATTTCATCTTAAGTAATAATTATATAATTATATTAGTTATAATTATATATTACAATTTTTGTTATCTTGTGTTTCATGTTCTTAATATAGATCTGCTTCCAATGAAAATTCCGGTGTATCTGTTGCATAGATAGAGCTAAACATGAGAGATGGAATAATAAAAAAAGTACACGTTAGAAACATTTTTTTTTTGTTTTCTAAAAGATATTAATCTTAAAATTAAATTATATAAATTTAGTGACAAATTCACAACTATTCCAATAGTTTTCTTTCCTCGTTTTTAGAGGAATTTGCATTTTGCATGGTTTCAGCAGAACAGCAAAAGCATCGAAAATTTCGCTGCGTAGTGCTACTTAAAGTTGTTCATGCAAGTTGTTCATATGCTGCTCATTTTGCTTTGATTTGTAAATCTTGCAAATGCAAAGCAAAAGCTGTTAAACTGCATTGTACTACAAAAGCATAATAAATTATTTAAGTGCTTTCCTTTCCATTTTGCTTTTCTGATTTATATTAGAACTACGAAAGCAGCAATTATGCTCAGCTTGGTTTTGCATTTTTAAGCTTTTAATATTTATTCGTTTGGCTTTCGTGATTTATTTTTCATTGTTTCTATGCTGCATTTCAGAGCCACCCCATACTGAAATGAAGACCTCATATTCTCACTTCCCTAAATTCTTTTCTTTCCTTTTTTGTTTAATTTTTGCAAATATGTAAATAAATTGCATAAAAATGTAAATTGCACAATATTAGAAGCAGCTGTTTTTGACATTTCTCAGCACTAAATCATTCAATACTACCTTGTACCTAAAAAGTTGCACCTAAACGTACCTTTCCATCTAAACATTAGCATACTTTATGGCATTTCTCAAATTGACTTTCGATAAACTCAGAAAATAAATTCAGTTTAGTTGAGTTTCATCCTGCATAATTGTACTGAGAACTCAAGAGTTTATTTTGAGTTCAATGGCAAAATTCAACTTTGTTCTGGACACTCAAAGTAAACTCTCTGGGTAGACTAAGGCGCCTCACTCTCTATGTAGGAAAAAGACGTTGTCCGGGTCCCCCATTCAAAATAAAATTTGGTTTATGTTAATGGGATTCCCCAAATAGTTCAGCTCTAACGATAGCCGTCAGCTAGCTAGAATGTTTCGAAAAACCTCTAAAAATCGCGTTATTCTTGGATAACTTCTTTGCCATCAAATTATTAATAAAAAAAAAAATGTCACAAATAGTGTAAAACAAAGAATTACAGAGTTTTGAATCAAAAATTTTGGGAAATTTTCCCTTACACAAAAGATATTTACTTTTTCGCAGTGATTTTTTATATATATTTTGTTTTGCAATTTTTGCAATATGTATAACTCCTTCATCTGTTGCCTGATTTTCAATTCCGAGGTGTCACTGGTTTTCATTCTTGTCAATAATTAATTTACCCTTTTAGGCCTTTTTTATGCTGTCAGATATTAGCCAGATTGACTGAATTTGTTCACATTTAAGAGTAAACGTATTGAAATCGTATAGATGGATATTGAATAAAAAGGGCATATAAGGTTAAATTAAATAAGTGATAAAAATGAAGAGCAGCTGCCAGAACCTTTCCAATGATACCTCGGAATTGAAAATCAGGCAAAAAATGGAAGAGTTATACATATTTTAATAAAAATTCCAAAAAAACAAAATATATATATATAAAGGGTCCGCCAAATAACTTTTTTTTTTTAAAATGCTATAAAAAAAAACTACTGAATATTTTCTCAAATTTCTTTTTTTATTTGAATGTATCCTGTAATCCTTCCGGTTAATAATGGAAAATAATTTCATTCAAATGTCTGCCTCGGCTGGCCATGCAGTAGCCTACACGATCGGTCCAATTTTTAAGCACATTATCGATTGAGTGCAGCTGTATTTCACCAATGGCTTCACGAATATTGTCCTTTAAAGCGTCAATTGTCTCTGGCTTGTCGGCGTAACACTTATCTTTGAGGGCACCCCACAAATAATAGTCTAACGGTGTCAAATCGCAGCTCCGAGGTGGCCAAACGACATCAGCTCTGCGGCTGATAATGCGATCTTCAAAAACATCGAGTGTAGCTTCAGCTGTGTGGCACGTAGCGCCGTCCTGTTGAAACCAAATGTTGCCAATATCCTCCTCTTCAATGTTTGTGAACAAAAATTCGTTCAACATGGCCCGATAACGATGGCCATTGACTGTAACGGCCACTCCTTGCTCATTTTCGAAGAAAAATGGCCCAATTATGCCTCTGGACCAAAATCCGCACCAAACAGTGACTCGTTTTGGGTGCATTGGCTTTTCAATGTATGCGTGCGGGTTTTCTGCGCCCCAAATGCGACAATTTTGCTTGTTAACATACCCGCCAAGATCGAAATGAGCTTCATCTGAAAAGATGATTTTTTTGGCAAAATCGGCATCGGATTTTCAAAGTAATGTCGCAATATTTCCCAGCGTTGTTCAAGCGTATACACAACCATATTCGTTCAGCGGAAGGATAAAACTAATTATCTGTTAAATTAGACATGTGCTAAGTGTTACCATTCACGAAATAAGCACTAGTTGAAAAAAAAAAACGTTAGATGGTGGACCTTTTAAAAAAAAACTGCAAAAAAGTAATTATCTTTCGTGTTAGGACAAATTTCCCAAAATTTTTGATGCAAAACTCTATAACTCTTTGATTTGCACTATTTGTGACAATTTTTTGTACTAAAAATATAATGGCAAAAAAGTTATCCAAGCATAACGTGATTTTAGAGGTTTGTTCGAAAAATTTTAGCAATATTTGTGACAATTTTTTGTACTAAAAATATAATGGCAAAAAAGTTATCCAAGCATAACGCGATTTTAGAGGTTTGTTCGAAAAATTTTATTAGAGGTTTTTAAAACAAAATTAAAAGAAAAGGTCTAAACTATTTTCTTATGCTTTTGAAGCACTACACAGTAAAACTTTTATTTTAAGTAATGCTACTTTTGTACAATATTCACAAAGCAAAGCAAAATGAACAGCGTTATTTTAAAATATGCTGTGCCGAATTTGCGAGTTTGTACTCTTCACAAAACCGCATATATTGAAGTAGTAAAGTATCGAATATGCACTTTCATTATTTTCTCCTATTAAAACTGTCGAATGTGGCATATTCGTTACTTTGCATTGGAATTTTTGTAAAAAAAGTTATTCCAAAATAGATGAAACTACTATCGAATGTGTCAATTTTTTATGAATTTATAATTAAAAAAATATTTTTTTTATTTTGTTCTATATGCAAGTCTAAATAAAGTTCGTTATTATTTGGAGGTATCTGTATTTAGCTTTTTTTTTTTTGTTTTTTTTTCTTGTTTTTTTTAGCTTCACATTGCACTTGGCAAATGAAATGAAACAAAAAAATCCCGCTTTTGAATGCAGTTGGCTTCAATTTAGACATGTTGCTACTTGGCGCGCTCGGTATTCGAATGAAAATTTAATTTTTTTTTTTTACAGGAAAACGGTAAGAGATATTGGAAAAATTTTTTGGAGTAAATTGATGCACTCAAATAAATTTTTACGAAAAAAGTATTTTTTTTATTTTTGACATTTTTTAGGCATGAAACTTTAATTTGAAGTTTTTTACATTTTTATACCTGGTTACCCAAAAAAATTACCTTGTCACATAAAATTACCTTGTCCGATTATCTCCAAATTGTAACCACATACTTTCCACATGTGTAGTTTCCATGTGAACTAATATATTGCAAAAATTTTTTTTTGCACAAAATCCAGAAAAAACATGAGTTTTTTACGATTTTTCTTTTAAACTTTCTGTGATATAATTTATGTCACTACTTATTTAATATCATTGTCAACCTTGCTTATTTGCCCAAAATGTATATTGGCTTAAAACACCATTACCAACATTGAAATGTAAAGAAAAATAATGTAAGAAAATTGGAAACGCTGCAATATGGCGGGATTTCCGACACTTCGGGATTCGACAAGAAACCAGCGTGGCTGGAAGCATGATACAATTATACAGGTTATTTTCATGATACAACAGACAACAGGCTATTTTCTCACGAGATCGTTCATGGATTGTCAAACTCGTCTGTTTTTTGTTTTTTTTTTTTTTTTGTTTGCTTTGTCTTGTATGATTTTTGACAATTCATGTTCGCTGGAAAACTATCACACCTACCTGATTAATTATACCATGGCTGGAAGTTAAACTCAAAATATAAATATATATTTTTACAGAACAATCCTGATTACTCTTCATAATTTTTTATTTTTTTACCAAACTTACAAATTTTAGTTCACACGATAACCATACTCATATTATTTATGATTTTTTTTTTTGTTGTTTTTCTAGGTGCTGCCAAACTTAAGTTGTTATGGTAACAATCAGCTCTTTCCGATATCGACACGTGAACTTCAAATTAAAGTTTCATACATTTTCATACATATTAAATATTAATAAAAAAACATTTTTTTGTTAATCATTTTTTAATGTATTTATTCACTGTAAAAACATTTTTCCATTATCTCCAACCGTTTCCCTGTAAAAAATTTTAAATTTTGACTCGAATACCGAGCGCGCCAGGTAGCAACATGCCTTAAAAAATCTCCGTAAATCAAGCATGAACTTTATGGAATCGAAGTCAAATGAATTTGGTTAATTTTTTACTTGATTTTGTAGTCGAAACTTACCTTTTAAGAAATTAACAGGTATTGATTTAAGTGAACTCATAAGAACATAAGTATAAGATTAAGTTTAAAATTAAGATTAAAAAGTTTAAAATTAAGGTAATATTATAATACATGAAAGTTTTTGTAATACATTTTACATTTTGTTCTATATGCTATGAAACAAGAAGAGTTTCGTAAATAAGTGCATATAGAACAAATTATTTTTTTTTAAACGTTTCTTGCTCTAAAAAGCGCTTCCAAAGATGAAAATTTTTTTTGACAGAAAAAACCACAAACTCTTGAACTTTGCTTGGTAAGAAAATCGCGGCAATTTTTACGGTTCAGTTTTTTACTAAACTTTAAACTTGATTTACCAAAAAAACATTTTTGTCATATAGAACACAATAATTTGCGAACGACGATATATAAAAAACAAATTATAAAAAATTTTGAACTATGAAGAAGTATGAAGAATTAATTTTAAATATTTTTAGTTTATTTTTTAGATTGATTTAAATAAATTGTTAGCTAAAGGTCACAATAGCTGGTTCAAGTTTTAACAGCCTCCATATACTGAACCAAGTATTGTTCTTAAAATCAAAGAATCTCGTTCATAAAGCGAAATTCATTGATTTTTAAGAACTATTCATTGCCCCAAAGAACGAATTCTTTGGTTCAATGAATCGTGGTTCTTAATTTTAAGGAACAGTTCATTGTTCGTGTTCATTAAAATTTTGTTCCAGTTCTTGTGTTGTAATATCTAAAAAACCATTAGAGAATTTTATCTCAATAAGAAAATGATTTTTTAAAATATATCTTGATATTGTTTTAAAATTTGTAAGGACAGACTAACTTATTGTAACAGTTGTATGTGTCATTAATTAATAATTTTTCTTTATAACATATCAAAGAAATAACGTAAGAACAAAGATTCATTGAATCAAGGAACTCGTACTTTGGACCAATTTTAATGTATAATACATTGGGACAAAGAACTTTTTCTTTGTTATTAAGTACGTTTTTGGTTCTGTGTACCGATCATTTTGTTTTTGTGATACTCGAATGATTGGACAAAGTTTAAAAAAAAAGAGCTCAAGACAAATTCTCTAAATTGAAATCGTTTAAGATAGAAAGAATATTAAACGGATAGGGGTAACCTCATTTCATCTAAGATCAAAATTTCTCGAAGCTGTAAGGAAAATTATGTATGGCAAATTTCACTCGTTGAAAACTCTAGATTCACAACGTGAATTTTTAGCTAGACGCGTCGCACAGTGTGACGAGCCCATATAACGAGTGGACAAAAATAGAAGGAGTTATCCTAGAATCATGAAATTTTGTAAAAATGAGTTACGATTTAAGAATTATTTTCGCAAAATTTCGGTCAAATTGAATGAATGGCACGCCTACCTCCCATATAACCGAAATCGGTTACATGAAATAGTTCCCCAAACTATTATCCTAGATCAGAGATGGGCACACCGACATTATGTCAATGTATATGTGTCGCACTCAGCTTGCTACACTGAAAGCTGCGGTTGTGCAGAAAAGGCAAAAAATAAATAAAACTAAAATTTACATTAGTCATGCAAACTTTACACATTGTTGTGTTTATGGTCCCATTTGATCAGCTCGTCTAAATTTAATTCTTCTTCGCAGCATTTGATTAACGTCAAGTTTGAGAGATGTTCGTCTGATAATTTGTTATGAATCTTGCTCTTGATAATTTTTAAATAAGAAAACGAACTTTCACAAATGTACGTACTTCCAAACATTGAGCAAAGCTTGTATATACTCTCCATAACATTCGGATAAATCGACTCATCAATATGTCTCCAAAAGTCAATGCCAGACACAGTTGGTAAAAAAATATTATTTCGCAAACCCATTAACTCCGCTTGTATATCCTTTGAAAAGTGTTCAATAGTGCAAGTTAAGGGACTTTCAAATAATTTAATTTAATGAAGTACAGACTTCATAACTTCTTTTATATATAGCCCATCATCAAGGGGTTTGCATTGTGTTGCTAAAGCTGAAGCCACAACATATGACGCTTTAAGTTTATAAGTTTCAAAATTTATCAAATTAAGGTCAGGTTGTACATTATTATCAACCACAGAATCAGCGAAACTTTGCTTCAATATGATAAATAACTGCCTGCGATCATCATTGCTAATTTTTCCAAATTTTGAATGAAATGTTTTTTAATGCCTTCTTGCATTGTCTATTCGATTACCAGGAGTTATTTTGTCACACAGCAAGCATTCCAACTCATTTTTAGCATTTAACGAAATAAAGCAATCCATTTCAAATTCCATGTCGATTGTTTTACAGTGTACCTAAAGCAGAGAAGGGCATAAAAAATTATATAAAAAGCGAAACAGACGAACGCGAACTTGCCTGCTTGAAGTTTCGTAGCATACTGAGCTCTGCTGATCAACGCTGGCTGCTATATGTGTATACAGAAATGTGACGTCATTCCTCAAATTTGAGGTTCGTGCGCTTCTCTGTCCTAGATCCACAAAATTTGGTACAGATAATTCTACTTACTTACTTATCTGGCGCTTACAACCGTAAGTCGGTTTTGGCCTCGTATAAGAAATTGCGCCAGCCATTTCTGTTCTGCGCTTGCTGGCGCCAGTTGGAAACACCAAGCGTGGTCAGGTTATCCAACACCTGATCCTTCCAACGAAGATGTGGGCGTCCTCTTCTGCGTTGACCACCACCGGGCACCGAATCGAATATTTTTTTCGCTGGAGCGTCGTTTTCCATTCGCTCAACATGACCTAGCCAGCGGAGCCGCTCGATTTTAATGCGCTTAACTATGTCGATGTCAGCGTACAGCTCATACAGCTCGTGGTTCCATCGAATTCGGTACTCGCCATTGACGCAGATTGGACCGAAGATTTTACGAAGGATCTTTCTCTCGAAGGCTCCCAGAGTCTTTTCATCAGAACTGCTCAACGTCCAGGTTTGTGCTGCATATAATAGGACGGGCATGATTAGTGACTTATAGAGCGTGAGTTTTGTTCGTCGAGAGAGGGCTCCGCTTCTCAATTGCCTACTCAGCCCAAAGTAACACCTGTTGGCAAGAGTTATCCTTCGTTTTATCTCAATACTAACATCATTGAAAGAGTTAATGCTGGATCCCAGGTAGACGAAGTCCTTAACAACCTCGAAGGAGATGTTGTCAACAGTGACGTGGTTTCCAAGACGCTGGGACTGTTTATTTGTTGACACTAGGTATTTCGTCTTATCTGCGTTCACTGCAAGACCCATTCGACTCGACTCTTTCGCTAATCTGGAGAATGCTGCACTGACTTCGCGCGTATTATGGCCAATGATATCGATATCATCAGCATACGCCAGCAGCATAATACTTTTGTAGAATATCGTGCCGCTGCGTCTCAAATCAGCAGCTCGGATGATCTTCTCCATCATCAGGTTGAAAAAGTCGCACGATAAGGAATCACCTTGTCTGAAACCTCGTTTGGTATCGAATGGAGGAGTGAGATCCTTCCCGATCTTAACTGTGCTGCTGGTGTTGCTCAGTGTCATTCTGCAAAGACGGATGAGCTTTGCAGGAATACCAAATTCAGACATGGCGGAGTATAGATAATTCCTTATAGGACTGTCGAAGGCGGCTTTATAATCGACAAAAAGATGGTGTGTGTCGATCTGTTTTTCTAGGGTCTTCTCCAAGATTTGTCGTAGCGTAAATATCTGGTCTATGGTGGATTTACCAGGTCTGAAGCCACACTGATAAGGTCCAATCAGCTGGTTTACGATGGGCTTTAGTCTTTCACATAGTACGCTCGACAGGACCTTATATGCGATATTCAGAAGGCTTATCCCACGGTAGTTGGCGCAAATTGTGGGATCGCCTTTCTTGTGGATTGGGCAGAGCACACTGAGGTTCCAATCGTTTGGAATGCATTCTTCCGACCATATTCTGCATAGAAGCTCATGAATGCATTTAAATAGAGCTTCGCCTCCATTCTTGAAGAGCTCAGCCGGTAAGCCATCGGCTCCTGCGGCTTTGTTTGGTACAGATAATTCGTTTAGAGTTATAAATAGCTGGTGTGAAAATGAACTAAATCGGTTAACTAATATGACCACCTCCCTTATAGCTGAAATCGGTAATCAGGTATATTTACACAAAAAATTACCCCAGATCATTTAAATTTAGTACACATAGTTATTTTGTAGCTATAAATAGCTGGTGTGAAAATTAACCAAATCGGCCGACTAGCACGCTCACCTCCCATATAACTTATTTTCCAGTATAAACGTGAAGGGCATTTTAGCGAAAACAAGATTCAGATAATTTGCCATTACTCCTTTTTTTTGGCTTTTTTGTTGATAAAGTGTTTTATTTGAAAGTTTTATTAAACAAATTAATCTTTTTTTTAAGTTTGAGAAATTTTTTTTTATTTTTTCATATAAAACTGCTTATTTTCGACAAAACATGCTTCAGAAAAGTGGGCGTAAAGTCTTTATTATTGAGTTTCGGCAAACCAAGTTTCGGCAAACCAAGGAACATATTTAAGAAGTGTTGATATTACATATATTAAAGTGTAAAAAAAGAAAAAATGCTTTTTTTATTTTATTGCGTTTTGAACTTTGTGAAAAATTTATTTTTTCATATAAAATTGATCAATTTGGCCAAAACATGCTCCAAAAAATGGGCGTAAAGTCGTTGTTATTGAATTTCGGCAAACCAAATTTTGGATACATATTGAGAAAATGTTGATATTATACATCAGGCCCGTAGCCAGGATTTACCTAAGGGGGGGTTTGGATTAAAAAAAAAAATATCGATAGTTTTTGATATCGATAAATGAAAAGGTATTTTTTATATAATTACCAGAAAGATGGGAAAAATCAGTGGCTAGAAATGGACAATACTCTGAAAAATGAATTTGTAACAAAATTTTCACAATAAAGCGACAAACTTTTAAAAAAAACACTTTAAAACTTTTTTGTACACCAAATACATACATTAAGCAGAAATGAATTCACTTTATTTTTGTTTATTTTATATATTTATACTAGAAGCTCGGCAAACTTCGTCCCGCCCTAAATTCGAGCAATCACGATTCCACCCGAAATTAATGTTTTATCGAACATTCATGATCGATAACAAATGGTGCCAATCGAATTTCAATTATTGATTGAATGAAACACTCCAATATCCCATATTAACACGGAATGTAATAGGCTGCTATTATTCGAATTCAAAAGATTGTGCTGTCATATCATTTTATTGCGAATTCTATTTTTTTTAGTACATTTCAATTTGAATAAAAATAGTCAGCTCAACTGTTAGTTTTGAAGCCATGAGGTGGTCTAAGGATCGATCCTAACAATGGGCAAACAAATGATTTTTTTTAAAGTTTTTTTTTATTTGTTGAAATTACAGCTTTTGTGAATTTTGGAGTAAAAAATGAACACGTTGGAGCTTTTTTCAAATATGGTTTATTAAGTACTTAAATTGAATTTATCAACGAAAAGAAATTGGATGAAATATATTAAAAAAAAACGGAGTTATTTTCATCGAAAGTAAGAAATACGAATTTCTGATAGTTTTTTGTTATTCTAAGGAAACGAAGTTATTAAGAAAAGACGCTGTACTAAAATTTTGCGCAATTTTGAAGATATGTGAATGTTCTTTGACAGAATTTTCTTTTAATTATTTAGACGCAGAATTTCGCTAATAAAAGTACGCTAGTAGGATAATTTACGTTTCTTGTAAAGGGGCAGAAGAAGGGGCGTGGTCAAAACCAAGTATGCCATAACCTTATCAAGGATTCAAGTAATGTGTGTACCGAATTTTAGTTAAATCCATCCAGCAGTTAAGATTCGTTGGCTATTCAAAGTAGTCTGATGTGGCAATACCCAATTCCATTACCAATTTCGATTTTTTCGATTTTTCCGCTGTTCCTTGAAGTTTTTGTAATTTTCTTTCTTTCTGAACCACATCTGTATTAAGGCAAACAATACAAAAAAAGAATTATTAAAATCGGCCCAGCCGTTTCTGAGCCTTAGCAAGACTAACGCACACGCATTTGATTTTTATATATATAGATAGAAGATAGATTAAGTCTTCTTATTTTTTTTTTTTTTTGTTAATTCTAACAACACAGCGTCCGCTGTGACACTGCAATCCCTATGTATGCTTAAGGATGCACACCCATTTAACATAAAAAACGTGTGTTCTATAATATCAAAACTGTCGTTTGTTGAGCTCAATGTGTTTCGGCTATATATCTTGCTTATAGTTGCACTGCCATTTTGGAATACAGAAAGACGCTAAAAAAATAAAATTTTCAAGACAAACTTCTAACGATAATTAAGCCTCTTATTTTATTATTTTAATAATTTACTTGCAATCTTATATCGGTTTAAAATTGTATATAAAAATAACCACGATTAGAAAACGACATTTTCTTGTATTTCCTGACTTTTGTAAAGGCCACAATGAAAAGGTTAGAAAATTTTATTTAAAAAGTTTTTATTATCATTCGGTAAAATTACCAAGAGGTTGTGATCCTCCACCTCCAAAACCAGTGCTAAAAAATACGCAAAACTTGAAAAAAGCTGCATTTTCCAATTTGGAGTAAACCAACCAATGCCAGCGGTTCAACCAAGAATGCTTAAATCGGAGTTTGCGGGAACCGCTGGCAGGAAAATTAAAATTTGGTGGAGGCACATAAATGCTTTGAAAAATTTCATGGCGGTTCGAGTCGGAAATATTGCTCATCAACTTGGAAATATCGTTATTTGGACATTGATATACTCTCGAAGTCGGAGACAGTTCCGATGATTCAAATGATATTTCTGGAACAATTTCTACAATCATACACACAAACTTAGAGTTATAAACATTAAAAGTAAAATATTAATACCACAACTTGTACTACCGCTTTCCACATAGCTGTCAACATTAAAGCTTTCTTCAAGTGCAGGTTACAAAGGAAGTTCTGAAGACGTTTTCTTGAACGTTTTCTGCAATACAGATGAAATATAATATTATTCGGATTTTGTCGGTTCCGCATCAAGCAAAAAGCTAATCCATTAATATTCAATCAATGCAAACACGCTACAAAAAAAAAGAACACAGCTTTCAAACATTCAGAAATATTCGGCAACTTTTTAACACATTTACGCATTGATAAAGGAAAAAAAAATCATTTAAATCAAGCAAGTACTTTCCACCGTTCTAGCCTTTTTTACTTCTGGTTTCTGCAGCCAATTAAGTAGAATCATTTTTGTAGTTATGGCACAGTAAAATTAACAATAGAAACTCTTAAACTTATCTAACGAAACTCAATCAAAATTTCACCACTTTCACGTAACACCTGTTAAAGCAATAAATTCTTAAATTGCTGGTAGTAGACAAAGTTCAATTAAATGCATCGAACTTTTTTCGATACTTAAGCATGTTGATGTTTTCGCTGTTGCTGTTTACAGTTGCAGTTGCACTCAAAGATAACAAGATGGGGAAACTTCTGTGGGGAATCTGAAATTGCAAAAAGTAAACACACATACGAGATACCCAATTTCACCACAAATAGTGAGGTGAATGTCAGTTTCGGGTTATGTTCCTTAACCCTTCCAACACGTTTGTTATTGATTGGCTTTATAACGAAAACAAAAATATCTAAAGTTCTCTAAATATTCTTATAAATGCTAAAAATATTTATTTTTGTGCTTTAGCTTCATGTTCAATAAGATTTTATACATAAAAAAACCACATTATTTCCTTACGAAAAGCAAAAAATGTATGCATGTAACGTAAAGGTTAATAATATCAGCTGGGTGAATTTATGAATAAAATGTTTTTTTTCCATTCGTGTATTAGAAGTAGTGTTGCCAATTTATCTTTTTTTCAATATTCAAATATTGCTCATAATTTCTTATTGCTATATAAATCAAAATTAAGTGTTCCGAATATTTCCATAAATGTAACAGGTATTCCCGTAAAATTCAGAAAGGATAAGTAATGATAGAAATTGGAGTTAAAAGTTTGCGGACTAAGCCGTGAAACATAAATGGAAAAAAATAATATTTATGGCAAATAATGGGGTAATATGTGACAAATGGAAAAATAAACGTCAATAAAATTGAATTGCATTTCCACACCACCTTTTAGGTATGCAATTTGGTGCGTTACCGATTTTTGGGTGTTCGGTTCCCCTGCAGACCTATGTCACCCAAAAATTATATAATGAAATACTTTAAAGAATTCATACACTAATAATAACCTCTTGAGGCTTAAAACATATTTTATTGACTTTGAACTCCAATGAATCAAATCAAATGTATATATAAGATTATATAAGTGACAATGACTTATAAGTGTCAGTAAGTCAGTAATTAAGTAAGTAAGTAAAACACATACAAATTTATTTTTAAAATTTGGCTCAGATACATCCCGATTGAAAAATTTAAGTAAAAAATATGATCTAATTCTAATGAAAAGACCAACAAGTATATCAGTATTGCAGTTGATGCAGCAAGAGTATGGTGCAATTCCCTTAATTTCTTGGAACAAATATTCGCTGAAGCCTACTCTGTGGCAAGCACCGTCAAACACTTAAACGAACTTTTCATCTAACATCATCATGTATTTCAACTTAATATATAATGCAAATACATAATCAAAGCAATTTTACAAATTTTATAGATAAAACAAATTCTAGTTCGCCAAAGCAATATTAATTCCAACCAAGCAAATTTTCAAAGAAAATAATGATAGTTGACAACTCTGATGGGATGAAAAATAACACTTGTACAAAACGACCGTGGTGAAAATAAAAAGCCATTTACAAATACAACAGTTGCCAAAATTTGCAAACTTTGTTTGGCGATTAAGAATAAAATAAGAAAATGTATGTAATTATTTGAGTGTCAGATTCCTGTAACACAACTTAAAGATTTAAATATTCAAACACTCAATCCATACATTACTTTTCTTGTTTGTAAACGAAGTTTCAGCAGAAAATAGCAGAAGAAGAACAAGAGCGTTCCTTTTTTAAATTTCACCTCGAATAGCGGGGGTTTGTGTAAAATAGCGGGGGTTTGTGTAAAATAAAAATTTTTCAAAAATGTTTACAAATACAACAACTGAAGAAATTGGCAAACTTTAAACGCATGTATGAACTAAAATAAAGGGACTTAAAAATCATTTTTGGTTGCAAACAGTTTATTGCAACTCAACTTAAATATTTAAATCATAACAAATAGATTGTATGCCTTATTTTCAGGGGTTGCAAAGTGATTTCTTTGAGAGTTTGCGGCCGATGAAGAACAAGAGTAAAATTCAGGGTTGATTTTTCGTAGCACTAATACATGAGGTTATGTTTTTTAAGTTTCCCATCTTGTTATCTTTGGTTGCACTGTAAGAGGAAAAAGACGCACGTGCAGCAAAGTATTCGCAAATTGGCAAAGTTATATTAATGCTAATATTTATATTATTTTTTTATACTTTTTGGACCATAAGGGGGGGTTTTAACCCTAAAAACACCCCCTTGTCTACGGGCGTGTTATACATATTAAAATTAAAAAAAAAAAAAAACAAAAATGCTTTTTTTATTTTATTGTGTTTTGAAATTTGTGAAAAAGTTGTTATCTTTTCATACAAAATTGCTCATTTTCGCTAAAACATGCTCCAGAAAAGTGAGCATAAAGTCCTTATTATTGAGATTAGGCAAACCAAGTTTTGTTAACATATTTAAGAAGTGTTGATATTACACATATTAAAGTTAAAAAAAAAACCAAAAATGCTTTTTTTATTTTATTACGTTTTGAACTTTGTGAAAAATTTGTTATTTTTTCATATAAAATTGCTCATTTTCGCCAAAACATCCTCCAAAAAAATGGGCGTAAAGTCGTTATTATTGAATTTCGGCAAACCAAATTTTGAATACGTATTGAGAAAATGTTGATATTACACATATTAAAATTAAACAAAAAAAACAAAAATGCTTTTTTTTATTTTATTGTGTTTTGAAATTTGTGAAAAAGTTGTTATTTTTTCATACAAAATTGCTCATTTTCGCTAAAACATGCTCCAAAAAGTGAGCATAAAGTCCTTATTATTGAGTTTCGGCAAACCAAATTTTGGGAACATCCTGAGAAAGTGTTGATATTCGACATACTAAAACTAAAAAAAAAATCAAAAATGCTTTTTTTTGTTATTGCTTTTCAAAGTTTTAGTTTTTTTAGATTTCTAGAACCTGTCCTACCCCCACTATGGTGAAAACGTGGTGGCCGTGGCGCAGAGGGTAGAGTGCGTGACCCATACGCCAGAGAACCTTGGTTCAATTCCATCTGACAAAGAAAGTTTTCACAAAGAAAGCAATTGAATTAATTTTTCTGTGCGGTCGTCACCTCTCTGCAGACAATGGCAAACCTCAGAGAGTAAATAATGCCTTGAAAAGCTTCTGAAGAACATGCACATTAGCCGTTCGGAGTTGGCATAAAAATTGTAGGTCCAGTTATACATAACTATATATAATAAAGTCTAAAAAAGCGTCTGTTTCCTTCTGCTTCCTGCAATTTTCAATAAATTTAGTTAATTTTTTTTAAATGTAGATTATAATGATGCAAAGGTTATAGGCTAAACAAAATAGAGGTGCCACCTAATTTTTTTAGTTTTACGAATTTGGTAGGCGAACACTAGGAAAAAGTGTTTGTTTTCCTCTGCTGTCAGCAATTTTCAACCAATTTAGTTGGTTTTTTTTTTAAATGTAGATAATTGTGATGCGAAGGTTAAAAGCCAAAAGAAGATGGGGTTGCCACCTCATTTTTTTTATTTTTATGAATTCGGTGGGCGAACACTAGGTAAAAATGGGTTACTGAATCTGAATCCGTTGTCAGAATTTCTAAAATTATGTTATTTTTACCATGGCTCTGCCACCTAAATTTGTAAATTTTTACGAGTTTGGTATAGGGGCGAACACCAGCTAAAAACTGGTACCTGAATGCGAAACCATTGTCAGAACTGCAAAAATTATGTTTTTTTTTAATATAGGGTTAGGACCTAAACTTTTAAAATTTTACGAATTTTTTGCTGTATGTATGCAATACACATGTAAAAATGAGTCGCTGAATCCGAATCCGTTATAGGTATTTTGAAGTTACGTGTTTTTTCAACAGGGCTGCCACATACATTTTTTTAATTAATACGAATTCGCTGGAAAAAGACAAAACAGCAAAATTCTATAATTTTTAAAAAAGGCCCTACCGATACAGTTCATCATTTAGACATCTCATATAGAAATTAATTTTTTGGATACGCCTGGAGGAACAGGTAAGACATTCTTGATGAACAGATTACGATCGCAACGTAAAATAGCACTGGCATTGGCTTCTTCTGGGATTGCTGTTACTTTATTGGATGGCGGTCGAACAGCACACTCTGCACTTAAACTGCCCTTGAATATGCAGGCAAATGACAATACCACATGCAACATAACTAAAACGTCCGGAATAGCAAAGGTCTTGCAACAATGTGCAAGTTTGGGATAATTGTTTGGGATGAATGTCCGATGGCTAACAAAAAATCTTTAGAAGTATTGGATAGAACTACGAAAGATTTACGTGAAAATCAAGCTTTGTTTGGTGGTGCTTTGATACTGTTAGCTGGAGACTTTAGACAAACATTGCCTGTAATTTCGAATTCCAGTGCTGCCGATGAAATAACCGCATGCTTGAAATCTTCAACTCTCTGGAAAAATGTAAGAACACTCTAGACATGGGTAACGCTGCGCTGCGTTACGCTATTGAGTTGAAGCACTTAAATGCGTTACTGCGCTAATTCACTTCTTTTAAAAAAAGTAACGCAATAGCACAATAATACAAATGACACGCTCAAAGCAAAATGAAAAAATATTTTTGCAGCGAGCGAAAATTACACAAGTTTTACGTCGCCTTAAACATGGAGATAAAATGTTCGAAGCGAACATTGTCAAGGAAGATGCTGTTAAGCATATGAAGTGTGTTTGATTGTTATGATGCTTTGCCGATCACGCAATGTTTTTTTCAATATGTCCAACGTGTTCTATTTTAAGAATACAAACAAACTTGAATCAAACTTTAAACTTGCTGCAATGCCAGAATCCTTTGATGTTTTAGTTTTGTTTGAAGCGCACTCTAAAAACTCACCGCATTCAACAAATTGACCTCATAACGCAATTCAAAAACAGCTTGCGCAGATAAACATGTTGATTTTTTTGTGATCGTTATTTTTTCGATCAGAAATAAAAGTTATTTTTTATCTTAATATTAATATTTTGTATACGGCCTCTAATTATTTATATTGAAAACAAATTTTTCGAGCTCTAGGCCAAGCATGTTGTCAACAAGACAACATGAAGAACAAAGAAGGCAACAACCAACAACAACAACAACGGCTCTGTATAGAGCAAATCACACAGTTTGACTATACAGACTGTTTCATTGGCCGCTACACCAACTCATCAGTAGCCTTTGTATGACTTTACACTGTGATCCACTCAAGCTACTTAGGTTCTACATATACTGCCAATATGCCGAGAAAGTTACCCGGAATTTGTTTTTGGCAGAGAACGCTGGAATTTTTGTAACTGAGTTCTTATCTACTTTTTGATGCATACTGTACTAAGGTTAACAACCTAGATCGTATCATACTTTTAGGCATAGCCTTAATTCATGTGCATCTTCGAAACTCGATCACAGCGGTTTACTGCTATCAGAGCATATTGAAGTTGTTGCTATTTTTGCTGTTTAGCTCCTCCCTTTTTTTCCACACTTTCATTTTAGGGTTCAGTTAGTTTAACTGATGGTACACCTAAGATGGCGTGGAGACCATTTTTTTGTTATGAAAGACTTTGTTTTTTTTTTTTTTTTATGTGATAAACACACAACCAATCATTTATCTTAATATTTTTATGGGCGTGCTCTCCCAGAATATTTTAATATTAATATTTTGTATACGGCCTCTAATTATTTATATTGAAAACAAGTTTTTCGAGCTCTAGGCCAAGCATGTTGTCAACAAGACAACATGAAGAACAAAGAAGGCAACAACCAACAACAACAACAACGGCTCTGTATAGAGCAAATCACACAGCTTGACTATACAGACTGTTTCATTGACCGCTACACCAACTCATCAGTAGCCTTTCGGCTTGATTCTTGTTGTCACCTCACATATGTGAGTAGTCTCACACTCGTCTCACGTCACTTGAATTGTGGTATTCTAGTTGTCATGTGAAGTGAGCGTGAGGAACATGTGGAAATGAAATCGCCAGTCGTGTTTATTGCGTCGACTTTTTATTTTTTTAGCATCAATATCAATTTAAAAGTAAAAAAAAAATAAAAAGCAATTATTTAAGTATTATTTATTAAAATTAACATGAGTTCATTCGAGTTCTGGTTTACGGATACTAATAGTGAAGACAGCAATGATGGTGCGAATTTAAAATTAAAAAGATTAAAGCTAAGGGACGCCCCTAACCCGTTGAAGTTACCGGATGGAGCGTAATTCCACCTCATCATCAACGCCATATGTTGGCGCATCGCACTGCGCGACTTTATGCAAAGACAAACAATTTTTTAGACTTCTTCTAGGGCGTCCAGGTGAGCCAAACGGAAATGGCCGCCACCGGCAGAGTTTTACTCTTTCTTGTTGTGCCTCAACTTCTTTCTTAGATTGAGCTTGTAGTCATTCCAAACCTAAATCAAATAAAATTGTACAATTAAATCGTCGTCTTCATATGCACGACTGTATTACTTACTTTTTACCATCTTGCATCCTTTCTTATAGTCGGACCCAAGCTATTTATTTTAGTGGCCAATTTTTGCCACTTTCCATCGGAAGCCGTTTTGCCGTTTTCTGTATATATAAGGCCTTTATCGATAGATGAATTTTTTGTTATAAAACTCACCATCGCCTCAAATTGCTTTCTTGTGGTTATCTTCACTCTAAACGGAAATAAATCTATGGTATTTCAAGTTAATTTCATAAACAAAACCAAAATTAAACATATTTTATAACAAACCTTTTTGGTTCTCACTTAAAAAATTTACGCGAGTAAAATGTCACTTAAATTCAACGACAAGTGACAACAAGAATACGAATTTTTGTCACAGTGAAACAAGTCACACTAATTTAGGTGAGGTGAGAACAAGAGTACGAATTTAGCGTCACAGTGAGACACGTCACACTCACTTAGGTGAGGTGACAACAAGAATCAAGGCGTTTGTATGACTTTACACTGTGATCCACTCAGTCAAGCTGTGTGATTTGCTCTATACAGAGCCGTTGTTGTTGTTGTTGGTTGTTGCCTTCTTTGTTCTTCATGTTGTCTTGTTGACAACATGCTTGGCCTAGAGCTCGAAAAACTTGTTTTCAATATAAATAATTAGAGGCCGTATACAAAATATTAATATTAAAATATTCTGGGAGAGCACGCCCATAAAAATGTTAAGATAAATGATTGGTTGTGTGTTTATCACATAAAAACAACAAAGTCTTTCATAACAAAAAAATGGTCTCCACGCCATCTTAGGTTTACCATCAGTTAAACTAACTGAACCCTAAAATGAAAGTGTGGAAAAAAAGGGAGGAGCTAAACAGCAAAAATAACAACAACTTCAATATGCTCTGATAGCAGTAAACCGCTGTGATCGAATTTCGAAGATGCACATGAATTAAGGCTATGCCTAAAAGTATGATACGATCTAGGTTGTTAACCTTAGTACAGTATGCATCAAAAAGTAGATAAGAACTCAGTTACAAAAATTCCAGCGTTCTCTGCCAAAAACAAATTCCGGGTAACTTTCTCGGCATATTGGCAGTATATGTAGAACCTAAGTAGCTTGAGTGGATCACAGTGTAAAGTCATACAAAGGCTACTGATGAGTTGGTGTAGCGGCCAATGAAACAGTCTGTATAGTCAAGCTGTGTGATTTGCTCTATACAGAGCCGTTGTTGTTGTTGTTGGTTGTTATTTTTTATCGATATTTTTTCAACCAGAAATAAAAATCATTTTTTATCGTTATTTTTTTCGATCAGAAATAAAAATCATTTTGTGATCGTTATTTTTTCGATCAGAAATAAAAGTTATTTTTTAATGGAATTTTTTCCAATCAGCAATAAACATTATTACTGATCGTTATTTTTTCGATCAGAAATAGAAATTAATCAATGATCTATATTTTTCTAATCAGAAATTAAAATTATTTCTTGATTGAAATAATATCTATTGAAATTTCAATGAAATCAATTTTTACAAATAAAACTGTTTTGAGTTAAAATAAAGAAGTTATTGCTTCGAACCCAAGTTACCAAGTTAGCGAGTCGTCTTGGACAAGGATTTGAACAACGATTTTGACGAAGAGAAGGACAAGATCTTAGACATGGATTTGGAAAAGGATTTGGATTAGTACTTGGACAAGGATAAGGTCAAGGATTAGGACAAGGATTAGAATAAGGACCAAGACAAGAATTTGAATAAGAACTTAGAGAAGAAAATATTAATAGGATTAGTAGACAAACTGGTAGCACGAAATGGTTGTAAAAAATAGTAGTAGAAAATGTTGATGGAAAATATTAGTAGAACACTAAAGAAAATATTAGTAGAAAATAGCTGTAGAAAATAGAAGTACAAAATATAACTAGTGTCCCATCTTGTTTCGTTTTGAAGATATGGCGTTTTTTCTAATTTTTATGGTTATCATATCGACCACTTTTATTTTTTCCTATCTTCTGCCAAAACCACAGTGCCAAAACCACTTTTATTTTTTCCTATCTTCTTTTGTTTTCGAGTTATAGCACTTTTTAAGTTTTCATTTTATTATAATTTATATCTTAATATGCATGTTATTTTTTTGATCGATTTAATATAGATCAACAAATAATTTTTTTAATCTGATCGAAAAAATATCGATCGATGATTGATTTTTATTTCTGGTCTAAAAAATATCGATCAAAAGTAATTTTTATTTTTGATCGGAAAAATATAGATCAATGATTCATTTATATTTCTGATCGAAAAAATAACGATCACAAAATGATTTTTATTTCTGATCGAAAAAATAACGATCAAAAAATTATTTTTATTTCCGATCGAAAACATAACAATAAAAAAAAAATTTTTTTTGCTGATTGAAAAAAACCATCAAAAAATTATTTTTATTTCTGATCAAAAAATAACGACAAAAAATAATTGTAATAAAATGATTGATTGATAGCGATAATCGTTATTTACGGTCCGTGGAAAAATTAATGACATATTTATTTTTTATCTTTTTCAGTTCAAACTGCGCTGAGCACATCTTCTTGCTTAATGTTAAGCAGCGCTACTTTTTGTTTTGCGCTAAAGCTAAATATTGCGCAAAATAAAGCTAAAAAATAGCGCAGTAACCCATAATCGCAGGAATTTGTTGTTGCTTCATGTACAGTTTTTTTCTATAGATTTGCATTGCTTTTAAGGTGCATGGAATCAAACTAACATCCAACTTCCAACTTGTCTTGCATACCTGAAATGTGTATGTACAATGTACATTCCCTGTGAGCCTTGCATTCGCCGTTACCATCAATAAGTCGCAAGGACAATCTTTACAAATATGCGGTATAAATTTGGAAAATCCAGTTTTTTCAATTCTCGGGAATTGAAGACGCTTAAATTCAAATGGCAAATCAGATGGAATCATTGGGATTTGAGGAATCAAAAAAAAAAAAAAAACACGTAATTTCAAAATTCCTATAACGGATTCGGATTCAGCGTCTCATTTTTACCTGTGTATTGCATACACACTCAAAAAATTCGTAAACATTTTAAAAGTTTAGGTGCCAACCCTATATTAAAAAAAAACGTAATTTTTGCAGTTCTGACAATGGTTTCGCATTCAGTTACCAGTTTTTACCTGGTGTTTGCCCCTGTACCAAACTCGTAAAAATTTACAAATTTAGGTGGCAGAGCCATGATAAAAATTACATAATTTCAGAAATTCTGACAACGGATTCAGATTCAGTAACCCATTTTTACCTAGTGTTCGCCCACCGAATTCATAAAAATAAAAAAAAATGAGGTGGCAACCCCATCTTCTTTTGGCTTTTAACCTTCGCATCATAATTATCTACATTTAAAAAAATTAAATCAACTAAATTGGTTGAAAATTGCGAGCAGCAGAGGGAAACAAAGACTTTTTTCCTAGTGCTCGCCCACCAAATTCGTAAAAATAAAAAAATTAGGTGGCAACTCCATTTTTTTAGCCTATATCCTTTGCATCATAATTATCTAAATTAAAAAAAAAATCAACTAAATTGGCTGAAAATTACGGGCAGCAGAAGGAAATAAACGCTTTTTTAGACATTGTTATATAAGTTAATGGTTACAAGACAATATTAATATTAATCAACATTTTATTGTTTAATCTATTTACTTGTTTGAACTTGTTAATTATGAATTTGTTCAGAATCATGTTTTTTATTTTTAATTATTTCAAAAATGAAAAAATAAAAACTGGCAGAATGAAAATAGAATTGAAGTGAAATAGCCATTTTGTTGTAAAACAAAAAATTACTAATTGGCGCCCAACAATTTTATTTTCTGCGGAAACTAACATCCTTATATGAGGACACGAATAAATATTTTGAGAAAATTGCCTAGCTAATCGCGAAAAGCAATTAGCAAGCAAAAACATTATCGACAATTCAACATATTCAACATTAAGAATTAAGAACAACAAGAATTCAACATATTCAACATTATCACCATCAACAATTCTATTTTCTTCGAATTTTCAACATCCTTATAAAAGGACATAAACAGGATATAATTTGGATATAGCTCGCTAGCTAATCAGGAAAGAAAAATTCAATTAATAATTTCAACACCATCCTGATATCAATAAAAAAAGGAAATTTCAACAACACAAAAAAAGACAGTTCCAAGAATTTACTACCAGGCGAATTTTAAGGATTTTAAGAACATTTTGCTAACGAAGGGAAAAACTATTGTAAGTAGTTTTCAAAATTGTTTCAAGTGCCTTAATTTCTTAAAATAATAAAATTATCGTATTTGTGATAAAATCTTGTACTATTTTAATTCTTAAAAACTGAGTTTATACTTGCGTGGCTATTTTTTTGATTGATTTTAAAATATTTTTCGGTTTTCATCGGTTTCAAAGTAGTTCAAGATGAGTGTGACTAGAGAACAAGTGTTAGAGGCAATTAATTCAATTAACGAACGTACTAAACAAGAGTTTACCGCGCAGCTCAATCAGCTAACTCAAACTCTTAGCCGATTAGTACCACCTAGTGTAGTACCTTACGAACCTGTCCCCATTGACCCAAGCATTAAATCTAATGATTCGAGTCTAGATTTGAAAAAATCCTTGCCATAATTCAAAGGAAACGCTTCCTCTTACCCTGCTTGGCGAAGCGCTGCACATTTCGCTATAAATCATATACGGAGCGTTCAGAAAAATACTATATAGCTATGGGTTTATTTAGAAATAAAATCACAGACTCTGCAAATGCTACTCTAGCGTCTTTCAATACTGTTCTCAATTTTAAGGCAATCATATCAAGACTTGACCAAATTTTCTCCGACAAAAGACCAATTTATGTTTTAGAAAATGAACTTACAAGGAAAGGTCCCCAAGTGTCAGACGCCGATTTCAATGATTTTCGGATATGTGTTAGAGGATGAAATTATAAGGTTGACGTATTTTTTTATATTTGCTCAATCGAATGTTTAGGGTTTCAAACTGGCGTTTAAAAATCAGCAAAAATTTGGTTTTTTACCATAACTCTACTATTTACCATAGAAACACATACAAATTTTGTATCAAACGAAAGATATTAAAAATACGCAAATAACGGTATCCAATTTCTTGATCTAATAGTTGTTGCAATTTTCAACAGTTTTTAGTCGATAGCACGTAGACGCAATTATTCCATATTAATTTATGTTTGAGCGCAAACAATTTTAAAAGTTAAGTTAATTTTAAACTTACTTAACTTAAGTTTTTTAAATTCTTAAGTTTTTGTAATGAATTTTTTTTCCTTAAAATTTACTAATAACTTAGCACTTTGTTTGTTTTTACAGATAAGGTACACAATATGGCTGTCAAAATGTTTTGTTTTAACGATCTTTTCGAATATACAGATAAATTATCATAAAAGCTAATAATTAGTAGGGTTTCCATATAAAACGTGTGCTTTTATATTATATTATATAAAATAAAAATATATATATTAACATTTATAATTAATACTATATATTAACACTTTTTACAATGAGGAAACACTTTTGCATTAATTTTCTTACCGTTTTTAAAAAAAAAATGTTTGAGTTTTTCCCAAAAATCTTTCCTAGATACAAATGCTCAACTTTATGAGCGAACTAGCTGGTACCCGACGCTTTGCTGTCGTAGCGGAAATGATTTCTATCTCTATCTGAATCTCAAACTCAGTCACAATCTCAATCTCAATCTCAATCTCAATCTCAATCTCAATCTCAATCTCAATCTCAATCTCAATCTCAATCTCAACCTCAATCTCAATCTCAATCTGTATTTCTATCTCTATCTCTATCTCTATCTCTATCTCTATCTCTATCTCTATCTCTATCTCTATCTCTATCTCTATCTCTGTCTCTATCTCTATCTCTATCTCTATCTCTATCTCTATCTCTATCTCTATCTCTATCTCTATCTCTATCTCTATCTCTATCTCTATCTCTATCTCTATCTCTATCTCTATCTCTATCTCTATCTCTATCTCTATCTCTATCTCTATCTCTATCTCTATCTCTATCTCTATCTCTATCTCTATCTCTATCTCTATCTCTATCTCTATCTCTATCTCTATCTCTATCTCTATCTCTATCTCTATCTCTATCTCTATCTCTATCTCTATCTCTATCTCTATCTCTATCTCTATCTCTATCTCTATCTCTATCTCTATCTCTATCTCTATCTCTATCTCTGTCTCTATCTCTATCTCTATCTCTATCTCTATTTATATCTTTATCTCTTACTCCATCTCTATCTCTATCTCTATCTCTAAGTGGAACGATTCGTGTAAATTGATAACCAAATTTCGAGGCTATGCTACTTATAATTCCAAAGTTATTCGATATCGCAAATTTGGCTTGTATGGAGACACACCCTCTTGTTCAATGACGTCTCAGTTTTCCAGTAGAAGAATATAACCCAATAGTAATTCCATACTGAATTTTGTTGTTAAACGACGTTTAGTTCCAAAGCTATCTGATATCAAAAATTTAAAGTGTATGGGTGGGGCTTCACCCCCTTTTCCAAAGCCCATCCCAGTTTTATAGTAGAAATATATCACCAAGTGGCAACTCCATACTGAATTTCATTATTATACGGCATTTAGTTCCAAAGCTATTCGATATCATAAAGTTGAATTGTATGGGCGGTGCCACACCCCTTTGGCCTATACTTGTTCAAATTTGCCAGTCGAAAGACACGACTAAATACAACGTTCTAACCGAGTTGCATGAATGTGTGACTTATATCTCGAAAGTTATACCGAAAATTTGGTCTGCTGAAAAAGTGCCACGCCCCACGTCCAACGCCCATAAAATTTTACCTGCGGAACGGCACTTGTAAATTGAAGAAGAATTCCGATGCTATGCGAACTATAACTTCAAAGCTATTCGCTATCGTAGATTTGGGTTGTATGGGAGGTGCCACGCCCTCTTCTCCAATGTTCCGTGAATTTTTTCCAAAACCTTCGCGTGACAATTACAAACAATCCCACAGAAGAAAGTATCCAATTTGGTCCAGTTTTAAGTGGCCAGTTTAAGTATCCAGAAAACGAGTTTTAAGTGGCCGAACAAACCAAGATTCATTTTTATATATATAGATAACTCGTCTAATATCCAATGGAATTTTATTTTTTAAATTTTTATTGAAAAACCATTAAACTTACGACAATTTACTGTATTTAACAATGCATTTTGTTTATGTACTTTTTTTATATGATTTTTTTAAAAATATATTCTATTTTATTAATTTTTAAAAAAAAATAACGCTATATCGTCGTTCGCAAATTATTGTGTTCTATATGACAACAATGTTTTTTTGGTAAATCAAATTTAAAGTTTAGTAAAAAACTGAACCGAAAAATCTGCCGCGATTTTCTTACCAAGGAAAGTTCAAGAGTTTGTGGTTTTTTCTGTCAAAAAAATTTTCATCTTTGGAAGCGTGTTTGTAGAGTAAGATGCGTTTAAAAAAAATAATTTGTTCTATATGCACTTATTTACGAAACTCTTCTTGTTTTATAGCATATAGAACAAAATGTAATATGTATTGGAGAAATGAAAAGCAATGTGATTTCACTCAAAAAAAAACTTTATTTCATATATTATAATATTAACTTAATTTTAAACTAATTCTTTTACTCTCGTATACATATGTTCTTATGAGTCCACTTAAATCAATACCTGTTAATTCCTTAAAAGGTAAGTTTCGACTACAAAATCAATTAAAAAATTAACCAAATTCATTTGACTTCGATTCCACGAAGTTCATGCTTGATATACGGAGATTTTTGAATTGAAGCAAGTTTGTGTAAAAAACGAAGACAAAAAGTTGTACCTATATTTTAACTTGTATTAAACAACATCTTAGGAGCATTCACGGGTTGATGCGAAACACAGTTGCGACGATGCGAAAATGCAAGATTGCGAATTTTTGCTTCATTCCAACAACAAACACATGAGAAGCAATTTTGCAACTCTTCTTGAAAAAACTTTAAAAAGGCTAAGTTTGTACGTTGATTTAAATAAGTTTTTGTTATTTTGAAATAAGGTGGCAATATATTTCTTTCCGCTTAGTAAAGTTACAATATTGATGTTCACGCGTTAGTGCGAAAAATATGTTGCATTTTCGCATTCTTACAATTCGCATCAACCCGTGATGTATATTGTAGTATCCCACAGCATCAAGTGATAAAAAGTTGTATAAACTTTTCACATCATTGTCTTTCTCCGATGATATCTTCTTATCTATTGCTTATCCATTCTTATTCTTAGTATTAAGTTTTTTTTAAACGTTGTTGTAAAATTTAACTTCTAACCTTATGTTATTTATGATGGTGTTTTCTTTTTTGTTTCATTTTATTTACCAACTGCAATCTAAAGCGGGATTTTTTCTTTTTTGTTTCATTTCATTTACCAAGTGCAATGTGAAGCTAAAAAAAAACCAGAAAAAAAACAAAAAAAAAGCAAAATACAAAGACCTCCAAACATTAACTGTAATAACTTTATTTAGACTTGCATATAGAACAAAATAAAAATATATTTTTTTACTTAGTATTTTTGCTTCGTTTTTGTTCTATATGCACGATTTTTTGCATATAGAACACAATAGGTTACGAAGCTTGTCACAACAGTGTTGTATAGCACAAAGTCGATGTCTCATATTTCGAAAACTATAAAAGATAAAAGCAAACTGATGACACAGATCGATAGATCTCGAAAAAGTTGAATATATATCAGTCTTATCACAATTTTTTCAATTTTGTGATATTTTGTGTTTCAATATATGTTAATTTTTTTTTTAATTCAAAATTAAAAAAGGTAGCGATCTTTATTTTGGTATAATAAAAATTGTGCCTTTTTCTAGATATTAAGCATAACAATAAAAAATTCTTTAATATTCGCTTCACAAAAGGGTACCCCCTTGCTTATTTTGTAAGTTTAAAAACAAAAAAAAAAAATTGCTTATCTCTTATTTTATTATATTTTTGAGATATTTAATTGGTAAAAAACTAAAAATACTATGGTACACAAGATTCGCAATAATTACAAATATTTAAGAAATCACTAATACAATATGATAATGTGCACCATGAACTATTAATATCATTTAATATGGAAACCCTACAAATTATTAGCTTTTATGATAATTTATCGATATATATTAGTGCTATATATATAAAGTGCTAAGTTATTAGTACATTTCAAGAAAAAAAACATTCATTACAAAAACTTAAAAATTAAAAAAAAAAAGGTAAGTTTTAAAATTGTTTGCGCTCAAACATACATTAATATGGAATAATTGCGTCTACGTGCTACCCATGATATCGACTAAAAACTGTTGAAAATTGCAACAACTATAAGATCAACAAATTGGATCCCGTTATTTGCGTCTTTTTAATATCTTTCGTTTGATACCAAATTTGTATGTGTTTCTATGGTAAATAGTAGAGTTATGGTAAAAAACCAAATTTTTGCTGATAATGAAACGCCATTTTGAAACCCTGAACATTCGATTGAGCAAATATAAAAAAATACGTCAACCTTATAATTTCATCCTCTAACACATATCCGAAAATCATTGAAATCGGCGTCTGACACTTGGGGACCTTTCCTTGTTAGTATACTTAAGCAAGGTAATATGTTATTAATAGACGGGTCAGTCCGCAGAGATTGATCACAAAATAGCAAATTCGGTCGCTCGACCATTTTAAAAAAATGTTATTTTTTTAACATTAATTTCGTAATGTTTCGGCATTTTAGAACTGTTTTAAAAAAATTTTTTTTGTTGTATTTGCAAAATGGCGGCCATATTTGCCATGCAACCACAAGCGATTTTCGTACCTTATAGAGTTTGTGGTAATGATCATATCTCAGTTCCTATTAAACATACAGTAATCTATATAAATAAAAATCAAATGTCGTTCGTTGGTAATTGTATCAGTTGAGAACGGCTGGACCGATTTGGATAATTTTTTTTCGTAATGTTCGTAATAGCCCAACTTAGGTTTTTACGGATAGAAAAATTGACCACGCCCACTTTTACGCCCACTATTTTATTTATCTAAAATCGGAAAACGGCTACACCCATTTGGCTAATTTATTTTGTAAATGTTCGTAGTAATCCATTTTAAGTTTTTACTGAAGAAAAATTGACCACGCCCACTTGTACGCCCACTTTTTTATATCTATATATATAAGAAAGAAGTTTTTGTGTGTAACTATGCAATAGACTCCTTAACTATTCATCCGATTGGCATGAAAATTTGTGTATAGCAGTTTTTGGTACGGTGCGTGTTTGTGGGCTATCAATTTTTATCCACCCTGAACACCAGAGGGCGCTGTAGCACAAATTTTTTTCAAAACCACCTAAAACTCCCAAACCGCTCATGCGATTAGAATGAAAATTGGTATATACGGGTTTTCAGGTACAATGAGTTTTTCAGCACTATGTTCTTTGATCCACCTTGGACACCAGATGGTGCTAAAGTGCAAATTTTTACAAAACCGCACATTTTTAGTGGTTTTCTTAGGTTACATATGCAAATATTTACAAAATACAAAATACTTCTTAAATTAAGTACAATTCAAAAAATGTCCGTTATTTTGATATCAAAAACATGAAACTATGAAAAATGTTACTACAACAATATATATAATGCAACATCGTTGCTCAAAAATGAAAAAAAAAACAATTAAAAACTTGATTTTGTGACTTTCGATTCAAAAATCTCCGCTGCTTTTTTATACATTTCGTTAAATTTGTTTTTGTCTTATAGCTTCTTCAAAGTACCATGAAAACCCCATTGCAAGAATAACGTTAGTTGAGTATATATCTTTTATATATTTTTTCAAAAAAGGTCTGAAATATTAGAGTTTTCCTCAAAAAAAGGCTCAAAAATTGTTTTTGTTGTAAAAATAATTTAAATTCAAATTCGCTAATTTTAAACTCTATTCAATAGCTATAACATTTATATGCAAAAATTGTTTCAATTTTACGCAAAATTTAAAACCCATTTTTCTGATTCAAAAAGCAAGGTTACCCCTTGATTTTTTCGAACCAAATTTTTTTTCAATATTGTGTTTTTATATTTTTAAAAAAAAATAAAAGCTAAAAATTAATTTATTAGAAAAAATTATATTTAGAATTAAAAATTATTAAAAGTAAAAGCCCATAATCTTTATCAAATATATATATACAAAAAGCAATCGCTGTCTGTGTGATGGCTGGGACTTCAAAATGACTGAGCCGATAGAGCTGAATTGTGGCAGTACAATTTTTCAAGTACGAGACAGCTTACATTTCTGTCACACGTCACACCTCCTTTTACCGCCTATAAATCAATAAGAATGCTATATTTCCTACGGTTTTCGCCAATTTGGCTACATTTTGGTAATTTAGTTTGTATGCTCACTGTCGGCAACTGTACTAAAACTGGGTAATGTCCATCTACTAGAAAACTGGGATGGGCATTATATAATTATATAAGCCCATACAATTTGTATTATCGAATAGCTTTGAAAGTAAAAGTAGCAGTACTTACATACAAACTCAAAATGGAGTTACTATTTCTCCTGCTTCTGGGAAACTGTAAAGGTCAGTGGAAAATAACAGTGGAGTCAAACTATGAGTTTAAGAAAAGTTTTGAATACACCTATTGTGTTCCCATATAGTTGCAGGGTGCAGCAACGCGCACCGGGAAAAGGCTAGTAAATGAAAAAACATAATATTAACTATACCTTAGGCTATTATCTTGCATATCAGAAAAATTAATTGGGATGTTACTTAACTTAAAAAAAAAAGTTAAAGTTCCCAAAAAAAAGTCGTAATTTTTGGTAACTTTGAAAACAAAAATTTTAATAGAAAGAAGCTAGTGGCAGACCTATTTCTTTTTTGTATTAGGTACGTATTAGTAAGAACTTAAAATATAAATTTTTTAAAGTGACTAGATCATAAACTTTTTGGGTTACGTCGCTTTGAATAATAAGACATCTCAGTTTTCCCCCAACTTTGGAGTCAAGTATCTCCAATGGGCACGGGTGAAAAAATTTGAAATTACTTTTAAATAAACTAAGAGATAAGAGATATAGCATAGCAATAAAGATATAGCATTTTAAAATTCGTCCATTTTATTACATGAGGTATGAGTATTAGATGGATTTGTTTTTTCCAAAAGTATTCCAGAACCTCCCTACAAGGCCAGATTATGAATCCTGGATGTAATATAAGTATGTGACGCGAAAAAATCCAGAAAATTCGCAAACTGGATTGGCGCCGCTAAAAAACGTGAATTTGAAGAAGTATAAAATGGATGTATCAAATCGAGTTCCCTATTTAAATTTAAGTCCTACAAAAACTTTTGACTATAACATATCCTAATGTAAAATCGTCCGCTGAACTCAAATATGCCATCAAATTCTTAAAAAAATTATTTTTAAAATTGGCCTACTTTAATAAGAATTTCCTAATTTTTCCTTTCGATTTGAAAAAAGAAGCTTTACCTTCGCCGAGGTCGCAGCAACTTTCTCACATTAAAATGCTGGATTATTGTTGGCCTTTTTATCAAGTTTAGGAATCTAGCTTCTTTAGGAAAGCTGAAACGAAGGGCTAAAGCCCTTTCAGCCACTGTGTTTTTTGCATATTTGCAAATGTCTGCAATGATGTCTGATGATGACGATGAACAAATTTATGTTTTTAAAGTTATTGTAAATATGCAGAAAACAAAGGGAAGAAAATTTTAAAAGTCAGCTGAAAAATTTAAAATTTTTTAAAATTTTAAATAAACTTTTCCCAAAAGTCAGCTGAACAAAAAAATCGTTTTTCTGCCATAAAAATGGCCGGATTTGAATAATTTTTTTTGAATTCCTAAACTTGATAAAAAGCCCAACAATAATCCAGCATTTTAATTTGAGAAAGTTGCTGCGACCTCGGCAAGGTAAAGCTTCTTTTTCCAAATCGAAAGAAAAAATTAAGAAATTTTTAATAAAGTAGGCCAATTTTAAATATAATTTTTTTAAGAATTTGATGGCGTTTTTGAGTTCAGCAGACGATTTAATATTAGGATATGTTATAGTCAAAAGTTTTTGTAGGACTAAAATTTAAATAGGGAACTCGATTTGAAACATCCATTTTATACTTCATACCTCATGTAATAAAATGGACGAACTTTAAAATGCTATATCTTTTAAATGAACCATAAAAACCACTTTCATTTTTATATCATCAGAATCGTCTTATTACGTAGTTTATTTAACGTTAATTTAAATATTTTTCTCCCGTGCCCATTGGAGATACTTGACCCCAAAGTTGGGGCAAAACTGAGAATACTTATTTTTCAAAGCGATGTAAGCCAAAAAGTTCATGATCTAGTCACTTTAAAAAAATTTATATTTTAAGTTCTTACTAAGACGTACCTAATACAAAAAAAAAAAAAAATGGGCCTGCCACTAACTTCTTTCTATTAAAATTGTAAACTTTAACTTTTGTTTTTAAATTAAGTACCATCCCAATTAATTTGTCTGATATGCAAGATAATAGCCTAAGGTATAGTTAATATTATGTTTTTTTCATTTATTACTGTATGTTTAATAGGAGCTGAGATATGATCATTACCGCAAACTCTATAAGATACGAAAATCGCTCGCGGTTGCATGAGAAATATTGGCCGCCATTTTGCAAATACAACAAAATTTTTTTTTTTAAAACAGTTCTAAGATGCCGAAACATTACGAAATTTGTGGTAAAAAAATAAAAATTTTTTAAAATAGTCGAGTGACCACCATGTGACTGACCCAGACTATTATGATGTAGTAAATAAACAACTAACCTTAATTATTAATAAAAAAATAATGCTACATAGCGAAAACATCGATATAGTTACTGCTCTTAACAAACGTGGAAGGGAGAACGCACTGCGAGTTTTTATATCAGGTCTTCGACGACCTATTTGCGATATCCTCTTTTCCGCACGACCAAAGGATCTTCCAACTGCACTTGCTGTAGCCCAAGAGCTTAAAACTAATCATAAACGATTTGATTTTGCACGTACTTTTGAAGTTGGCGACTCGGTAAAGTTTAGGCCAACAATGCCCCAATATCAACGTTTACAACTCAGTATAAACCCTGATATTCATTTATTTATTTATTTATTTATTTCATCATTTTTCATCAATCAGAGCAAAAGCTCTTACAGACTACTTATACACACATATGTATATACACTTAGTATATTTCTAAATACTATTCGAGCAAATACAGAAATTGAAATATACAGTAAATAAAAGTAAATATAAAGAGTATTTATAAGTGAAAAGGTAAGATGAGAACAATTTAAAACAATATAAAAACAACTTAAATGAGAACAGTTAAACACACATGATCTCAAGAGTCATGTAAAAAAATCATGTAAATTTATAAGTGAAAAGGTAAGATGAGAACAATTTAAAACAGTATAAAAACAACTTAAATGAGAACAGTTAAACACACATGAGCTCAAGAGTCATGTAAAAAAATCATGTAAATGCAAAAGTCATGTAAATGCATAAAATATCATTAGCTTCCCTTATGCAGCGAGCTATAGGCATATTCTGCGAGTAGTTGGATCTATGGACAAGCTCACGGAAATAGAATTGGCTACGGAGGGATCGCGATGGAGTATAGAAGTCAAGCATTATGAGAAGTTCAGAGCATTGAATATCATGATGAATGAGGTCCAATATAAACATAATTGAAAAGACTTTACGACGAGTGACTAGGGGGGTTAAATTAATTAGCGCACAACGAGAAGCATAGTGGGGTACAGATTGTAGATTCTAATTAAGTTTAAACCAAATATATCTTGTGAAATTACGTTGAATAGATTCCAATCTATTTGAATATAGTTGGTAAGACGGGTTCCAGATCACAGAGCAATATTCTAAATGAGGTCTAACTAAGGATGAGTAAAGTATTTTGAGATTATAAGGATCTACGAACTCAGTTGAGTTTCGTTTTAAAAATCCTAACATTGAGTTAGCTTTAGCAATTATTAGTTCAATGTGTTGTTTAAAGTTAAGTTTAGGGTCTAGTAGAACACCTAAGTCCTTTTTAATAGAAACTCTTTCTAAGGGAACAGAACTAATAAAATAATTAAAGAAAGTTGGTGACGTGGACCTTGAAAATGTTAGGCACTGGCATTTAGATATATTCAGGGGAAGGTTATTGAGGGAACACCAATTTGCGATTGAATTTAGATCAAGCTGAAGAAGACTGAAATCATTATCTGACTCCAATGACCGATATAATTTAAGATCATCCGCAAAACGGAGACATATCGAATATTTAATAACCTGTGGGAGGCTATTAATAAAAAGAAGAAAAAAAAAAGAGGGCCAAGATGACTGCCTTGAGGTACACCAGATGAAACTAGAAATGGTAGTGATTGACAATTATTGATTTTAACTATTTGATAGCGGCCAATAAAATATGATCTAATCCACGCAAGGAGATAAGAGTGAAAACCAAGTGCAAAAAGGTTAAGGAGTAAAGTTTCACGATTGACTTTGTCAAACGATTTTGCAAAGTCTGTGAAGATAACGTCTGTTTGTAAAATATGTGAACAAAAAATATTTAAGTTCGTTGCAGTTGATCTTCCTGATAAAAAGCCGTGTTGACTAGAGGACATTAGATTTCTTACGCAAAAAGATAATTTATCGAATACAATTTTCTCAAAAACTTTAGGAACACATAAGATTTTACTGATAGGTCTATAGTTGGAGACATCTTGCTTTGGACCCGATTTATGGATTGGAACTATATAGGAAATTTTCCATTCATCCAAGAAGGTGCCAGTAGATAAATATTTATTAAATATTAAAGTTAAAGGAAGACTAATTGATGTAGCACAATTTTTCAGCAGAATTGTAGGAACGCCATCAGGACCAACCATTGTAGAAGATTTAAGATTTTGTATGGCATTTTCAACATCATGAGCTTCTAAAAAGAGATTTCCTAAATTTTAAAGAATTACGCGATAAAAAGGTGCTAGTCATTGATAATTGAGCTGCCGTGTAAACGGATTGCATCTTCAGAGCTTAACTCCATATAAAACATTGAGTTAGGAATTCCACTTGACTTTCTTTTCATGTTTATAAATATATGACCAAAAGAATTTACTATTCTCTTTAAGTCTATCTTCAATAGAAATAATATGAGATTTAAAAAGGAAATTTGTTTAAAATATTAAACTCATGTTGACAGTTTAAGTAGTGTACCTTAAGAAGCTGGTTATCCAATGAACATCTGAATCTCTTATAAACTTTATTCATTCTATTTTTAAGGTTACAAAGCCTTTTATTAAACCATATAGGGTTATTAGATATATGAGAGCATTTCTTTGGAACAAAACAGATAACTAATTCATTCAAAATAGAGCAGAATAACGAAAACATCTCCACCAATTCCAACTCAAAGAAAGCACTGACCCACGGGTACGATTCAAGACCAGCTTGAATAGCACCTAAATCGGCACGAGAAAAATCAAATGAGATCAAATGATCAGCCGACGATATTTTTTTATAAGCAAAATCATAAAACTCAAGCATAACAGGCACATGGTGTTGAGAACTGGTTACAATTTCACTAGGAGGTGATTCAATATTTACAGCAAACTCTTTATCAATATAAATTAAGTCTAAGATACGATTTAGGCCATTAAGTTTATTATTAATCTGAACTAAATCATGTCGAGAAAAGAAATCAATTAAGAACGCATCTGTTTCAGACAGCACATAGAAAGGGATTAAATAGAAATAGTATCGCGTGTGGCCGGAATTCGGCCATCTGTTTCTGTAAGGTCAAGTTGTTTTTCAAATAATAAATGGTTATTAATTTGCATGGAAATTCTTAATGCTTACCTTGACGCTATGAGGAAAATTGTGGTAAAGGACAAAAAAAGGAAGCATATATCAATCAATAACAAAAATGTATTCAACATATAATAATCATTGAAAGTAAATAAATAATTTAAAAGTAAAGTAAATAAAGTAAAAGTAAAAATAAACGGTAGAAAAGTATAACAAATAGATCAAGATAAATGATAATTCTCAAGATATAAGAAGCAAGCAGCAGTTTTTTTGTTTTTTTAACGCTGAGATATATAAAGAGAAAGCAACAACCACAACAACAACAACAATGGTGCTACTCAGGTCTTTTTAAGTGTTTGCGTCACTCCCGCATTCTACTCTTGCTTTTGTAAGCTACAGCAGCGATGTTCAACAGAGCTTTGTCGCTTTGTAGTTTCTCATTGTACCATTGGTAAAATAAGCGTTTTACATTAGCTCAGTTTTACTTATCTTAATGACAACATATTCGAATAAAAATTATATTGTGCAAATCTACTCGAAAATACCTATCCATCGATATAAGTATTATGTGAATATGTTGAAAGTAACACAGAAAAGAAGGGAACACAAACTTTTTGTTTGCCTATTAATATACATATAGATATTAAATAAGTTAAAATCGCCAGTTATAACCACATGTTGAGATAGTTTTAAATTATCACGAATAAATCGAACGTTTTCAATATGAATGGAATATAATTCAAAGGGACTCCTAGGCGGAATGTAGCTAACCGTTACAAAAAGAACAAAACTTTTATTAAAATTAACTTTAACGATTAATTGGTCGACATCAAAAATGTTGGTTGAATTTAAGTTGAAATGAGGTAGTAAAATTTGAGAACAAGAAAGAGTGTTACGGATAGCGATTAATACTCCACCACCACGAGATAGTCCTGTAATATTCTGGCACCGATCCTTGCGGAAAATACTAATACACTAATATGTCGTATTGAAAAGATTACTTACTTACTTATCTGGCGCTTACAACCGAAGGTCGGTTTTGGCCTCGTATAAGAAATTGCGCCAGCCATTTCTGTTTTGCGCTTGCTGGCGCCAGTTGGAAACACCAAGTGTAGTCAGGTTATCCAACACCTGATCCTTCCAACGAAGGTCTGGGTGTCCTCTTCTGCGTTGACCACCACCGGGCACTGAATCGAATATTTTTTTTCGCTGGAGCGTCGTTTTCCATTCGCTCAACATGACCTAGCCAGCGGAGCCGCTCGATTTTAATTGGCTTAACTATGTCGATGTCAGCGTACAGCTCATACAGCTCGTGGTTCCATCGAATTCGGTACTCGCCATTGACGCAGATTGGACCGAAGATTCTACGAAGGATCTTTCTCTCGAAGGCTCCCAGAGTCTTTTCATCAGAACTGCTCAACGTCCAGGTTTGTGCTGCATATAATAGGACGGGCATGATTAGTGCATTATAGAGCGTGAGTTGTGTTCGTCGAGAGAGGGCTCTGCTTCTCAATTGCCTACTCAGCCCAAAGTAACACCTGTTGGCAAGAGTTATCCTTCGTTTTATCTCAATACTAACATCGTTGAAAGAGCTAATGCTGGATCCCAGGTAGACGCAGTCCTTAACAACCTCGAAGGAGATGTTGTCAACAGTGACGTGGTTTCCAAGACGCTGGGACTGTTTATTTGTTGACACTAGGTATTTCGTCTTATCTGTGTTCACTACAAGACCTATTCGACTCGACTCTTTCGGTAACCTGAAGAATGCTGCGCTGACTTCGCGCGTATTATGGCCAATGATATCGATATCATCAGCATACGCCAGCAGCATAATACTTTTGTAGAATATCGTGCCACTGCGTCTCAAATCAGCAGCTCGGATGATCTTCTCCATCATTAGGTTGAAAAAGTCGCACGATAGGGAATCACCTTGTCTGAAACCTCGTTTGGTATCGAATGGAGGAGTGAGGTCCTTCCCGATTTTAACTGTGCTGCTGGTGTTGCTCAGTGTCATTCTGCAAAGGCGGATGAGCTTTGCAGGAATACCAAATTCAGACATGGTGGAATATAGATGATTCCTTTTTGGACTGTCGAAGGCGGCTTTGTAATCGACAAAAAGATGGTGTGTGTCGATTTGTTTTTCTAGGGTCTTCTCCAAGATTTGTCGTAGCGTAAATATCTGGTCTATGGTGGATTTACCAGGTCTGAAGCCACACTGATAAGGTATCAGTTGGTTTACGATGGGCTTCAGTCTTTCACATAGTACGCTCGACAGGACCTTATATGCGATATTCAGAAGGCTTATCCCACGGTAGTTGGCGCAAATTGTGGGAGCGCCTTTCTTGTGGATTGGGCAGAAGCTCATGAATGCATTCAAATAGAGCTTCGCCTCCATTCTTGAAGAGCTCAGCAGGTAAGCCATCGGCTCCTGCGGCTTTGTTGTTTTTAAGCCGAGCTATAGCTTTCAAGACTTCACTATGGTCGGGCATCGGAACTTCAACGCTGTCGTCCACAATTGGGGGTTCCGGGATATCATCTCTATTCGCGGGATTGTTGTCGTCGTCGCCATTCAGAAGCCTAGAGAAGTATTCCCTCCACATCATCAGTGTACTCTGGATATCTGTCACTAGATTCCCATTTTCATCCTTGCAGGAAGAAGCCCCGGTCTTGAAACCATCGGCCAGGCGTCTTATTTTTTCGAAAAATTTTCGGACCTCATTCCTGTCACCATCCATCTTAATTTTCTCGCACTCACGCATTTCCGCTTCCCTTTTCTTTCGCCTGAAAATGCGTCTCTCTTTCCTCCTCTTCTCTTTGTATCGCTCCTTAGCAGCACGCGTTACAACCGACTGCAGGGTGGCTTTGTAGGCGGCGTCTTTTTCTGCAGTGGCGTCGATACGCTCTTGGTCGTGCCACTGGTTTCGGCGAGGGCGGTGATAGCCAATCAGCAGCCGTACGCATAGAGTGGGAAATATGATGCCACTGCGCGCATATATCGTCGATCGGAGGAGTGCTTTCTTGAAGCAGGAGTGAGAGTCGAGTAGCGAAGTCTTCGGCTGTTTGTTTTGATTGCAGCTTTTCGACGTCTAGCTTTCTCTGTGCTGGATTGCGCGCATTCTTGGTTGCGCACAGGCGTGTACGGATCTTGGCTGCGACAAGATAATGATCCGAGTCTATATTGGCACCACGGATCGTGCGTACATCTTAAACACTGGAAGAGTGCCTTCCGTCAATCAAAACGTGATCAATTTGGTTGCGCGTCTTTTGATCAGGAGACAGCCAAGTTGCTTTATGAATATTGAGATGCTTGAATCTAGTGCTACTAACGACCATGTTTCGCGCTGCGGCAAAGTCAATCAGCCTCATTCCGTTATCGGAGGTATTGTCGTGGAGGCTGAACTTTCCGACTGTTGGACCAAAGATATTTTCTTTTCCCACCTTGGCGTTGAAGTCACCAAGCACGATTTTTATGTCGTGGCGTGGGCTGCGCTCATAGGCCTCTTCAAGGCGCTCGTAGAAGCTGTCTTTGGTCTCATCGTCTTTATCTTCTGTCGGAGCATGCGCACAAATCAGGCTTATGTTGAAAAATCTTGCCTTGACACGGATTATGGCAAGTCGTTCGTTCACAGGTGTAAATCGCAGAACATTTTGTCGTAGTCTCTTGCCAACCACGAATCCGCATCCAAATTCGTGCTTCTCTGCATGGCCGCTGTAGTAAATATCACAGGATGCTTGCCGTGAGCAACCCTGTCCCTTCCATCGCATTTCTTGGATTGCAGTGATATCAGCTTTGTATCTTTCTAAGATATCTATCAGTTGGATAGAGGCACCTTCCCAATTAAGGGTTCGGACGTTTCATTGAAAAGATTGGGAGGCCAAAAACAGATCTTGCATTTTAGTTCGTAGCCCCCCTACATTTTGATAGTACAAAGAGTAGCCAAATATATTATTATTATTATTATTATTAGGATTTGATACAATATTATCATTTACTAGTTTTTTGGTAGTGTAACACCAGGTTCACGATGGACATACTCATGGACAACAATCCCTTCAGGCCAAAATTCCTTACAAATGAGAGTATTCAAGAGTGAATCGGGAACAAAAATCTTAAAAGATGCAATATCTCTCTGAACATAAAATTTGAGTTTATGGCACCTTATCTCTGAGGAAAACTGAGGAAGTTCAGCAAACATGTACGATAAAACAGCATCAGCAGATATAGTTTCAGCTAGTCGTTATAGGAAAATTACCTTTCGTTCCACTCTTTTAACAACGACGAGGTTACAGTTTACAACATTATTAGTTGGTACATTAATGGGCAAAGCAGGCGCGGCCAGAGACACTGAAGGCAGTAAATGTTGTGTTAGATGTGACGAGATGTTAGATCTTTCCGGAAGGATACGGTGAATGTCAGCTGGCAATGAGGAAGTCAATGAAGATGCAGTCGAAGATGTAGCTGCAGATGTTATTTGCTCCATTATCTGAGGTGTAGTTGCAGTAAATGAAGAAGCTTTGCAAAAACATGTCAGTGACTGCGCTGGCAATGAAGTAGATACAAAAGTTGAAGGTTCATTTGTTATATTAGTTCTAGACTCAAAAGAATGATCCACATCATCCACATCATCCACTAGCACAGATCCAATTGAACCAATCGAAGAGGCGGATCCAACTAAAGAGACAGATAATGGAGCGTCCGTTCCAGGTACAGCTAATGTTTCCATTGAAGCACAAGAATCTATGTTTACGTGTAGGTTAGAAGATGATCCAGAATCGATATTTCTACGAGATTTATTAACATAAATACACCTCATCAACAGGTAGAGTATAACCAACCACCATTTACAAAACATCAAAAAGGAAATTATATGCCCGAAACAAAATATTTAAATGATCATTATAATTACCAGCAAGAAGACTACTATCAAAATGATTTCTAAAAATCTAATTTTATCGATGAACCTAACTACTAAGAAGACATTAGTTAACTATACTTGAATGAGCTCGAATGACTCAAATAATGAAATAAACTATTTAAACTAGATTCGTTCCTACCATTCATAACAAAAAAATTCTCGAATGGTCAGGAGCTACGCATTTTAATTGACACAGAAACATCTAAAAACTATATCAAAGTTTTTAAATTTCTTAAGGGAGTGATTCTTCTTGAAAAACCTTTCAAATTAAAATCAATAAACGGAGATAACATAATAAGTAGAAAATGTCTGGTTAACATCCTTGATTCTAATAAAAAATAAATAAATAACCTGCCATTTCAGCCCTTGAAAAGACTTTGACCTAGCTTCTTATGATCAATTGTGTTGTGCGTGTTATTAAGTTTGTACACAATTGACCGAGAACCGGACCTACATGCTTAACGCCGACTCCGAACGGCGATGAACGGAATGTTCTCGTTCTCAAGAAGCTTTACATGGCATTTTGATTACTCTCTGAGGTTTGCCATTGTCTGCAGAGAGGTGGCGGCCGTACAGAAAAATTATTTTAATTCAAATAATTTTCTGTCGCTGCTGGGGTTCGAACCTGGGTCTCCAGGTTCTTTGACATAGCGGCCACGCACTTTAACCAAGTACGCCACGGACGCCATCCTTGATTTTACTTCTCCATTTTTTTACTTCCAAATTTAAATACATTCGATGGTATCATAGGTTATGATCTTCTCAAACAAATTAACGCAGTAATAGATACGAGAAAAGGATACTTATTTTATCAAAATGGACAACTTAAGCTACAACATCTTCTTTGTAATCAAGTTAACCTGATAACATTAGAGCAAAGTTCCGTTTCATCCCATATAAAATCTAACTTTGATGAAATAATTAATTAATAATTAAAAAAAAAATAAAAAAAAATAAATAACTGGCCATTTCAGCCCTTGAAAGGACTTTGACCTAGCTTCTTAGGATCAATTGTGTTGTGCGTGTTATTAAGTTTGTACACAATTGACCGAGAAATGGACCTACAGGCTTTACGCCGACTCCGAACGGCGATGAACGAAATGTTCTTATTTTCAAGAAGCTTTACATGGCATTTTGATTACTCTCTGAGGTTTGCCATTGTCTGCAGAGAGGTGGCGGCCGTACAGAAAAATCATTTTAATTCAAATAATTTTCTGTCGGTGCTGGGGTTCGACGCTGGGTCTCCAGGTTCGTTGACATAGCGGCCACGCACTTTAACCAACTACGCCACGGACGCCAATTAATAATTAATTAATATTAATAAGGAAATAAAAAATCTACTGAAAGATGGTATAATTCGTTAATCGTACTCTCCATACAACTCACCAGTTCATGTTGTGACGAAAAAGGGGTTTGATGAAAATAGAGACCAAAAGTTACGTATGGTAATAGATTTTAGAAAAATACATAACTTGACCATTTCAGACACATATCCAATACGTGATACATCGGTAATTTTGGCAAATTTGGGACAATCACAATATTTTTACAACTTTAGAGTTAAAATCCGGCTTTCACCAAATTGTTTTGTGTGAAAAAGATAGACAAAAAACTGCCTTTAGTATCAATAACGGAAAATATGAGTTCTGCCGATTACCCTTTGGACTAAAAAATGCTCCAAGCATTTTTCAAAGAGCGATTGATGACGTACTTCGAGAAGATATCGGCAAGAGTTGTCATGTCTATATCGACGACATTATCATTTATTCACCTGATGAACAATCACATCTAAGAGACATAAACAATATTTTAAATAAATTAAAGAAAGCAGGAATGCAAGTTTCTCCAGAAAAATTGAAGTTTTTTAAAACTGAAGTGGAATTTTTAGGTTTTTCAGTTTTCCAAAAAGGCATTAAAACATGTCCAAATAAAATTAAAGATATCCTGAATTATAATTTTCTACAAAACTTAAGAGCATTACGCTCATTTCTTGATCTCTCAGGATATTATCGAAGATTTGTGAAAGATTATGCAGCGATTGTCAAACCATTGACTCGGTATCTTGGAGGAGAAAATGGTCATATTGGAACAAACAAATCGAAAAAAGTTAAAATTACGTTTGACCCGGAAGCAATAGCATCATTCGAAAAAATTAAGAAAATTTTAGCTTCAGAAGACGTTCTTCTTCAATATCCTGACTACAATCGGCCATTTGAACTCACAACAAATGCTAGCTCGAGTGCTCTTGGTGCTGTATTATCACAAAATAGTAGACCCATTACCATGATATCTCGCACTCTTTCGAAAACAGAACAAAATTATGCAACAAACGAACGTGAGCTTCTTGCAATAGCAGTGGCGGATCCAGAAGCTTCATTTGGGGGGGGGAGGGGGGTGTCGATCGTAGTTCGTCAAATCAAATCAAAAGCAACAAAACATTCTGTAAAATGTAAAAATCGTTTTGTGGAATAACCCGAAAATGGCAATATTTTAAAAGCCAGTTTTTCGATTATATTAAATAGAAAGGAGTTAACCAGTTTTCAGTGACTTTATGTGTACATGAATTAAAAAACATTTTACATAACTTATATAAAAATTAAAAGGGATATATAAAATTTTTTGCGCACATTTTTGGATTTAATTACTTAGTACATAATCTCCTGGTTTGAAAAATCTAATTACAACACGAAATCTATAGCCCGATTCTGCGTACTTGATAAATTCACCTTATTGAATATTTATCAAGTATTGACTATTTATAAAGATTTAATATTCTGTGATAGAAAAAAAGTTCTTTAATTGATAAATTTGTCAATATCTCATTTGCTTTTAATAAATTTATCAAGAGAGTTACGGTTGCTCGTAGCAGGCAATATCAAGGTTAATATTAACATAATACTATTAATAATAATAATTATTTTCTACAAATTAATACGCTTTTGTGGGACATAAGGAAAATTAAAGCAGAAATCGTTTTAACTATTGCTGCTGTTGTTGTTCGTATATCGAGTGTTGCTGCTTTTCACATTCCTCTCTTTGCTTTTCATGCACCTCAAGCTGCTTCTCACGCTCTGCTCTCTGTGTTATGCTATTAATGAGAACAATTAGCTGTTAACAGGAATTCACCTCCTCTGGTGAATTACGAAAACGTTTTATTTATCAAGGTTGCTGTAGAATACTAAATAAGCTTTCGCTTGATAAAATTCTTTACAAATTTTATTGATAAATAACGTATCACGTAAATAACGTATCAGGGCGGCTAATCTATGCTTCCGTGTTTTGGCATATCTATCGATGACTTGACCCTGAATCACATTAATGTCATAATGACTATTCAATAAAGCAAGTGCGTTCAATCTTTCTTCTGTTGTCGTAGATCTCAAATAGGTTTCAATTCTCTTCAATTTAGAAAATAATCTTTCAGCAGTTGCTCCACTTGAAGGCAATGTTATTAAAATTTCAAAAAGAGTATGAATAAGAGGATATACTTCAGCATCAGAGCAGTGTAATAGTTGAATCATACTTTTCTCTTTCACATTGCAAGTGCCACATAAATAAATAAAAAAAAAGAAATAACTGGCCATTTCAGCCCTTGAAAGGACTTTGGCCTAGCTTTTTAGGATCAATTGTGTTGTGCGTGTTATTAAGTTTGTACACAATTGACCGAGAAATGGACCTACAGGCTTAACGCCGACTCCAAACGGCGATGAACAAAATGTTCTTATTCTCAAGAAGCTTTACATGGCATTTTGATTACTCTCTGAGGTTTGCCATTGTCTGCAGGCGTCCGTACAGAAAAATTATTTTAATTCAAATAATTTTCTGGGGTTCGAACCTGGGTCTCCAGGTTCGTTGACATAGCGGCCACGCACTTTAACCAACTACGCCACGGACGACACAACACGCAAGTGCCACATGTCCAACTCATTAATCAAAGACCTTTCTAAAACCTCTGAAAATTCTTTAAAGAAAATGTAATATCTTCTACTAAATTTTCTCACAGCTTGTATAGATAATGTAATGCTTTTCGAGGTAATGGAATAAGGAAACAGTCTTAAAAATTAATACAAATTCAAAGTAGTTGTTGAAAATTCGTCTCACGAAGATTCTCAAAGCGTTTGCTTTTGACGACGTTTTCGAATCTTGCCACTGAGCTATATGGTGTAGGGTTTCAATCATTTTCGGAAGAGCAAAACGAAATTGCAAAACTCCCTCATGTCTCTCGACCCATCTAGTTTCACACAAGCTAGATAACCGACTACCCATTATTTTTTTAAATGTATTGGAACGCTTCGCCGAGGCATTAAAGAACGATATCGTCGCTTTCATAGTACCAACTGCATTTCGGATTATTTCAACATCTGAATATCGTCGTTGAGCATACAAAAAAGGTTATGTGTTTTTGAACAATTTTTCAGGAGACGAAAAAACCATTTTTGTTTTTTAACAATTTCAATACTATTTTCACATAGCTGGCTAACTTTCACATTTGTTTACTTCTGAATCAATAAGAATATCAAGAAACCATTTGGTGAATAGAGGGGGCATACAAATGACTATTAAATGGTAAAATAAAAAAAAATCGAAATTTTTCACATAGCCTTTTTTGTATGCGCAACGACGATATGCAGATGACGAATTGTTCAAAAAATTATTGTACAAAGGCAGTATACGCTTAAATAAATACTCAGGCACAAATGCTTTATTCTGAATATGTTCTGAGACTAGCTTAGAGAACTTGTAAATTCACAAAGCTTTGGGGGGGGGGGGCGATCGCCCTTATCGCTCCACCGTGGATCCGCGCTTGTGCACTTGCAATAGTATGGACACTTAAGAAACTCCGGCATTATCTCTATGGTATCAAAGACATCAATATTTTTACGGATCACCAACCATTGCTTTTCGCTATTTCGGATAAAAATCCAAATTAAAAAATGAAACGCTGGCGTGCTTTTATTGAGGAGTTTTCACCGAAATTTTATTATAAACCTGGAAGAGAAAATAAAGTGGCTGACGCACTTTCAAGACAGTTTGTCAACAATTTAAGTGAAAAATCTGTCACAGCACTTAGCGAAGATTCATTAAGTTATGTTATTAAATCTGTTAAATGTCCTGTAAATCATTTTAAAAATCAAATAGTGTTATCAAAATCGTCAAAATGTAGCAAAACAACCAAAATTATTTTTCAAAACTTTATTCGACATACCATTTACTTCAATACAATTAAAAATCTTTTTCAATGTTTGAAAAACGTTATTAGATTTAATCTAACAAATGCTATTCACTGCGATTTACCAACGCTAGCAGAAATTCAAAACAGGCTTTTTTCAGAGTTCCCTGGTGTAAAATTTGTTCATACTGAGCTACTTGTTATCGACTTAACGAACAAAAATGACCAACACGAAGCGTTGACTCATGAACATAATCGTGCACACCGGGGCTTACAAGAAAACTTTCAACAAATTTCAAGCGAATATTATTTTCCAAACATAAAGAAATCTTTGAAGTCTATAATTGCTAACTGTCGAATATGTTTAGAAAATAAATATTAAAGAAAACCACCAAATCCTAAAATTGGAAAGACGCCAACCAGGCTCGGATCCAGGGGGGCGGGGGTTTGGGGGTTCAAACCCCCCGAAATTTTAAAAGAACCTGTATTTAAATGTGATGTACTGATGTTTATTATGTGGGCTAAGAGTATCAAAAAGAAAAACATTGGTTTTTTATAATTTACTTTAAATATTCACACCCCTATGCTGTAAACGTTTGTAGCTGTTTCTGCACGTATTGCTAAAATACTGAATTCTGTTCCAGTTTTTGTTTGTTTTTGAGATATTGCGCGTGTGGCTGTAAACAGCCACACATACAATTTGAACCTGAAATCACAAAAACACCGCATTTTTTGGATAAAATATATCCAATCACCGCACAGTTTTAATTTAAAATCCCACAGTTTCGATAGTATCGGAAGTGTAGACGTAAAATTCATTTTTATACAGTAATGGAGAAAAATTCCGGTATTTGTAGTTTTTATTTATTTTGAAGTTGGTTTTATGTTAGCCTTTTAGATTTGTATTCGGGTCAAATAAACAGAGAAATAACTTTTATTATTATAATTATTTTCACCCCATCGTCAGCTTGTGGTATTTAACACAAAAAAATAATACTGAGCACCACACAATCATATGGAGTGAATATGGAGTGAAATGTGGACGGCTATTTTTTTTGTAGCAAAGTTTTTTCCAATAAGTGGAATAATTTTTTCACATATTGCAGCAAAACACAAATTATAACCTTCTTTTGAAAAACCAGAGGCTCGAAATAGATTTTAGACTAACGGTTTCTTGAGACAAAGTTGAATTTGCTCCGTAGAACATTATCCACGCCTACGATTTTTTGAAAAAAAATTAACCCGCTCTAATGTATATAAAGGGTAATGTAAATTTTAAGGGCCGATGTTGAATATAAACCACACCTAAATGTCAAGTTTTTTTCTGCATTTCATTTGACATTTCTCAATTTCAGACTTACTCAATTTGAACCGTTAAAGTTATTCAGGCTTATGATGAAAATGGGCTTTCAAATCAAAATGTGAATCGGTGAATTCAATCGTCCAAATGTCCGTACAATCGGAAATATCGTGGAAAAATTTGAACAAACCAGGTCTGTAGATGTGAAAACACCAGTGCATGCTCGTACAGCTCGTACTGCAGAAAATATTGCTGCTGTTCGTGATAGTGTGGCTGAAGAGCCGTCCACCTCAACTCGTCGTCTAGCCCAACAATCGCACTTCTCACGCTCGTCGTTGATGAACATTAAGCATAAAGACTTGCATTTACACGGTCAGAATGGTGGCAAGAAATGGCAACAGTGGATGATCAATTTTCGAAGAAAATCATCTTCAGTGATGAGGCACATTTTCACCTCAGTGGATTCGTTAATAAGCAGAATTGCCGTATTTGAGCGAATGATAATCTAAGAAAGAGTAATTATCGAAAAACCAATGCATCCACTAAGAGTGACTGTTTGGTGCGGTTTGTAGGCTGGCGGCATCATCGGGTCGTATTTTTTCCAAAATGAGGCCGGTCAGGCAGTTACTGTGAATGGTGTTCGCTATCGTGAGATGATAACGAACTATTTATGGCCCGAATTGGGAGTTCTGGATGTGGACGATATGTGGTTTCAACAGGACGGTGCCACTTGCCACACAGCTAACGAAACAATGGCTCTTTTGCGCGGCAAATTCAATGGCCGTGTTATCTCACGTGGTGGCGATGTCAATTGGCCGCCAAGATTATGTGATTTGATACCGTTGGACTTCTTTCTTTGGGGTTATTTGAAAGAAAAGGTGTACGGCGATAAGCCAGTAACAATTCAAGAGCTAAAAGATGAGATAATTAGGCACATTAACGGCATATAACCTCACTTATGCCTCGGCGTCATCGAAAATTTGGACCATCGGATGAAGGTGTGTCGACGAGGTCGCGGCGGCCATTTAGCCGATATTTTGTTCCTTAATAATTTGTGTTTTACTCAAAATCAACATCGGCCTTTAAAATTTAACTACCCTTTATATATATAACGTACATAAATATTTTTGAAAACCACCCCCCCCTCCCCCGAAATATATTCCTGGAACCGCCCCTGACGCCAACACCAAATTTCCCTGGAAAAATACTGCATTTAGACATATTTATAACAGATAAAAAATATTTTCTGACATGTATAGATAAATTTTCAAAATTTGCTAAAGTTAAACCTATTGCATCTAGAGCTTCAGTAGGTATTATAGATGCATTATTAGAAATACTATACTATTAGAAAATTAATATTATTAGAAATACTTAAAATAATTGTATCTGACAATGAAAAAGCCTTTTTTTTATAAGACTAAACCAACGCTCAGGGGATGCCCCCTATAAATGCGTAAGCATTGAGTTGATTCGGAAGAAGGGTGATAGTTTAGTTGGAGGGTGGAAAGATTGAGTAGTGTCAGTGAAGATTTGTTTTGAACCTACACAGCTGGAAGCCATCGGGGAACATACTCGCAGGGAGATTATTCAACAATCTTACTGTGCGACCGAAAAACGAATTATCTCTGTAATGCGATGTTCTATTGGACATCGAGGCAATGGTATAGGGATGGGCTTGGAGTGCTGATCGAGTGGACCTGGGAAATACTCGAGCTGGTGGTGTCAGTTCTTGTACCTCCCTTGAACACTTCCTATGGTAATACCTATATAAAAGGCTAAGGCACCCAACATTGCGTCGATGTCCAAGAGAGTTGAGAGAGGATGAAATATTTTCATCCCCTATCAAATATATCGCACGTCGTTAAATTCGGTCCAGAAGCTCCAAATAGGATCTTGAAGCCCCTGCCCAAATGTGCGAATTGTACTCCATTTTCGGCCTGATGTATGAAGTGTAAATCATGCGGAGTTCAGATGGGGTGAAATATCTTTGGCACCGTTTTAAGAAACCTAGGCACTTGGCCGCTTCTTTCGACACATCGAAAATATGATCATTCCAACGAAGATCGGATCTTATCGATATGCCTAGAACGTCAAGAGCATCTGACTCCACAAGATTCACATCGTTCAATTTAAGGGGAGCTAAGGGGCAATTCATTCGTTTGTGGGTTATCAGACAACACTGGGTCTTGCTTGCATTAAACTCAACTCTATTAGCACGACCCCACTCAGATTTTTCTTAAGTCGTTAAGAAGTGTGTCATTCATATTTTGCCTCTTTCTCTCAATCTCCAAAGAGCTCGGGCGTTTTTTGAACGAATATGAATGACAAATGCTGCTGTCATCCGCAAAAGAATGAATTGGGTCATGAGTCAGCGACAGAAGGTAGTTGATAAAAACCAGAAACAAAGTTGGAGATAGGACTGAACCCTGCGGTACTCCTGCATTGATGGTTTGCTCTCTGGACGAAACGCCGTAAACAACGACACAGATAGATTTGCCATTAAGAAAGCACGAAATCCATCGGGCAAATGTTCTACCGACTCCATATGCGATTAGTTTAGACACGAGCGCTTTATGCCACACTCGGTCAAACGCCTTAGAAATATCCAGAGCAACAACTCTACTCTCACCGAATAAATGAACGCATTGGTTCCATTTCTCTGTGAGGAAAGCCATAAGGTCACCAGTAGAGCGAGTTTTCCCTCCGGAAACCATATTGGCAATCACTGAGAAGTTCATTGCGCTCCAGATAGTTCATCAGGTGGAAGTTTATTACACTTTCCATGACCTTGGAAAGTGTAGAGCATATCGCAATGGGTCGATAGTTTGCAGGGTTCGCGGCATCGCCCTTTTTTGGTACCGGCTGGACATTTGCGATCTTCCAACAAGATGGAAATGCTCCTGTCCTGTAGGAGATGTTGAAAAAATTGCGCAAAGGCCGAGCTAATGTAGAAGCACACTTTTTAAGTACAATTGGTGGTATGCCATCAGGACCAGAGGCTTTGTTGATGTTGAGATTTGCAAGGATCTTTTTAACTGATCTCGTTCGAAAATATATATTGCTAACCGGGATTGTGGAGTTCTGTGCGAACAATTCAGCCAACAGGTTCGCTTTATCGGCCGGGTCAGTGAAGATTTGGTCATCTTTCAAGAGATTTGGGATTGACGAAGAAGTCTGGTTCTTAACTCTCTTTACAAATGACCAAAAGTTTTTGCTTCTTTAGGAGCAGAGAAGAACCTGTTTTCTGACGCGTGTTTCGTGAAGAAACTTTTCGCGCTTTAAGACTGCATTACAGCGATTCCTAGCTTGGATGCGTCGTCTTTTAGTATCAGCATTCATGTTGGAACGCCAATTCTGAAAGGCTTCCTCTTTGGACCTGACTGCAATCCTGCAAGTCTCATTAAACCAGGAGTGGTCTTTTGGTTTAATGCTTCTCATCTTATTGGGAATGAAAGACCGCATACCCAATAAAATAATTTCCTGTACCATTAACGCCGCGGCGTTCACATTTCTATCAGCGAAACATAATTTCCAATTGAAGTTGTGGTAAAAATTATTTAACGCAACCCAATTTGCTTTTTCATAAAACCAAGCAATTCTCTTCGGGGTTTTAGGCGTAGGCTAGAATATGGAAAAGCAGCGGATATAGTACAATGGTCCGAATTACCAAGAGGTGCATTGACACTCACTTCATATTTTTCATGATGTGAAGTCAGAAAAAGGTCTAGGACTTTTTCGCTCTGCAAGCCAACTCGTGGAATATAAGTTGGCTCTATCACAAGTTGAATCAATTGGTTCGATTTGGCAAAGATCTCAACATATTGGCCTTCAGGTGTCGATTGTCCTGAATGAATTAACCAAGCCGGATTGTGGACATTGAAATCGCCGGCAACAACGATTTCGCTGGCAGGGAACAACCCCAAAATGTACGTAATCTAATCAGAGAGAGAGTCCAGTTTGTTCAAAGTAGGCTCCCTCCCTAGATTCGGACATCTATAAACGTAACAGAAATGCAGTACGTGCGAACGCACTCTGAACATTACCCAAATGGAGCTGAACTCCGGATCGGCACTGCCCAGATCACGCAGGCACTGGTTTGTTATATCTGAACGTATAAAACGAGCGATGCCCCTATGTAGAGAAAACAATGGCAGTAAGCGATACCCAGGGATATGAAAATCCAGTGGATCTGCATCCTCACTCACCTAGGTCTCGCCTAGTGCCATTATTTCAGGCCTATTGGTAGTACAATGTGCATATACTGAGAAAAAATTTGACCTCAGTCCACGTACATTGCAAAAATCTATGCGAAAATGACCCGACATTTTCGCACAGTGCAAGCTCAAAACAAATTAAGGTACTATAAGGAATTAGTTGAGACTGCAAAAAGAAAAAAAAAACACTGTAAACAAAGCGAAGTGTGCAGAGGTAAGTGTTATGCCTTTAACTCAGCACAATTCTGCCCACAGTGCAACTTCTTTCGCTGTCGCAACTAATGGGAGCGGATGGAGGAGATGACGGACACGAAAAAACAACAAGTACTCACACGGCGAAGAGCATAGAAAAGCCCTTCGCGTGGTTAGCTAGAACTCCAGCGATGTTGTTGTTGTTTGCTGCTGCTGGTGGCTGGTGGCAAAACCGGTTTCTGGCTGCTTTGCTAATGTTGTATTTTTTTATTTTGTTTTATTTTGTTTTTTTTTAACACTCTTTGCAATTTTTAACTTGAACTTTTTTTTTTTATTTTTTGTTTTAAAATTTAATTTAATTTAATATTTGTCATTGTTAAAAAAAAAAAAAAATACCGACGGACACAGACGCAACGACAAGACATATAACAGACACATTATATAAAAAAACAAAAATTGACAAGGGGACGACCGAGCAGCACGTCCGTGCCCCTTGAATACACGATCACTACTCAATTTTGATCATATTTTAATTGAACAGTTTTTTATACCAACTCTTCATAGCGAAAGCAATGGACAGGTAGAGAGGTTTCATTCAACCTTGATGAAAATTGCACGCTGTCTTAAATGTCAACAACAGGTTAACGAAACCAATGAATTAGTATTATTAGCTACACATAAATATAATAATAGTATTCATTCTGTAATAAAAGCTAAGCCAATCGATGTTTTTCATAACTATCCAACGGAGAAGTTAGTTGAAATAAAAAAGCGATTAGAACACATCCAAAAACTCAAATATTTCAGTCCTTTTTTGAAAAAAATATTTAAAATATATGTTCTCAACTAACGGTATTTTTGCAATAAGAAATTCAGAGTATTTTGATGAAGCTTTAAGGCAAAAACAAAAAATTCAACAAACTGTAAGATGATATATGTGTTTTTGGTATCAAAATAACGGAAATTTTTTTAATTTTACTTAATTTGCGAAAAATTTTATATTTTGTAAATATTTGCATACGGGCATTTCCATAGTCGCGAACGTAACGTTCGTACGCCTTTCATGTTGTTTCATGTAAAATTAAGAAAAAGCAAAGAAAAATTCAAACTTTTTATGTCCGGTTTCTATTTTTGAATGGCACTCTAGTAGCACTTTAATAAGTGTAAAAGATGGAAGCGATCGAAATAATGATCCAAAGATATAAGCAAACAAAAAAGGGCGCGTTACATAACAAAAAATAGAAGTGGGTTTTGTCTGCATCAATAAAAACGAAAAAATCTGCGAAGTGTGCACGCTTTTTTTTATGATTTTTTTTTTTAATATAATCTGGAATAATGTAGCTATATATTCGTAATTGTTTCGTTGGAAAACCCTATTTAGTTATTTTTATTCAAACCAAAATATGATACGTTACGATACACACGTTACATAACATATTTTTTCCATTATGATACTGAATAAATTCTTCACATTATTTATTATTCGGTCGGTATTTATTAGTAAATTTTGATTCGGGTCATTAATAACACTGTTCTACACGAAAACTATACAAGACATACCACGCATATATTTCATTAAGTGGTAATATATGATGACTTTCTGCATTAACAGAATTGTAAATGGAGCTCTTGTACATTAAATAAAAAAATATTTGTAGAACAGTGTAATTAAAAAGTTGTTGTCTTAAAATGTTATTTCTATTACAGTGGACCCCCAGTAATCCGACAAACGTTTTGCAGAGCAGTGTTGAACTATCGAGTTTGTCGGATGATATAGTACTGCCTAAGACCCCTATAGTCCGGAATTTTTTACAAAATAGTACCAAGTAATCCGACAAATTATAGGTCCAATGATAAGATTCTATATGTTATACTCTGAAGTACAAATCATGCTTCATTATGTATGTCAAATTTAGTAAATTAACAAACACAAAAGAGAGCTTACGTTTTATTATAAAATTAACGTCGTTAATGATATAGAACTTACAAAAAATAATAACTTTACATTAGGAAATAATTGTGTACAAACAAATGTTCATACTAAAATAATCAAAAATGATGAAAACAAATCATAATATGAATCAATCAATACAATTACATTAGCGAAGAATGTCAAAAAATTTTTCAATAATAATAGACATGTCGGATTACAGGGGGTACCGGATTAGACAAGGGCCGGACTATCGGGGGTTTATTGTATTTTGTATTTTAAAATATTTAATTTTGAAGAAAGTGCGGTTTGAACTGCTTTTATTTTTAAATTTTCGTCAGATGACATGCAATGAATTCGGCACTTCCTTCCATTTCTCACTCAACCGTAGATCACTACTCACTGTAGATCTTAATCTAACTCCATTAATGTGTTCTCGATTAATTAATTATATTTCATTATTTAATACATAAAAATATTTTATTTTACGCACTTGCGGTGACGTGACGATACAAACTTTGAAATTGTTTACGTGTAAACACAAATATTTCTATTAATAATATACTTACTTACTTGCTTGTCCAGATGTTTACGTGTAAACACAGACTAGTAGTATACTTACTCACTTGCTTGTCGAGATGGCGCTTCTCGCGCTTTCCGAACGTACCCTACGTGTAATGTCTGTAGGCCACCATCTTTTTTTGTAAACTTCCGGCCTCTACCTCTTTTCTCGCTGGTCGTCGCTGAATTAAGATAAGTTTCATCCAATAAAATATTAAATTACTCCTCCCATCCTACACAAGTTGTTTTTTTTTTGTTCCATTTTCTTTTCAGTCCACTCGAGCAGCATTTTATTCTGCACAGAGTTCAACCTCAACATTTGGTCCTGAACATTTGGTCCATCCCGAGCCGGATTACCACCCCGATTCCTTATGTCCATGGGAGGATTCCAAATATAAATCCTATCAACGACATCAGCAACAATTCGCATCACTCAGAACCACCGCTACATAATTCTCCTCATCATCAACCACAAATCCAACGAAAATCCTATCAACGACATCAGCAACAACACTACAATTCACCTAAACATAATCCCCATCAAGTGCTACATCATAATCCGAACTATCATAATCAGTAACTACATCAACATCATCCTATTTTCAGCACATCCTATTTTCAGCACAGCACAAGTCAAGAATTCATCAAACAGGTGCGTTTGCATTTTCTTCTCAGTCGTATTCTTCTAAGCGCGCGCGCGTGTGCTAAGTAATTAAACTTAAAATAAACAAAAAATACAGACATAAATACAAAACACATAAAATACAAAATTAGTAACTTGATAATTTCAATAAAAATTTCAGCTAACATAAAGAATAAGCATATAACAAATTGTCTAAAAGGCATATACAAAAAATATATATGTACCCCATTTGTACAAGACAGTCATAGCAAACTTGTTGCAACATAATCGTTTAAAGGTGAAGCATTATATGTACCAGTTAATACATACATTGCTTGCGTGTCTCTTGCTTGTGCTCGTTGGGAGAGTGTCCAGTGTTGACTCACGTTCAGTGTTGGGCAACACCAATTATAAAATATTTTAAAATATATACACTAGTGGCAATTCCCATAAACTCAGTTTTGCTTAATTTGAAAAGAGAGATTATCTTCTTTATTTTGGCGTTAGAAAAAAAAAGTTTACTTAGGGATTAGTTGTTGTTTGGTTATTAAAAATAACCATATGTGTACCGTTATTGAGTGATCGTGCCATTTGAGTGAGCGTGCAGAAATTCAATGGAACTAATGTTTTCACAGTGCTTCAACGTGGCAGTTCATATAAATTCAGCTAATTGAATTCCTTAGTTTAAGCAAAATTTTATTAATTCAAGGTTGGAAATGCCTTTTTAAAGTGTGTTAGTATTTTTTGTAACTAAAGAATCCGTGTTCGTTTTATCTGTTTTAGAATTGTGAAAATGCCTTGAGTAAAATTGCTGTCGCCTGAAGAAAAAGCTAAAATTGAGGCATTTAATGAATCATTGCTTTCAACGCGTGAAATAGCGGCGAAAATTGGAAGATCTCAAACATTAATATGTCATTACTTAAAACTACGCGGATCTTATGGTAAAAACGTGAGATATGACAGAAATACTTAATTTACCCAAAGGCAAAAGCGAGATATAATCCGATTGGCCACTAAAGAAAAGCTAATGTCAACAGAGATTGTGAGAAATCTCGATTTACCTATAAAGAGCAGACGTGTTCGACAAATTTTGAAGGCATCAGACCGCGTAGTTTACACCAAACGCCTCAAAAAACCTCCCTTGACTGCCGCTCATAAAGCTAAGAGATTGGAATTTGCGGAAAAATATATTCAGTGGCGTGAACAGTGGTCTAAAGTCTTATTTAGTGACGATAAACGTTTTAATTTAGATGGTCCTGATGGCTTTCAATATTATTGGCACGACAAGTTGGTCGAAAAAGAAGTCTGCATGAGCCGAGCATCGTCAGGCGGTGGAGTAATGGTTTGGGCCGGTTTTGCCATAAATGGAACAACGGAAATATCATGGGTTCCTCAAAGAATGAACTCCTCTATCTACTGTGAACTCTTGGAAACAATGATGATAGAGAGGGCAGAAGAACTTTGTGGTACAGACTTCATTTTCCAGCAGGACAACTCCGCAATTCACCGCTCTAGAGAAACGATGGACTTCTTTTGTCAAAAAAATATTAATGTTCTTGATTGGCCCGCCCGAAGCCCAGACTTGAACCCTATCGAGAATCTTTGGGGAATCCTAGCTCGTGGTGTTTACGCAAAAGGGCGACAATTTCATTCAGTGAATACACTGAAAACTGCAATAAAAGAGGTCTGGGCTGGCATACCGACTCAAAATTTAAAAAACCTTGTTGTATCCATGCCTAAAAGGTTGATCCAGGTTCTAAAACGTAACGGAAAATGTACTGATTACTAAAATAAGTATTTGAAGGTTGCTAACTATGGAAGTTATTTTAATTTATCTAATTATCCTAAGTTAAATTATAGTGAGTTTATGTGAATTGCCGCTCTAAAATATGTGCTTAAGTTAAAAATGACTAACAAAAATTAAAAATATGTGAATTTGTTTTTTCAAACGAGTTTTTATATAAACATATAAATATTCAAATACGCTTTTGTTTGCCTGAACTAGCTTTTATTGAAATAAATAAAAAAATCGAGAAAACTTATGTGAGTTTATGGGTATTGCCACTAGTGTATATGTTTGATCAGCAATGACTTTTCCATTTTCTTTGCTAACTAAATTCGCTATAGAAAAGCAACTACAAAAAGAAATAAAATATATTCATTATATTAATAATAATAAATTAGTAGTTCCATAAAAAAAAACCCAGAACCATATATCCTAAATCCGTTCAAAAATATGCGCTCCAAGTATATGAAATAATCACATCCATAAAACATACATTTATTCAAGTTTTTCTAAAAACAAAAAAAAAAAACAAACAAACAAATACATTTCTACATATTTCGGACTCCATTGTGTATATAAGCTATCCAGGCACGTACACATAATATCGGCTTTCCATGTATTTTACCTTCCAATGGTAATCATAGTGTTGATATAAATTATCAAATTAACTCGTTTACAATTCTCAAAAAAAAAGCCATTTCAAAGCCATTTATTATGAACAGTTTTTCTAATTAGAGGGTTTCTATTTATTTTTAAAATTCATTTCAAATAATTTCACTTCTTCATATCACTAAGTTTTTTTGAATTTTTTTGTTTATTTTCTTTTTTGTTTTAATTCACAATTTAGTTTCGAATAGTGAATTTTCAAGGTTTACTGTATTTTTCGAAAGCTTTTGCGATAAAAACCCTAACACGAATTCAAAGTAATTTCTACTTATACAATTTCTTAGCGTAATGCTTTCATAAGATTGCTATTTATTTTCTTGAGTTTTAATTTTTCTATATTTCCGATATGGTTTGTGTTCTTATTTCATCCGTTGCATCGTTGAACTAATTTATTTATCGAAATTTTTCTAAACTTCATCTATATATTGTTGGTAATCCAATTTCCGTTTATCAAATTCACTCTTTCCGCTGACATTTCGAGAACTTATACAGAAAGTTTGTTTCTTTCTCATTGTGTGCCATTCTATGATTTCTATGATTCCTGTTTACTTTCCAGCTGATTTCATAACTAACCTTTTTGAACGATTGTTTTATCTAAAATCGTGTGCTTTCCGTACTTAATTGGGTGTAAGATATCTAATCAATTTATTGGCACATTTGGTGTTAGTATCCAAACTTCAATTAGAATTGCTCTTAACAATTTTTAACAATTTAATTTATTTAATTTATTTGTAGTAATAATGAGCATACAAGATTTAATCTTTTAAATGCAACAATTTGGATAATTAATAATAATAACAATTGCGATAACAACATATTAAAAATAGTGCTTAAGCAATAATTGTTTAAAGTTAAGAACATATTAGAATTACATTTTATAGTTTAAATAACATAAAAGAAATCAGCAAAGCGATATGATTTGAAATTGAATTAAATTTAAAAGATGTGTATCCGTTGTAGAATAAGAAAGATTAAATTAGAGAATTTATTTTGAGAATTAGAGAGAAATTTAAAGAAAAGTTAAGAGAAATGTTCATAAATTAAGTGTTTAAATTTTGTTGTGTTGTTAATGCGTTTTATATGATTTGGTAGGGAATTCCATAGTCTTATAGCGCTAATGAAAAATAGTCTACTTGATTCGTTGTACCTAAAATGGGGAACTATGATAAATAACTTTCTAGTGGATCTACAGAATTAAAGTTTTTCGAACAAATAGTTTGGCCTTTTTAAAGTTATAAGTCTATGCAGAAAAATACAGATTCTTGCATTGAGATAATGTGTGATACTGCAGCCAAGTATGCGATTACTAAACGCAGAAATATGGTCAAACCTTCGAATACCGTACACGTATCTAGCTGCATTATTATATACCACTAGAAGTTTATGCGATGACCTTGAGTCGAGCTTACAATAGACAACGTCGGAATATGTTATTAGAGGTAAAATTAATTGTATCACCAATTTACGTCTAGTTTCTGTGGGAACAAACGGGGCAGATTTCCTTAAATTTCGTAGGGAATAGTAAACTTTTCTAACCATACTATTAATATGGTCTTCACACGTGAGTGAAGAGTTCATAACGAATCCTAAATTTACTACTTTATTTACAAAGTCGAGCTTTGTACCACTTAGGAAAATAGGAGGCAGATCATTCAAAGGAAGTCTAGATTTGACTACTGGTAAGACATGCGATTTTAGAGGATTCAACCTTAATTTATTTTCCCCAGCCCATCTGCTGATTGCAGCCAAGTCCTCATTAATTCTTGCACATAGATATTCAATGAGGCATGTGGGTCGGGAGAGATAGAGTTGCAGGTCATCCGCATATGCATGCATTGTTACATTCTTACATAAAGAAAAGATGTCGTTAAGGAACATTGTAAACAGAAGTGGTCCAAGTACAGAGCCTTGAGGTACCCCGCTGCCAATAGTACTGTAGCTTGAGTATTTATTCCCTACCTTGACCCTTTGTTTTCTTCCAACCAAATAGCTTTTCAAAAAATTTACAGCAGGAACCGAGAAGCTGAAGCAGATTTCCAACTTTTTGCAGAGCATTATATGGCTTACACTATCGAACGCTTTAGAAAAGTCCAAGAGACAGACTAGGGTGAGATCGCCTTTGTTAAAATAAGTTCTGATATCGTCCAGAATTTTTACTACAGCGGTGGAGCAGCTATGGCCAGTGCGAAAGCCAGACTGAAGAGGAGACAAGAGATTGTGTACACTAAGATACTTGGAAATCTGTTCAGCAATAAGGGATTCGAGCACCTTTGACAAGGACGAGAGAAGGCTTATTGGACGGAAATCACTGGGTACAGCTGCCATTGGCTTTTTTCCAATAGGTATAATCGTGGCGACTTTCCAGATTGAAGGAAACGTTGAACTTGTAAGGCAGTGATTGAATATGTGAACGAGAGGGCTAATAATAAAGGGTAGAATAAGCTTAATAAATTTTATTTCAATTCCGTCTTCGCCAATAGCATTTTATTTTATCCTTGAGATACATCGCATAACATCTGACTCATTTACAGCGGTAAACTGGAATTTTTGAAGCAGATTGGGAGTATAATTATTAATGTAGGTGCTAGAGTTGGTGGTTTCTGTCAGAGGACTACATACGAAATAAGTATTAAGGAGATCTGGGTCTAATACACATCCTCCAACTTTATTCTTGTTTCTTATTCCAATTTCCTTCAAGTTATTCCAAAGTTTTTTCGATGGCAGCGACGTGCTTAGCTTAGAGAAAAAAAACTTATTCTAATTTTAAAAAAAATTTGGACATATTTTGCGTTTTCTTCATTGGATTCCTTTGCTTCTCCGTTGTTCCAACAATGTCTTCACGTCCTTTATTCGCCTGACGGATCACATCATTGAATTCGAAGCTGAATTCAATGAAGACTCTGTCTCAGTAAGTTCAACACATTCTTTGGAGGTTCACCGAGAAGAGATGAAGTTCATCTGGGCCAACGTAAAAAAGGCATATGAAGCCTGCTTACAAGAATTAAGTTCACCTGAGAAGGTTGACAACAGTAAAGACGTTGACCTGAAAACAGTAAGATCGCGGTATCGAACCACTTATCAAACATACGTTCGCTGTGTAGCAAGGATAGGCGGATTCATCCAACAGCAATCTAATCCAGTTGCATCGAATTCTACTACCGTTTTGTCCTCAAGTAGTTTTCATCTTCCTCCATGCGATACCGAGGTATTTAGCGGAGATTATTTGACATGGCCATCTTTCCGTGATGTTTTTACGGCGATTTACGTAAACAATAGTCGCTTGAGTCCAGTGGAAAAATTGTTTCCCTTGAACCAAAAGACGCGAGGTGAAGCGCATAACATTGTCAAAAAATCTCCTTTGACAAATGAAGGCTTTCCAATCGCTTGGAAAAACCTTCAGGATCGTTTCGAAAACCAAAAAATTCTAGTTAATAGTCAACTTCGGATCCTCTTTAACCTTCCTTCAATATCTACCGAATGCGGTAATTCCATTCAAAAACTGCTGCGGGATATAAACAGTTGCATAGCCGCACTTACCCTGTATGATATCGACATTTCCAATTGGGACGCAATATTAATATTTCTTTGTTCAACTCGACTACCTGATGCCACCTTAGCTCTTTGCGAGCAGTCCTCAACCAAAAAAAATGTTATTCCAAAATGGGAGGAACTTAACAGCTTTCTAACAAATCGTTATCAAACCCTGGAAACCGTTTCCGATATCAGATTTTCGGCGCGCCAGCGATCTTCGATACCAAAAATATCTCAAAGTTCTAGCCCTAGTAAAATAAATGCGTATCATTCAAATGTAACCAGTCCTCAATGCAAGCGTTGCACTAATGAACATCATACTATCCGAAAATGCCCTAACTTTCTAAAAATGAATTCAGACGAAAGACTGGCTTACATAAAAAAATGTAGTCTGTGCCTAAATTGTTTTGCCCGAGCCCACGCTGTAAAAGATTGTAAAAGTTCTTTCAATTGTTTTACTTGTTGAAACGCCATAATACCTTAATGCATCGAGCTATGGAATCACCTGCTATAGCTTCTTCCTCAAGCGGTTTGATCTCCAAATTTACTCCTGCAGACTCTGGATTTCAGAGTTCTTATAATACTCAAATACAGTCCACTGATTCAGTACTTCCGAAAACTTCTGTTCAAACTTGATTTGCCTCCGGTTCAAAAGGAGTACTCTTAGGTACAGCGATCGTTAATATATGCCATTTGGGTATAACATATTCTGCACGGGCGGTTATTGACTCAGGTTCTGAAGGAACTTTTATTTCAGAGCGGCTCTTTAAGTTGCTTAAACTTCCATTCCGCGCAATTCAAGCTCAAGTACCTGGGTTAAATAATGTTGTTTCAGCTAAAACACAAAAGGGTTGTACTTTCGTCTTGAGCTCTCCTGCTAATCCTAATTTTGCTATTGAAGCATCAGCTTTAGTTCTTCCACACTTGACTGATAATCTACCCACATGTACTATAAACCCTGCAGTATTCTCAACACTTCCTAATATTAAACTTGCAGATACCAACTTGTACCAAAGTTCTCACATTGATATCTTAATCGGTGGTGATCTATTACCTTCAATTCTTCTCGACGGGATCAAAAGAAATATTTGCGACTATTTAGTTGCACAAGAAACCATCTTTGGATGGATTCTTACTGGTCCTGTTAACAATTCAGCAATTTCTACGTCATCTAACATCGTCTCATACTTCAAAGAAATTTCTCTCGAAAAACAGATTTCTCGTTTTGGGAGGTGGAGCATCTTCCACAAAAACCACAGAAATCATCTTCTGATCGGTTTTGTGAAGAACATTTTGTGCGCACAACAAAAAGAAGTGACGATGGCCGTTACATAGTTTCACTTCCATTCAAAGAGGATTTTCCTCAAAAATTGAAACTTGGCGAGTCACGTTCTTCAGCTTGTGCCCAATTCCTGAGAAATGAATCTCGCCTTTGGAAAAACCCAGAGATGAAAATTCAATACGATGAGGTCATTCGCGAATATTCCAGCTTAGGTCATATGACCCCTATTCCTATCCCTAAATTTCAAAATATTCCACTAAACTACTATCTTCCACACCACGCAGTGTTTAAGCCTGAAAGTTCTACTACGAAGGTTCGCGTAGTATTTAATGCTTCTAGTCCTTCCTCAAATAAGGTCAGTCTAAATGACGCACTTCACACGGGTCCCACATGACAATCCGATTTGACTATTGTAATTTTGAAGTGGCGTTTTTTTCGATTTGTGTTCAATGCCGATATTGAAAAAATGTATCGGCAGATATATGTCAATCCCGATCAAACTCCATTCCAAAGAATTTTGTTGCGAGAATCTCCAAACGAAAGAATTCAGGATTATGAACTGAAGACTGTCACGTTTGGAGTCAATTGTGCGCCATACTTAGCCATCCGAACTCTACTCCAATTGGCAGACGATGTTGAGGTGTTGTTCCCATTAGCAACTCACATTTTACGCTCATGCATGTATGTTGACGATGTGCTTGCTGGCTGCCATGATATTTCTACTGCCTTGCGCACTCGTAACGAACTTATCACTGCTCTGCGATTAGCAGGATTCTCTTTACGAAAATGGCGTCAATTCATAGACAACTATCCCTATATCAATAAAATTCAAATTCCAAGATGGGTTTACTACACTCCAGACAGTGGTCTTGAGTTTCACGCGTTCTGTGATGCATCGGAAAAGGCATACTCAGCCGCCATTTATGTTCGAATTGATACAAAATTCAATCCAATCTCTACAAGCTTACTTATGTCAAAAACCAAGGTAGCACCAATTAAAACTATTTCGATTCCCCGGTTAGAGTTATGTGCGGCCGTAATACTCGCCGATATGTTTGACAATCTAATATCTCAACTTGGGATAAAGAACTACAAGTCTTACTTTTGGACTGATTCTACGATTGTACTCGCATGGCTTCAAAAACCACCATGTCGCTGGAAAAGCTTTGTTGCAAATCATGTTTCAAAAATCATTGAAACTGTAGGCCCAGCTAATTGGTTTCATGTGGACTCAACTAACAATCCAGCGGACATAGCGAGCCTTGGGGCTTTACCAAAAGATCTTCTTGAAAACGATTTGTGGTGGCAAGGACCGAGCTGGCTTAAAATGACCCCTGATAATTGGCCGCAACAGTCTCAAACTATTGAACCTGAAACCGAGCTCGAAATCAAGACTATCAAGTCCAATTTTACCTATTTCCAAAACTTCGAAGATATCCTTTAACGATTTTAATCGTTTCCACGAGCAATAAGAGTAATTGCGTATATTTTTAGATTTCTAAATCACTCACATCCAAATCGTAAAGCTTGCTTTTCCTTTGATTCCACTTCGATCACTAGAAGTGAAATCCAGAACGTTAAACAACGGTTGTTTGTCATTTTCCAACAAGTTGGTTATCCGAATGAGTACCAAGCTATTTTGAAAAAAATTCCCATTTCATCATCCAACACGTTGCTGAACTTAAATCTCTTCCTAGATAATGATGGTGTCCTCAGAGTTTGTGACAGGCTTGCAAATTCACCGGCATTAACTTATAATGAAAGGCATCCCGTTATACTCCCCTATAATTGTCAGCTCTCTCGATTATTGGTTTCTTTTATACACGAAATTTCACTACATGGAGGCAATCAACTTCTTCTGCGATTGATTCGCCTTGAATTTTGGATTCCCCGAGTAAAGAATCTTATAAAAGGAATAATCTACAAATGCAAAACATGTGTCATACACAAACATAAGTTACAAACCCATCTTATGGGGATTCTTCCACCAGAACGCACAGTTTTAACCCGTCCATTCACACATACTGGTCTTGACTTTGCAGGACCCTTTGACATTAAGAATTATACTGGGAGAGCGTGTCTCATTACAAAGGGGTATATGTGTGTGTTTATCTGTTTTGCAACTAAGGCAATACATTTAGAAGCCACTAGTACTCTTACAACTCCAGCCTTCCTCGCTGCCTTTAACCGTTTTATATCCAGACGAGGTTGCCCACTAGATCTTTATTCAGACAACGGAAAGACGTTTGTTGGTGCTGCAAAGGATTTAATGCATGATTTCATCCAAACTACTCGTACGGCCATGGCTTCTAATCTGATTTATCAAAACTTAACCTGGCATTTTATACCACCTGGGGCACCACATATGGGAGGTTTGTGGGAAGCTGGTGTTAAGTCCTTTAAAATACATTTTCGCAAAGTTGCCGGGTCCCTTCGTTATACTTTTGAAGAATTTCTGACGCTTCTCTCAAAAATTGAAGCGTGCCTCAATTCGCGCCCTATTTCTCCAATGTCCACGGTGCCAGCAGAAACTGCTGCTCTTACACCTGGACATTTCCTTATAGGGACTTCTATTCTTGCTCCCATTGAACACACCATTTCTGAAAACCCAATTTCAATAATCAATAGATGGCAACGTCTCAAAGCGCTCCATCAGCACTTCTGTAGTCATTGGAAAAATGAATATCTAAAGGAGCTCCACAAAAGAAACAAATGGAAAAAGCCACAAGCCACAAGACCTCGACGTCAATTCGAAGGTCGTTATTCGAGACGAAAACCTACCGCCGAACGAATGGTGTCTCGGTCGCATTACTAAAGTATATTTGGGTAAGGACAATAGAGTCCGGGTAGCCGATATCCTAACTCAGCGTGGTTCCATCACTCGGCCTATTGTCAAACTTGTCCTACTCCCTTACAATTAACGTTTCAGCTGCTCAAGCAAAAAAAATCTTGTTGTTTTTTTTATTATCTTAACAAGTTTCCTTTCAGTTACAAAAGAACAATGCCAAGAGTGACGGTCAGGAGAAATGATTCCACATCAGAAGAAGGTGCACACGTAGATTCGCGGAGCTCTACACCGATTGAACGTCATTCCTTTAAATGTCGTGTTTGCTCTGGTTGTCATGCACTCCGTCGCTGCTACAAGTTTTTGAAAATGACCATCGATCAGCGAATGAGGGCAGTTCTGATTCACAAGTACTGCAACAATTGTTTGGCTCATCAACACTCACTTAGATCTTGCATATCAAGAAAGGGTTGCCGCAAATGCGAGCAAAAGCATCACACCCTACTTCATCATCAGGAGGTGCTCACAACAGCCAAGCCTCAGCCGCCAACAACGCTTTCTACTATTTTGCTGCAACAAGCGATCACTTTATTTCCAACCGCGGTTGTAAAAGTTCAAGTTGCTAGCCATCTCTATATGGCTAGAGCCATAATCGATTCTTGTGTCTCCATAAGTCGTATTTCCTCTCATCTGGTTCACGATTTGCAGTTGGCTACCACTTCATTGCGAAATGAGGAAATTTGCACGGTTATCCTCCGCGCTCATTCCGATCCTCATATCAAAATAGAAGCCACGATGAAGGTTGAAGACCATCTCTACAAACCAACTCCTCCGAAATCGTTGGATCCCAGTATTCAAGCTTCTTTTCGCAATATAACGCTCGCTGATCCAACATTTTTCAAAACGGGTTCTATAACTCTAGTGTTGGGAGCGGATTTATATCCCAAAATCATCCAATCTGGCCTGATTTCCAGTAATAATAGCGGTCTGCCTGTTGCCCAAAACACTGTGTTTGGTTACATATTGTCTGGATCATGCTCAATTTAAAAACAACGCAAAATATTGAATAATCTAAACATACTAATCAAAGATTCAATACTGAATTTAAACTTAAACGATCATTAAAACATAACAATACTCATAGCACTTTTAATAAAAAATATATGAATTCCCAACTAAGAATATGACTGAACTCTAAAATGCAAACGCTTTTGAAATAACACATCATTAAACTTTTATTTTACTTATATACACTCTATATTTCTTCATTATACTATTATACTATTCAATGTTCTATAATTATATTACTTACTTACTTATCTGGCGCTTACAACCGTAAGTCGGTTTTGGCCTCGTATAAGAAATTGCGCCAGCCATTTCTGTTCTGCGCTTGCTGGCGCCAGTTGGAAACACCAAGCGTGGTCAGGTTATCCAACACCTGATCCTTCCAACGAAGATGTGGGCGTCCTCTTCTGCGTTGACCACCACCGGGCACCGAATCGAATATTTTTTTCGCTGGAGCGTCGTTTTCCATTCGCTCAACATGACCTAGCCAGCGGAGCCGCTCGATTTTAATGCGCTTAACTATGTCGATGTCAGCGTACAGCTCATACAGCTCGTGTTTCCATCGAATTTGGTACTCGCCATTGACGCAGATTGGACCGAAGATTTTACGAAGGATCTTTCTCTCGAAGGCTCCCAGAGTCTTTTCATCAGAACTGCTCAACGTCCAGGTTTGTGCTGCATATAATAGGACGGGCATGATTAGTGACTTATAGAGCGTGAGTTTTGTTCGTCGAGAGAGGGCTCTGCTTCTCAATTGCCTACTCAGCCCAAAGTAACACCTGTTGGCAAGAGTTATCCTTCGTTTTATCTCAATACTAACATCGTTGAAAGAGTTAATGCTGGATCCCAGGTAGACGAAGTCCTTAAAAACCTCGAAGGAGATGTTGTCAACAGTGACGTGGTTTCCAAGACGCTGGGACTGTTTATTTGTTGACACTAGGTATTTCGTCTTATCTGCGTTCACTGCAAGACCCATTCGACTCGACTCTTTCGCTAATCTGGAGAATGCACTGACTTCGCGCGTATTATGGCCAATGATATCGATATCATCAGCATACGCCAGCAGCATAATACTTTTGTAGAATATCGTGCCGCTGCGTCTCAAATCAGCAGCTCGGATGATCTTCTCCATCATCAGGTTGAAAAAGTCGCACGATAAGGAATCACCTTGTCTGAAACCTCGTTTGGTATCGAATGGAGGAGTGAGATCCTTCCCGATCTTAACTGTGCTGCTGGTGTTGCTCAGTGTCATTCTGCAAAGACGGATGAGCTTTGCAGGAATACCAAATTCAGACATGGCGGAGTATAGTAATTCCTTATAGGACTGTCGAAGGCGGCTTTATAATCGACAAAAAGATGGTGTGTGTCGATCTGTTTTTCTAGGGTCTTCTCCAAGATTTGTCGTAGCGTAAATATCTGGTCTATGGTGGATTTACCAGGTCTGAAGCCACACTGATAAGGTCCAATCAGCTGGTTTACGATGGGCTTTAGTCTTTCACATAGTACGCTCGACAGGACCTTATATGCGATATTCAGAAGGCTTATCCCACGGTAGTTGGCGCAAATTGTGGGATCGCCTTTCTTGTGGATTGGGCAGAGCACACTGAGGTTCCAATCGTTTGGAATGCATTCTTCCGACCATATTCTGCATAGAAGCTCATGAATGCATTTAAATAGAGCTTCGCCTCCATTCTTGAAAAGCTCAGCCGGTAAGCCATCGGCTCCTGCGGCTTTGTTGTTTTTAAGCCGAGCTATAGCTTTCAAGACTTCACTATGGTCGGGCAGCGGAACTTCAACGCTGTCGTCCACAATTGGGATTTCCGGGATATCATCTCTATTGGCGGGATTGTTGTCGTCGTCACCATTCAGAAGCCTAGAGAAGTGTTCCCTCCACATCATCAGTGTACTCTGGATATCTGTCACTAGATTCCCATTTTCATCCTTGCAGGAAGAGGCCCCGGTCTTGAAACCATCGGCCAGGCGTCTTATTTTTTCGAAAAATTTTCGGACCTCATTCCTGTCACCATGAATCTCAATTTTCTTGCACTCACGCATTTCTACTTCCCTTTTCTTTCGCCTGAAAATGCGTCTCTCTTCCCTCCTCTTCTCTTTGTATCGCTCCTTAGCAGCATGCGTTACAACCGACTGCAGGGTGGCTTTGTAGGCGGCGTCTTTTTCTGCAGTGGCGTTGCGACACTCTTGGTCGTGCCACTGGTTTCGGCGAGGGCGGTGATAGCCTATCACCTCTTCGGCAGCCGTACGCATAGAGTGGGAAATGTGATTCCACTGCGCGCATATATCGTCGATCGGAGGAGTGCTTTCTTGAAGCAGGAGTGAGAGTCGAGTAGCGAAGTCTTCGGCTGTTTGTTTTGATAGCAGCTTTTCGACGTCTAGCTTTCTCTGTGCTGGATTGCGCGCATTCTTCGTTGCGCACAGGCGTGTACGGATCTTGGCTGCGACAAGATAATGATCCGAGTCTATATTGGCACCACGGATCGTGCGTACATCTAAAACACTGGAAGAGTGCCTTCCGTCAATCAAAACGTGATCAATTTGGTTACGCGTCTTTTGATCAGGAGACAGCCAAGTTGCTTTATGAATATCGAGATGCTTGAATCTAGTGCTACTAACGACCATGTTTCGCGCTGCGGCAAAGTCAATCAGCCTCATTCCGTTATCGGAGGTATTGTCGTGGAGGCTGAACTTTCCGACTGTTGGAACAAAGATATTTTCTTTTCCCACCTTGGCGTTGAAGTCACCAAGCACGATTTTTATGTCGTGGCGGGGGCTGCGCTCATAGGCCTCTTCAAGGCGCTCGTAGAAGCTGTCTTTGGTCTCATCGTCCTTGTCTTCTGTCGGAGCGTGCGCACAAATCAGGCTTATATTGAAGAATCTTGCCTTGACACGGATTATGGCAAGTCGTTCGTTCACAGGTGTGAATCGCAGGACATGATGCCGTAGTCGCTTGCCAACCACGAATCCGCATCCAAATTCGTGCTTCTCCGCATGGCCGCTGTAGTAGATATCACAGGATGCTTGCCGTAAGCAACCCTGTCCCTTCCATCGCATTTCTTGGATTGCAGTGATATCAGCTTTGTATCTTTCTAAGATATCTATCAGTTGGATAGAGGCACCATCCCAATTAAGGGTTCGGACGTTCCAGGTGCATATCCGTAAATCATTGTCAGTTTTTCGTTTGCGGTAGTCGTCATCAGATTTGGGGATCATTTTTATCTTATTTCTTATGCGTTTCATTGAAATTTTGTTTTTACGTGGTGGGCTTCAAACCCAACGCACAACCCTTTAAAGGCAGGGGGAGCCCGCCGCTCACATTAGCCGTCAAACTAACGGTTGCCAGTTTGCCGTTTCTAGAGGACACCACGCAGAGGTTTGAGTCGACTTGAGACGAGTTCGACATGGATAATGCTGGCCTCACCAGGTTGAGGCAGTCAGACACGTTGCCATGTGAAGATCGCCCCCTTGACCCTCACGCGTTGCCTTGTGAGGATCGTCCTCCTATTATTTATTAATAATAAATTATATTAGAATTATTTATTTTATTCCTGTTTTTAATGATACTATTATGAAGTTTCGAATTTTCGAGATGAATGAATTTATCCTGTCATTGCAGCCGTACTGCAAGGCGGGCGGTAATGTTTACGTGTAAACATAAATATTTCTATTAATAATATACTTACTTACTTGCTTGTCCAGATGTTTACGTGTAAGCACATACTAGTAGTATACTTACTCACTTGCTTGTCGAAATGGCGCTTCTCGCGCTTTCCAAACGTACCGTACGTGTAATGTCTGTACGCCACCATCATTTTTTGGTAAACTTCCGGCCTCTACCTCTTTTCTCGCTGATCGTCGCTGAATCAAGATAAGTTTCATCCAATAAAATTTTAAATTACTCCTCCCATCCTACACAAGTTGTTCTTTTTCATTCCATTTTCTTTTCAGTCCACTCGAGCAGCATTTTATTCAGCACAGAGTTCAACCTCAACATTTGCTCCTGAACAGAAATTAAAAAAAAACTATTTTCTAGTTAATTAGCACAAAAAAATTTTGTTTTCATTTTTACACACTTAACTTGCTTTAAGTTATAATTTTTAATCACTTACAACGCAGAAATTTTTATAAAAAATTATGTTTTCGAGTGGCGCACGTAACAAATGTCAAAGAAAGCAAATTAAAAAATTACCGTTAATTGATCTTACTTTGCTCTCTTTACATTTTTTTTAGTTAATTGTTATTATAAATCACATTTTGTGCTTTGAGTGCAATACTTCATTTTACTCTCTAAAAGAAAAAATGCTATTTAAAGTTGCTTTCAGCGAAAAAGGTATAAATCCAGTTGCAACCAGTTTCCTCATCATGACAACTGAGTTAAATATAAATTGCTTAGAAAAAATAAAATATCAATATTTATTATATGAAAGCATATAAAAATTTTGTTTATATTAATTTTTTATTTTTTGGTGCCGGTGGACTTTTCTGTGGAAATTCCCATATGTAACATAAAAAAAAAATTAAAAATATGCGTATTTTAGGCATATTGTGATTTTAGGCGATTTTGTGAAAAAATTTTACTACATCGCCATCTGGTGTTCTAGGTGGATCAAAGAAGATAACGGCCAAACCCGAAAACCTTTTATTTGTACCTGAAAACCACTATATACCAATTTTCATTCTAATCGCATGAGCGGTTTGTGAGTTTTAGGCGGTTTTGTAAAAAAATTGTTCTACAGCGCCCTCTGGTGTTTAAAACCCGCATCGTAGAAATGTATTCAGGACACACAAACGTACATTCATTTTTATATATCGATACTCCCAATGTATAAATTAATAGCTCAAACTACCAACTTTTAAAGGGATAATGTTTATCTGAATCTGCGCATTGGACTCCATCTGGTGACATTTTTTTTTAACCTATAGCTAAAAATTTGAGACATTGGCAGCTATTTTAAAAGTTACAACTTTGTATATTTGGGTGAGGACGCCATGCAAAAACTTAGCAGCTTAAGTTAAAAATTTATTGCAAAAACTGTTGTTTTTTTTCTGTTGGCAACTTCATGTACATAGTTATTAGCTATTTTTTCTGAAAAAAATTATGCTAGTAAGTAGGGATGTAACGGAGGTGAGTTTACCGGAACCGGAGTCGGAATCGGAGTTTTTCAATTTGATTTATCGGAGCCGGAGTCGGAACCGGAGCTGAAGTCGGAGTCGGAATCGAAGTAAAAGAAAGATGTGTTAGATTTGATCGAAATAGATCGAAAAGTAAAACGGAAAAAGAAAACGAAAATAAGCAAACAATAACGTTGAAGAACAGTGCTGCCAGAGTTTATAAGTAATAAAAATAATTTTACAGAGAACTGCGCTCGTGTGTGAGATGCGTCAAATCATATCGAATCGAAAGAATCAATGCGTTTCGATCTTCGTTATAACTCCGATTCAATATTATCGGAACCGAAGTCGGAATCGGAAGTAAACCATCAATTGGAAGTTCCGACCTTTGGAACCGAATCCGAAGCTCCGTTGCATTCCTAGTTGTAAGTCATAAATACCAACCTAATGCTCAAATATTTATACCACATAATGTTTGTACCTTAACATACAAACAGTAAAATGGTCATACTGAAAAATTACGATTTTCGAGTTACCAACTTACACGTTGGACATATCGATATACGGACTAGCTTTTTCCCGGCGCGCGTTGCTGCGCCCAGCAACTATATGAGAACATAATAAGTACATACAAAACTTTTTTTGGACCCATAGTTTGACACCATTGTCATTCTCCTTTGCCCGTTTCAGTTTCCCAGTAGCAAGACATCACCAAATAGTAACTCCATTCTGAGTTTGTATAAAAGTACTGTAACTTTTAATTCTAAAACTATTCAATATTACAAATTTCAATTATATGGGCGTAATCACAATCCTTTGTTTAATGCTCGTCCCAGTTTTCTAGTAGGGCATCGCCAAATAGTAACTCCATTCTGAGTTTAAACCTTCTGTGACTTTTACTTCCTAATCTATTCGATATCAAAAAATTTTAATTGTATGGGTGGAGCCATACCCCCTTTTACAATGTACATCCCAGTTTTCTTGTAGATGGGCATTAGGGCGTATCGAAAAATTTAGATCGTATTCTAAGAGGTCTCAAAAGTTGCATGGAGTTGTCAAGATTACCCAAAAAAAATTTTAAGGAAAAAAGGAAGTCTTCCTGTCCCGCAAGGACAAAGTTGTTTTTTGAGGAAAACAGTAATAACGACCTTAAAATGCTTTGACTTTTATAAAAAAAACTACGTATGTCTTAAAGCAAAAGTAGGTGTAGGCTTAAACTAACAATATATTGATAAACACGATGCCACTCGCGCTTCTATTCCACAGTGTCCTGTGGAATAGAAGCGTGAATAAATAATCTAAATTTTGGTGGTATTGATTATACTGTTAACGTATTCCTTAAAGTTGCCGAATTAATAAAGGCTAAGTCGCAAAGGCGCTTTAGGTCGGTCGCGCTTTGACGGTACTTTGATCGTACTTTGGCCAACTTTACGGGATGAACTGTCAAAACGCCCGACCTTATGATTTTGAAATCATAATGTCGCGTTAGCATGTCGTGCGTTTGTCACTTAGATGATGCCACTGTACGCAGTCAAACCAAAAAAATCCCACAAAGTCTGAAATCCCCAAATCACAATGTATGTGGTAGAAGTACATGATGGCTGTATTTCTTTATTCATTTTAGCTATCCATATTTTAATAGCCGTCGCTATTAATAAATAAATTATATGCTGTTATATGCTTTATTATTTATATAATAAAGAAAATAATTACAATTTATTTTGTTTAATAAATAAATGTTTCTGCATATCTAACCAGCGTAGAAGTTATATTATTTATAAATAAATAAATATCTGTGTTATATGTTGTATTACATTGCTGAAGTTTAACAAAAACAATAACAAACGAAAAAAACTAAAGCAACTGATATCTATATATATACATACAAATTTACCTACATATAAACAACAGCAGCATCAACAAAACACGTACAAATTCACATACATATAAACAACAACAAGAGCATCAACAACAATACAAGCAGGTACTGAAAAATATTCGCTTCAAACAAAGCAACAACCGTAACATAAGCAGCCACTGATGTTATGAATGATTTATCTTGTAAAAAAGTCAAAATGAAATTACATTCAATACAAAATATTTTCATGAAACAACAAATCCCATGCAAACATGTCTTTACTACTGCAACTCAACAATGCTCATATATTTAGCTAACTCAATGAAAATACAACCCTGCGCTATCGGCAAATGTCAAACGCGCGACCAAGTTGAACAGTTCTCAACTTTTTTCAGCAGCTCGCGCTTTGATCGTACTTTACCCCTTCTTACGAGATTCGACGATATTTACGATACAAAGTACGATCAAAGCTTGAGGTCGAATTATGGATTGCTTCATAACAACTCGTTGTTTCTACTTTAGCTGTCAAAGCGCGACCGACCTAACGCGCCTTTGCGATTTGGGTATAATAAGCATAATTTTTGCATATGCATTTTCATATTTATGAGAAATGTGTACTTGAATGCAATTTTTTAACTTTTTCAAAAAAATGATTATAAGATTTTATATCTCGGGTACCAGAAATGGTACCGACGAAATTTTACTCAATTTGGTTTCTTCAAATATTCTTGAACAATACCCTGTCTAAAAGTTTTAATTTAAAATACGAGCGTAAGGCCACGATTCTATTTTGATACTTAAAAAAAAAAAAAATTTTTCATAACATGAAATTTAATAATTTCATCAAAAAATATCAAAGTAGAAAATAAAATTGTGGCCTCAAGCTGGTATTTTTAAATAATACTTTTAGACAAGGTGTTGTTAAGAAATATTTGAAGAATCCAAATTAACCAAAGTTTCTTCGGTACCATTTCTGGTACCCGAGATATAAAATCTTATATTCATTTTTTTAAAAAAGTTAAAAAATTGCATTCAAGTAAACATTTCTCAAAAATTGGAAAATGGATATGCAAAAATTATGCTAATTATTAATACGGCAACTTTAAGGAAAACGTTAGCAGTATAATCAATACCACCAAAATTTAGACTATTGGGTAATAATCAAAAGTTCTGTGCTATCTCGATTTCAACTTTTGCTTCGAATATCCTTCACACAGGACACTGTGAATAAGAATCATGAGTGGCATCGTGTTCACCAATAGTTTAAGTTTTGTCTATTTAATTGTTAGTTTAAGCCTATACTTACTTTTGCTTTAAGACATACGTAGTTTATTTTATAAAAGTCAAAGCATTCTAAGGTCGTTATTTTTTACTGTTTTCCTCAAAAAACAACTTTGTCCTTGCGGGGCAGGAAGACATCCTTTTTTTCCTTAAAATTTTTTTTGGGTGATCTTGACAACCCCATGCAACTTTTGAGACCTCTTAGAATGTGAAATTCGAAAAAAAATTGTAATTCGATACGCCCTAATGGGCATTACCAAGTGGCTGCTCCATACTGAGTTTCATTGTCGTTGTTGTCTATCTCGGTCTCCAGTTTGGACGACCGCACGTTCTTGTGATAATCCTTCTCGAAGTTGCGACATGTTCACTCGATTGTGTTCATTCCGATCTAAACGTTCGTCTGGAGGATCGTTTGCACGTAAAATCGCCCTACGTAGCACAATAGAGTAAATTTTGGCAAGAGTTGAGATTAATTAAAAAATAAATTTCAAGGTACATAGTAATTTTTGGTACCCGATGAAAGAAGATAAAATTCTGCATCACTAGGCTAAAGAATTGTTGGAATATATTGTACCGTTTACCCGCAATGCACTTTGCAAATCATAATTTTTTCACTCAGTGCGCGCAGTGACAAACGTGTTTATACGCAATTGTTGAAGTTTTTTTTTTAAATAAATAAGACCATGGTCGTCGGCAGAAATTTGTCCAGGGGGGGGGAAAAGTTATGCATTGGTGTGCACGTTTATGAAAATGAGCCTGGAATGTTACCTATCAAATTTTATTGCCTGAGATTTTCTGTGCAAACTTTGGAAACGACAATTATTTTAAATATTTTTAAACACATTTAATAAATGTAAATATGATTTTGTAAACCAAAAAGATTTTGTAAACAAAATCATATTTACATTTATTAAATGTATTTAAAAATATTTAAAATAATTGTCGTTCGTTTTTAAATATAGTTAAAGATCCGTGCAGACTGAAAAAGATATTTTCAAAGTATTTATTTTATTTTATTATCATTTAAAAAAGCCTTTTTTGATTTTTTCTTTTATTCGTATGATTATCTTGTGTTTGTATTTTAAAAATTTTTTTATATTCGTTTTTCTTGAATGCTCGTTCAGTTATGAACAGAGCAACATGCTTAATGTTTTTTTAAGGTACTATTACCGTCTAGAAATTTCAAAAAATGAATTTTTGTTTTTTTTACATTTTTAGATTCTTTATACCTTCAATAATAACTGTCCAAAATATTAAATCGAAATTCGAAGCCAGTGCCGAGATATACCACCTGCTCGCAGGTGTAAAAAAACTTTATACGCATTTTTCTCGAGTTAAGGTTTTTTAACTGGCGGACAGTTAATCTCCGGATCTACTGTGCCGTTATTAATAATTTTTGCAGCATTTTGTTTGTTTTTATATCCTGTGTGATAGTTTACCACAATTTGACCACAAAAAAAAATATATAAAATTTTTGAATTTGAAAAAAGGTTAACAAGGCAATTTTTGAAAAACCTTTTCAAATGTCCGCCATTTTTTTTGCAGAAATGTTTTTTCGAAAAGAACAATTTCAGCGCCCTATATTATATGTACAATTAATAGACAATAAAAATACAAATTTTTTTTCGTAATCTTCAAGAACTGTTTAATACTGTAATATGTACTGTACTGTTTGATAACCATATATAATAAAGAAAGTGAAAAAAAAATTGTTGAATATATGTTAATTTTTAGCATTCTAGACGGTAATAGTACCTTAATTAGACGTGAATGTTTATTATAATTTTAAAAATTTCTTTTGATTAGCCTTAGTTTTTTTCGAATGTGTAACATTCAGTCTATAGAGGGTCGGTAGAGTAATTTTTATTTTTAAATCCTTCTGATGAGCTTACTTGGTAGTAAGCGAAAAGAATTCTTAAAGGAAACACACGCGCCTACACAGCTTTAACAAGGCATAGGTCGTTTTCCACTTTTTCATCGTGCTGAATATCTTTTTATATTTTTTCGGCTTCCTTAGTTCCTATTATTAAGCTCCCGCTTAATAAATAAATAATTAACTGGTCATTTCAGCCCTTGAAAGGACTTTGACCTAGCTTCTTATGATCAATTGTGTTGTGCGTGTTATTAAGTTTGTACACAATTGACCGAGAACTGGACCTACATGCTTAACGCCGACTCCGAACGGCGATGAACGGAATGTTTTCGTTCTCAAGAAGCTTTAATTGACATTTTGATTACTCGCTGAGGTTTGCCATTGTCTGCAGAGAGGTGGCGGCCGTACAGAAAAATTATTTTAATTCAAATAATTTTCTGTCGCTGCTGGGGTTCGAACCTGGGTCTCCAAAGTTCGTTGACATAGCGGCCACGTACTTTAACCAACTACGCCACGGACGCCACGCTCCAGCTCCCACTTAGCAATGGGAAAATCCTATCCTCATATTCAACTTTTTATTCATTTAACCTCATTCTCTTTTTTAGATGAGCTAGGTTTTTGTTAATATTTATTCAAACAATTTTTTTATTTCAGATAGTAAATTATCTGTTTAATTTTTATTTTTATTCATTATTATCATTTATTTTACATTGTTTACTATTTATAGTATATTATATATTATTTCTCGTAAGTTTCTTCTTTATTTATTTTTAATCGCACCCATAAGGAGGCATGGTAGGTATAGAAAAATATATATATTCTTGATCAGCATCACCACCCGAGTCGATTTAGCCATGTCCGTCTGTCTGTCCGTCTGTCTGTGATCACGATTACAGCTGTAATTTTAAAGCTATCATCACGAAATTCAATATTTAAGCTTTTATCTAAAAATAAAGGTCAAGTTCGAAAATTAGCCAAATCGGATGAAAACCACGCCTACCTCCCATACAAAGTAACTTGATCAAAACGGTAAAATCTCTTCGGATTCCACAAAAATAAATATATGGACTTGAAATTTTTCATATGACTTTCAAATTTTGCATATGAGTTTTGATGTTCAATATACACTCTGTGTATGAAATTTAACGAAATCGAGTGAAAACCACGCCTACCTCCCATACAAAGTGACTTTATCAAAAAAAAAGTGAATATTTTCTGTTAAAACTTCAACGAAAATGTTTTTAAAAATAAACATTTTATTGATTGCTTAAGGCTTTGAATATACCTCGGTTTGGTCGTGGGGGTATTTTAACTTCGGCCCAGTCGAAGATCATTCCTTACTAGTTTATCATACAGTTATTTATTAAAAATATTTTGTGTATTACTTATGTTTATTTTTGGTATTTTTTATTTTATTATATATTTTTTATTTATTATATATTTTATTACAATTATATATAAGAACAGAATGATACATAAAATTATATACAGAATTATATATAAGAACAGATTAGATTTTGATTAGTAAAAATAATTGACAGTAGCTAGACTTGGGATGAGAATGATTTAATTCTCATTTCAAGTAAACTAATACTCGGTGAGAAGCTTTTTGAGCTTTTAATCGAAGATTTTAGAAAAATATTGATTTTTACCAAAATGGCAGGTAAAAAACTGATTTTTGACTAAAAAAGTAATTTTTTAGGTTATAAAAAAAAGAGTATTTTTCTAAAATAAAAATCGAACGATCAAAAGTACCGGTCATATTTGCTTAACAAGTGAAATATATTTGGTAGCGATCCTTAGCATAGTTTTTGAGTAATGCTGTCCACCGGTTTTAAACAGCCTTTTCGATTTCAGGACCATATGCTAGCCTTATCATCAATTGTTGAGTTTAAAATTTCAACTTTCCTCTGTCTTCTCAGGATTCTTCCATCGCGCGTGGCTTCCTGTGCATTTTTGTTTGCGAGAACAATACGCGTGGAATCAACGTTTTTTAACCGACTTCAAAAAGGAGGAGGTTCTCAAGTTCGTTGGTTTGTCCGCTTTTTTTTTTGTGTTTTTTTTTTTTTTTTTTTTTTTATAAATTTATGACAGTTTTGGTCACAACTGTAGCTCGTTTCTGTAACTTGTATCGATCGCAGTTACCGACTCATATTATCGATTTGACGTCACTCTAACTTCACTCTCACCAACACTGTTTCTGTAAGAATCTGAATCGATTTCTGTTCAATTTGTTCGTTTCAAATTGATAAACTGTCACATGTTCCGATTTCACTTCAATGGAACCTTTTAAAAAAGTGTTTCTGTACAAAAAGTGAATCGATAAAAATATGTCACTTTTCTCACTGACTTTGCAGCAAGTGAGAATTCTACCGATTTGTAGAAATGACAGTAATGTTGTGTATATATGAATAACTAGTACTAGCAATTTATATTCTAAAACGGGAACTTTCGCTAAAGTTAAATTTTTAACTGATTGTAATATATTTGTTTGTAATATTTTGAGGTGGCGACCGTGGCGTAGTTGGTTAAAGTGCGTGGCCGCTATGCCAAAGAACTTTGGAGACCCAGGTTCGAACCCCAGCAGCGACAGAAAATTATTTGAATAAAATAATTTTTCTGTACGGCCGCCACCTCTCTGCAGACAATGGCAAACCTCAGAGAGTAATACAAATGCCATGTAAAGCTTCTTGAGAATAAGAACATTCCGTTCATCGCCGTTCGGAGTCGGCGTTAAGCCTGTAGGTCCATTTCTCGGTCAATTGTGTACAAACTTAATAACACGCACAACACAATTGATCATAAGAAGCTAGGTCAAAGTCCTTTCAAGGGCTGAAATGGCCAGTTATTTATTTTTTATTTTTTTAATATTTTTGTTTGACGTTCGTGGCGTAGTTGGTTAAAGTACGTGGCCTCTATGTCAACGAACCTGGAGACCCGGGTTCGAATCCCAGCAGCGACAAAAAATTATTTGAATTAAAATGATTTTTCTGTACGGCCGCCACCTCTCTGCAGACAATGGCAAACCTCAGAGAGTAATCAAAAATGCCATGTAAAGCTTTTTGAGAACAAGAACATTCCGTTCATCGCCATTCGGAGTCGGCGTTAAACGTGTAGGTCCGGTTCTCGGTCAATTGTGTACAAACTGAATAACACGCACAACACAATTGATCATAAGAAACTAGGTCAAAGTCCTTTCAAAGGCTGAAATGACCAGTTATTTATTTTTTTTTAATATTTTTGTTTGTTTTAAAACGTTTTCAATGCAATGCGATTTAAAATGAATGCTCTTTTAGATAAAAGAAGGAAATTTAATCAAAAACAGTATTTGTTAGAGCAATGCAAAAGTACCCGGATGCAAATAATTGTTTACTTTTTATTGCACATCACTAACTGTTAAAAGATTAAATTTCAATTCAATTCAAATTCAATTCATTCGTAACAATAAACACAATAGAAATTTATAACGAGAAGGTAAGCGTTAATGATTGGTTATAAATATATATGATATATAACCAAAGAATATACAATATATAGAATGCGCATCTTGGTACAAAACACAAACATTTTTCTGTCTTACTCATAGATGCGGGGGGTAGCAACAAGACGAAGATACGATGTGAGCAGCATTAAGCAACATCGAACATTTCGAGCGAACCAACCAACGGTTGCAACAGGAATGGTGTTGTTTGACAAAGCACACAATATTTTTGTGAGCTCGATCATGTTGTTAGCATGATCGGCATTCGTAGCTTTGCTGGCCTTTTCGAACATTTTTTACTATATGAATTGCTAATGCGACAAGTCGTTATAATGTCAAGAAATATAATATAGAAAAACAATCTGAAGTCTGGCATTAAATGCTGTATGCAGACTTGCAAAAAATCAAAAAGAAATTCCCCTAATATTAAATTATTCAAATTTCCTTCCCACCATTTAGCAATCGGTCAAATATGTCGAGAAAAATGCAATATCTCAGATTTGGACTACGGTTCAAATGTGTACATTTGCAACAGCCATTTTTATACCCCCACGTTTAAAAAACGTAAAAGAGGTATATTGATTTTGTCACTCCTTTTGTAACGCTCATAAGGAGGCGTGGTAGGTATAGAAAAGTATATGTATATGATGCGTCCAAAGCAAAAGCAATATTTTTATGCACGCAAAAATCGAAAAGAAAAAGGTTCAGCGCAAAAGTGAGCACAACTTGGTTGCACGGCGCATCAGACAGAAGTTGCATGTGGATGACGGTTGCAAGCGAACATTGAAAGTTTGCATGAGGATTGGAAAAGAGGTTGCGGGGTATATGCTGAAGAGCATAAATGCTTGGTGTTTGTTTGATCGTGTTTATGCCTTGTTATAAAAGTCAATGCAAATTCTCAATTTTTAGCATTTTCTGCGTTTTGATATTTTAATAAATAAAATCGCCTAGTTTTGAATGAAATTATAAATTTACATGTTTTTAAAGAGATTTATCTTATTTTTACTTTTTTATGAGCAATGGTTCTAGATTACACTACTCAACTAGGTTTTCCACAACGAATTGCGATAACATTTTCTATAGTAAAATATTCCATAGAATCTGAATATCGTAATGATTTTTTTTGATTGGCCCCAATTTTTTATGTAAATTGGAAAATTCAAAAAAATCCACCATTGGGAACACATACTTCACATAAATGCTTGTAAAAACTTACATATTCAGTAAATGAATTTTAATTTAATTGCATGTAGAAGAGGAGTCAGATGAACATTTGAAGGTATAATATGTGCCAATAGCATCAGTGATATGGCTGTTATGATCGAAAACAGGTCAAAAAATCACTTTTTTTGTTTTTTACATATTTTACATATTTTTTTTAAACATATTTTATGTTTGAAGCCCTATATCTCGAAATAATTATATCGGAGAGAAAAAGTTAGCCCTCTTATGTGATAGAGAATTTTATTACAAAAATTTCAAGTATATACATATTTAAAAAAAGTCACAATTCACTAACTTTTTAACATCACTTCAAAAACCATTTTTTATTAAAAAAATATTTTATTGCAGTTAAATTAAGAAATGCATACATACAATGATTTGTTTTTTATAACTAGGTAAAAATGGGTCGCTGAAACCGAATTCGATGTCAGAATTTAAAAATTACTATCTTTTAACAATAGGCCTGCCACCTAATAATATATTTTTTCAAGAGTTTTAAACATTATCTAACAGTTTTAGGGGGTCGGTGATTCCGAATCTAGTTTTTTTTATTTTTCTAGGTGCTTCCAAACTTTAGTCTTATCCTTATTCTTATTCTTATTCTTATTCTTATTCTTATTCTTATTCTTATTCTTATTCTTATTCTTATTTTTATTCTTATTCTTATTCTTATTCTTATTCTTATTCTTATTCTTATTCTTATTCTTATTCTTATTCTTATTCTTTTTTTCTTATTCTTATTCTTATTCTTATTCTTATTCTTATTCTTATTCTTATTCTTATTCTTATTCTTATTCTTATTCTTATTCTTATTCTTATTCTTATTCTTATTCTTATTCTTATTCTTATTCATATTCTTATTCTTATTCTTATTCTTATTCTTATTCTTATTCTTATTCTTATTCTTATTCTTATTCTTATTCTTATTCTTATTGTTTTGTCGAAACGAGGGGGTGAGAAAGCACTTGTTGCAAATAAAGCTAAGCTTTTAAAACCAAATAAAAACTTCACTAACTAATAAGATCAAAATGAAAACGCGGCGATTCAAACTTTGTTGACCGAGGTCAGTTTTATTAGTAATTACTTAAAACTAACAGAGTTTTATGCAAAGGCAGCGAGAAGCGCTGCCCAAAAGAGAAATGAAAAGTATGTATATAAAAGACACCAGTGGCGTTAACATGCCGCCCGCCTTGCAGGAATGCAACCTGGAGTTACCAAGAACCTTGCCCAGATAACACCCAACCAAAAATTGAATTTTGGGCTAGTGGCATGCCAAACCCAGATGGGAAGATCCCAGGCTGCATTACTCGGGCATACACATCGCTCCCAAGCAGAATACGGACCGGCGATGACACGTAGAAGTTGGGATCGGCCAAATTCAAATTTGGGAATCCCTGCCTGATCCGCTCGTCGATGGTCTTGTTTGGTGTCACGACCTCCAACCGGCGCTCGACCCTAGCTGTCGTTTCGATGTGGACGCTAGACTCATGTTGACCCCGGATCATCAGAGTGCACACCTCAGTGTCATCAACCACAGATGTCGGCAGCTTCCACTTTAAAACCAAAGCTTTAGCTATTGTCGTCTGCGGGAGACAGGCATCAAGGATAGCGCGCTCCGAGACGAGGCGACCATTTGCCCAGGTCCGCACCATGACAGTGGGGAGCAGTGAGGTGACGCGTTGGAGGGTTCTGGATGTCGGTGGCTCAGGTGGAGATCGCTTCGGGAAGTGGTCCCTAGCCGAAGACGCTTTCGGTGCTTGCGACTGCAATCTCTTTTGAGCGTGTGATGTCGATGGCTCAGGCAGAGATCGCCTCGGGAAGTGGTCCCTAGCCGAAGACGCTTTCGGTGCTTGCGACTGCAATCTCTTTCTAGGGGGGGACCGCTTCGGGAGGTGGTCCCTAGCCGAAGACGCTTGCGGTACTTGCGACGGTGGTCCCTGCAAAGACGTACGTCTTGGCTGGTAGCCCCTAGGCCTTGAGCTGATGGGCTCCTCTTGAGCATGGACGGTTGCCTTCTTGGCTCGAGAATGCCTACCACGGGGCCTCCTGGAGTGAACTCGACCAGTTCGGACTCGTAGACGCGAGTGGAGCAAGCTGTGGTGGTCTTCACCACAATGACGACATCTTCCATTGCTCCGACAGTCCCTTCGCATATGAGAGCTCGAGAGGCAGTTGGAGCAGTGAAAGTTTAGTAACACTGTTCGCAACCGCTCCTCGATGTTCATAGCCAGGAACTGCCGGCACGATGGAAGATTATGCTCCGACGAGCACAAGCTACATCTAGCCATAGCGTCATTGCTGGCTCTAACCGTGACCACGCTTGTCACCGAAGCTCGTTGTAGTGCGAGTTTTTCCGCAGGCGACTCTAGCACCGTCTCCGTCTCACTGGCGCCAAACTCGGATTCTGTCTGGAGAATCATCTCCTCCAGAAGATCGCTGACGATGTTGGTGGTGGACATTCTGAAACGAGACAAAAAGAAACGAAAAAGAAAAACAAGAAAGGCAAATGGTTCAGAGAATAGTGACTTAGCTACTCAGACGGAAGTGCGACAAGCTTAACTATAGGTCGAGTTATACAACCTCGCTCGGTTCGGACATCGGCAACGCGAACTCTATTATCGCTACCAGTGTAAGTCTTATATATTCGACCTAATCGCCATTCATTCGCGGGTAAGTTGTCTTCTTTCACGACAACTAAGTCATTTACTTTAAAATCCAATTGAGGACCTTTCCACTTTACACGCCTATGCATCTCCTTCAAATATTCATTTTTCCATCTGGTGCAAAAATGCTGATGCATTGCCTTGACCTTCTGCCAACGATTGATGATTGTCAGAGGCTGATCAATTATTTCTGGCTCCACTAGTGAGAGAAGTGGGCCTCCGACCAAGAAATGGCCTGGAGTCAGAGATTGAAAGTCACCAGGATCTTCGGACATGGCGGTAAGAGGCCTCGAGTTCAGACAAGCTTCGATTCTGTTAAGCAAGGTTGTGAATTCTTCGAAAGTATAGCTCATACTTCCGGCCATTTTCTTAAAATGCGTTTTGAAACTTTTTACACCTGCTTCCCAAAGGCCTCCCATATGGGGAGCACCTGCTGGAATGAAGTGCCATGCAATTTCTTGCTGCATGTACTGAGCTAAAAGAGCATCATGAGATGCCTTCAGAAAATCTTTAAAATCTTTTTTTAGGACTTTGGAAGCGCCAACAAAGTTAGTACCATTGTCAGAATAGACCTTTGCTGGGCAGCCGCGTCTAGCAACAAAGCGCGAGAAAGCTGCTAAAAAGGTGGCAGTTGACAAGTCGCTTGTGGCTTCTAGATGAATTGCCTTCGTAGAGAAACAAACAAATAAGCACACATAGCCCTTACTAATTCGACAAGACCTACCGATGTAGCTTTTTATGTCGAAAGGACCAGCGAAGTCGATGCCAGTGAAAGAGAATGGACGTGAAATAACGGTTCTGTCTATTGGTAGAGCAGCCATTATTTGAGTTCTCTGTAGCTTTTTATGAACAACACAAGTCTTACAATTGTGCAAGGTTGTCTTTATCAGGTTTTTAGCACGTGGAATCCAGTATTGCATTCGTAACAGACGAAGCACTAACTGGTTTCCTCCATGAAGGGAAATTTCATGAACAAAACGTACCAAAAGGCGTGAAAACTGGCAGTTATATGGCAAGATAATCGGATGCCTTTCATCAAATGACAAAATTGGCGAAGAGGCTAATCGCCCACCAACACGTATTAATTCGTCATTATGCAGAAATGGATTCAGACTTAGAATCGAACTCTTGGCGCTGATAATATTTTTAGTTTCTAAACTATAATATTCATCAGGAAAGTTAGTTTTTTGACATAACAATACGAGTCGTGTTTTTACGTGTTAAATTTCTGCGTTGTCAAGACATGTTGATTGTTTGACAAATGACGCACGAAAACGTGGATGCGTGCGATGAAGAAAACGAAAGACATAAGCTAACACTCTTAGGCCTCTCGAGAGAGAAGAAAAACGCTCTAAAACATCTTCGTATTGAGCAAAGTATGCAAGGTTTACCTTCACAGCTTTACGCTCAAGAGACGTGTCTAAAACTGCAGGTTGAGTTTTTCTTTGCCAAGACGAGCGTTCGAGTGAAAGCCATGATGGCCCATGCCACCAAAGATCGTTATCGATTAGCTCTTGGGGTGTAACGCCACGTGTGGCTAAATCCGCCGGGTTTTCATGTGACTCTACATGAAACCAGTTTCTTACGCCAACCTTGTCTGCTATTTTAGAGACTCTATTCGCTACAAAGGTTGTCCAAGAACAAGGGGGCTTACAAAGCCAGGCAAGTACGATTGTGGAGTCTGACCAGCAATATAATCGATGCCTATCTATTTCTAGGTGTGATAACAGGGTGTCAACCATATCAGCGAGCAGTGTTGCACCGCAAAGTTCAAGACGAGGTAATGAAATCGTCTTGACTGGGGCCACTTTGCTTTTTGCGTAAAGCAGGTGAGTGACAATGCAATCACCTTGCTTAACACGGATATAAACAGCTGCAGCATATGCCTTTTCAGAGGCATCAAAAAAGGCATGAAATTCTATCTCAGAATTGGGTGAATAACTAACATAACGAGGTATGCGAATGTTATTAATGGTTTCATAATCCATCAGAAAAGTTTGCCAAGTTTGAAAACTGTGGGCAGGAACATTTTCATCCCAATCGATTTCATCCAACCAGATACGCTGCATAAGAATTTTAGCTGTTACTACAATAGGTGCCAGCCAACCTGCAGGATCGAAAAGTTGTGCGATGACAGATAGAACCTCGCGTTTGGTGTAGGATGTTTTAATTTCTAACTGTTTGGCAGTGAAATAAAACAAATCGGAAGTGGCATTCCAACGAACACCCAAAGCCTTGGCGCAACTAGCATCTTCTAGCTTTAAAAAGTTTTCTCGCAGAAGATGCTCTGTCGGTAGGTCTGCTAAAAGGCTAGATACATTTGCAGTCCATTTACGCATTGCAAAACTGGCAGAGTCTAGAGCAGCTATAAGCTCATTTCTAGCCTTAATTGCGCTTTCCACGTCATGAGCTCCTGCTAAAGCATCATCGACATAAGTGAAATGCCGCAAAATTTGAGCAGCAAGAGGGTACTGCTGTTGAACATCATCTGCTAATTGCAGTATGGTTCGAATGGCTAGGTATGGTGCGCACTTTACGCCGAACGTAACAGTTTTTAGCTCATAATCCTGAATCACATCATCAGGAGAGCTTCTGTATAGGATTCGTTGGAACGCAGAATGCTTTGGATCAACAAGGATCTGGCGGTACATCTGCTGAATATCGCCATTGAAGACATATTTAAAAAATCGCCATTTTAATACCAGAAGCGTCAAGTCAGCTTGAAGAACTGGACCTGCGTGCAGGATATCATTCAAGCTTAAACCGTTAGAAGTTGAGCTTGACGCATTGAAAACTACTCGAACTTTTGTTGTAGTACTCTCTGGCTTCAATACCGCATGATGCGGAAAATAATAGTGAGATGGTGAAATCTCAAACTTAGGAGGCGAGACCCGTTTCATATGATCCGATTTTAGGTAATCCTTCACCACTTCGTCATATTGCAACTTAAATTCTGGATTTTTAATCAATCGAGCTTCACCACGAAGAAATTGCTTCAAAGCGATGCCTCGAGAAAATCCTAAATTTATTTCTGTAGGGTAGCCACTTTTGAATGGCAAAGTGACTATATATCGACCCTTGTCATCACGTCTAGTAGTTTTCTGATAGTTTTCTTCACAAAACTTATCAGACGCCGATATATACTTCTGCTTAGGAAGTTCCTCCAACTCCCAAAAGCGAGCAATCTGTTGATCGATTGCCACTTCACTAAAGTGTGTCAAGCACGTTGTAAAACTTGATATCTCGCTACGAGGAAGGGGCCCAGTAAACATCCAGCCAAACACAGTTTCTTGAGCCAAAAGTGATCCCAGAATATTCCTCTTAATGCCATCAAGAATTATGGCAGGGTACAAATCGCCACCGATAAGTACATCTATTGGACCGCTTCTAAAGAAGTGTGGGTCAGCCAACTGCAAATTGGGCAAACTTTCACACAAAGAAGGATCAACGGAGCATGACGGCAGGTTTCCAGTTAAGCGTGACAGCACAAAGGCTGTAGCTTCTATTTGGAATTGCCTGTTTTTAGGAGAACTAATGATCAAGTCGCAAGCTTTTGTGACTTGCGCCGACACTGCGTTATTTAAACCCGACACTTGAGCATTCACAGATCTCGTGGGTAATTTAAGAAGCTTCTGCAATTTTTCAGATACAAACGTACCTTCAGAGCCAGAGTCAATAAGAGCTCTGGTTGTATACGCTGATCCTAGATGGCATATGGTCACCATTGCAGTAACAAGCAATACGTGTTTGGTACTAGAAGCAAAACAAGACTGAATGTCGTCGATAGTGGACTGTAGTTGTGTAGCGTGAGATTGTGAGCTATTGCTGGAAGGGTTCGGGCGCGAATTCGGCCTACTCGAGTCGACACTCGAAGCAGGAGAAGGCGATGGATTTGAATCGCGATGCAAAAGAGTGTTGTGACGCTGCTTGCACGTCATACACGTGTATTGACTTTTGCAATCGTTTGCTAAATGGGCGTTCGATAAGCAATTGATACATAAGTTATTTTTGCGAACAATTGTTAGCCGCTCCTTCGCATTCATTTTCAGAAAGCGTGGGCAAGAACGTAGTGGGTGCTGCTCTGTAGAACAGAGCTTGCAATTTGTAGGGTTAATTTTTACTTGGTAATTATTAACCCTTTTACCAGATGAATTGCTCTGGTTTAGTCTGGAGTTGGAGGAAGAGGGCAATGAATTCGACTTTGGTACCGTGCCGGTTGAGCTGCGAATGTCGGACACAGTTTCGAGTGTTTGAAACCGATTTGTCAAAAAATTATCGAGGTCGGTCCACTTTGGAATCTGATTTTTATTCACAATGGACTGCTCCCATAAGGAGAGCGTGACCTCCGGCAACCGCGTAGAGCAAAGGTACACAAAAATTGCATCCCAATTAGAAATATCAATGTTGTGCATTTTAAGTGCAAAAATACAACCATTGATATCTCTTTGAAGCTTTTTGAGATCTGTGCCAGATTCTTTTGGCACATGTGGCAAATTAAACATTATTTTAAGCTGGCTGTTGACCAAGATACGTTTGTTTTCATATCGGTCCGACAAATTTTGCCATGCTTGCGCAAAACCCTCATTGGTTAAGGGAGATTGCCTAACAATCTCTTTCGCTTCACCACGAGTTTTATTATTCAGGTGGAACAGTTTTTCCACTGAAGTAAGCCGCGAGTTTGTGATATAGATGGCCGTAAACATGTCCCTAAAGGACGGCCATGAGAGGTAATCACCACTGAAAACCTCAGTATCGCATGGCGGCACAGGCATACTGTGACCCATTGCTGGCGCAGGCTCTGGAGCAGCTGATTGCTTTGGAGTCTTCTGTTGAGAGAGCTCAGATATTTTTCCTGCTACCCGAAGATATGATTGGTAGCAGTTTTTATATTTCTTTTTTATGGGCTCAATATCTGAGTCCTCATCAGAAGCCATCTTCTCCATGCAGGTATCGTATGCTGCTTTAACCTTTCTCCACTGGGCTTTAAGCTCATCACTCTCAGCTTCCAGGGAGAAAACGTCATGAGTTTCAACAGAATTGAAATCTGATTCAAACTCAACGAGCGCTTCGCACAGATGAATAAAAGTCTTTAATTGCGACATATTTATTTTATTTGTGTTTCTCGTAAACACTTTGTCGAACTAAAACGACGAGAAAGAAGAAATAAGAGAAAAAAAAAAAAATAACAAAACCGAAACCAAAAAAAAATATGATAAAGAAAAACAACCAAAAGTACAAAAAAAAAATTTTTGTTTGATAAAAACTTTGATAAAAATTTGAAACGATATAGTATATTAAAGCAATATAAAATAAATTTTTTTTTTTTTTTGTGCACAAAACAAATTAAAAACAATTTTATAAATTATAACGGAAAAAAAATTTTTTTTTTAAAAATTAAAAAAAAAAATTTTTTTTTTTTTTTTGTGTTTGTCCCACTGTGCAGCTTATATGCCCTCTCCTGTATTTTTCTAAGTCTTTTTGCGCTTTCAAAATGACTTAGAAAATTTTCGCATATATATTTTTTTTTGACCGAAAAATTTGTGTCTTCGTCCCACTGTACCACTTGTGCACTCTCTTACTACTAAGGCGTGCACACAGTCACAGACAGTAAAGAGCACGACTGCGAGCGCGGCAAGTTCGATTGCAGGCTCAGCTGCGGACAAAGCACAAAACGAGTGCAAAAAAAAATGCGTGGGCGAGAGCGTAGAAAATAGATAAGCATCAAATGGGGGTGACTTCTGCAAGCACAAGCCGCGCTTTTGGCTTTGAACGATGCGTATATCGCACAAAGCGTAAAAGAAAAAATACTTCGCTCGCACTGCAGATGACTACAATTTGTTATTGACATGTTATTTATTATATAAACAAAGAGTCCAAATGGGAGCTCAGAAAATGTTTTTGGCAAAGTCACAAATTAAAACACACAGCTCAAAAATGTAAAAAACAAATATATATGTATATACATATGTATGTATATACAGTGACTCAAAAAATTGATCGCATGTTCAGGAATTTCTTACAAAACAAATATTACAGGAAAACGAAAAAATGGATTATGAAAAGATTATATATTTTTACAAACTTAATTTTTCTTAAATAAAAAAACACATTCTTTTTTTAATTTTTCAGAATTTGTAGTAAAATAAATTAGAAAAATTAATTAAACATATTCGATCATTTATTTGAGTTTAAAAGTTAATATTTTGTGTAGCCTCCGCGTGCTTTCAAAACAGCATTTATTCTTCGTGGCATGGTTTCCACCAAATTTTTGCATAAATCCTGTGACAGTACATTCCATTTTATCTGGACTTTTTGCCAGATATCATCGAGTGTTCGTGGCGCACATTCACCATTCCTGAATCCGCGTTTAAGCTCCACCACAAGTGCTCAATCGGATTTAAATCAGGTGATTGCGGTGGCCAGTACAAGACGTTTATAGAATTTTCCTGGAACCACATTTTTGTTATTCTAGCCGTATGTTTTGGGTCGTTGTCTTGCTGGAAAATCGATTCCTCCAAAACAACTCCGAACATATCCAAATTTTGGAAAAGGTTTGCTTTCAAAATATTAATGTAGTCCTGTGCTGTAATTTTTCCTGCAATTTTATGACACTTTACAACTTCAATCCAAGTCATACACCCCCACAGCATTATTGAGCCTCCTCCAAATTTCACTGTTGGCTGAACATGTCTACTGGATAATTTTCCACCTTTTTTTCTCTAAGTCCACTGCCTCCCATCAGACCCATATTTGTTAATTTTAGTTTCATCGCACCATATAACCTTGTTCCAATCGTCAATGCTGTAACTTTTGTACTTACGGGCAAATTTGAGGCGCAATTTCTTATAGCGATTAGACAATAAGGGTTTCTTTACCTCAAAGCGACCTTTAAAACCATTTTTTCCTAGAAGATTTCTAATTGTTTCGTCCAAAACATGAATGACGTAATTTATTTTCAAGCATTTATTTATTTCAACAGCATTATCGTGTACCCCATGTGTAATTTGATGTATTATTCGACGCCTTAATAAATTTGATATAATGGGTTTTCGTCCAGCGCACTTCTTAATCGTCAAATTTTCACATTGAGCGCGAACTTTGCTAACTGTTGAAATAGAGCACTTTACATATAGAGAAATTTGCCTATGAGAAACACCCTCACGCAAGAAATGTTCAATTTGCTTAAACTTTTCAGGTGATATTGCTTAAATCTGAAAGATTTTTCAAATAATTACATTTTGTAGTTACAAACTTAAAAACTAGTTTAGTTTTACCTTAAATAAACAAGTCTCACTAAAATTAAAGTTAATGACCACATTCAATAAAATAGTTTCGAAGTTTGGTTATTCTTTTATTATTTTTTAGCAAACTCAAAAAATTGATCGAATGAACTTTTAGTGTTTCCAGTCCAACACTTAAATAAGCACTGAAATTTTTTAAATATATTACTGCCAAATGAGAATAATAATATAACAAAATTAATAGCCGTTACTTTTACAGTAGTGGCTTTAATAATTTGTACACAATCTACTGCTACACGCACTGCTTACACACATGCGATCAATTTTTTGAGTCACTGTATATTTCTATAAAAACGCGCAATTTTGTAAATAAAATTGTATATATGTAATTTTTAGCATAAGCTTTACTGTACTTATGTACAAAAAAGAAAAGAAATGCCAAATCAATATATACAACTTTACACGATTTAATAAATTAATTTTCAGAAAAATTCACAACCTTGACAAAAGGGATTAGAACAAAAAACGCGCGAATGAATATTATTATTCCGAACGGAGCTAATTAGTCACTTTCTCCAAAAAATTAAATAATTAGAATAAAAAATCCTACCTTATTTTTCCCAAATTTGCCTGGTGTTGGTGTTGATGTTGTTAATGCTGCAGATGTTGTTGATGCTGCAGATGTTGCTGCTGGTGTTTTTGTTGTTGATGCTGCAGTTGTTGATGCTGCAGGTGTCTGTTGTTGTTGATGCTGCAGTTGTTGATGCTGCAGGTGTTTGTTGTTGTTGATGCTGCAGTTGTTGATGCTGCAGGTGTTTGTTGTTGTTTTGTTTGTTTTGCACAGCACTTTTTGTCACTTTGTGTTGTTTTGTTTGTTTTGCACAACACTTCTTTGTCACTTTGTGTTGTTTTTTTTTTTTTTACAAAAGCTTAAGCTTTTCCTTTTTTTTTTTTTTTTTTTTTAAATCGCGGGTTTAAAAAACGGCTCGCGAAGGACCAATGTTTTGTCGAAACGAGGGGGTGAGAAAGCACTTGTTGCAAATAAAGCTAAGCTTTTAAAACCAAATAAAAACTTCACTAACTAATAAGATCAAAATGAAAACGCGGCGATTCAAACTTTGTTGACCGAGGTCAGTTTTATTAGTAATTACTTAAAACTAACAGAGTTTTATGCAAAGGCAGCGAGAAGCGCTGCCCAAAAGAGAAATGAAAAGTATGTATATAAAAGACACCAGTGGCGTTAACACTTATTCTTATTCTTATTCTTATTCTTACTCTTATTCTTATTCTTATTCTTATTCTTATTCTTATTCTTATTCTTATTCTTATTCTTATTCTTATTCTTATTCTTATTCTTATTCTTATTCTTATTCTTATTCTTATTCTTATTCTTATTCTTATTCTTATTCTTATTCTTATTCTTATTCTTATTCTTATTCTTATTCTTATTCTTATTCTTATTCTTATTCTTATTCTTATTCTTATTCTTATTCTTATTCTTATTCTTATTCTTATTCTTATTCTTATTCTTATTCTTATTCTTATTCTTATTCTTATTCTTATTCTTATTCTTATTCTTATTCTTATTCTTATTCTTATTCTTATTCTTATTCTTATTCTTATTCTTATTCTTATTCTTATTCTTATTCTTTTTCTTATTCTTATTCTTATTCTTATTCTTATTCTTATTCTTATTCTTATTCTTATTTTTTTTCTTTTTCTTTTTCTTTTTCTTTTGTTATTCTTATTCTTATTCTTATTCTTATTCTTTTTCTTATTCTTATTCATATTCCTATTCTTATTCTTATTCTTATTCTTATTCTTATTCTTATTCTTGTGGCGTCCGTGGCGTAGTTGGTTAAAGTGCGTGGCCGCTATGTCAAAGAACCTGGACACCCAGGTCCGAACCCCAGCAGCGACAGAAAATTATTTGAATTAAAATAATTTTTCTGTACGGCCGCCACCTCTCTGCAGACAATGGCAAACCTCAGAGAGTAATAAAAACGCCATGTAAAGCTTCTTGAGAATAAGAACATTCCGTTCATCGCCGTTCGGAGTCGGCGTTAAGCATGTAGGTCCATTTCTCGGTCAATTGTGTACAAACTTAATAACACGCACAACACAATTGATCATAAGAAGCTAGGTCAAAGTCCTTTCAAGGGCTGAAATGGCCAGTTATTTCTTTTTTTTTATTTATTCTTATTCTTATTCCTATTCCTATTCCTATTCCTATTCCTATTCCTATTCCTATTCCTATTCCTATTCCTATTCCTATTCTTATTCTTATTCTTATTCTTATTCTTATTCTTATTCTTATTCTTATTCTTATTCTTATTCTTATTCTTATTCTTATTCTTATTCTTATTCTTATTCTTATTCTTATTCTTATTCTTATTCTTATTCTTATTCTTATTCTTATTCTTATTCTTATTCTTATTCTTATTCTTATTCTTATTCTTATTCTTATTCTTCTTATTCTTATTCTTATTCTTATTCTTATTCTGATTCTTATTCTTATTCTTATTCTTATTCTTATTCTTATTCTTATTCTTATTCTTATTCTTATTCTTATTCTTATTCTTATTCTTATTCTTATTCTTATTCTTATTCTTATTCTTATTCTTATTCTTATTCTTATTCTTATTCTTATTCTTATTCTTATTCTTATTCTTATTCTTATTCTTATTCTTATTCTTATTCTTATTCTTATTCTTATTCTTATTCTTATTCTTATTCTTATTCTTATTCTTATTCTTATTCTTATTCTTATTCTTATTCTTATTCTTATTCTTATTCTTATTCTTATTCTTATTATTACTATTATTTTATTGAGATGCTAAGCCCTAAGGCTTTATAGCATTTTAAAAATTCAACAATTTGTTTGATTAACTTAAACACTATACAATTCATTATACATTTAATTATTAATTTAAAGGATTTCAGATATAATATACATAGTAAAAATGATGTAAGGTTGTATATATTCCGGATCAACATCTTGATATTAATAGATTAATTGATTAGAGCAGTGCTTACATATGTGAGGCTGATAACCAAGTTCTATAATGTGTGTAGGAACAGTGATTAGAGCAAAGCTCACATATGCAAGGGTAGACGGACGGGGTCTACCTCCGGCATATGCCAGGCGAGACGGACATGGTCTCGCTCTGGATAATCATGTTTGAATTTAATCAGCTTGGTGTAAAATTCCCAAGTATGATGTGAAGTTGCATATTCCGGATCATATATTTAGAGCATCGATCCCATATGTGAGGCTGATAATCAAATACTATTCTGATGTATGTATGTAGATTCATGTAAACAGGGATTAGAGCAAAGCTCACATATGCAAGGGTAGACGGACGGGGTCTACCTCCGGCATATGCCAGGCGAGACGAACGTGGTCTCGCTCTGGATAATCATGTTTAAAATAAATCAGCTTGATAGTATTGCCAAACAAAGCCAGGAAAATATAAAGTATTCTTGGGAGAGCATAATCCAAATCAACCTCGGTACTGGAGATAATCTAGAATTTGAAGTTTAATTGAGTATATGGATTCATTTAAAGAGATTACATCTGAAACAAAATTAAAGTCACCACAAGCACTTCTCAGCGGTTCATTTTGCAAGTAGTTTGTTCTACAAAAGTTCATGTAAAGTAATTCAAAAGATCTTCTAGGACGAATAGGAATATTAAAATAAATTTTACTTAATAAATATGGACTGTCAACATATCCATGCAGAAGTTTAACAATCCAGCTTACATTAAGCATAGTTCTGCGATTTTTTAAAGTAGGAAGATTTAATAGCTGTAATCGATATTCATAAGGTGGAAGATGAAAGTCAGTTCTGCAGTATAAATTGCTTAAGCAGAACATAAGAAATTTTTTCTGAACTGATTCAATGTCGTCAATGTAACAACAATATCGTGGACACCATATAATTGAGGCATATTCTAAGATAGGCCGCACTAGTGAAGTGAACAAAGATTTCGTAATAAGGGGATCATTAAACTCTTTTGCCCATCGTTTGATAAATCCTATTGTACTATTTGCTCTATTTATTATTTTAGTTATATGAATATGAAAGCGAAGTTTAGGATCCATGGTAACTCCAAGATTATGGAAACTATCTAGAGATTCTAGTGTATAGTCGCAGATTTTGTACGTGCTTCTAAGCCATGGCTTACGCGAGAAGGTCATGTGCTTACATTTTTTCATATTGAGATTCATATTATTTATTTTGCACCAGTTATAAAGATTATTGATGTCAATTTGTAAGAATTTGGCATCATTTTCATTTTTGTAAGAAAGAAATAGTTTGACGTCGTCAGCGTACATCAAGACGTTAGAATGCAATATTATAGTTGGCAAATCATTTATGAAAAGTAGAAAGAGAAGAGGCCCGATGTGACTCCCTTGGGGCACTCCTGAGGTAACCGGGAACTCGTAAGATTTCACGAGTTTAAATAAAACAGATTGAGTTCTATTACTGAGATACGATTCAATCCACCTCACCAGCTGTATGGGAAATCCGATAAGAGATAATTTTAAAACTAAGAGTTTGTGATTTACAAAATCAAAAGCTTTACTAAAATCCGTATAGATGACATCTGTCTGAAGACCTTTTCCAAAATTCTCTATGGTCTTAGATGTAAATTCAAGTAGGTTAGTGACAGTCGATTTTCCAGAAAGAAATCCATGTTGACATGGAGACATCAAGGACTTTACACTATGTGATAATTGTGATGTAACAATTGCCTCAAAAAGTTTGGGCAAAGTACTTAATTTAGCAATTCCACGATAATTATCGATTAAAGACCTGTTACCAGATTTATGCAACGGAATAATAAATGAAGATTTCCATGCAGCTGGAAAATAACAAGATTTTAAAGATGAAGTAAAAAGTAAAGTGATAGGCTTTACTTATTCTTCGCAACAGTATTTCAATATGCATGAGGGTATATTGTCGGGACCGCTTTTATAAGAAGATTTAAGATCTCTTAAGTAGGCTAGAACTGTACTAGTATCAACTATTGGGAGACAAATATCACTAGATTGAACATAATGGGGAAAGCTGCCATTATTAAAAGAAGATGATGAATAAGTCGACTTAAAAAAATCAGCAAAAAGGTTGCAGATACTATTGTCATTATCGGATTCCACATTATTGTATTTCATAAAAGAAGGATAGGAATCAATTTTGCGTTTTGTGTTAACAAAGCTCCAGAATGATTTTGCATCAGACTTAATGTTTAGTTTAACTTTTGTGAGGTAGATGTTATAGGATTGCTTGCACAACTGTTGGTAACTATATTTAGTCGAAGTATAACGTGCAATATCACATATGTTATGTGTTTTTTGATATTTTTTATAATATTTAGTTTTCAAGTTTCTCAGTTTTCGTAATTCATTGGTATACCACACGGGGCCGGAAATTATAGAGGCTTTTCGTTGAGGAATAGATCTAAGAAAGCAATCCATGAGCGTTGAGTTAAACGCATAGACCGCGGCATCCTGATTCTGTGATGATAAGAATTTTGTATTTAGATTCAGTATAGGTGACCAATTTATATTGGACAAAATATTTTTCAAAGTAACATAATTAGTTTTCTTAAAGTTGAATTCGGTGAGCGGTTGAATAGTTTGGTTCTGCACAGATGGTTTAGGAAAATTTAAACAGATTTCTATAGTCGGATGGTGAGAATCTTCAGGAGTGACCAAGGGATCAGACCTTGACACTGAAGCAATATTGCTATCATCAAAAAATACCGGAGTGAGCAAACGTTTATTCTTGTTCAAGTGACAGTTTAGTTGGAAAAGACCTTGGCTTGAGAGTTCGTTTAAAAAGCAATTGTCAGATGAGCTTTCCGAAGAAGGTAAAAATATTGTAGGGTTTTCGGAACAACAGTTCCAAGAAACATTGGGCAGGTTAAAGTCACCAGTTATTAATATTTGATCATTTGGATGAAGCTGTAGGCAAACTTTACTAATAGCGAGCAAATGTTTGCTATAAACTTCTAAGTTAGAAAATGGTGGGATATATGAGCATGTAATGTAGATACTCAAGGGACCGAACTTTACATGAACACAGCAAAATTCTATGTCTGCAGCTTCTTGTATGTCTATTTCTTGAGAGTAATGTGTTGATTTGACCGCATTCAACACACCTCCACCGTTAGAATAATTGCCAGGAATGGAGTTTCTATATTTGCGATAAATGTTAAATTTGTTGCAAAGAATTTCAGAATTTAAAGTGTTGGGTTTTAGCCAAGTCTCACTGAAAGTAATTATATCATAATGAATGTTGTGACTCATAATGAATAAATTAATCAATTTAGTATTAATGCCACGAACGTTTTGATATAAGATTAGGAACTGAAGGCAGCAATCTAGTTTTTTTGGTTCATGTTGCGAACAGGTAAAGAAGCTAGTACAGTTCTAGGTTGTGATCTAGGGACGTATTCATAAACTAATGTATATTCAGGCCAAAAACTTTGACTGATTACTTTATTGTAGAGGTCATCAGGTAGAGTAATTTTAAATGAAGACGTGACGCGTTCATGAGGTAACTTGAATTTATAAATCGAAATTCTTTTATTTAAAAGATTTAAATTTGATTGTAAATAGAAAAGAATGTCATCCTCAGTCGTATCAGCTGCAAAACGGGATACAAATATTGATCTTGCAGGCGGAATTATCACAAGATTTTTGTGAACCGGCTGATTCAAACTGTTTATCGATATTTGTTTTGGTATTGCGCCTGTGTTATTAGTTTTGAGTAATGCAGGAGAAGTGCCAGCACTTGATAAGGCACAAGCCTTAGCATAAGTTACCTTAGCATCAGAAGTAGAAGGAGAGTCAGTAATTAAATTTATTGTGTGTACAGCAGAGGCTTCTGTCAACAGTAAATTCTCACTGGCTGATGCGGGAGCTCTAGAAAGGGCCGCAACATCAGTATTTCGAGCTGTAGTTACATTCTCAGTTGAAAATGCTTCACATGAAGTGTGTAAGTTTAAGTTTAAGGGTGAAGGCTCAGCATTAGTTTCAGGGTTAGCTTTAGGAGTAACACTTGTAGACGGAGTGGCTGATTTAGTAATAGATTTGGCAGAGCTTCGAAGGTTTTTGCTGTTCCGCTTTCGCTTAGGAGAGACAAAAGCCTCATCCATGCACTTAAACGATTTGAAAGACTTTTCGTACTCCGCCAATCTAATCTGAGCCGCCTCTAGGTCTTTAGAAACCTCCAAGAAACCCTTTCTCGATTGCCTTATAAGTTTTAATATTTCCAAATCGGTTGCTCTGCAATCTTCGCATGCCCAACAGAGACCCTTATTTTCACCCAGTGCGTCTGAGACACGCGCATTTAGGGCTACACACTTAGTGTGAAAAAAGGATTCACATAACCAACAATTTACAATTCGGTCAGATTCTCCCTTAATGGTGCAGTTGCGGAAATTGCAAACCATATTTAAAAATCTTATATTCTGTTATAAATTTATAAGTTAAAAGTAAAAAAAATAAAGTTAAGCTTTGGCAACCCTATTTGAGAAAGTTTGAAAGAGACAGGCAAACTAGTTTAGAAGGCAACAGTTTGAAAGGCGTTCGAAAGTTGTTACTAATGACAACGGTTTGAGAAGCTTTAGAATTCAAGCTGACAAACGTCAGAAAACAATGGAAGAAAAACAAGAACAAATCCGCTTTCACAAAAAACAAACCAGCGTTTGTTGTTGCTGTAGCAGAAAAACAAATGAAAATATAAATTTATGATATATAAAAAAGGATTATTTCAGCGCTTTCTTGGCCCGCAGTTGTATAAATCCAACGAAGGTCCCAAAGTAATGCACGGCAAGTCCAAAAAGAATTTAATTTTAATTGAATTACACGCGAAATTCGGTATTAAATTAAAATTTTACGCGACAAGAAACAAAGCACGTCTTTCGGCAGAACAGTTTGACAGATGCCGTTATGATGATGTTATTCTTATTCTTATTCTTATTCTTATTCTTATTCTTATTCTTCTTGTTCTTGTTCTTGTTCTTGTTCTTGTTCTTGTTCTTGTTCTTGTTCTTGTTCTTATTCTTATTCCTATTCTTATTCTTATTCTTATTCTTGTTCTTGTTCTTGTTCTTGTTCTTGTTCTTGTTCTTGTTCTTGTTCTTGTTCTTGTTCTTGTTCTTGTTCTTGTTCTTGTTCTTGTTCTTGTTCTTGTTCTTGTTCTTGTTCTTGTTCTTGTTCTTGTTCTTGTTCTTGTTCTTGTTCTTGTTCTTGTTCTTGTTCTTGTTCTTGTTCTTGTTCTTGTTCTTGTTCTTGTTCTTGTTCTTGTTCTTGTTCTTGTTCTTGTTCTTATTCTTATTCTTATTCTTATTCTTATTCTTATTCTTATTCTTATTCTTATTCTTATTCTTATTCTTATTCTTATTCTTATTCTTATTCTTATTCTTATTCTTATTCTTATTCTTATTCTTATTCTTATTCTTATTCTTATTTTTATTCTTATTCTTATTCTTATTCTTATTCTTATTCTTATTCTTATTCTTATTCTTATTCTTATTCTTATTCTTATTCTTATTCTTATTCTTATTCTTATTCTTATTCTTATTCTTATTCTTATTCTTATTCTTATTCTTATTCTTATTCTTATTCTTATTCTTATTCTTATTCTTATTCTTATTCTTATTCTTATTCTTATTCTTATTCTTATTCTTATTCTTATTCTTATTCTTATTCTTATTCTTATTCTTATTCTTATTCTTATTCTTATTCTTATTCTTATTCTTATTCTTATTCTTATTCTTATTCTTATTCTTATTTTTATTCCTATTCTTATTCTTATTCTTATTCTTATTCTTATTCTTATTCTTATTCTTATTCTTATTCTTATTCTTATTCTCTCTCTATATAATGTTGCTTATAGGTACCGTGTTTTTTTTTTTGTTTTGTTATTTATTAATTTTTTTATTTGTTTATAAAGAATTTTTATAATACATATTTTGCCGTCCTATGGGAACTTAATAATTTTTTATTACTATAAAAGCATAATTGCAATTAATTTGATCGAAAACCAAAAAATCAGAAAATTGCTTGATAGAAATTGCCGCGCCCGCGAAGTTGTAAAAGTATACAAATTCCTATTCCCTTCTCTCATACCATGATTTTAGCAAGTGAACACATCAGACAGATTTAATAACAAAAACAATGTACCATCAATGGTGCAACAACAACAATGAGCACAACACGTTGCGGTATGGAATATGAGAGCGGGTTGTCATGTTTGGTTTGAACGGGTTGCAATGTTGGAGAGCGGGTCGTAATATTACGACCCGCAAACAAAATTTCTTCTTATATGAGATGCGCATTCTATATATTGTATATACTTTGATATAACTTATGATATTTATTTTAACAGCAAATAAAATCCGGACGAGTTACCAAGTTCCAGTGGCGTCGGCTCTTAGAGCTTATGAAGCAGCATTGGCACATTGGCAGAGGCTAGTTTTTGCCGAAGGACGCCAAGAAGGAGCACAGCCCTATATGGGAAGCTGTGTCGACGGAACTGAATGCAATGAGTGGGTCTTTTAAAAGAGCTGACCAATTGAAGAAGGTTAGTCAAAAATGTAATGTAAATCAACAAATATTAATATATGCATATTTGAAGAGTTGAATTGACTGAAAATCATCCGTGAAGCAGCAGTACGGCCGTCACCGGGCATTTCAAAACCGAACAGGTAATTTGCCAGGGACGGAAGGGCCCAAACCAATCGAAGGCATGCACCAGGAAGTTCTCGACTTCTTCTCGAAGGACGTCGTCGATGGAGATGGACATACAAGAAGGCGGGTTTGAGGTAACATTTAGTATAGGCCGTTTTTTGGTTTTGCTTGCTGTATTTACATAATTTTTTATAACACAAACATTAGCCCCTGTGTGTCTCTGATGTATGTGATGACAATATCATATGCTTAGTGCTGGAGGATGATGATTGGGTCCCAGCAAATATTAACTTGCCTAAAAGTGTAACACCAGAAAGGCAAGCTAGAGTTAACGAACCTTCTTCACAAAATTGTTTGGAGGAAGTGAAAAAATTCTGCGCTGCAAATCAAGCAGAAATCATGGGTGCTCTAAACAGGGTCATTCAGCTATTTGAGACTCAGAATGAGACACATGCTCAGGTGCTGATTTGCCTCCAAAACAAAAATTGAAGGTAAATTCAAATTCATGAAACTTTCACTCTTTATCTTTGTTCATTTTCTAATTTTTTTTTTCTTCATAGGTTTTACTACATTGCTGCTGCTGCTGTTATTTTTAATAACAGTTTGTAATAACAGATTTTCATTTTTATTTTTATTAACAAATTGTTATTTTTAAGGGGGCATATAGGTTACAAATTTAAAAAAAAATTTGCACATTTTTAACATTTAAGAAATTAAAAAAAAAATTTTTTCCGAATTTTTTAGCGATTTTGGAAGCGAGCGAAACCAGATTTCTAGAAAAAATCAAATAACATCAAAAACAGCTTCACAATTTTTTTGTATTCTTTAAATTTTAATAAATATCTGTGCAAAATTTTACAATTATTTCTTTTTTCCTTCTATGAAAAACAATTCCCGAAAAATTTTTTTTTTAAATTTGTAACCTATATGCCACCTTAATAAGAAATTTTGCCAGTTCCTGGGCCTAGTCCTTATTAATAGTAATTATATGATAAGCTAAGACACTAAATGTACTATTTAAGTATTGAATTTAATTTTTTCATAAATAATACGTTTTGTTTTTGTTGAAGTAACATGTTAAACAAAAACATGTTTTACATAAAAAAAATTTCAATTTAACATTTATTAATATGAAAGGTTTTATTAAATAAAAAAAATGTTCTACGTTTGTTAGATATCGTTGTTTATTTTATTGATGATGACTCTCTTTTGCTTTAGTTGTGAACTTTGCCGGAACACTTTAAACTACTAACAGTCCTTTTAAAGTAAAATGAAAGTAATGAAAATATATTATATTGGTCACATTTGGTCAAATTTGGTGAGTTGCTTGTTGGATGGTATTTGTTGATTTTTTATTTATGTTTTTTCATGCAAAGTTTTTAATTATTTTACCCATTTCACGCCGCTATTCGACTACTCGAACAGTAAAATTGCTTATTTTCAATAATTTTTTACTTCATTATATTAAACAATGTGGGGAAGATAACTGACTATATTAAAGACTTCGGTTTTTGTCTATTTGATAAAATTTGTTTGCACCCACCACCCCCTCCTGTAGCGTTGGTGGGGATGGGTTAAAAATACCTTCAAAATACATATTTTTTGTAAATTATTTTAAAAATATCTAACTAGAAAAAGTGGCGTCCGTGGCGTAGTTGGTTAAAGTACGTGGCCTCTATGTCAACGAACCTGGAGACCCGGCATCGAACCCCAGCAGCGACAGAAAATTATTTGAATTAAAATAATTTTTCTGTACGGCCGCCACCTCTCTGCAGACAATGGCAAACCTCAGAGAGTAATCAAAAATGTCATGTAAAGCTTCTTGAGAATAAGAACATTCTAAAAGTAAGTAAGTAAGTAAGTAGTAATTTATTATTATTATTATCTTTTACAATTTTTAAATTTAACAAATTTTCATATAAGCAATGACTGAATTTAAATAAATTAAAAGAATATAATAATGCTAACCCTACATCCTGTAATTCACAAGGAATTAGTGGCAAATGCAGGTAGAATAATTGAATAACTTAAAACTGTATATAATATAAGGGGTCACTTAAAACATTAAACATTTTGAAAAATTATACATATAACATGTTCTTTAAACAAATAACTGTAAAAATATAAGCAATAGTAGTAGTAGTATAGTTTGAGTGTGTTTACGAGATACAACAAGTTAATACATTACATTAAGAAGTGAGTTAACATTTAAGTATGACAAAGTAAAAAGCCACGATTTCACATTTTTAAGAAAAACAAATTTATTACGAATACATCTAATATTGATAGGCAGATAATTAAACAGCCTGGGAGCTATAGTCGAATAAAAAAGCAGGAAATGTTGCAAGTTATGTGATGGTACATGAGCAATATTAAGATGATTAATTCTCAAGTTATAATTGGAATTACTTCTATTTATCATGTAACCAGATTTAATGAAAAATGTTTTTAAGACTTTATAAAAGAACAAATGCTTAACTGGCAAAATATTGAGTTGCCTGAATAGTGGAAAACTACTTTCAAGGCGATGTCTTTTACAAATAATTCGAACGGTATGTTTCTGCGCAGTAAGTAATGGAGTTATTTTATTAATATGCGTACCGCCCCAACAAGTGAGACCGTATTCTAATTTAGAATGGAAAATCCCAAAATAGATGCAAGTGAGTAGTTTTTCCGAGCAGAAGGCCCTTAAATGATATATTTGTCTCGTTGCTGCGATTAAGTATTTTTTAAGAGAATTTGTGTGATCTAACCAATTCATTTTCCAGTCAATCATAAGACCAAGATATTTAAAACTTTTAACACATTCTATGTGAAAACAGTTAAATGAACAATCACTTGATTCATCAAAGGTTTGGACAGTATTTTGTGAACAACATGTATCCTTACAAATAGTGAACTTTTTGCAGTTTGCACAATGGAACGTAAAGTCATTAACTTTTATTTCCTTTCCACTAACATTGAAAATCATAATCTTCGTTTTGTCGCTTAGAATTAACTTGTGAGTAGTAAACCAGTGTCTTAGAATTTCTAGATCACGGTTAACTTTAATATTAAAATCGAATAATGTATCACAGGAATATGTACAGGCCATATCATCTGCAAATGCTATTGCATTACTTGAAATATTTTGTGACAAAAGTGAATTTATAAATATTAAAAATAAAACAGGACCTAAAACTGATCCTTGAGGAACGCCAATTTTAATGTTGCTATATGTACTAAAGTGATTATCTATTTTTACTCTTTGAACTCTATTTGAAAGATAAGAAGAAAACCAATTAAAAATAGCCCCTCGGAATCCACATTTAAATAATTTGTTAAGTAAAATTTTATGGTCGACAGTGTCAAATGCTTTGGTTATGTCAACAAAAAGGGCTGCTGTAATTTTTTTGCAATTTATACTGTCATTTATATTTGTACAGAAATTTAAAAGTGCATCTTCAGTTGACATACCAGATCTAAATCCAAATTGACCCTCATTAAAAAACTTGAACTTATTTAGAAAGTTCAGCATTCTTATTTTCACAGCTTTTTCATATATTTTAGAAAAAGAAGACAAAATCGAAATTGGCCTGTAATTATTAAGATTACTTTTATCTCCTTTTTTAAACAGAGGAATTACTTCTGCTTTTTTAAGCATTTCTGGAAAAACACCTGATTGAATGCTTTTATTTAACAAGTAGCACAGAACATCGACGACATTATAAACAATTTTTTTTAAAAATATACTAGAAAAACTTTTCTCGGTACAAGAATTCGAGTTGTTTAGAGACATTATAATTTTGTACAGTTCTAATGACGATACAGGCTCAAAATAAAAGCTATTTGGAAGGAATACCTCCTTATCTAAGCAATCACAAGAAGAGCTTAATAAACCATTTTCAGAGACAACGTTAGTACCAATATTAGAGAAATATTCATTGAAGACATTCGCTTTATCATTTAAATCAGTTAAGGTGATACCATTTGTTTTTATATTTGGAATTGATTCATTTTTATAAGTTCTATTTAAAATATTGTTCACTAAATCCCATTCTTTCTTAATGTTGCCCTTAATTTTATTAAATTCATTTAAGTAAAAACTATTTTTGACATTCAAAATCTCTTTTTTTATGTCTTTGCTTAATTTTTTATAATCCTCCTGAATATTTCTATTTCCTGGATTTTTTACGCACTTTTTATAAAGCTTATTTTTTAAACTTATTTTACGAAGTAAATTTGAGGTCATCCATGGCTTAAGCTTCTTTTCATTCGCAACTGTACTCTTAGTAATACTTTTAGTACAAATATTAACATGGTTTATTAAAATGTTTATAAAGTTTTCAAATGCTATTGATGCATTAGATTCATTGTAAGCGCTTTCCCAAGGTTCAAACAAAAGCCTATTGTTCAGCTCTCTGAAATCGGTTTTTTTACTCATTACAGAAAAAGGAGAACGTTCGTTTATTCCTAAGTCACAGTCATTAAATTTTAAACATGCCAGGCAGTGATCAGACACATAAAAATTACAAACTGCACTACTCAGTGACAGTTTCTGAGGTTTTTTTATACGTGCAAAAATGTGGTCAATACACGAGGCAGAAGCGTTAGTTAATCGAGTTGGTTGATTAATGCAACATTCGAGACCATAAGAAGATAACAAAAACATATAATTGTCGACACAAGCCGATTCCTGTAAAATATCAATATTCATATCTCCTAAGACTATCAGATTATCACATTTCTCCTTTGACAATATATCATTAAGGTTACTCAAGAATACATCCTTCGAAGTACCTTCGTGAAACCTATAGATGCATATAAACGAAAATGTTTGGTTCTCAATCGTGCAATTTATTTTTAATATATCCGAACTTTGAAGATTAAAACAAGCGGACTCACATTCAAGATCTTCATCAACAAAGGCTGCAACACCTCCAGCAGCATATCTGCTATTACAATTAGTAAAAAATTTATAGCCAGGTATGTTAAAAAGGGATTTTTCTTCATCATAAATCCATATTTCTGTCAAAAAAATAAAAACGGGCTTTTTTGCAAAACTATTAAGATGCACAAGGAAATCGTCGAAATTTTTTCGCATACTTCTAATATTTTGCAACGCTATATAAAAATCTTTTTTGTTTGTGTTTGGATTAAATAAGATACTTTCATAATTTACATTTTTACAATTTTCTAAGGGAAACTCTAACAAATTTACATGAGGATTAATAGTGCTAGTGTTCATATTCAGATTAGTATTTTAGATTGAAAAAGAAAAAATGATGACTAAATTAAATTATTAAGATCCTCGAATGAATTTACAACTATTACTTTCTCACCCTCCTTTTTCCGTAATAATACTCTATCATTATTAATCCAAACAAACTTAAATTTTCTTTCTATTTTTAGCTTCTGAGCAGCTTTAAAGAGATTCCTAGTAAATACTGATAAACTATTGTTAATATAAATATTCCGGTTACTATCACTGCCAAAAATTACTTTGGAGCACAAATTTTTCTTGTTATCGTATTTTTTCTTCATTATTTGCCTTTTTTTATGCAGAGAGACGAATTTCACACATAGAATATCAAGAGGAGCATTGCCAGCTTTGTCATCACTTTTATTAATTTTTTTAACGTAGCATTCATCGATGAGAGCGTCCGAAATGTTAGTATTTAGACCTTTAGAAAATATTGTCAAAGCTGAATCAACTGCATTGTCGTGGCTCAGATTTGGAACACCAACTATTTCTATGGTCTTTTCACGACTCTTTTGCTGAAGGAAATACACCTCATTTTGTAGTTGATTAACTCTATCAGTTAATATTTTTTTATCTTCACTCAAAGATTCAATAAGGCTCAGAGCATTAGCGTTCATAGTTTTTAGAGCAACGATTTCACTGTAAACAAGCTCTAATGTGACCGCTGGCATATTCTTTATTGAACTCACGTTGATTTCTGCACTCTTATTGTGACTAAGATTCTGAAGTTGTTGCTGATTTCTGTTAATTTCTGCATTTATGTTATTGTCAGACCGATTTTGTTGATGAAGATGTTGTTGTTGAAGATGTTGTTGTTGAATATGTTGTTTTTGAAGATGTTGTTGTTGCAGGTGTTGTTTTTGTTGTGCTGCATTTGCTGTGTTTGCTTTGTTGCCCAATTCTTGACCAGTTGCAGTTTCCTTGGGGGTGTAAGAATGCGGTGGAGAACGAAGAGACGCACGCCGAGCAGTTGAACAAGCCGAACATATATAATTTTTGTTGGCATTTTTCATAAACTCAACATCACTTTGATTAATATTAACACAGCTACAATGATAATATTCATTGCAACTGCCACATTTTATCTTTTCTTGACCACGCTCAACTTTCGATTTGCAAACGCAAGGCATTTTGCGATTTAATATTGATAAAATAAATAGAAAAAGTAAATTATATTGAATTACACGAAGCAGGAACAATTGTACGTGTTGACCCCACAACAGTCCAATTACGATGACAGTTCATCGCCGTTCGGAGTCGGCGTTAAGCCTGTAGGTCCGGTTCTCGATCAATTGTGTGTTCAAACTTAATAACACGCACAACACAATTGATCATAAGAAGCTAGGTAGAAGTTCTTTCAAGGGCTGAAATGGCCAGTTATTTATTTATTTTTTTTTATTTAACTAGAAAAAAAAATAAAAACAAATGATAAGGTTTTGCAGCCAATTGACCAACCCAAGTAGTACAAAGAACTTTATAAGCTAATTTTTTTATACACAGAACCAAAAACGTACTTAAAAACAAAGAAAAAGTTATTTGTCCCAATGTATTATACATTAAAATTGGTCCAAAGTACGAGTTCCTTGATTCAATGAATCTTTGTTCTTACGTTATTTCTTTGAGATGTTATGAAGAAAAATGATTAATTAATGACACATACAACTGTTACAATAAGTTAGTCTGTCCTTAGAAATTTTAAAACAATATCAAGATTTATTTTAAAAAATCATTATTTTATTGAGATAAAATTCTCTAATGGTTTTTTAGATATTGCAACACAAGAACTGGAACAAAATTTTAATGAACACGAACAATGAAGTGTTCCTTAAAATTAAGAACAACGATTCATTGAACCAAAGAATTCGTTCTTTGGGGCAATGAATAGTTCTTAAAAATCAATGAATTTCGCTTTATGAACGAGATTCTTTGATTTTAAGAACAATATTTGGTTTAGTGTAGGTTATCTTGTATATTTGTTGTTTAAATGCTAAAACAAATGTTAATTTGAAATGTTTATTTAATAAAAAATTAGTTTCATACAACCGAGTTTTAGAAGTAGTTTCTGGTGATTGAGTCACAAATTGCTCTTCCTTCACTTAAAATAGAATTTGAGTTTAATGAGTCGACTGCATCTTCAGTGATTAAACCGTTATCAATTGTTATGCTTATTTCTGGCATTGGTAAATTGTATTTCCTCCGAAAGTTATGCAGGATACAACATGCATTTATAATGACACCAGCAAAAACCAGTAAAATCATTAAACCGCGATCCGCACATAGGCAGGCAAATACTTTTTTTAGAACCCCATTAAGTCGTTCCACACAGTTTCTGGCTTGAATATGTATTTTGTTGTACTGCTCCGGGCTTGCATTTTCAATATTATTGTATGGTGTCATCATCCATGGCTGTAATGGGTATCCGGAATCACCAATAAGCCAACCACTCCCTTCCCCATTTTGAATGTACTGATTGTGTAGAAATGCTTTGAGCCTGCTGCTCTCCCAAATAAAAGCATCGCGGGTACTTCCTCCGAATCTAGCATAACATCGTAAAATTCGGAGGTCAAAATCGCACACTAATTGCACATTTTTGGAAATAAACCTCTTGCGATTAATGTAGCAGTATTCTATTTCCGTTGCAGGCTGTTTAATTTTAACATGGGTACAATCAATAGCCCCTAGTACACCAGAAAATCTAGTAGTTGTAAAAAATCTAAAAATGTGTTCATGTATTATTTGCAAAACAATGAAGTATATTTTATATATATTTTTAAAACCCTACACACGAAGTGCAATGTATTTCTTAAATAGGCCCAAGGATGTGCACTTTTAAGAAAAACACTTATAGTTTCCACTATAACTATGTACTACTACCCCGACAACAATCAGTTCGTACGCATGAACATTTTATAATGTTACCACTTTCAACTTTTATTTATATTAAGAAATCAATATTTTTGATACAAAGTTTGTAGTATTCTTAAAGTTTGAAATTTTATTTCTTCGAATCAATAGCAAAATAAAAAAAAATTACAAAAACAACAACGTTGATATCGAGATCCATTAATACAGTCAAAAAATGCAATCCAAAAACTGACAACATTCAATTCGTACGATTTATAAAAATAAATTGTTTAATACTTTGTTACGTCGCACAGTGTCAGATTCTTCAATAATAGCTGCACAAAACCCCCAGAAAATATTTGTCCCAATCACCAAAGTACTTTTTTTAATTGAAAGTTAAAAGTCTAAATAAAACATATTTTCAATTTAGTAGTGATAGTGCAAGAATACTCTGACAACGGTACAACGAATGTCAGGTATGTAGTACTGCAAAAAAACACATTAATAGTTCCACAAGTGGCTGTGATATTGCGATTTTGTGAAGTAATTTTTTAAAAGTTTTTGATAGTGAATAAAAGTGTAAATAATTCTGTACCGATTGGTGTAAAAATATTTGCAGAAATAGTGGTAAATTATATTTTGAATAATTTTTGCTGAAAAGCTTGTTTTTATGAATTTTGTTAAACAAAAGAATAATATTGCAGCCTGCATCTTTTTTTGTCGACACTTGCCAAGGAACCAATTTGCACCAGAATAATGAGGAATCTGTGTGCATTAGTGTTTTCAAAAAAAATTGTGCTCACAGTTGCAGCGCGCTTCAAAATGAGTCCCGGCATCTCTCGTCTTCAGCTTTTTAAAGTGTGGCATTCAACTGTAAGAAGTGATAGGTTCAACCGAATTGTGGGCTATATTCTTGGAAATTTGAGTGATGGATCGCAAACTAAAGTCGATGATGACAAAGTAAGAGTTTTCGAGGCGGTTTTGTTCAAATTTGGATTGCAGGTGGACCAATGCGAGAAGAGTAAAAACGCGATATTGTTATTGTTCTCAAGAAGCTTTACATGGCATTTTGATTACTCTCTGAGGTTTGCCATTGTCTGGAGAGGTGGCGGCCGTACAGAAAAATTATTTTAATTCAAATAATTTTCTGTCGATGCTGGGGTTCGAACCTGGGTCTCCAGGTTCGTTGACATAGCGGCCACGCACTTTAACCAACTACGCCAAGGACGCCACAGTTACAGAATTAAGTGTAGCTATTTTTGTAAAATCTGACACTGTGCGTCGCCGTTTGCCTTTATGACATCTTTAATCCTTTTTGGCATCGTTCTCACTAGTTTTTCACACTCGTCAGGAGTTATGGAGTCCCAAATCTCCTGTATTTTTTGCTTTAAGTCCGGTATCGTCCTCTGGGGGTCATCTCGCTACTTTTTTTCATTATTCCCCATAGCGACTCGATAGGGTTCAAATCCGGGCTCGAAGATGGCCAGTCAAGGGTTTCAATGTTGTTACTGCTCAACCAATTTTTCGTTAATTTTGCAGTGTGAGAAGGGGCGCCATCTTGTTGAAAAATGAATTCATTCACGTTGGAAATATTTGGTATGGAAGGCAGCAGATTGTTTTCCAAAATTTCAATGTATTTGGATGCATTTACGTGTTCATCGATAAATCGGAGCTGCCTCACTCCTTTTGATGACATGCATCGCCAAATCATTAGACTAGCTGGGAACTTCACTTGTCTGTTCAAGCAGTTGGAATGAAAGGCTTCGTTTGATTTTCTTAATACCTTAACTTTGGTTTCACCCGTGCACACTTGGAACGTCGATTCCTCACTAAATATAATTGAGTCCCACTGTCGCTGTACCCACAACTCCTTATGTTTTCCAAACTGCAATCTTTTTTTCTTTTGCGCCGCAGTTAACAATGGTTTTTTCTTTGCCTACGAAATTGAAATTGAATGCACTGATACACTTTTAACCAAAATTTATCTTATAAAAGTTATATTTCAATTTATGCAAATGTTTCCGAGTCCATTCACGGCTTACATTTCTCCCGATCCTCTCCGACCACATTTTCGCTAAGCTTCTCACTGAAGCCCGCCTATTTTCTTTTATTATCGCCTCCAATGGTCGAATTTTGCGATCATTTACTTTTGATTTCTTGCCTCGCCCATAATGCTGTGGCTCAATTGAGGCAGTATTTATATAATTTTTGATGACGTATTGGACAGTTGACTTTGCTAAGCCTAGTTGCTGTGCAATATCGCCATAACTTTTGTTTAAAAGAAATAATTAATTCTAATTTGACAATTAGATTCCTAATTTCTCTACAAATCGCTTTGCCACGTGCCATAGTTGAAAATCATTCAAATAAAACTACTGGTGGGTCAGTCCGCCGAGATTGATCACAAGTGGTCGCTCGACTATTTTAAAAAGTTTTAATTTTTTTACCACAAATAACGTAATGTTTCGGCGTCTTAGAACTGCTTTCAAAAAATTTGTTTGTTGTATTTGCAAAATGGCGGCCATATTTGTCATGCAACCACGAGCGATTTTCGTATATTATAGAGTTTGCGGTAATGAACATATCTCAGCTCCTATTAAACATACAGTAATAAATGAAAAAAACATAATATTAATTATACCTTAGGCTATTATATTACATATCAGAAAAATTAATTGGGATGTTACTTAATTTAAAAAAAAAAGTTAAAGTTTCCAAAACAAAAAATCGTAAATTTTGGTTACTTTGAAAAAAAAAATTAATAGAAAGAAGCTAGTGGCAGACCTATTTTTTATATTAGGTACGTCTTAGTAAGAACTTAAAATATACATTTTTTAAAGTGACTAGATCATAAACTTTTTGGGTTACATCGCTTTGAAAAATAAGACATCTCAGTTTTCCCCCAACTTTGGGGTCAAGTATCTCCAAAGGGCACGGGCGAAAAAATTTTAAATTAATTAATTGTTAAATAAACTACTTAAGAAGAGGATTTTGATGATATAAGAATGAAATTGGTTTTTATGGGTCATTTAAAAGATAAAGCATTTTAAAATTCGTTAATTTTATTACATAAGGTATGAGTATTAGATGGGTTTTCTTTTCCAAAAGTATTCCAGAACCTCCCTGCAAGGTCAGATTCTGAATTCTGGATGTAATATAAGCATGTGACCAGGCGCGAATACAAGGGAAGGGGGAGGGGGTAAGGGGGTAATTACTCCCCCCAAGAACTTTTAAATACTTTACTTTTTAATACTTTATTTGAAGTAAATAATTGTGCCCATATCTTAAGGCTACTTCTATGTATACATAAGCGATTCTGAAGGCGTTTTTTGAAAGAATACTACAAAAAAATGATCAGAGACATTAATATAAAGTTTTTTATTGATTTCAACAATTGAAGCATAATCGCGAATAACGTTGTAAACGACGAAATTGTAATTTTTGACTAGAGATAAAAAACGTTTTAAACATTAAAGGCGTTTATTTTCGGGTTTTTTTGTTAAACACTCTAATTTAATTAAACGTTACCATACATAAAATATAAAAAAAAAATTAAATAAAAGATTTAATTACATCTAAATTTACCGTTTAAAAGTTTTTACAGTGGAATAACGTTTTATATCCAAAAATTGAATGGATGATAAAACGTTTTTCCACTGAACATAACATATGACTTATGGTGCTTAAAACGTTTTTCCACTACTAAAAAGGAATGCACTTTCAGCTAACTGCACTTACAACAATCTTCCAAATTACATTCACAGGAGCATTTTTATTTTCTATAGTCTCCCCATTTCTCGAAATATGAGAGTGACCACTATCTCTTAGTCTTTTATAGTTAAAATTTTTCCAATTTTCGAAATTTATTTAACGTTTTGAGCATTGAGAGCACTTGCGCATCCAGTTCGATTGTTCGCTTTTATTCATTTTACAAGCACGTGCAACGTTATTCCACTGAGTGGCATTTAAAAATGCGTTAAAAATGCCAAAACCTGCATTTTTTTTTACTCACTTCTGTTTTTATATAGTATAAGAGAGTAACACTGTGGAACAAATTCAGGTTAGCAAAAGCTAGGTCGATTCTGAGAGTGAGGGGTCAAAATAGAGGCTAAATTAGAAGACCCGTATCGCGGCGTTTGTTTATGTTAGTTCGAATTTTTTTTTAATCGACCTTCGAACTTTGCAGTCAAATGCCGATTTTCAGCATATTGTTTATATGGTTTTTTGGCTATAACTCGTCGACTAATTGATATTTTTTCAATCTGTAAAAGCCAAATTATTGCCATTATTTTTTTTTTTCATGCTTTTTGAAAATATTTTCCACAAACTAAGTCTTTTTTCTTTCTGTTTGATCTATAATATGCTTCTCAGTTTCTTCAATAAATTTCGTTTGAAAAGAAAATGGTCTTAGTCGATAATTTGCGTTAAAAATCCCAAAACCATTAAATAAATAGCGATTTAGGTAGAAGTAATTAGAAAGGGAAGTTCCAAGAATTAGGAATTAGTAAAACAACGTTTTTGTTTTCAACCACCGTACAGGTAGCGAATTTTTTTTTTCGTACAAGCGAACTAATTTCAAAAATAAAGATTCAGTTAAGACTCGAAACTCAGCCGAAGTTGATGTCTTTTAATTTTCGCTCGGTCGTGATAAAATTCGCTATTAATTTTTTTGAAACATATTTCATTTTGTGAGTGATTTAAGTTAAGTCTCATAAAAATAACAAAGAAAGTCTCTAGCTTATACAGGTTGAAAAAATATCAATTAGTCGACGAGTTATAGCCAAAAAACCATATAAACAATATGCTGAAAATCGGCATTTGACTGCAAAGTTCGAAGGTCGATTAAAAAAAAAATTCGAACTAACATAAACAAACGCCGCGATACGGGTCTTCTAATTTAGCCTCTATTTTGACCCCTCACTCTCAGAATCGACCTAACTTTTGCTAACCTGAATTTGTTCCACAGTGTAATTCTAGCTGGTGTCCGCGAAAAAAATACTTTTAAAAAAAATGTCGTTTACAACGTTATTCGCGATTATGCTTCAATTATTAAAGTATTTTTGTTTTGTGACGACATTTGCGTGTATATGACGTTTTTATGAAGCGATGCGATAAGAGTAGGACCATTTTGCTTGTAGAATATCATGATCTGTAGTCATCTGAAAAAAAAACTAGTAAGAAATGATCTTCGACTGGGCCAAAGTTAAAATACCCCCACGTCCGTACCGAAGTATATTCAAAGTCTTAAGCAGTCAAAAAAATGTATATTTGTAAAAACATTTTCGTTATAGTTTAAACAGAAAATATTCGCTAATGAAGGCACTTTGTATTGAAGGTGGGTGTGGTTTTTATACGGTTTGGCTCATTTTCGAACTTGACTTTTATTTCTTAGATAAACGCTTAAATATCGAATTTCCTGATGATAGCTTGAAAATTACTGCTGTAATCGTGATCACAGACAGACAGACGGACAGACGGATAAACAGACGGACATGGCTAAATCGACTTTGGTGGTGACAAAATTAATATACCCCGTTTACGTTTTCTAAACGTAGAGGTATATATATGCAACGAAAGATAGTTCAGTGTTAAGCCAAATAATTTTCTGTTTTAAGAATCTGTTTTAAGATTTCTGTTTGAATCTGTTTTTGAATCTGTTTGAAGATTTAGATTGAACTTCAGTGAAACTATAAGTGCATTGGAGAATACTTTACAGTGGAACGATACTGGAGCTTCAAACAAAGCATCATTGCTTTTAAATAGTCTGATGACAACAAGTTGTATTGTTTCCATATGTGTACTTTCGGATTTATTGGGAGCATCTCAGGTTTTAAGTAGCATCTTGCAAAAAACAAACCTCTATAAGAATGCAGCTGAAAGTTCAATAATAACTTAAATATCACTGCTTGATAAAAAACGAGAAAACGCAGAATCATATTTTAAAGCAATATTTGCAGATGTACAGGAATTAACGAGAGGTTAGGTATGTCAATTAATATACCTCGTATTGCTGGAAGACAATTTCATCGTAGTAATATCAGCGCTTCAACACCAGAAGACTACTTTCAAATTTCTATATTTGTATCATTACAAAATGATATCATTGCTGATATGGAGGCTCGTTTCAGCGAAAAAATTTACCAAAAACTATATGTAAACGAAATCCTGCCAAACAAAATTTATAAACACAACAATGAAAAGCTAAACAATTTGTGTGTTAACTTTTCAAAGATAATAATTCCATTTTGTGACGGTAATAAGGAACTAATTCCAATTCAATTATTTCATGAACTTCAAATTTGGCAGTGTAAATGGGCGAGCGAAACTAAGTTTAATGATATCAACACCGTTTTTACTCTTTGTGATAATGACATTTTTCCACTAATTTCTAAAACGTTTCATCACGTTTAATCACTGCGTTGATTAAAAATATGGTTACGTTCAACTATGCAACAAGAACGATTAAATGGACTCGCATTATTGCATATACATAGAGACATTAAACTAAATATTAACGAAGTTATTGATAACTTTTCCGCAAAAAAGAAGCGCTGCGATGATTTTGTCATATAATTTTTTTTCCATCTAATGACTATTTAATAATCAGTATACATTTTGTATTGTTCATTTATTTTTCAAAGTGTACCATATCATAGTCGTAACGTCAGAACAATAAGTTTCAAATTCCTTTAATTTTTTTTTTAACATGCAATAACAATCGAGTTTAGCTACTACAGCTTTTTCGCACATTCTCATCATTAACACATTTAAAGTCACAATCCCAATATCTTTGAAATTATCAACGATATCAATACAAGTGGCTCAAAATAAGCTTATGTGAGAAAAAATTTACCCACCAAAATATGGTTGGGCTCAAGGACAACACAAGACATCACGACTAACCATGCAAAAACATAACCATGCAATTACACAATAGTTTTTAATCTACTCTTGAGTTGACCTTTAGACAAGTTAACATCAAAAAAGCTACAATTGTTAACTAATTTACTCATACGGTTTAAAGGAGCAGTTAACATATAATTTGTTCTACTATATGGTAAGTAAATGAAATTGTTAGCATTTCTACTGCTTCTACGATTAGAGTTAAAATTTATAAGAGAAAGAAGTTCTGGAGAATCGAATACACCGGTGATGAGTTGGTGCAAATAGACGATATCTGCAGACTTCCTTCGCTCACTCAATGATTGCATTTTTAAAAGTTTCAAGCGATCCTCATAAGGAGGAAGGTTTAAAATATCAAATCCACTTAAGCCCCTTAGGGCAAACCCGAACAAAGCATTTTTGGATTATCTCTATTCGATCAACATGCACATTGTAACTTGGAGACCAAACTTGACTTGCGTACTCCAAGTGAGGACGCACTATTGCATAATACAACGTTGTAGTCGTAATCATGCTATTAAATTCTTTGGCCCAGCGTTTAATAAATCCAAGCATAGAAGATGCTTTTTTACAAATGTTATCAATATGAATGCTAAAGGAAAGCTTAGAATCCATACATATTCCCAGACCTTTAACGACATCCACACGACATAAAGCAGTATCTTTTATTTTATAATCAAAAACTAAATTATTCCTTTTTCGCGAAAAGGTCATAGTTTGGCATTTATCTGGATTAAGAAACATATTATTTTTAGAACACCAAACTTCAAAAGATTTCAGATCGGACTGGAGTAGGGCTGAATTGTCTTGAGAATTTATTTTTCTGTATATTTTCATATCATCCGCATAAATAAGCAGATGAGAGTTTTTAATGATATGGGTCACATCATTAGTGGCTAAAATAAACAGAAGTGGACCTAGGTGACTTCCTTGAGGAACACCAGATAAAGCAATAAACTCAGCAGACAAAACCCCTCGGAATCGTATTTGATAAGATCGTTCTGTCAAATACGATTTAATTCAGTTTACAAAATATTGTGGAAATCCAATGGACTTAAGTTTAAATAGAATTAAATTGTGTGGTAACTTATCAAATGCCTTGCTAAAATTAGTGTAGATACAGTCGACCTGGCAACCAGATTCAATGGTGTTTAAGCAAAACGTTGTAAAATCGAGCAGATTAGATACCGTAGATCTGCCATTAACAAAACCATGCTGACGAGTTGTTATGACTTCACGACAGCGAATTTTTACCTGATCATACACGATTCGCTCAAAAAGTTTTGGAATCGATGACAGTTTAGCAATGGGCCTGTAGTTAATAACATCATTCCTGCAACCTTTTTTATAGATAGGACTAATAAATGATTTTTTCCAAAACAGTGGAAAATAACTTTCGTTTATAGATTTATTAAATAACAAAGAAAGTGGTTGACACAAAATTGTACCGCATTGAGTTAACACTGCGGCAGGAATTCCGTCAGGTCCAGCGCTAAAATCTTCATCGATCGAACTAATATATTTCAAAATATCCTCTGAGGTAAAGGATAAAGAGTCCAAAGAAACTATGGGTGTAGAATTCATATATTCAAAATACCCCTCATCAGGATCAAAAGAATCCGAACAAAATGATTCTTTAAAAAGATTTGCAAATAAACCACAAATAATGACGGGATCGTCAGTAATTCCTTCAACAGTTTTGAATGATGAAGGGAATCCATCGAATTTTTTCTTTGTATTTATGAATCCCCAAAACTTCTTTGGATCAGACAGTATTCTCAGCTTTATATCGTCTAAATATTCATCACATAATGCAGCTGAGCTATTTTCAAATTCCAGAAACAAACGTTTGTAGGTTTCCAGGTCATTTGAGTCTAAACTACAGGCATATTTCTTCCATGCCCTATTCCTGTTGTTGCGAAGAGTTTTTAAATCCTTTGTGTACCAAGGGTACGCACAGTTTTTCGCAAATTTGAGGCTATATGGTACGGACTGAGAAAATACAGTAAAGAGCTCCATATAAAAAAAATTTATGGAATCATCAAGGTTATTTCCATTGAAGTACTCTAAAATAACATTTAGTTTGTTATGAAGTAAATAATTCAACTTCAAAAAGTCAGCTTTTTTAAAATTGAATTCATAAACCTTATCGATTGAACTCGAATTTACTATGCTCTCCCTGTCCGATTTATACCAAATGCTCAATGGTGGATGGTATTCATCTACAATAGTCAGAGCATGGAAGGCCCTCTTAACAATCACATTGTTACTGTCTGTAGTTAACACCAGGTCAAGAAGTCTTTCAAGACTATTATAAATACAACTTACTTGTTGTAAGTCAGAACATATATTGTCAACAAATATATGCTCTTGGCGAGTCTTCGAATTTGATGCACAAAAATATGTATCATCGTCGGAAGAATGCCATTTTAAGTCAGGCAGATTGAAATCGCCCAACAGTAAAATGTCGTCATTAACGTCAAGTAGATTTATTTTATATTCTATGCAATCCGCAAGGCTTGCAAGTAAAGGGATAATCTACTTGGTTTTTTTGGGTCTGATGGGCGATTTTATTCGTCCTTCTAGACTTATTTTTAGGTGTAAACTCAGAAACGAGAATATTATCGGCCCACATTTTAGAGTTAAGAACAGATGCAAACTCTTCAGCTGCAACCGTTAGAATAAAGGAGGCGTGGGAAGGCTTGTTACCAATTTTTTTGCATGAACAGAAAGCATTTTGCCTAAATAATATATTTCGTTTGACAAACGTCAATACATTTTCAGTTGTTGTGTCGGGCTGAAGACGTGAAATGAATAAGAGTTTTCGCCTCGACACTGCCCTTAAATTAATAATTGGGTTATTGGGCTCGGTTGAAATCACATTAGGACTACTAGCCAATGGAGGAGTATAAGAAGGAGGTGAAGAAATAATTGTATTATTGCTTATTGAAGGCATAGCTGAGGGCTGCTTAGCCTGAGGAGGGTTTGAAGTTGAAGACGTCATACGAAGCTTATTATTTTTATTTTTATTTTTATTCTTCCTCTTCTTTTTAGAAATATTCTGGTCTTCTTCAGACTGAGTGTTTGTTTGCGTCCCGGAAGAGATTGTCTGAGACAAAGAAGGCGAAATTTTTTCCGGTGAAGAACATTCATCGAAGACGCTGATACTGGGTGCGGCACTAACTTCACTAAAAAATGTAACAATTTCCCTAAAATTGTTATTAAGCAAGTTGAGACTTTTACCAAAAAGCTTAATTTTAGATTAAAGCTCATCTGGCGAAAGGGCCCTGCACGAAGCACAGTACCAGCGAAGACCAGACCGGACAGACATTAAATCGTCTAAACACGATTTGGAAATACCCGCACATCTCGAATGAAACATTCGCTCACATGGGCCAGAACAACTGAACATTGGGTTCAAAATATTCTGGCTTTTGCATAGCTCGTTAAGGGAACAAGCAGCAATATTTTCAATAGAAAAATAATCCATGTTGTTAGTTAGCACAACGTTCCTAATGGGTTAAAATTCTGTAGCTATGTATATATGAAGTGCACAGTTAAAAAACAAATACAACACTCAATACGCTTGATAATAACAAAACACAGCACAAAGAAGAATAAAATTAAAATAAAAAAAAACACAGTAAGCAAGCAAGCTAGCAAGCAAGCATGCAGACGAAACAAACAAAACAAGAATATAACTAGCACAAACCAAATTTCAATTATAATATTAATTAAATATATAAAAGGAACTTTTCAAATTTACCACAATCACAATGTTTTAAATTTTAGTTGATAAAAACACTCACAAATTACTGAAATTAGATTAAATATAACACTGAATGTTTACAAACAAAAACAAACGCAATCGTTACACTTCACAAAACACTTCTAACACCGACTAATAGACGAAGTCAACTGACTTCGTTTTTAATGAAAAGTACTAGGTTTTTTCATTGCACATACTTGCAAATAAAATTGTGCAATGTTTTTATAATGGAATAAATGTGAAAAATTTGAATAAATCAACCTTAATTCTAAAATTAGTTAAATTTAGAGTTTTTATTTACTTTTCTTCTTAAACAATTCGATAATTTCAATTCAAAAATGTATAATTTGTCTATTTGTAAACAGATAAAATGTTCTCAAATCGAAAAAGTATGACTTTGATAATTTACACCCCCCCCCTCCCCCAAGATTTTGTCCAGATCCGCCGCTGCATGTGACGCGAAAAAAAAATCCAGAAAATTCGCAAACTGGATTGGCGCCGCTAAAAAACGTGAATTTGAAGAAGTATAAAGTGGATGTTTCAAATCGAGTTCCCTATTTAAATTTAAGTCCTACAAAAACTTTTGACTATAACATATTCTGATGTAAAATCGTCCGCTGAACTCAAATATGCCATAAAATTCTTAAAAAAATAGTCCTTGACCCAAAATTGGTCTACTTTCTTAAGAATTTCCCAATTTTTTCTTTCGATTTTGAAAAAAAAGCACATTTGGGCAGGAGCTTCAAGATATTATTTGGAGCTTCTGGACCGAATTCAACGACGTGCGATATATCTGATAGGTGATGAAATCATTTCATCTTCTCTCAACTCTCTTGGGCATCGACGCAATGTTGGTTGCTTAAGCCTTTTGTACAGGTACTGCCATGGGAAGTGTTTAAGGGAGATACATGACCTGACGCCATCAGCTCGTGTGTTTCCCAGGTCCACTCGGGCAGCGCACCAAGCCCATCCTTTTTTTTGGAAACTTCAACTTTTTTGAAATTAAGTAACATCCCAATTAATTTTTCTGATATGTAAGATAATTGGTATGTAACCTAAGGTATAATTAATATTATGTTTTTTCATTTATTACTGTATGTTTAATAGGAGCTGAGATATGATCATGACCGCAAACTCTATAATATACGAAAATCACTCGTGGTTGCATGACAAATATGGCCGCCATTTTGCAAATACAAAAAAAATTTTTTTGAAGCAGTTCTAAGATGCCAGAACATTACATAAAACATATTTATGGTAAAAAAATAAAAATTTTTTAAAACAGTCGAGCGACCACTTGTGATCAATCTCGGCGGACTGACCCTGGTATAAGTAACAGACATTTTCTCAATACATTATAAATTGGTATACAGAATTAGCAAAAAATAATTTGTCCCGTTATCTTTATGTACACTCTCATTTTTTCTATCGTACGAATTAAATGTTGTCATTTGTTTTATTGCATTTTATGACTTATTGATGGATCTCACTATTAACGTAGTTTTTTTTTCTTTTGTTATTGATTCTGAGAAATGACATTTCAAGCATTAAGAATACAACAAACTTGGTATCAAAAATATTGATTTATTAATACAAATAACAGTTGAAAGTATTAATATTAAGAAATGTTCAGGCGTACGAACTGATTGTTGTCGGGGTAGTATGTTTTAAAGTTACCTTTCTTTCACTAAATTTACATTCAGACGTGGTTGGGAAAACGATGTATTTTTGCATTAAGTGGTTTTGAATAATCAAAGAAACTTGGTGGATAATGCGGCTTATCATTGTCTTGCTAATTGCACACACAAAGTCCTGTCCAATATCACGCAAAAAGGATTCAGTAGCATAGAAATGCAAGGCTGCGCATATCCTTAGTGGCTTTAGAATAAATGTACTTCTTATTCCTGTTTTCATAAACGGACTAATTTCTGCTATTAAATCTAATGCTGCATCCTTGGAAAATCTAAATAATTCCATAAATCTAGCCTCAGGAATATTAAACGGATCCGTGGAGTCCCTGAGGTGGCGACGATGAATTCACAAGATATTGCGTCGATCGTGCCCTATTGCAAACATAACAATAAACATTCATTTTGTCTAGAAACCAAGGTAAACGATTACACAAACTTACTAAAATAAATACTTACTAAATTAATATTCAAAGAAAACAATTTATTTGCAGACAACAAAAGAAATTCAAGTAAACAGCTGCTTGTCATTAGATTGACTGTCACTTGTTTCAATTCTTCACGTTTCATCTCGATTTGTGTTTCTTTTTATCACAGACCGATTTTCACTTACAGAAACATCACTACTCACGAAATCGGTATCTTTGAATCGAAACAGTGTGACGTCACGAAAATCGGTACCTTGTCGATTTTGTTGCAAAAACGAGCTACTGATGCCAATTTCCACATTGCGTCCACAGAATTTTACGCCAGGGGGAGAAGTTCTCATTATTACTGTTATTTTTAATTTTTTTACAATAATATAAGGTTTTTCTGAAGACCACAGAGCCTTTCTCCTCTTATGCATACTTATATAAAGAGTGAATTATAAAAATTATAGACACTTAAAAGAGTGCCTTGAAAAAATAAAAGATATTACAGAGAAGAGTTTTTGTAGCAGCTGGTATGAGCAAGGCGAGCACACATGTTTTTTTATTGTCTCTCTTCGGACGATTGTGCTCATAACTGCTACAATTTTTATTCAATTGATTTAAAACTTTCTGACAATTTTTTTTAAATGTAATATATTCGAAAAATGTTAAAAAAAAATTTGTTTTTTGGTCGCCGAAAAACTGTAGTGGGCCTTTAAAAAAATGTATATTTTTATTATGTTAACAGAGATATAGTTGCGAGTTAAGTAAAGTTAAGTAAAACTGTTCTTATTTTCCTAAGCTATGGACATTCTAGTTACTAGTTGTAATAAAAAAAGTTGCAGCAATGCTGCTCATTTTCGCGGTATCAATCAATTTGAAGTAACTAATAACTAGACAGCAGAAAATATGAAATTGCATATTTGTATTGAATGACCGTAAAACAATTTCGATTACACCGATATGCGTCCCGTCAAATTCTATCTTGAAAAACATAACATAAAATTTGCATATTTTGCATATTGCATAAAAAATGCATATGCGCATTTTTAGTGCATATGAAAATAAAAAATTGCATATTTGCATATCATATGCATATGCAAAATGTATGCAAGACCATTTAACCGCAACTGCATGTCTGTTTGTTTTTGTGAACCAACAACAATTTCTATCATAGGAATGGGCGTATGCAGGTGGTGCAGGGAAAGTGCCCTCCTTTCCACTGCTTTGCATTTTTAGAAATCCTGCGGACACCGATGATCATAGGTAAATTAAGTCAACCGAAGCTGAGTTCTTCAGAAATAAAATCAACCGAATGTCGAAGATGTTTGTTGTTGTTAGAATAATTCGGGTTAAGCGATGGCAAGAGTTCAAGGCCCCTTTTAGAAAACTGAAATCCGGTGTTATTTTTGGCCCATTTTGCTTCTTTTTCAAGATATGGCGTTCTTTCTAATTTTTTAAGGTTATTATTTTGACCGATCCCTCTACCTGTGCATCTCGATTTCGAGACTCCCTTTAGATAACCCAAAATCACTGTTATTTTTGTCTATCTTGCTTCGTTTTCGAGTTATGTATGCTTTTTCTAATTATTTATGTTTAAATTATATTATCGACTCTTTTTACTTGTGAGGCCCTCAGTAAACTGAAAACGACTACTGAAAATTTTTCGATGCGGTTTGATGGTGCACTAGGTGTGCTCGCTATGATTTCCCGTTACTTTTACTTCAGTGTCGTTCTATGGTTTGATATTTTATTTCATTTAAAACCTTCAAAATACAACGACACTAACGAAAAGTTTTTAAAATATGCAATTCTTGTTTTGTTGGCTTTGCTTCATACAAAACATTTTTGTTCGATGTCATGGCTGCACTGAAAAACACACACCAACATAGTGTATACCATTCAAGTACTGTGAATAGAATGTTCTGAGCAGTAGGGCGTATCGAAAAATTTAGATCGTATTCTAAGAGGTCTCAAAAGTTGCATGGGGTTGTCAAGATTACCCAAAAAAAATTTTAAGGAAAAAAAGGATGCCTTCCTGCCCCGCAAGGACAAAGTTGTTTTTTGAGGAAAACAGTAAAAACTAACGACCTGAAAATGCTTTGACTTTTATAAAAAAAACTACGTATGTCTTAAAGCAAAAGTAGGTATAGGCCTAAACTAACAATATATTGTTAAACACGATGCCACTCACGATTCTTATCCACAGTGTCCTGTGTGAAGGATATTCGAAGCAAAAGTTGTAATCGAGATAGCACAGAACTTTTGATTGTTACTCAATAATCTAAATTTTGGTGGTATTTATTATACTGTTAACGTATTTCTTAAAGTTGTCGAATTAATAACTAGCATAATTTTTGCATATGCATTTTCCTATTTTTGAGAAATGTATACTTGAATGCAATTTTTTAACTTTTTCAAAAAAATTAAAATAAGATTTTCTATCTCGGGTATCAGAAATGGTACCGACGGTAATTTTCTCAATTTGGATTCTTCAAATATTCTTGAACAACACCCTGTCTAAGAGTTTTAATTTAAAATACCAGCTTAAGGCCACTATTTTATTTTCTATTTTGATACTTAAAAAAAAATACTGCCTAACATAAAATTTAACAATTTCATCAAAAAATATCAAAGTAGAAAATAAAATTGTGGCCTCAAACTGGTATTTTAAAATAATACTTTTAGACAGGGTGTTGTTACGAAATATTTGAAGAATTAAAATTAAGCAAAGTTTCTTCGGTACCATGTTTGGTACCCGAGATATAAAATCTTATATTTTTTTTTTTGAAAAAGTTTAAAAATTGCATTCAAGTATACATTTCTCAAAAATAGGAAAATGCATATACAAAAATTATGCTAGTTATTAATTCGGCAACTGTAAGAAATACGTTAACAGTATTGTTTACGTTAATGCGTAAAACATTTGGTAAAATATTTTGGAAAATTAAAAAAGAGGACCATTTTGTATTTACAAAAATGTATCTTTTATTTAACCATTATTATGTCTACTCTAAGTTCTAAAAGTGCCAAGGTGCGCAAATGGCCAGTTGCCTTGTTTTTTACGTGTTTGATGGTCCTAAAAATGCATGTATAAACTAGGTCCTGACCGTTTTGTATGAAATGTATTGAATTTGAGGTCGACTAGACTATATGTGGTGTTTAAATATTCTCAACACATTACAAAATATTTTTAAACTAAAAAAAAAAATATTGTAATATATATCAAAAAAACACAAAATATTGTAGCTGAGGTTTTTTTTTAAAACACGCAAAAATTGGTAAAATATTTTGTAAAATTAAAAAAAGGGCCATTTTATATATGCAAAAATATATTTTTTATTTAACCATTATTATGTCTTATTTAAGCTCTAAAAGTGCCAAGGTGCGCAAATGGCCGGTTTCTCTGTTTTATAACCTGTTTGATGGTCATAAAAGTGCTATTTATTTTCATTTCAAAACCAGGTTTCAACTGTTTTTTATAATTGTGATAAGCCGATAGCCCAAGCTGCTAGTGCTTTTAATATTCACTGTAAATTAAATTCATAACTACTAAGCAATGATCTGCGACTGTGCCGAAATTAAAATAGCCCCACGACCGAACCAAAGTATATTCAAAGTCAGTTATTAAAAATCGAAGCTCATACGCAAAATTTCAAGTCAATCTATTAATTTTTGTGGAATTCTAAGACAATACCTTCTTAATAAAGCCACTTTGTATGGGAGGTAGGCGCGATTTTCACCCGATTTCGTTGAATTTCATACTCAGAGTGCATATTAAATATCGAAGCTCATACGCAACATTTCAAGTCCATCTATTAATTTTTGTGGAATTCTAAGACATTTTACCTTTTTAATAAAGTCACTTTGTATGGGCGAGGTAGGCGTGGTTTTCATCCGATTTGATTCATTTTGCAACTTGACCTTTATTTTTCAGAGAAAAGTTTATATATCGAAATATTTCATAGCTTTTCTCATTTCTTAGTTATGGACCAAAATATAGTCCACAGGCATGGCAGCTACCACGCCCACTTGTTCAATCCCGCCGAAATTTTTTCCACTTTTTCGGAATTACATACACGACATCTACGTTTAATTTTGTTACTGTAGCTTATCTGATTTCTAAGGTATAGCGAAAAATGTGATTAAGCTGTATGGAAGCTGCCACGCTCACTTGTTCAATCGCACCGAAATTTTTTTTACTTTTTGCAAATTATATACAAAACATCTACGTTTAATTTTGTTATCGTAGCTTAACTCATTTCTAAGCTAAAGCGAAAAATGTGATTAAGTTGTATGGCAGCTGCCACGCCCACTTGCTCAATCACGCTGAAATTTTTTCACTTTTTTTCAAATTACATACAAAAAATTTACGCTTGATTTTGATGTCGTAGCTTATATAATTTCTAAAATATAGCGCAAATTATGTTTCAGTTGTATGGCAGCTGCCACACGCCCCTTGTCAAAAATTTCTGAAATATGTTTTTTTGCATTTTCCTATACCTAAAACACCAGAAAATGCCAAAAAAATCCACAAAATAATATTTTCCGTCTAACTTGTACCAATCGCATCACTGTGAGACGCTGGAATTCATAAATTGAAAATTGCAGCAGGTACTAATGTACTGCGGCGACTGAGGACTCAAAGGGGTTAATGGTGAAGATTGATCGATATTTAAACAATTTCACTCTTATTCAATAGATTTCCTTAAACAACCTTTAAACGCTTGTTTACTTACGCACTGTTTAAGGCTTTACGCAGCCTCTATGCAACCTTGCTAACATTGTTATTCATAAACATTTTTTCATTCGCTGCTTATGTTTGTAAGGTTTGTGTCTGAACTATAGAAAATCTCTACAAAAATTAAGAATTCCTATGGATTTGCAATGGCCGCCGCATAAAAAAATGCTGCAAAGGGCGCATATGGAGCATGTCTTTGATATTAAACGAAAAGACAAAAAAAAATCATGGTTGTACTTACGCAGCCCTTAAACGCCAATTTCGGCGTTTAAGTTATGCAGCTCTTAAACAACTGCGAAAAATGTTTATGAATAACGTTTTATTGTTTGTTTGTGTTTAATTTAAAGTGTCAAAACTATTTTACAAAAAAAGATTCGAGGCTAAAGTATCAGGAAAACCGCGTGTTTTTTTGTTCATGTTTCTTTTTTAGCTTCTTTTTTTTTTTTTTTTTTTTTTTCGTACGCTGGATAGCGTGCGGTGTAGGGGCTTAAGTTGCAAAGACTCAACGGGCTATGATGACTGGAGCTTCGGTTGTCATACAGGCTGTTGAAGAGCAATGCACAAAGACCTATCCGACCGACTCCCTAATCCAGGGTGTTATGCGTTTCCGTGCCCATTGGATAGTTTGCAGGCAGGGAGTATAAAACTGCCTGTATTATTACGCCTCAGGGAGTAACTGTGGCCATACCGCGGCATTGGGGTTAGGGCGCGGTGGACATCTTTTCCCCACTATTTTACTGACCACTGTAATGGCAGACCCTGAACCGAGTCTCGGGCTGGATCGGGGCTCCACGCGAAGTCTGTATTGCTTTTGAATGCGGTTCCGATTCCGCTCGAGGATGGGTATCAGGGCCCGTCATTTTAACTCTCTTCGCCTAACGAGGAGGGAGTGGTCGCACGAACCAGATGATGAGTGCCTTAAACAAAATAACACAAGACGGGCAGTCTCAATATGCCAACGAGATGCAGCCTCCAGCTGCATCAGACAGGCGGTCTTTAAACGCTTAATTGGGCAAATGCGGTCTTTAAACGCTCCACAAAAACCTGCGAAGGAAACTGCTACTCTGGCCACCAAGCCTGGCTCCATTGGAAGTAGCAAGCCTGCCTCGGCTAAAAGTGCGCCACCCACGAAGAGGACAGACAAAGCTGCACGGAAAGCAGCGCTAAGAGTACGGGACCGCGTTTTGCGCATACCGGAAAACCAGCGTACCGTGGAGCAGAAAGCTTCCTTGAAGTGGGCGGTAGGCATCATAGGAGAAGTCAAGGTTCCCCCAAAACCAACGCCTGCAAAGCGACAGAGATCTCTTGAGGAGGTCTCTCAGCCGATGGCTAAAAAAATTAGTGGTAATACAACCACTCCAAAGCTTTTCAGCGATGTCTTAGCTGGGCATATGACCATTGCGGTTATTGACAAAAGCGATCCGGACGGCAGCATTTCGCCTGAAAGATGGAGGAAGGTAGTAGTCAAAATGGCTACTATCTTCATTCCAATTATGAAGGAATTTCCGGGCAAAGGCCCTTCTTGTCGCGACAGTGGATGGCATCAGGGCCACGTGAAGCTGATCGCTTGCGCCGACCAGAGGTCAGTCGACCTCTACAAGATCGCGATCTCCAGGATAGGGGAGGTATGGCCGGGCGCTAAACTCGAGGTTGTTGGAAGGGATCAGATCCCTAACCGGCCAAGAGCGCGTTCCCGGATCCCTGCCGAACCTTCTGACCCTCAAACAATCCTGGAGCTAATTCGGTTGGGAAACCATGATCTGCCAGGTAACTGGAAGGTGACAAAGGTTGAAGAGCCAAAAGGGGACAGATCGGCAACCTCTGTCATCAATCAGGAGTCCCTGGCTATCTTGTCATCCAAAGGTTACGTGGTAGACTATGGTTTCACCTCCATAGAAATGAGGGTCTTTAAAAAAGATGAGGCGTTATTGGAGGAAGAACAGGCTTCCAATTCAATTAAGAACGTCTCATCTCCTCAATCCTGCACTCCTGCACCAGATGAGGCTAGCTCTGATACAGAGCTAGCACGATCCCTCCGGTTATCCTCATTAGAGGATGACCTCCTTAAATCGGACGATGAGTCCGACATTACTGTCGTGGAGGTAAGTCCCACTACTAGCAGCGCTAATGCTGAGAGTAGTACAGATTATCCTCCACCACTCAAAGGCTGCGTCCACCAGTCTCACTCTCCGTCTTACCAAGGGCGGAGAAGATATTGTCCTGATCCAGGAGCCGTGGGTAGTCGGAGGCCTGGTATGCGGACTCAGGACCCCTTCATACACACTGATCTACACCAAAGCGCAAGGTAAACCGAGGGCGTGTATTCTAATTAAAAATAATCTGAGTGTTTTTACTCTCTCTAATTTCAGCAACAAGGACACTGTGGCCATAAGTGTTGAGACGGGCCATAACAGCTTGTGGCTTGCATCAGCATACTTGGCCCACGACCACGAAGTCCTCCCGGAAGACGTCTTAAAAGACCTAGTCTCCAAAGCGGCAGCAGAAAACAAGGACCTGATTATCGGGTGCCATGCTAACGCCCACCATGGGATCTGGGGAAGCTTAGGTACCAACAAACGGGGTGAGTCTCTTTTTGATTACATCCTTACTACTAACCTTATCATAAGTAACGTGGGTTGTGAACCTACCTTTATTGTTAGCAATAGGCAGGAAGTTTTTGACATTACTCTTGCCTCCGATAATATATCTAATAGAATCAAGAATTGGAGAGTTTCAAAAGAACATTCCTTCTCTGACCATAGATATATTCTTTGATGACTTTGCTCCGAGATCACGTAGTTTCCGTAATCTCAAGCAAGTCAACTGGGATCTCTATACAGAAACACTAATGACAGAACTTCCTAACGGACCATCTTGTTAGGATGCCATCTTGCTTAGGAAAATTCTGGCATCTAGTCCACCTAACCCGAGCTTCATGAAAAAAGAAGACGGAACCTGGACCACCAACAGTGAAGAATCTCTTAATATTTTGGTAGAAACTCACTTCCCGGGCTGTTCAAAGATAGGGAATGCTCCAACACAAGAGGAGCTCTCTACAAATAATTACACAATCGAAGCTAAAATGGGCCATAGAAAGCTTCAAACCGTTTAAGTCTCCAGGACTTGACGGCATAGCCCCAATTGAAATTCAAAAAACTTACGACATCATAAGCCAATGGCTTATGATAATCTATCAAAGCTGTCTTGACCTAAATCACATCCCAAAGCAATGGCGAAGGTAGTCTTTATACCTAAGGAAGAAGCTCGCACGTAAACCCAAAAGACCTTCGACCAATCAGTCTCTCATATTTTCTTTTTAAAACTCTCGAGAGACTAATAGACATCTACTTTAGACAAAAAATAGAAGTAAATCCTATCTCACCCGCACAACACGCCTACACCAAGGGCAAATCTGTGGAAACGGCTCTCCACTCCATAGTATCTATCATTGATAAGTCCCTTCATAAGAAGGAATATACAATGATAGCCTTCATTGACATAGAAGGTGCCTTTAACAATGTCAAGGCGCAGGCTATCACAAATGCGCTGACGGAGCTTAGGGTGGATTCTGCGCTGATAGATCATAAATCAAATGCTTGTAGGCAGGATTATAAGCGTGAGTCTCGGAGCAGCATCCACGCTAAGATCTGTACCAAGGGGAACACCTCAGGGAGGAGTTCTCTCGCCTCTATTCTGGAACCTAGGGGTAAATGAGCTACTGGGTAAACTAGAACGAGAGGGGTGCAGGGTGATAGCCTACGCCGACGATGTTGCTATCGTCACCTCAGGTAAATATGTGTCCACCCTCCGAGATATTATGCAAAATTGTCTTAACACTCTCGTAAACTGGGTTACCGGCTGTGGACTTAGCGTTAACCCTTTATCTTTACCAGAAAACACAACTTGCCCACTATCAGTCCTCCAAAACTGGGAAATACAAGACTAAACTTCTCAGAACAAGCAAAATACCTGGGTCTCATCATAGATAGGAAACTAAATTGGAAACCCAACCTGCTCCAGAGAGCCAAAAAAGCCAATATAGCCCTATACACATGTAAGAAAGCAGTGGGTAGCAAATGGGGATTACAACCTAGGGTAACTCACTGGCTTTATACAGCTGTTATTAGGCCCATATTGTTATACGGTGCTATAGTCTGGTGGCAAGCACTAAACAAACAAACACACCTCAATATACTTCGCAAAACTCAACGGTCAGCAGAGCTGTGCATCAGTGGAGCGCTAAGAACCACTCCTACTGACGCACTCGATACTATGCTCCATTTAACTCCACTAGATATCCTAACAAAACGAATAGCTGCAAACACAGCAATCCGTCTAGAAGCCACTTCACAATGGAAAGAGGGCACAATAGGACACTCTGACACCAGGAAACTCACTCCTCAAATACCCAAGAACATAGACTACATCACTCAAAAACTTTTATTCCACAAAAAGTTTGATGTATCAATCCCCTCCAGATACGAATGGAAGATTGGAAGCCCTCCACCAAACAATGCCACTAGAATCTACACTGATGGATCAAAACTAGATGGCAAAGTAGGGGGAGGAGTCTACTCTGAATCCCTAAATATTAACCGTGCCTTTAGGCTCCCCAACCACTGCAGTGTCTTCCAAGCGGAAGTCACTGCCTTACATGAAGCCGTTACTTGGCTTCAGATGAACGAAATATTAGCAAAAGATATTTGCATTCTATCTGATAGTCAAGCCACTTAGAAAGCCCTGGAATCTGTTGATATAACATAAAAAACAGTCCTAAGTTGCCGCAGATCTCTAAATGAGATGGCAGAGCAGCTCAATATATTCCTATGCTGGATCCCCGGACATAGAAATTTCCAAGGTAGCTGCAAAGCAGACGAACTCGCTAGAAACGGTACCATCAAACCCCTATCGACAGATAAGGAACAAATTGGAATAACTCTCGCAACATGTAAGCTACTGATAAATGAGCTATCCCTTGAAAACACCAACATCAGGTGGTCAACGGGTAGTACATGCAGTATAACGCGTCAAGTTTGGCCAACACTGAACTTAAGACGCTCAAAAGAACTAATATCCCTTAGAAGGGACCCAATAAATATCGTAATAGGCGTTCTAACAGGACACTGCCTGATTGGAAACCATGCCCGAACACTGAATATTCCCCATAACGTCTTCTGCAGAAGCTGCAGAGATGAGGAGGTTGAATCCACAACACACCTTCTCTGCACATGCCCAGCGCTGGCCAGAAAGCGCCATCTCTTCCTAGGTAACTGGTTCTACAGTGGCGTAGACGAACTCTCAAAAACTTCGGTCTACCGAATACAAAGCTTCATTAATAGCTCCAACTGGTTCAGATAGAGGGGAAATAATTAACCCCTGGTATCACAACGGGCCAAACTGGCCTAAGTGTGTCTCATAGGAGACAGCCACGTTAACCTAACCTAACCTAGCTTCATTTTTAGCAAAATGTCAAATAAAATTAGAGAGCGAAAATGCATAAAATGTAATAAGAAACTTAAAAGAGAAAGAAATACAGATTAGGGTTGCTGTGTTACAAGACTTTCAGTCGTTACTCCAACATTCTCCCCGGCAATGCCCACTGCTGAGGTAGTTGTTTAGCTTGAATGTATATACTTCTACGATAAGTCTTTATGCGACAAAGTCCTCTGCGTACCAAGCTTAAACGAAGTAAAAATGCAATTTGATATTAAAGCGATTGATCGCTTTCATCATAGCAATTGTCTGGTATAGGCAATGGACATAGTTTTGCTACGGGTCTTTTGATTAGCCCATTTTGAGTTTTAAGTGTGACGACGCGTACTATGTTATCAGTGCCTGCATGTGTTTCAACGATTCTTCCTAGCGCCCATCGATTGCATGGTATCGTTTCGTCCTTAATGAGTACAATGTCATTGATTTCGAGATTTGCTCTTGATTGCAACCATTTTGGTCGTCTTTGCAATCGGGATAGGTATTCGTTGCTCCAACGGCGCCAAAATTGTTGAACGAGAAGTTCGCATTTTTTCCAACGATCGATAACGTTTAGTTTTTCAATTTCTGCTATCGGTGGTGCCAATAACGAATCACCAATGAGGAAGTGCCCAGGTGTCAGAACCAATAAGTCATCAGTATCATTTGATAGGGGGCACAAAGGCCTCGAATTAAGGGACAGTTCGATTTGAGCTAAAGTGGTAGAGAGCTCTTCGAATGTCAAAACAAGTTGACCTATAGATCGCTTTAAATGATATTTAATTGACTTTACTCTCGCTTCCTATAATCCACCGAAATGCGGTGCAGAAGGAGAGATAAAATGCCACTGGATTTAATGCTCGCTGAGAAGTGGTATACAGTAGAGACTCACAAAAGTTGAGACTCGCAAAAGTTAAAATATACGGGAAAATTAACTAGGCTTCTATCACCACAGGAAACTCTAAAAAGTTAAATTTTGTGTCAACTTTTCCAAATAAAAAAGCAAATGATTTTATGACAAGTCACGGTTGGTTTTTAAAATTCAAGCGCCGGTCTTAAGGCATGTGGAGAGCTTCTATTTAGCAAGAATTCAGCATATAATATGTGTTAAAATACACCGCTTTTTTCATATTTCATGTATATTTATTCATATACATATACATATAATTTTAAATTTCACTATTGTCCTTAAAAAGTAAATAATTCACAAAAATTGACAGGCCCAAAAACAAACTTGTTAACTTTTGTGAGTCTCTACTGTAATACTATTTTCAATGTAGGTTTTATATGATGTTTGATTCTCTTGAAGTTTTCTATTAGCACCAATAAAATTAGTACCTCAGTCGCTGAAGATGTCGCGACATAATCCTCTTCGACCAATTAATCGCTTTAAAGCACTGATAAAGGCGTTTGAAGATAAGTCTCCGAGTGGTTTGAGATGCACCGCTTTGGATACTAAGCAGATGAAAAGTGCTATATAGCCTTTCACTGAAGTGCGACCTCGACCCTTTGATGGCAAAATGTTGATTGGGCCAGCATAGTCCACACCAATTGAAGTAAAAGCTTTGGCAGGTCGTGCGCGCGTTGCCGGTGAACTGCCCATCATCGGTTCATGCAATTTAGGTTTCATTTTATAACAAGTTATGCAGCGATGAATGGCCAACCGAACTGCGTTTCGTCCATCGATTATCCAGAATCGCTTTCTTATATGGTCAAGAGTTATTGCAGTACCGCCGTAGTGAGATTTTTTGTCTGATGAAAGCAGAGCGTCACGTCTTCCTAGCCGGAATAGTTGATTGGTCTTATCAAGAAAAGGACTTAATGATGTTAGTGGACTTTTTTCATATAAATTGCGATTTTGATCATAGTCAAGAGGAAAAGCATCACGTTGAACAACGTAAACAATACTGAGCAAGCTGATGTTTAGCTCATCAGCGAACAAAGTCTTAAAGCACCGCTGACCACTTCGATGGCGGCAGTTAAAGGCAAACCGGTGGCAGTAAGCGATGACTCGTATAAGGCGTGTATATGATGAAATAAGTTTTTCTGGACTAAGCCCACGACTAGAGCAATCTGCTGGATTATCCCCCGTTTCAAGGTGCCGCCACTGCTCAGCTTGGGATGTATTAAAAATTTTACTATTTCGATTTTCCACGAAGATTTTTCAACGGTAAGGCTCTCCACGAATCCATCCTAGCCCCACCATGGAATCCAACCAAAAGAAGGTATCGCAATGAATGTATCGCAATGAAAACATCGAAACTCAGATGTTGTTTTAAAAAGTTTGATTGCTAATGCCGCCACACATAACTCTGCTCGTGGACTAAATGACTTCAAATTAGATTGTGCCAATATATTTTTGCATACTCCTCCGTAGACATAATTTGCATCACTGAAACCTGGTTATGTAATAGTATAAAGGATTCAGTAGTAAAAATAAACAACTATAATCTGTTCCGCCATGATAGACAGAGCAAAAGGGGAGGAGGTATTGCAATATATTGCAAAACTAACTTAAATGTTAAATTTTTGAGTAAATCTAGTGGATCAGATGTTGAGTTTCTAAATATCGAAATTCATGACTGCAGAGTTAAAGTTTTTCTATCATGTGTCTACAATCCTAACCGCAGTCATAGCCTCGACTCGTTATTTTCCTCTATATCCAGCTGTCTAATCGACTTTGACCATCTCATATTGTGTGGTGACTTCAATATTAATCTGCTTGTCAAAGATAATTTAACAAAAAAATTTCTTGATGATCTGTCTGCAGTCGGTCTTTCTGTTGTCAATCCTGAGGAGCCAACTCGTTTTGGCAGCAATGTTACGCCAAGTCTACTTGATCTGTATGCAGTGTCTGATACTTCGACGGTCCTTTTGTTTGATCAGATATCCTTTATCTCCGATCATGACCTAATTTTTTGCACTTTGGATATACATCTTACGCGTGTCGATGCAAGCAGAATATTTATGTATCGTGACTACAAATCAATTCGCTTTGATGCTCTCTATGCTGATCTTTCTAGAGTGAATTGGCAACAATGTTGCTATCTTTATTCTGTTGATGATAAATTAAACTTTTTACTAAGAAAAATTTCATCTATCTTTGACATTCACGTCCCCTTGCGTTCATCTAGAATTATCAACAGCGCATGTCCATGGTTCACGAATTCCATAAAACAAGCTTTGAAAAAACGTCATAAAGCCTATTCTAGATGGAAGCGCAATCCAACTGAGATCAATCGGCAAGAGTATAGAAGGGCTAGAAATTATGCCACATCTGCAGTTAAGCTATCTAAAAAAAGGTTTTTTTTCTCTAAGCTAAGCACGTCACTGCCATCGAAAAAACTTTGGAATAACTTGAAGGAAATTGGAATAGGAAACAAGAATAAAGTTGGAGGATGTGTATTAGACCCAGATCTCCTTAATACTTATTTCGTATCTAGTCCTCTGACAGAAACCACCAACTCTAGCACCTACATTAATAATTCTACTCCCAATCTGCTTCAAAAATTCCAGTTTACCGCTGTAAATGAGTCAGATGTTATGCGATGTATCTCAAGGATAAAATCAAATGCTATTGGCGAAGACGGAATTGAAATAAAATTTATTAAGCTTATTCTACCCTTTATTATTAGCCCTCTCGTTCACATATTCAATCACTGCCTTACAAGTTCAACGTTTCCTTCAATCTGGAAAGTCGCCACGATTATACCTATTGGAAAAAAGCCAATGGCAGCTGTACCCAGTGATTTCCGTCCAATAAGCCTTCTCTCGTCCTTGTCAAAGGTGCTCAAATCCCTTATTGCTGAACAGATTTCCAAGTATCTTAGTGTACACAATCTCTTGTCTCCTCTTCAGTCTGGCTTTCGCACTGGCCATAGCTGCTCCACCGCTGTAGTAAAAATTCTGGACGATATCAGAACTTATTTTGACAAAGGCGATCTCACCCTAGTCTGTCTCTTGGACTTTTCTAAAGCGTTCGATAGTGTAAGCCATATAATGCTCTGCAAAAAGTTGGAAATCTGCTTCAGCTTCTCGGTTCCTGCTGTAAATTTTTTTAAAAGCTATTTGGTTGGAAGAAAACAAAGGGTCAAGGTAGGGAATAAATACTCAAGCTACAGTACTATTGGCAGCGGGGTACCTCAAGGCTCTGTACTTGGACCACTTCTGTTTATAATGTTCCTTAACGACATCTTTTCTTTATGTAAGAATGTAACAATGCATGCATATGCGGATGACCTGCAACTCTATCTCTCCCGACCCACATGCCTCATTGAAGATCTATGTGCAAGAATTAATGAGGACTTGGCTGCAATCAGCAGATGGGCTGGGGAAAATAAATTAAGGTTGAATCCTCTAAAATCGCATGTCTTACCAGTAGTCAAATCTAGACTTCCTTTGAATGATCTGCCTCCTATTTTCCTAAGTGGTACAAAGCTCGACTTTGTAAATAAAGTAGTAAATTTAGGATTCGTTATGAACTCTTCACTCACGTGTGAAGACCATATTAATAGTATGGTTAGAAAAGTTTACTATTCCCTACGAAATTTAAGGAAATCTGCCCCGTTTGTTCCCACAGAAACTAGACGTAAATTGGTGATACAATTAATTTTACCTCTAATAACATATTCCGACGTTGTCTATTGTAAGCTCGACTCAAGGTCATCGCATAAACTTCTAGTGGTATATAATAATGCAGCTAGATACATGTACGGTATTCGAAGGTTTGACCATATATCTGCGTTTAGTAATCGCATACTTGGCTGCAGTATCACACATTATCTCAATGCAAGAATCTGTATTTTTCTGCATAGACTTATAACTTTAAAAAGGCCAAACTATTTGTTCGAAAAACTTCAATTCTGTAGATCCACTAGAAACTTATTTATCATAGTTCCCCATTTTAGGTTCAACGAATCAAGTAGACTATTTTTCATTAGCGCTATAAGACTATGGAATTCCCTACCAAATCATATAAAACGCATTAACAACACAACAAAATTTAAACACTTAATTTATGAACATTTCTCTTAACTCTTCTTTAAATTTCTCTCTAATTCTCAAAATAAATTCTCTAATTTAATCTTTCTTATTCTACAACGGATACACATCTTTTAAATTTAATTCAATTTCAAATCATATCGCTTTGCTGATTTCTTTTATGTTATTTAAACTATAAAATGTAATTCTAATATGTTCTTAACTTTAAACAATTATTGCTTAAGCACTATTTTTAATATGTTGTTATCCCAATTGTTATTATTAATTATCCAAATTGTTGCATTTAAAAGATTAAATCTTGTATGCTAATAATTACTACAAATAAATTAAATTAAATTAAATTAAAAATTAAATTAAATTAAACTTTTTTTATAACATATACATTGTTGTTTTAATTGCCCTTAATAGCACAACTATAAAATTTACTTTCAATTTTTTTTTTTTTAAACTTTGAAATCCATCTATTTCATATAACTATGTGTAATACAATTATTAATTTTGTTATGCTCAATTTAATTTTAATTATTTTCATGACTCCTGTGAATTCAAACAATTTGCTTTTACCAACGTTCAACTTTACATTGAATTTTTTTTATTATCAAGTTCATTTCATGCAAAATTGAACAAACTGAAAACAAAGGAGAAATTAATTTTCTTTAATAAATAAATATTGATTGAATGCATTGTAGCCGTATTGATTTTTGAAGGGTCCAGATATTTTTTTTCTGTGTATTTTTTTTTTCTCTTCTTCAATTCTGTCCCACTCGTTCCAAATACTTCTCTGTGTCATGGGTAAAACGAAATAAAAAGTTGCTGATAATAACGGCAACATTGTGAACGAAATCGAAATAATCGAAACGCCTAAAACAACGAATGTTTTGTTAATTTTAATAACTATAATTTTGGTAGTGAAATCCGCGTATGAACTTTACCAATGGCACAGGGGCGGCATTAAGAAAAAGTATTTGAGGCGAGCCACGTCAGTCGATCAGATCTAGTATGTGGGAAAATATATTAATTAAATTAACCACACAAAGGAAAGTTTTTCTTAGATCATATAAATGTCTTACTCATGATCGTTCAATAAAAAAGGACACCATAGTTAAACACTTAACTACACTTTATAATAGCTTAGAATGTGTTAGATGCATGGTAAATGCGTATAAAGGCAGATTGACAAAGGCACATGAGCAGGAAGCTACAACCATTTTTAATGACCTTAGGGAAAAGCTTATAAAAGTTTTAACGAAGTTCGGTATAGAAAATAATATAGCACAGTCCTTCCAGGAACCCATACTAATTGATTTCTCGAAATTAAACTTTGATGAACAGAGGGAAGACTCTGAATCTGAAATTGAGTACATAGACACCAAAATGCCCCAAACGGTGATCGAATTTTTGGGAAACGCCGCCAAGCTACTCCCAGAGTTTGACGGTCGTTCAGAAAATCTCCAAAGCTTTTTGGACGCCCTAATATTGGTTGAATCAATAACTGAAACTCATGAGTTAGTGGCAATTAATCTGATAAAAACCAAATTAAAAGGATCGTGCAGAAATTTAATTTAAAACGAAACAACGATTCAAGAAATAATTTCCAAGCTCAAATCCTCGACAAAGAAAGAATCTGTCGAGGTATTGAATGCAAAAATTATGAATATCAAGCAAGGAGGAAAGTCGGCTAATGACTATAGTAAAGAGATTGAAAATCTCACAAAATCTCTGGAAAACGCATATATAACTGATGGCTTACCACTGTCGGTAGCAAGCAAATATGCGACTCAGACAGCGGTCAAGGACATCACTAAGAATTGCAACAATGATAAAGTGAAACTGGTGATGGAAGCCGGAAATTTTAATAACATGAATGAGGCCATTTCTAAATTCGTTAATAGCTGTACAGAATCATCTGTACACAGTTCAATTATGTTCGTGAATAACAGGGTAATAGGAGAACCCAATGGAATTCGAGAGGCAGAGGAAGGTCAAATTTTGCCAACCGGGGTAACTTTCGAGGTCTTGGTAACTATAGGAGCACGACTAATTGGCAACAAAGAAGTTACGGAAACTTCAATAACCGCAACAATCAATATTACTCAAATACAGGTTCAAACAGAGGTAGACCCAAAAATCGCAATATGCGACCAATTGAAGCGGCCTCGGGAAACGAATCAGCCCCTCAGGCTACGCACCTGGGGAATTTAAACTAACCAAATCCGCTAATATCTTAAATCTAAGCCTGAATTTCGGCAATTTTTTGGTACTGGAGACATCATTAAATGACTCTAGCGGCACTTTTTTGCTGGATACCGGGTCCGATATTTCAATTCTCAAACACAAATTTATTCAAAAAAATCAAATTTTAAATCCAAATATTACATTTAAACTTGCAGGCATCGGTGACGGTATCTTGTCCACAATGGGAAGTGTAGAAAGTCTAGTTTTTTTTGAAAAAAGTTCTATAGCTCATACCTTTCAAATAGTTGAAGATTCTTTTCCAATCCCTTGCGCCGGAATTATTGGATTGGATTTCGTCAAACTGCACAATTGTGTTTTGGAATATAACAATAACCAAACAAACTGGATTCAAATTAGAGCAAGTTTTTCGTAGGAAGAATTTATTGAAATATTAGACGCACCAACGTCGAATTCAATGTGTCTTCCCGCGAGATCTGAAGTAATCAGAAAAATAAAAATCGAATCATCTGAAAAGGAACTCCTTGTTCCAAATCAAGAAATAAGTACAGGAATTTACGTTGCTAACACAATCATAGATTCAAATAAATCTATCATTAAAATTTTAAATACTACTGATGAAACTGTTTTATTAAAAAATATTTCTGTTGAAATGGAAAGTCTACAAAATTTCTACTTAGTTGATATAAAACCAGAGTTTGATAATCCAATAAGAAAAAACTTAATTCTTTCAAAAATCGAACGAAATTGCCCTGCTCAAAACAAAAAAAGGCTCCTTGATTTATGCAAAGACTATACGGATGTTTTTGCACTAGAAACCTATCAAGTGACCTACATCAATTTTTATGAGCAAAAATTGCGCACGAAGGACACTAACCCAGTTTACATTAAAAATTACCGCATACCACATGCACACAAACCTGAAATAGACATTCAAATCAATAAAATGCTCGAAAATGACATAATAGAACCCTCGGCTTCCGAATACAATAGCCCAGTCCTTTTGGTACCCAAAAAATCTCTCCCAAACTCCTCAGATAAACGATGGAGGCTAGTTATTGATTATAGACAGGTCAACAAAAAATTAATCTCAGATAAGTATCCTCTTCCAAGAATAGACGACATTTTAGATGGACTTGGAAGAGCAAAGTATTTCTCATGTCTAGATCTTATTTCTGGTTTTCACCAAATACCATTAGATGAAAATTCCAGGGATATAACATCTTTTTCCAGTAATAATGGTTCATTTAGATTCAAAAGATTGCCATATAGCTTGAAAATAGCACCCAACTCCTTTCAACGAATGATGTCGTTAACATTTTCGGGCCTGAGCCCAAATAGAGCATTCGTGTATATGGATGACTTAATTGTTATTGGATGCTCAGAATCCCATATGATTGAAAATCTAAAATCCATTTTCGATATTTGCAGAAAAGCCAACTTGAAACTTCATCCTGAATAGTGTAACTTTTTCAGTCCAGAAGTAACATTTCTAGGACATAAATGCACTAATAAAGGCATATTACCAGACAGCACAAAATTTGAAAAAGTTCTGAATTATCCTACACCAACCTATGCAGATGAAGCCCGAAGATTTGTAGCATTTGTTAACTATTATCGACGTTTTATTCCCAATTTCGCCCAACATTCCATACACATTACAAAACTAACAAGAAAAAACACACCTTTTCTGTGGTCGCAGGATTGCGAAAATGCTTTCAAATACCTAAAGCAATGTTTACTCTCCCCAAGTATACTTAAGTATCCTGACTTCGATAAAGAGCTTTGCATAACAACCGATGCAAGCAAATTCGCTTGTGGTGCGATTCTCAGTCAGGATTACGATGGTGTGCAACTCCCAATCGCATACGCCTCGAGATCATTCACAAAGGGTGAAACAAATAAATCAGTGATAGAGCAGGAATTAGCTGCAATACACTGGGCAATAAATTACTTTCGACCATACGTCTTTGGAAGAAAATTCTTAGTGAAAAGCGACCATAGACCACTAACGTACCTTTTTTCAATGAAAAACCCCTCATCCAAACTCACTAGAATGAGACTAGATCTTGAAGAGTATGACTTTACAGTAGAATATATAAAAGGTAAAAATAATTCTGGAGCGGATGCTTTATCTCGTTTAATACCAAACTCTAACAAACCTAAAATTACAATTGATGATTTAAAACACATAAACCAACAAAATGCACATATCCTTCGAGTAACAACTCGATCAAAAACTAAGTGTACTCCAAAAAACCACCCAGAAAAGACATTAAATCCACTTAATGAAAAGCCCAAAATATATGAAGTTTTGCATCATAATGACGTGAAAACATACGTCCAGCTTACGTTGCTGACAGACAAGTGTTGTCTTAAGATGAAAAACAAAACCATTGCACATTTTAAAGTGAAACATTTACTCACTAAAGAATTTTTTGACTCAGGTCAATTTTTTTCATTGCTTGAAACAGTAGCAAGTGAGTATAATATCACTAAAGTTAAAGTGTTTCCGAGCGACAAAATATTCAATATAATTAGCACCGGTGAATTGAAGGAAATGGGCAGAAAATATTTGAATAATGTAGAAGTAGCGCTACTACCTCGGACAATTAAAGTGGACCATAAAAATAAAGACGAAATTACAAGAATTATAAAAAAGTTTCACGACGATCCAATCACTGGTGGCCAGTGGGGTCTCGAGAACAATTTCAAAAATAAGAAAATACTATCATTGGCGATATTTAACGAAACACGTTAAACAGCATGTAAAAACTTGTGAAAAATGCCAGAAATCAAAAGTTATAATGCACTTACAGCCCCCAGCTGTAATGACTCCCACACCAGCTTCTGCATTCGATATAGTCTTGATTGACACGATAGGACCGCTACCTAAAAGCGAAAATGGCAATGAATATGCCATCACAATAATTTGTGACTTAAAAAAAAAAAAATAAATAAATAACTGGCCATTTCAGCCCTTGAAAGGACTTTGACCTAGCTTCTTATGATCAAATGTGTTGTGCGTGTTATTAAGTTTGTACACAATTGACCGAGAAATGGACCTACAGGCTTAACGCCGACTCCGAACGGCGATGAACGGAATGTTCTTATTCTCAAGAAGCTTTACATGGCATTTTTATTACTCTCTGAGGTTTGCCATTGTCTGCAGAGAGGTGGCGGCCGTACAGAAAAATTATTTTTATTCAAATAATTTTCTGTCGCTGCTGGGGTTCGAACCTGGGTCGCCAGGTTCGTTGACATAGCGGCCACGCACTTTAACCAACTACGCCACGGACGCCACTTAATTTGTGACTTAACAAAATTTTTAATCACTATACCAGTACCCAACAAAAATGCAAAAACAGTGGCTAAAGCCATAGTAGATAACTTTATTCTGTCCTATGGCCCCATGAAAAAATTACTCACAGACATGGGAACAGAGTATAAAAACAATCTTTTAAATGAAATTTGCGAATTACTTAAAATCGCAAAATTTACGTCCACGGTATACCATCACCAAACTTTAGGGTCGATTGAACGCAGTCATAGAACGCTAAACGAATACTTACGTTCGTATATAGCAGTTGAAAAGGATGACTGGGATGAATGGTTAAAATATTTTACATACACCTATAATACCACCCCCTCATCTACTCACACCTACTGCCCTTTTGAACTTGTGTTTGGCAAAATACCAAACATGCTGGAGTTCACGAATACAGTTGATCCATTATATAATGCCGAGGACTATGCTAAAGAACTCAAATACAGACTCCAAATAGCTTATAAAAGAGCACAGACATTAATTAAAAATTGAAAATTTATAAATAAAAAACATGTAGATAAAACAGTAGCAGATATAGAAATCAAAATAGGAGATAAAGTAGTAGTAATCAATGATACAGGACATAAGCTAGATCATAGATATTTAGGCCCATATATAAAGAGTGATTTTTTAAGTGCCTGATAACTTTTTTTTTAAAAAAAACGCATAAAATTTGCAAAATCTCATCGGTTCTTTATTTGAAACGTTAGATTGGTCCATGACATTTACTTTTTGAAGATAATTTCATTTAAATGTTGACCGCGGCTGCGTCTTAGGTGGTCCATTCGGAAAGTCCAATTTTGGGCAACTTTTTCGAGCATTTCGGCCGGAATAGCCCGAATTTCTTCGGAAATGTTGTCTTCCAAAGCTGGAATAGTTGCTGGCTTATTTCTGTAGACTTTAGACTTGACGTAGCCCCATAAAAAATAGTCTAAAGGCGTCAAATCGCATGATCTTGGTGGCCAACTTACCGGTCCATTTCTTGAGATTAATTGTTCTCCGAAGTTTTACCTCAAAATGGCCATAGAATCGCGAGATGTGTGGCATGTAGCGCCATCTTGTTGAAACCACATGTCAACCAAGTTCAGTTCTTCCATTTTTGGCAACAAAAAGTTTGTTAGCATCGAACGATAGCGATCACCATTCACCGTAACGTTGCGTCCAACAGCATCTTTGAAAAAATACGGTCCAATGATTCCACCAGCGTACAAACCACACCAAACAGTGCATTTTTCGGGATGCATGGCCAGTTCTTGAACGGCTTCTGGTTGCTCTTCACTCCAAATGCGGCAATTTTGCTTATTTACGTAGCCATTCAACCAGAAATGAGCCTCATCGCTGAACAAAATTTGTCGATAAAAAAGCGGACTGATTTTGGTAATAAAATTCAATGATTTGCAAGCGTTGCTCGTTAGTAAGTCTATTCATGATGAAATGTCAAAGCATACTGAGCATCTTTCTCTTTGACACCATGTCTGAAATCCCACGTGATCTGTCAAATACTAATGCATGAAAATCATAACCTCAAAAAAATCACCCTTTAGTAATTGATAAGGATAACAATTTTAACTACTTAATTGAATCTCAAAATAAAAAGTTGAAGGTTCATAAAAGCAAATTAAAACTTTATTTTGAATAATTAATTTTTTTATTCCTTTCATTTATTTGTATATATTTTTATATAAACATATTAAAACCTTATTTTATTTGTACTTATAAATTAATAAGCATACAACAAAAAAAAAAAAAAAAAAACACAATTTTAACAATTTTATAACTGTATTATGTAAAATAAAAGCATGATCATGTGTTTCATCAAAAACAAATGATCACGCTTTCAGAGAGGGAAGGTGTAAAGAGTTATTCTATTTCTGTAACCAGCACTGCATACTTCATTTAATTCTTCTATTCTTGTGACCGGCACTGTTAATGCATGCACCGCGTTATCTTGAATTCTATAAACATTCTTTCTCAGAGCTACACGTTCCGTTTAGTCAGCGGTTCCCATAAAGTCATTTGACTCCCTTAAATATATCTCGGCTTACCAACGGCTTTTGCGACGTTGTTTGTTTATCCATAATCAGGATTATGCAGCGTTGGCTAATTTAGCTGCCTTGCTCTCTTTCATTCTTCGTATGCTAAGCTAAGCTAAGTTTGTAAAAAATAAGCTTGCTTAGTAGCAAGTAAGGAAATAAAGATTGATTCGAAAACTTACTTAAAACTCGTGCGGTTCATTTAAAATAGGAGATCCGGATCATATCATCGCTTTCGCACGCAAAGCAAAAACAACAAATGATCCAGCAAGTGAGCTGGCCTTTTTATTCCGAAAGTTATATATTAAACTAATTAAAAAACAATACCTACAAGTCTTAAAAATATTTATATTTTTTCAAATAATTTGTTTAAGTTTAAGCAAAAGTTGTATGCCAACTTTGAACAAGTATAACTTTTGTAGCAAAGAATTTTTTTATACAATTTTTTTTATAATAAAAAAAACACAGATGCGTCACTGGACACACGAGAGAAGCGAAGCATTTTCGCAAATTCATAGATTTGATAATTTAATAGCGTTTTTTCCATTAAAATAATTTTTAAATTCAAAACTTTAAAATAACAAAGTATATATATCATATATATTAACCCTCTTCGGCCCTCCCTTAAAGCACCCTGTTCAGTTGTAGGGAATAAATATACAAAAATCATTAATTTTGTTACAATTTAATCAACTTACAGGTTGTTTATTTTTAACGATATTTAAACGACCTTTAGTAGGAAGTAGAAACAACATCTAATACACAAGCCTTAGTGAATATTTCTTTTAGTTCGTTCGTTCTTTTAGTTCGTTAGGTCTTTTAGTTCGCATGGACAAACCGAAGATTCAAACCATAGCTCTAGTTATCTTTGCTCTAGTTCGTTTTGTTTGCTACTTTTGTCGGTTGGCTAGCCAATACACAGTCCTAGAATAGCCAACACACAATCCTTTCTTAAAGTAATCGATTATAGTGATCTGCTGAAACATAGCTTTAGCTAATGTTTATCACTGAATCAACAAAAATATGGAAGAAAGGGTTTTAGCGTAATGGTTAGAGGACAGAACCAACAAACGATAGAACTGTGAGTTTGTGGGTTCAATTCCTGCAGCAGGCAAGAAATTATTTTTAATTTAACATTTTCTGGTTCAATTGATGCAAGCAAAAAATAATATCAATTCTCAGAAAAAAGGTGTCGAAAAAAAGTGTCGTTTTTTCTGATTTCACTCTAGCAAATCGCAGAACGAGGCGTAAAAAGCTTCGCTTCAAAAACTGTTAAATTTTGTTTTGATTTTTTAAAAACATAATAAAAAATAAAATAAGTGAAAAAAACCAAAATTAAAATAAAAAACCATGTTTTTTAATTCCAAAATTAAAAATATAACTTTTTAGTAGACATTTAAAAAAATTGGTCACTCGATATTTCTTAGAAAATTAAATTTTTAATATGCTTAGTATATCTACTTTTAATTTAAACAAAGTTCCATTGCCATTTTTTTATCAGATTACAGAAATCTTCATAAAAGCAACTGTACCTTTTCGTACCAATATTTAAGACGTTTCTTACTAGTCAGGCTAGTTTTTGTAAATAAAACTGGATTAAGTTAATTTTTAGTAATATTATTCTTTAGTAAGTAATATCGGAGTCGGCGTTAAGCCTGTAGGTCCATTTCTCGGTCAATTGTGTACAAACTTAATAACACGCACAACACAATTGATCATAAGAAGCTAGGTCAAAGTCCTTTTAAGGGCTGAAATGGCCAGTTATTTATTTTTTTATTTATTTTTAATATTATTAACAACAGAAAATTTAATAATAAATAATTTTATTTGACATTACTTATGACCAGGAACTATATTTTTAAGATCATCGAAAAAACTAATTTTTTTCATTACATTTAAAAAAAGTCAATATTCAGTCGCAATTTAAAAAAATAGGTCACTCGATATTTTCTTCAAAATATCATTTTGATAATGCCTAGTATACGTATTTTTTTTTTTTTTAAAAAAGTTCCATTGCCATTTTTTCACCAGATTATAGAAATCTTGATATAAGCAACTGTACCTTTTTATAGCCATATTAAAGCCGTTTCTTGCTTATTTGGATAGTTTTTGAAAATATAACATAATTTATTCAATTCTTACAAGACAACTTGCAAATAACATAATTTAAATAAACATCATAAGTACTCATTATCAGAAACCATATTTATGCCTATTAAAAGATTTTCAAGTATATATTCGACAAATTGTGATCAAAATTTGACCTTAGTGTTGCCGATTTTTTTGAAACTTTGTAGGCTAGTAGTGCTCAAAAAAGTAACTAAAACTTTGTTTTTTCTTTTTCCGAAATCTTTTTTTTTAAGGTATACACTGTGAAAAACATTAAAAAACATAAAAAAATTCAATTTGTGTACGCATTCAAATAGATGTAACTTCGAAACCATTAGTCGTACAGAAAAAATTTGTTGCGCTGACCATGTAAAATGTGGCAGAAAACTTCAGGTAAAGAGTTATACATTTTTTTCTTAAAAGTGCTAAAAAAAGTACACCACCAGAAATATCCATCAAGGTTTTTAAAATATATCGGATTTTTTTTTGTGCGACTTATGGTTTATATTTGTGGCGTCCGTGGCGTAGTTGGTTAAAGTGCGTGGCCGCTATGTTAACGAACCTGGAGACACGGGTTCGAACCCCAGCAGCGACAGAAAATTATTTGAATTAAAATAATTTTTCTGTACGGCCGCCACCTCTCTGCAGACAATGGCAAACCTCAGAGAGTAATAAAAATGCCATGTAAAGCTTCTTGAGAATAAGAACATTTCGTTCATCGCCGTTCGGAGTCGGCGTTAAGCCTGTAGGTCCATTTCTCGGTCAATTGTGTACAAACTTCATAACACGCACAACACAATTAATCATAAGAAGCTAGGTCAAAGTCCTTTCAAGGGCTGAAATGGCCAGTTATTTATTTTTTTATGGTTTATATTTAGTTTATTTTTCTTTTTTTTTTGCTATTTTATGTTATTATTTATTTGTAATGCTTAAAATTGACTTGTTATTTCATTTCTAATAATTTTTTCTTCAATTATTTAATTTTTAATGCTTTTTGAGAAATTATCTGCTCTCATATATGTAGTACTTCTATATTGGCAGTACACTCAAGGTACATTCGCCAACATTAGAGTGCAGATATATTGTTATATGAGCGAGAAAATATATAAACGAATGTACCCGAAATTTAATTTCATAATGAAAAAATTCAGGAGCCGTGCTTTCATTGTCAAAAATGTAATTTAAAATTTTTGTTGTTTGAATTTTTATGGTTTAAATTTTGCTTGCTTGAATTTTTCTTTTTAAAATTTAATCATATTTCACGCGTTGATGTTATAATTGTTTTATAACGATGCATAACTATGATTTATGCAAAACAAATATGTATGTTTTAGTTTGTTTTAAGTTTGGAGAACACATTTTTCTTAACTAACGCCCCTGTTACGATTTGACATTTTCTTGAGTGTAGTAATTTTCATATATTCAAATATACTAATACTAACAACAAAATCTTATGTAGGCTATCTCTCTTTGATTTCGTAGTTGAAATTCATTGAAAATGTAGGTTGCTGCCAATATAGAAGTATTACATATGTATATGTCTGCTCTAAATAGTTTTTTTGCTTGCTCTAAAGGGTAGAAAAAGGTAGGTAATGCAGATAGCTACGGTTGATAATATTCTACACTGATATGCTGAAGTATGACAAAATTATAAGTTGGTATATACTGACTACTTAATTTTTTTTCATGTTTGGAGCAAAAAAAATTAATGCGTTATTAGTAACACATCTTTTCTATGAAAAATAATAATGGTTATTTGAACTTTATACAAAAGAAAGAATTTGTGGCAAAAAAAATTTTTATAATAAAAAGCACAAATGTTAACAAACAATATATTTCATGCAGTCATATGAAACAGGCAAAATTATTGTGTTACCCTGAGAATATTCAAGTATGCGAAAGTTCTTCTGAAATTGAACACTTTGCATCGTCAGAACACTTTGCATCGTTCAAAAAGATGTTTTTCTTAGCAGGCCTGATCTTTGTAATAACGATATAACTATCATTATCAAATGGAGATGTGACGGTGCGGAGCAAAATCGGTACAAACAAAACCCATCATCTGTTGGTGATGGGTTTGATAGCAGTTTTTTTCAGTGTTTCAATGGTTCCAATAAAAATGTTTTCTTCTTCGAAAAAAAGTTAGTTGTATGGCAAAATCCTGCACCTTCATCTGTTAGGTATTGCCGTCCAATTAAATTGAATTTCACGAAGGAAACAATTTCAATGGAGGTCAATCATATTAAAAGGCAAAAAAGGCTTCTCACTCCTACAATAGTAATATTAGATCAACTTCAAATATCGGTTAAGGCAACACTTATATTATGCATGATTGATGGCAAGGTATGTTATGCCTTATCCTCCAACACATCTTCCCAAAAATGCTTCATTTGTCGAACTGCACCTAAACTTATGAACCAACCGGAAGCTCTTTCAAATAATAAAGAAGATGGGGAAATGCTTTTCTTTGGACTTTCGCCATTACAAGCCTGGATAAGGTTTATGGAATGCTTGCTTCGTATTAGTTATAAGCTTGACATAAGGAAATGGCAAGCTAAAGGTGCTGACCTCGAGAGTAAAGTTCGAGCAAAAAAGCTTTATATTCAACAGAAATTTAAAGAGGAATTGGGGCTTTTAGTAGACATCCCTAAGCATAATGATGGAAACAGTAACGATGGAAATACTGCCAGAAAATTCTTCAGAAATGCTTAAAAATCATCAGAAATAACCGGAATAAGCTTAGAACTCATTGAAAGGTTTCACATTATCTTGGAGTGCTTAAGCTGTGGGTTTTCAATAGATTCACGTGCTTTTGGAAGGTATGCGGCTGATACAAAGAAACTTTATTTGGCTACATATTCATGGTACTATATGCCAGTAACTGTTCACAAGGTAATGATTACAATGTTACCATTTTTATATAATTATTTTTCAATCCAAATTTAAAGGTTCTGCATCATGGAGAGAGAATAATTGCTTCATGCATAATTCCAATAGGACAGCTCTCTGAAGAGGCTCAGAAAGTTAGGAATAAGGACAATAGGCGTTTTAGAGAATTCTTCACCAGAAAAACTTCAAGAACCGACACAAATGAATATCTGCTACATCGACTATTAATTTCCTCTGATCCAATTGTTAACTCTTTGCGACAACCGCCCAAGTATAAACGATTGAACTTAGAAGCAGAAGTTATAAAACTACTTAAGCCTACAGAAGTTTTTAACGAAAGTTCTGAATCCGAAAAAAGTATTTAATCTAAACAAAATAGCCCACAATTTTCTATTAATTTGTCTGCTAAAATATAAAATATAAAATATATAGCAGTTGACTGATCATGCCCATTTTCATATAAAAGTTTTTAAGTTGTAACATAATCTAAAAACCTGAATTTCATTATTATAGCATGTATAAAATCAATCTTATGTCACCATTGCTACCCCATTTGTATGGGAGGTAGGAGTGGCAGTTGACCGATCACGCCCAACTTTTTTATATATCATTCTTTTTATTATCAACATCATCGTGCAAAATTTCATGCCCCTACCTAAAATCCTTTTTGAGATATGACTTTTGTCATCCTAAAATCGAAAAAAACGCACTGTGCGTCGGCGTCAGCTTCAGAATTTTTTCCAGCTTCTTGTTAAGCTTTTTCGCGGTCGTCCTATTCGGCTATGAATTTATCAATCTGTTTTTGGGCCAGCTCTTCGTCCATTATGCTTTTTTCTTGCACTGTTTGCCACAATTGCATTCCGGATTCAATAAACGATTCACCTGAGCTTTGACTTTATACACCCAAGGCAAAGCAAATAAATAAAGAAGTGTTTGTTAAGTTGAAATTTGTTCAAAAATTTGATTAGATTTGTTTTATTTAGGCGAAACTTATCTTCACAAAACTTATTTGTTAGCTCAAAAAGTACATCAGCTGTTTATCTTATGTATAGCATAACGCCATCTGTTTGTGATTAAAAAACATCGCACAATTGATCCGAATCATTTTTTTCATAAATGATCTGATCTCCCATGAAAAAAATGCAGCTAATGTTTGATTAATTGTGTCAATAAGCGAATTGGTTAAACAACAACTAAGTTAAACGCAAATTCCAAAAATTGTCAACATCTGTAAAGTGTTATAACCTCATGCTGCTCAATGAGTTCTATTAGAAAAAACAACAACAGATCAACATTTAGATTTAAACTTACATCACATATACCTGCTATTGTTATTAGTGTACTTACTTTTTATCTTAGAACTTTTTAGAGGAATGTATTTATATTACAATAAAAATAATATTTTTATAAGTTATTATTATTTATATTATTATATTATTATTTATACTATATAAATGATTCGTATCAAATAATTATTGCGATAGATTTATAAATAAATTAACAGTAATTTTGAAGGAAGGTCGTGACAGATGATGGGGGGAAGGAGGGGTGATTGAAAAAAAAATGTATTTTTTTATTCAAACTTACTTACATTACACTATGTTAAAATACTGTATATTGGCTTGGTAGCTGTATTAATGCATATCTAAATACATAAAACTACATAGACTAATCGGTTAGAGCAAAAAAAAGAAAACTAGTAAGAAATGATCTTCGACGGGGCCGAAGTTAAAATACTCCCACGGTCGAACACAAGTATATTCAAAGTCCTAAGCAGTCAATAAAATGTGTATTTGTAAAAACATTTTCGTTATAGTTAGAAAATATGTAGAAAATATTCGCTTTTTTTTTTTGATAAAGTCACTTTATATGGAAGGTAGGCATGGTTTTCATCCGATTTGGTTGAAATTTATACTCAGAGTGTGTATTAAATAATAAAGACCACATGCAAAATTTCAAATCCATATATTAATTTTTGTGAAATTCTAAGAGATTTTACCGTTTATTTAAAGTCACTTTGTATGGGACATAGGCGTGGTTTTCATCCGATTAGGCTCATTTTCGAACTTGACCTTTATTTTTTAGATAAAAGTTTAAATATCGAATTTCGTAATGATAGCTTAAAAATAACGGCTGTAATCGTGATCACAGACAAACAGACAGACGGACATAGCTAAATCGACTCCGGTGGTAAGGCTGATCAAGAATATTGTAGTGGAATAAGGTGTATGGTAGACAAGTAATGTATCTTGAACTGTTTGTGTGTAATGCCTGGGTCTTGTGTATTAGAGGCGCACACGCCTTTTTATTCAGCCTTTATTTTGTGTGAAGCCGCAAAGGCTAATTAAAAGAGTGAGATATTTTGGTTTACAGCCACATAGGCTATTTCTTAAAATCTCTCTTTATTTTTGAAATATCAAAGTTTATATACAATTTTTACCACTATTATTCTTAAAACTATTGTGCCAGTATTTTCTAAACTCCTCCCTTAATTTTTGTCTTTAACATCGATCGCCAATCAATTTAATTTTTGGTCGATCACATAATTATTTACATATTTACATATTCTATATATTAACATATTTAAATTTTTAATCCAAAACACCAACAACAACAAGTGCATTTATTTTGGCCTTGAATTAAAATGTGTCGTTAGCACATAATATTCTTCTTGGGCAATGCACTCATAATTTTATTGTTGTTGTTGTTGTTGTTGTTGTTGTTGTTGTATACGCTTGTGCCAAGCATTGGGTTATGTTAAATTAGACTAGCGGCGCAAACTGAAGGGGATGAAAAGTATTAAGGTAAGCATGAAAAATGCTTTTCGGAAATTATGATTTTCAAGTACAAGGTTTCTTATGAAAAAGTGTTGGGGAGTAATAGTGACTTTATGAGTACACTACACCCTTACCCTTAAGCGAAAATTTACTTTTTGAAGTACAATTTTTAAGACGGTGGAGCTCTGGCAATAATTAATGAACTTATTAAATTAACTTATGTTAAATTAAAGTGTATGTACATATAATTTGTATTGTAGTGATTAATGTATAATATTATATTTTTATCTGTATTATAAGGTATATTACTGTATTCTATTTATACGTTCAAAATTTATTTAACAATAATTTAACGAAAAATAATGCAATATTTTTTTCTTTATAATTAAATATATTACTATATGTATATTTAATTTATACATTCAAAACTTATTTTACAAAAATTTAACGAAAAATGATACATTATTATCTTTATTGTTAAGTATATTGCTATAATTATACTTCTTTGTAATTTTAAATGTTTATATAATAATTTTAATGTTTTAATAATTTAAAAATATTTGAATTTTACGAGTACATTTAATAAAGAAAATATTTCGTAATTTAAAATTCTTTTTTTTTTTTTGTTTTTTTTTTTTTGGTTTATGTACTAGTAATTTTTAACATTTATGTTTAATTATACGCTTACATACTTTTTTAAAATATTGTTATGGAATTTTTTATGTTTGTTATTTCTATTATGGAGTTTACTCCGTCTCTACTTATTATTTTGTAAGGTACATGGTATGGACTTTGACTCTTTTTTCTGTTTTCCAATTTCACTAAAACTAGGTCTCCTACATCAAAATTTGATACCATTGTAGTTTTGTCGTATTGTAATTTTCTTTTGTTTTTTACAATATTTATCAGTTTTCTAGCTTTGTCTAATGCAGTCTTTAATCTTATTTGTAGTTCGTTTTTATAGTCTTCTAAATTGTAGTGTTTTGTTTTGTCACAGAATAAATCACTAGGAAGGGATGGTAATTTACCAAAAATTAGTTCAAAAGGTGTGTAAGAATTGTCTACATGTGGTGTGGAATTGTATGCGAAAGTGTAATAGGGTATCCATTTGTCCCATTCGAAATCATCGGCAAAAGACAAAAGGTATTCGTTAAGTGTTCTATGATTTTTCTCAAGTGCACCAAGTGTCTCGTGATGGTAGGGGGTTGAAAATATTTGTTCTATTTTTAGTAGTTCGCATATGTTTCTCATTAACTCGTTCGTAAATTCCGTTCCACGGTCAGATTTCAATTTTTGAATAAACCAAATTTTAAGATGAACTGTTCGACTAATGCTTGTGCAACTGATTTTGCGTCTTTGTTCTCAATGGGGTGTGCAATTACGAATTTTGTGAGTTCGCACTGCATCGTAAGTATGTACCGGTATCCGTTTGATATCTTGAGTGGACCTACTGTGTCAATGGATATTGTTTGGAAACTCGTATTTGGTGTGTCTGTTATGGTCATATTTTCTTTTATGTGTCTCGTGTGTTTATTACGAGCACATTTTTCACATTTATTTACGTAATTTTTAACCATTTGCCGCATGTTTTTCCAAGTATAGCGCTGTTTTAATTTTAGTACTGTTTTTCTGATTCCTAGGTGTCCTCCCTGGGGTGAATCATGGAATTCTTTTATCAGTGTATATTGCATGGTTTTACTTGTTATTTTCTTCGGGGTTACATATATCAATATATTAAGAGTTTTATTACACTTTGATGTTCTCTTCTGCTGCAGCTTATTAAATTTTCTTTTTAGTTCATTTTTATCAATTATTTCAAATATAGCATCATTTACTTCTAGCGCTAGTTCTTTTATATTCTTTTTATTCATAAGAGATGATAGTTTCTCCAAAGTCGAATCTAGATTCGTTGGATTGTCACCACATCGTACTTGTACGATATCATCTATAATTTCAACACGTGTATAATTTTTTTCGCTTTTGATGAACTTTAATCGTTTTATATTTCTGACGTCAGTAATAGATGTGCAATCCCATATAAAAAGTTGATCAGACTCGTTCTGAGATGTGCAGGTATCTTGTTCATTTTCATTTGCTAGCTTCTTTTTAATTCCCCTTGTTATAACCAATGCTTTACTTTTTGTTTTGTCCTCTTCTGAGGGTATCATATTTATTAAAATTTCCGAATTTATTTGTATTCTTTATAGCGCGTCGGCGTTGGTGTTGATCTTTCCTTGCTTGAATTTGATTTCAAAGTCATAATCTGAAAGATCCAATCTTATTCTCGTTATTTTTGATGATGGGTTTTTGTGAGAAAAAGTTATACTAGATGTCAATGGTCAGTTACTACAATGTATTTGTTTCCGTATAGGTAGAGTTTAAAGAAATGTATGCAAATGAATATTTAAAAACAAAATGTATTCTAACGTTTCAGTTTGTTTTTAAGTGTTAATTCCAACCTAATATAATTTTTTTTTTTTTTTTTATTTACTTCTTACTATTATCATTATTTTGCATTTTTTTTTTAAATACGGAATTTATCCTAATTAGAAAAAATTAATTTTATAATGGTTATTTAAATTCTATATAAGAGTTGAAATAATAAAATGACAAACATTAATTTTATTTTTTTTTTTTTTAATCAATATAATTTTACTATAAATAAAAATTTATTAGTAGTCATCTAAACATAATTATATTGCTCTTAATTTTTAAACTTATATTGAACGTTTACAAACTGAAATGGCATCAATTTATTGTTAATTTTTATTTTTTTTGTTTTTTTTGGGTAACTTCATTTTTGCAATTAAAATTAATAAAGAACAATATATAATTTTTGTTTTTATTGTTCGATTATTAACTATTTGTGTATAGTAATAATATTTTTATATGACTTTAAATTACAGTTATTGTTATTATTATTGTATTAATATTATTGTTTTTATACATTTTGTATAATGCGATTTAATATAAAACTCATATATATATTTATTTGTGTTGGATGGTTTGTTTCCAGCAATGATAATCTAAGACGTTTTATTCGTTTTTGGCTCATTTGATTAAACTGCAATTTGTGTAGCTCATGCGTCCCTTGAACCAAAAGCTGCATCTGGTATCTTTTCTTCCTTCGTTTTTTCATTCTCGGCGTTGTTTGGTGCAGATTCAATATTTTAATCATCGTCTTTAAAATTGGAAGAATATACTTTCATGGATTTCGGCGTCGGCTGTTTCTTAATATATTGCATATGGGTCAATATTCAATTGAATTTCAGGGAAAAACAAATCAAAAGATTTCATTTCTCAGGATTGGAGAAGTTTTTAAACATCAGATGTTCGCAGGATCGACAGGTGCAGGATCGCCATGTAGTGGAATAAGGTGTATGGTAGACAAGTAATGTATCTTGAACTGTTTGTGTGTAATGCCTGGGTCTTGTGTATTAGAGGCGCACACGCCTTTTTATTCAGCCTTTATTTTGTGTGAAGCCGCAAAGGCTAATTAAAAGAGTGAGATATTTTGGTTTACAGCCACATAGGCTATTTCTTAAAATCTCTCTTTATTTTTGAAATATCAAAGTTTATATACAATTTTTACCACTATTATTCTTAAAACTATTGTGCCAGTATTTTCTAAACTCCTCCCTTAATTTTTGTCTTTAACATCGATCGCCAATCAATTTCATTTTTGGTCGATCACATAATTATTTACATATTTACATATTCTATATATTAACATATTTAAATTTTTAATCCAAAACACCAACAACAACAAGTGCATTTATTTTGGCCTTGAATTAAAATGTGTCGTTAGCACATAATATTCTTCTTGGGCAATGCACTCATAATTTTATTGTTGTTGTTGTTGTTGTTGTTGTTGTTGTTGTTGTTGTTGTATACGCTTGTGCCAAGCATTGGGTTATGTTAAATTAGACTAGCGGCGCAAACTGAAGGGGATGAAAAGTATTAAGGTAAGCATGAAAAATGCTTTTCGGAAATTATGATTTTCAAGTACAAGGTTTCTTATGAAAAAGTGTTGGGGAGTAATAGTGACTTTATGAGTACACTACAATATGTATACTTTTCTATACCTACCACGCCTCCATATGGGTGTTACAAACGGAGTGATAAAATTAATATACCCCTTTTACGTTTTTTAAACGTGCGGGTACAAAGATAATGAACTAAGAAATTTCCAAAAGTAAATAATGGGTGTTTTTTTTAGGGGTTTGTTTTTCGAATAGAGATAAAACTGGCATTTTGTGGTCAAATCTGGCAACTCTAATGTCATTTATGTTCAGTTTGGTTTGCCATTTCATCATGAACAGGTTGACAAAAGAACAACGCTTGCAAATCGTGCAAATTTATTTCGAAAATAATGGTTCAGTTCGCGAAGTTTACCGCAAGCTCCATCCATTTTATGGTCGACATAATCGTCCATCAGAGCAATTAATTCGGTTAACCATGGGTCGTTTTCGCACTACGTTTACTCTATATGATAATATGCATCCGCAGAGACGTCGAACAGTGCGCACCGAAGAAACAATTGCTGCTGTAGAGCAAAATGTTGAAGAGGACCCGAATGAATCGATTCGCCACCGTGCACAGCAATTGGAGCTTTGTCCATCAACTTTATGGAAGATTTTGCGCAAAGATCTTGGCTTGCGACCTTACAAGATCCAGCTTGTGCAAGAATTAAAGCCGCGAGACCATGCAATGCGTCGTGATTTTGGTGTATGGGCCGAAAATGAGATTGATCTCGATGCTGATTTTCATCGCAAAATTTTGTTCAGTGATGAGGCTCATTTTTGGTTGAATGGCTACGTCAACAAGCAAAATTGCCGCATTTGGAGTGAAGAGAATCCACATGAGATCCTTGAGACGCCATTACATCCACAAAAACTGACTGTTTGGTGTGCTCTATGGGCTGGTGGAGTCATTGGGCCATACTTCTTCCGAAATAATGCTGGAGAGTCAGTTACCGTTAATGGAGACCGGTATAGAGCCATGATAACCGACTATTTTGTTCCCGAATTGGATGGCATGAATGTGGATGAGTTGTGGTTCCAACAAGACTGCGCTACATGCCACACAGCGCACGTCACAATCGATTTATTGAAGGAAACATTCGATGAGCGCATAATTTCCGGCAATGGACCTGTCAATATGCCACCAAGATCGTGTGATTTGACACCATTGGATTATTTCTTTGGGGATATGTGAAGTCGCTCGTCTACGCCAACAAACCAGAAACGTTAGGGGACTTGGAGGCCAACATTCGTGGCGTTATTGCCGACATACGGCCCCATATGCTCGAAAAAGTGGTTGAAAATTGGACCTGTAGAATTGGCTTTATTCGAGCCAGCCGCGGCGGCCACATGCCCGACATCATATTTAAACATTAATGGCATAAAATTATCCTTCCAATAAAGCCAAATTGATGTACATTAAAACGATTTTCTTGTGTTTTATTTCAATTCGAAATTCTATACCTCTAAAAAAAACACCCTATACAAGCACGGGTGAATATGGCAAAAATTTCCATTTTTGGTAGTTCCTTAAAGCGTCTCTTCAAAGAAAAAACATACTAATAATGGAAAGACGATAAAAAAAAAAATAAATAACTGGTCATTTCAGCCCTTGAAAGGACTTTGACCTAGCTTCTTATGATCAATTGTGTTGTGCGTGTTATTAAGTTTGTACACAATTGACCGAGAAATGGACCTACAGGCTTAACGCCGACTCCGAACGGCATTGAACGGAATGTTCTTATTCTCAAGAAGCTTTACATGGCATTTTGATTACTCTCTGAGGTTTGCCATTGTCTGCAGAGAGGTGGCGGCCGTACAGAAAAATCATTTTAATTCAAATAATTTTCTGTAGTTGCTGGGATTCGAACCCGGGTCTCCAGGTTCGTTGACATAGCGGCCACGCACTTTAAACAACTACGCCACGGACGCCACATGGAAAGACGATTGTTGTAGTAAAAATGTGATAATCAAACGTTGGTGTTAACAAAAAGTGGTCTATGGTTTCTGTGAAATTTAGGAGTTCGGCCATTAAAAAAAAAAAAAAAAATATAAAATCGTGATGTGGAGAAGCAAAAAGGCAAATTTCCCCATACAAATTTTCGTAACTTCAGTTTCACACGGACTATCTGTGAGAAATTTACATGTACGGAAGAAATACCACTCAATAACCTTAATTCTAAATTTCAAATCATTTCGTGCGCTGAAACTTGAGTTACAGATTAAATTACATCTAAATAGGCCAAACAGTCCACTGTGCGTCGTAAGGAACAACAAAAAAAAAAAGAAGGACAGCTTCAGATTAATTAGTGGAAATGAAATCCAACTGTCTCTCAGTTAAAGATAAAGATGAACCCAAATTTTGCAAACCGAAATTTCCGAAATCGAATTCGTTTCGAATACTTCGGTATCTTTCAGATTTCGGAATCCGATTTCGACACGGAATCCGATTTTGACACAAATTCGTAACGAGGTGTCGTAACTATATTCCGTTACGAAATCATCATCATCATCATCATCATCATCATCATCATCATCATCATCATCATCATCATCATCATCATCATCATCATCATCATCATCATCATCATCATCATCATCATCATCATCATCATCATCATCATCATCATCATCATCATCATCATCATCATCATCATCATCATCATCATCATCATCATCATCATCATCATCATCATCATCATCATCATCATCATCATCATCATCATCATCATCATCATCATCATCATCATCATCATCATCATCATCATCATCATCATCATCATCATCATCATCATCATCATCATCATCATCATCATCATCATCATCATCATCATCATCATCATCATCATCATCATCATCATCATCATCATCATCATCATCATCATCATCATCATCATCATCATCATCATCATCATCATCATCATCATCATCATCATCATCATCATCATCATCATCATCATCATCATCATCATCATCATCATCATCATCATCATCATCATCATCATCATCATCATCATCATCATCATCATCATCATCATCATCATCATCATCATCATCATCATCATCATCATCATCATCATCATCATCATCATCATCATCATCATCATCATCATCATCATCATCATCATCATCATCATCATCATCATCATCATCATCATCATCATCATCATCATCATCATCATCATCATCATCATCATCATCATCATCATCATCATCATCATCATCATCATCATCATCATCATCATCATCATCATCATCATCATCATCATCATCATCATCATCATCATCATCATCATCATCATCATCATCATCATCATCATCATCATCATCATCATCATCATCATCATCATCATCATCATCATCATCATCATCATCATCATCATCATCATCATCATCATCATCATCATCATCATCATCATCATCATCATCATCATCATCATCATCATCATCATCATCATCATCATCATCATCATCATCATCATCATCATCATCATCATCATCATCATCATCATCATCATCATCATCATCATCATCATCATCATCATCATCATCATCATCATCATCATCATCATCATCATCATCATCATCATCATCATCATCATCATCATCATCATCATCATCATCATCATCATCATCATCATCATCATCATCATCATCATCATCATCATCATCATCATCATCATCATCATCATCATCATCATCATCATCATCATCATCATCATCATCATCATCATCATCATCATCATCATCATCATCATCATCATCATCATCATCATCATCATCATCATCATCATCATCATCATCATCATCATCATCATCATCATCATCATCATCATCATCATCATCATCATCATCATCATCATCATCATCATCATCATCATCATCATCATCATCATCATCATCATCATCATCATCATCATCATCATCATCATCATCATCATCATCATCATCATCATCATCATCATCATCATCATCATCATCATCATCATCATCATCATCATTGAGGTGAAATTTAGTACAGGGGTTCTTACAATTTTTAAAAATTACTGTGCAGACAGTGGGCGTTATTCGACAAAGGGGTGTGGCAATATTAGAAAAACACTGTATCTCGAATAATATTGATACTAGGGTACTGAAATTTAGTACATGGGTAGGCACAGTTACTAAAAATTACTGTAAAAAAAGTGAGCGATATTCAACAAAGGGGCGTGGCAATATTATTAAAATACTATATCTCAATATATATTGACAATAGGTCGCTGAAATTTAGTACATGGGTAGGCATATTTATTACAAACTACAGTCAATAAAGTGGGCGTTATTCAACAAAGGGTGTGGCAATATTATTAAAATACTATATCTCAGTTAATATTGCCACTAGGGTACTAATATTGGGTATTCAGGTAGGGGAGTAGGTAGAATCATTACAAAAGTGGGCGGGATTATACATAGGGTGTGGCACCATAAGGAAATTATTATATATCGGTTAATATTGATACTTGGGAACTGAAATTTGGCACAGGGCTAGGTAGAATCATTATAAAGTACGGTTAATAAAGTGGGCGGAATTAGAGAAAGGGCGTGGCACTTTAATAAAAATTGTAAAGAGACAGAAATGGATAATACCCAACAAACTTTCACGAATTAATCAAACAAATTTCTTAAGAACAAAGTGTCATTTCTGAAATTTTACTCAAGAATACTATTACATAAAATTTTTCATATTCTCTAAAAAGGAAGAAATAAAAACTTTTTAACAAAAAAAAAAACCTACGTCAAAATCACTACAAAGTAAAAAATAATTTTAAATAACTTTTCCCATTAATTTCTTGATCAAATTTTAAAAGTTATTTATATCTATATATATAAAAAAGGAGCTTATGTTTGTAAGGCCGCAATAGAGTCCTAAACTACTCATCCGATTAGCATGAACATTTGTGAATAGAAGTTTTTTGGTACGGTGCATGTTTGTGGGCTATCAATTTTGATCCAACTTGAACACCAGAGGGCGCTGTAGTACAAATTTTTTACAAAACTGCCTAAAACTCACAAACTGCTTATGCGATTAGAATGAAAAGTGGTATACAGTGGGTTTCATGTACGCTGAGTGTTGCTGCTATCTTTTTTGACCTATCTTGAACACCAGAGGGCTTTATAGTACAAATTTTTCGCAAAACCACCTAAAACTCTCAAACCGCTCATGGGATTAGAATGAAAATTGGTATATAGTAGTTTTCAGGTAAAAAAAAAAAAAATAAATAACTGGCCATTTCAGCCCTTGAAAGGACTTTGACCTAGCTTCTTATGATCAATTGTATTGTGCGTGTTATTAAGTTTGTACACAATTGACCGAGAACCGGACCTACATGCTTAACGCCGACTCCGAACGGCGATGAACGGAATGTTCTCTTTCTCAAGAAGCTTTACATGGCATTTTAATTACTCTCTGAGGTTTGCCATTGTCTGCAGAGAGGTGGCGGCCGTACAGAAAAATTATTTTAATTCAAATAATTTTCTGTCGCTGCTGGGGTTCGAACCTGGGTCTCCAAAGTTCTTTGACATAGCGGCCACGCACTTTAACCAACTACGCCACGGACGCCACAAGTAGTTTTCAGGTACAATGAGTTTTTTTACAGTATCTTCTTTGAACCACCTTGGACACCAGATGGTGCTGTAGTACAAATTTTTTACAAAATCGCATATTTTTAGTTGTTTTCTTAGGTTACATATGCAAATATGTATATATGCATATATGCAAATATATGTGTTATATTCACCGATTTTTCAAAAGCTTTCGACAAAGTTAATCATATCTTGCTTATTAAGAAACTTGAATTAATTGGATTTCACTCCAATTTTCTAAAGTGGTTTGAATCATACCTTATAGGTCGGACACAATTTGTTCGGATAAATAATGTTCTGTCAAATGCTGTAATTGTTTCCTCTGGGGTTCCGCAGGGTAGTCACCTGGGACCTTTACTGTTCCTCTTATTTGTAAACGACATTCCCAAAATAATATCTTTTTCTCAGTGCTTAATGTATGCTGATGACATAAAGATTTTTTCTGCCATAAAAGATACTCACGATTGTATAAATATGGAGAGAGATTTGTTAAAATTATCTACTTGGTGCAGCGACAATTTATTGCCGCTTAATATATCAAAATGCCAAAGTTTGACATTATGTCGTATTTCTTCACCTTTTTTTCATGAATATAAGCTCGGAAATATGACGTTATCAAGAATTACCGAGAAGAAAGATCTAGGAGTTATACTTGACAGCAAACTTAGTTTTTCAAGGCACATAGACTACATTGTAGCTAAAGCCAATGGTATGTTAGGATTTATAATCAGGAACTCAAAAGACCTTTCTGATCCTTTTTCTTTAAAATCTTTATATTTTGCCTTTGTCAGATCTATTTTAGAATATTGCTGCATAATATGGGACCCTTTTTATGCATGTGCTTCAAATAGAATCGAAAGAATTCAGAGACGTTTTACGAGATTTGCAATAAGTCGCTTAAGTTGGAATATTGAAATGCCCTCATATAATGTGAGAAGGCTTCTTCTTGGCATTCAATCTTTAGAAATTCGTCGAAAATATTTCGCTGTCATGTTTGCAAGAGATTTAATATGCTTTGATATTAATTGTTCTTTTTTGCTTTTTCAAATACGTTTTCACGTACCTTCACGTGGCCTTAGGTCTCAATATCTTTTTAATGAGCCTTTTCATAGAGCCAATTACAGTCTGAATGAACCAATCACTCGTTGTTTAAGACTGGCAAACTCAGTAAGCCGAAATATAGACTTTAATCGAGGCTTAAGTAGGAGCGCTTTCAAAAACAATTTGCTCATGTATTTTAATTACGTATGTAATAACTCTAGTGAAGTATAGTAAATGCTATTAATTAGTCTATAAGAACACTGGATTAGTTTTACTTTTTAAGTAGTCAGTAAGAGAATTAAACTCTGTTTGATGAATGAATAATAAATAAATAAATAAAAATATTTACAAAATATAAAATATTTCTTAAATTTAGTAAAACTAAAAAAAAAATTCCGTTATTTTTTTTCCGTTAAAAATTTTACTACAACGATATATTTAATGCAACATCGTACACAAAATTACGAAAAAACAATCAGATATTCAATTTTGTGACTTTCGATTCAAATAACTCCGCTGCTTTTTTATATATTGTGTTAAATTTTTTTTTGTCTTAAAGCCTCATCAAAGTACTATGAAAATCTTATTGCAAAAATACCGTTAGTTGAGTATATATATTTTAAATATTTTTTCAAAAAAGGTTTGAAATTTTGGAGTTTTCCTCACAAAAAGGCTGAAAATTTGTTTTTATTGTAAAAATAATTTAAATTCAAATTCGCAAATTTTCAACTCTATTATAAAGTTATAACATTTATAAGCAAAAATTATTTCAATTTTACGCAAAAATTAAAAACCATTTTTGTGATTCAAAAAGCAAGGCCTACCCCTAGATTTTTTCGAACAAAATGTTTTTTTCCAATATTGTGTTTTTATAATTTTGAAAAAATATTCAAGCTAAAAAATTAATTTATTAGAAAAAATTATCTAAGTATCTCTTGCCAATCAAAAGTTATAGCCAATAATGTTTATCCAAAATATATATACAAAAAGCAAAACGCTGTCTGTGTGATGGCTGGAAACTTCAAAATTACTTCGCCGATGGAGCTGAAATTTTGGCAGTACATTTTTTTCAAGTGCGAGAGGCTTAAATTTCTGTCACACCCCCTTTTACCGCCAACAAATCAATAAAATTGCTATATTTCCTATGGTTTTTGTCGATTTGGCTACATTTTGGTAATTTAGTTTGTATGCTCACTGTCGCAAACTGTACTAAAACTGGGTAATGTCCATCTACTAGAAAACTGGGATGGGCATTATATAAGTGGGTGTGGCTCCGCCCATACAATTATTATCGAATAGCTTTGAAAGTAAAAGTAGCAGTACTAACATACAAACTCAAAATGGAGTTACTATTTGCCGTTCTCCTGCTGCTGGGAAACTGTAACGGGCAGTGGAAACTGACAGTGGTGTTAAACTATGGGTCTAAGAAAAGTTTGCAATATAATTATTATGTTGCTATAATTGCTGGGTGCAGCAACGCGCACCGGGAAAAAGCTAGTATATTATAATATTGGAAATCTTATCATTTTCAGTTTTTCTATTTTGTTTTATTATCATCAATATATTAATTGCTTTATGAACATAAAAGGTTTGGAGTTATGGATTCTAGGTCCTCATTAACTCTGAAGCAAAGGTCTTCGCTGAGGCCAAATGGACGAGGCCAATGGGAAGCTGGAGATCATCCGCATATGCATGCATTATTACATTTTTCGGAATGTAAAAGATGTCATTAATAAAAATTGCAAAGAGAAGTGGTCCAAGAACTGAACCTTGTGGCACTCCGCTATTTAGATACTTATAGTTCGAGTACAGTTAATTTTCACTCTTTGGGATCTATCTTTTAGATAGTTTTTAATAAGATTGACCGCAGTTGAGGAAAAACTAAAGCAGGTTTCAAGCTTTGAACATAACAGAGAATGATCTACAATATCGAATACTTTAAAAAAATCTTAAAGGCACAGTAAAGTTAGGTGTTGTTTGTCGAAAGACTTACTAATGTCGTCTAGGATTTTCACAACTGCAGTTGAGCAACTATGTCCAGGGCGAAAACCAGACTGCAAGGGAGACAGGAGCTTATTAGCACAAATGTAATGCGAGATACCATTAATAACTCGCAGACTTTGGATACCGATGAGAACAAGCTAATTGGTCGAAAATCAGACGGTTCTGATGCTATAGCTTCTTTCGCAATGGGAATAATTTTTGCTATTTTCCACATTTTGGGATAGCATGAGCTAGTAGAGCAATTGTTGATGATGTGCGTTAACGGACTCAAAATGTAAGGCAAAATTATTTTAACGTACTTTATGTTTACCCCACCTTCTCCAAGAGCAGTGGATTTAATTTTTATTAGAGACCTGGCAACCTCATATTCCGATACGCTGAAAAACTCAAAGTTACTAATATTGTTGACTGAATTCGTTCTGCTTTGATTGCAGCTTACATCGGGCAATGAATCAGGGACAAAAAAGTTATTCAGAACTTCTGGATCAATCTGGTACTTAGGCACATGTTTATTGCATACTCCAATTTCTTTTAAATTTTTCCAAAGCTGCTTAGAGGAAAGTGATACGTCAAGTTTTGACTTGTAAAAATTTTTCTTTGCAGGCTTTACAATCGAGTTCGCTTCATTTCGAGCTCTCTTGAATTGAAATCCCCACAAACAACAAAGAAGTCATTATTTATTAAGCAATCAGATATCGAGTCAAAGTAAGAATGCATATTATTAATGCGATTGGGATTATAGACACAAGACATAAAGACTTTGGTATTATTACGATCACAAAATTGTACATCTAGGAACTCAACACCAACATCAACAGATTTACTAATAACCTTACAATTCAAAGACGACTTATGTTATATTGCAATTCCCCCACTCTTATTATTTGTCCTGTCATTCCTCGGCAGCTCATAATTATTTAATTTATAATGGCAATCATCAACATCTATGTTAAACCATGTTTCAGATATGCATCTATAAGCGAGTTTTCAAAAACATGCCTCACGTAGCCAAGCTTGGAACCGTTGAGGCTTCTGGCGTTGAAATAGGTAACTTTTAGTCCCTGATACTGCTTGCATAGTATATCAACCATTACTTTTTAGTTTTAAGGCGTACAAAAGGCGTAAATACCATTTTGGTTCTGCGTCAAGGAAAATCCGCTGGCTATTAAGGGAAGTCGTCATTTATACAACTACACACAACTTATGCACACGTTGCCAGTGGGTTTTCAAAAACGCAGTCATTCTGCAATCCATAAAATAGCATTTTGTCAATGACCACCGACGAAAATCTAGTGACTCCACTTCTGACTATCCGAATACTATATCTGCTCGACAAGTAGCATCAACTAACATACGGGCCATTTCATATGAAAACGTCTAATGGGTGAGCTGCATAGTTTCCGATTTTGATAAAAAAATTCAAGGATGATCTTATGGGCATCTAATACTAAAAACCGTAGTCATTTCTTTTTTTAGTTACTATCTTCGGATTGGGACCCAATCGAAATCTAAAATTGAGTGATTTTCATAGTCTCATTAAGTATGCTAAAACTTTTTTTTACTACACATATAAATGCCATTGTAATTTTATTTGCATCTTAGAAGATGTGAGTCTTATATAAAAATGCAACATAGCTGCAAAAATCAGTGGTCCCGGACTAATAGTGTCGGCACAGAACCTAATGCAATATCTCAAAAATCAACAAATTTTATCAAATTTTCAATGGTTTACCATTCAATGGTTAATTGTGAAGATGAGATAATTGCATTTTTATGGACATTTTTTTTACTACAAAATGTTTTTTTTAAATTTTAAAATGTTGATTTAATATCGTTTAGCTTTTTAAAATGAAATGTTACAAATGGGCAATTCCACGTAAAACGGCCCTACACAGTCAAAAACTTATTTACTTATTTTTAATAAAAATCGGTCATTTGTTGTCTACAAGAGAATGACAATTATGGACAAATGGAAAAAATTATAAATTTTTTGATTTTTATCAATATGGCAGCACTTTCAAATGAGCATATCTTGAACTCACTAGTATCATTCTTTGTATGTTTGGACTTAATTTGACGTTTTCTTATATTCCGTTTCTCTTGATTAATAAAAAAACAGTTATCTCTTTAAAGACTATACTCTTGTTTGCTTTTTGTTAAAGTTTCGACTTTGTATGTTTTATAATAAGAGTTTCGTGAGTAAAATATTAAAAATTTCGGTCACACCGGTCACAGTAAAAATTAAAAAAGTTTAATAAAATTGTTACTTTACACAATAAACAATTGATACTTTCCAGCAATAACAAAGTAAGCGCATATAATAATATAGTGACATTTTGTGAACCTCCATTGAAATATTCGTGTATTTAGTTATAGAAAATATTTGGTCACACCCGTCCCAATAAAGCTAAAGTTCGATTTTTACAATGGACGCAAAAAATAGAAAGCAGCAACAAAGGAAGAAACTTAAAGAAAATAAAGAAAAATATGAACTGCATTTAGCTTCAGAGAGAGAAAGGGATAGAAAAAGAAGAGATGCTAAGAAAATTACGATGGATAAAGAGTCATTGGAAGAAAAAAGAAAAAATGATCGAGAAAGAAAACAAAAGAGCAGACAACGAAAAAAGGATGAAAATCAAACTTCAAGAGTGTTGAATACATCTGGAATTGGTAGTTATAAATCGCAGCGTTCATTAAAAAAGGCAGTCACTAAAGTTAAACGTAACCTTCCTCGCAGTCCATCAAAAAGAATTACTGTCATTAAGCAACTCTTTAAAGAGGTTCCTTCAGAATCTTTGGTACCTCCAGTAAGCCGAAGAATCAAAATTCCGGCAGGTGACATTGAAAAAATCAATCGTTTTTTTCTGAGAGATGATATTAGTCGACAAGCACCTGGAATGAAGGACGCAAAGATCGTAAAAAATGCAGCAACCGGGAGTCGTGAAAAAATGCAAAAAAGATTCTTAAACATGACAGTTGGTGAGTGCTACAGTTTATTCAAAGAACAAAATCGAACAGTTGAAATTGGAAAATCCCGGTTTTATAATTATCGGCCGCCAAATGTGTGCCTTGTTGCGGAAACTCCTCTCAATATGTGAATTTGCATCTATCATGCAAACTTCAAATTTATGACAGATGCCGCTCATAAGATTTTTTCCACTATACCCGACAGTCCTACAAAAGTCTTGGAGTCAATATGCTGCAATTTGTATAGTGGAAAATTTATGAGAAATGATTGTCCTCATTGTGATAATATATCAGATCTCTTACCATTACATTATAATGGAAATATGACAGTGTCGTGGAAGCAGTGGACAAGTGAAGAAGGCCATTTCCAAATAAATGTTAAAGAAGCGTCTGTAGACGAATATTTGAAAATTTTTGAATTAAAATTGGATCAATTTAAAACGCATTGGTTCGTCAACAATATGCAAGCACAATGTTTCCAAGACATGAAAGAGATACGAGACCAGAACGAAGCTGTTTTGCAAGTGGATTTCGCAGAAAGAAAATATAAGAAAAATGCAAGAAATAAACTGCAGGAACAGAGTGCGATGCTGTTGCTACTTGTCGGAATATGTGTGTACGTGTGCGATGCTGTTGCTGCTTGCTTGTATGGAATATGTGTGTACGTGTGTGGTATAAATAAAATTTAAATACGGGAAAAACGAGTTGTAAGGAAAATATTTTATTTATCCACGTAAATATATGAATAAAATTTATACTCAGGCGTGGATAATGTTAATATGCGTTATTTCCCTTAGTGTAGGTTTCTTGCAAGTCCCATTCCAGTAGCAAATCTTGCAGTGACTCCATCATTTATTTTTTTATTTTCCACTTTACTTTTGCTCTAACTGTTTTCTAGAAAACACACGAACGAACGAATCGAAGAAAAAAAGATGCAACAAAACCAATGCTTGCTTATAATTTTAAAATTTTTAACTTTTGATTGACGTATTAACATTTCATCTTTATATGCATTGAAGAATTTATCGATAAAATTAAAAATCTGTGAAACATAACGGAGCTACATTCAATTCAATGTATTCTTTTTCTTCATTTAAGACATTAAAAGCTTGTTTTCAAAGACTTTATTTTAACAATTTTTAACATTTTGAATCAACATTTTACAGTTTTTGAGAAAACATTTTTATTTGTTATTTCAAAATTTTTATTTTTTGAAACAAAAGTTTATACTTTAATTTCAAAATTTTTATGGTAAAATCGAAAGTTTTTATGTCAAAATGCTAAAATGTTGATTTCGAATGCGGATTTTTTTCTGAGTATATCTATTAAATCTAGATTTCCTTTAGGTAGATTGGTACCTGGAGATAAAGGGTGTCCCAACAAGAACGCAATTTTTAAATTTTATATATCTCCATTAATCTCTTTACAGTTGACTCTTTTGGAGCATTATAGTGACCCCAAATTGATCGCAATTTGCGAACTGTAGCCGCAAAACTTTCACCATTTTGGAAAAACAATTTCACAATGAGAATGCGTTGTTCATTCGTGTAGCGCTCCATTTTTACTAACCTCGTACCTTCTACTAGCAAACAGTAACAATTGTTCAAATGTCAAACAATGACACTTCCAGTGTTGCCAAATTTAAAAATTGCGTTCTTGTTGGGACACCCTTTATAAAATTTAAAAATTGCGTTCTTGTTGGGACACCCTTTACATAGGCTGACTCGAAAAATTTGGTGAATAGGTTGCAAAATGTGGGTATATCAGATGAAGTAGTGTTGAGATATTGAATCGTATTTGGAATACCAGCAGAATTTTTTTACCGTTTATAAATTGACGAAAGCTTTTCAACTGATTCAGGCCATTATCAATTTAAACGATTACCTTTTGGCTTAAAAATTTCAACAAATAGTTTTCAGAGAATGCTTTCACTAGTGGCTTACAAGCATCAGCATTTTTATAAGTGGATGATATAATAGTGTTTGATCCTAACCTGAAAGAACATGATAAAAATTTGGTAGAAGTATTTAAAAGGTTGCGTAAATATAATTTGAAACTAAATCCAGGAAAGTGTAATTTTTTAAGACCAGAGGTAGTATACCTTGGACACTTAATAACAGATAAAGGTGTGAAAACAGACCCAAGTAAATATTCAGTTATAAAAGATTATCCGATACCTACTGATTCAGATGAAGTACGTAGATTTGTAGCATTTTGTAATTATTACAGACGTTTTATCCAAAATTTTGCTGAAGTAGCGAAACCATTAAACCAATTTTTAAAGAAAAATGTAATTTTCAGCTGGTCGCAAACATGTCAGAACTCTTTTGAAAATTTGAAGCATAAGCTAATGTCACCACCAGTTTTGAGCTATCCAGATTTCTCAAAACCATTCATTCTTACGACTGACGCATCAAATTACGCGCTAGGAGCTGTTCTCTCACAAGGAGAAATAGGAAATGACAAACCGATAGCATTTGCTAGTAAATCTCTAAGCAAACATGAAATAAATAAAGCAATAATAGAAAAGGAATTATTAGCAATTCATTGGGGAATACATCACTTCAGACCATATTTGTATGGAAGACGATTTAAGGTATAATATACGTGTAAATTTTTCGAAAAAAAAAAATTTTTTTTGTTTAATGTGTTTTTTATAGTTGTAAGAATAACATACACATTTTTAAATCAATATTTAAAAAAAATCAGAAGTTATAACGGTTTGCGTTAACCTATGTCTAAGCTACATACAAGAAATAAAAAACTTTAAACGCGATTTCCTCGGAACTAGTTTTTTTAAAACGGTTCGATAGATAACTCGAAATCTATTGGTTCAATTTTAATGATTTTTTTTGCATTTTGTTCGTTATTTTGTCCCTTACGCATCCCCCCTGCGTAAATGAATACTAACGCCGATGCGTTATCAAGGATAAAATTGAATTCAGACAAATTGAAAGAAATGATACCGGTTAACAGAATAAACGCGCTAACAAGAGTAATGAAGAATAGAACAATGAGTAATAAAGACAATAAAATATCCGCGGACACGTCACCATTGAGGACTGATCATCTTCATATATGGGAGTGTATTTCAATATCAGATACTAGAGGAGTAAAAAAGTTAAAAGTTGAGTATGAAAAAACAATGAAAAATGGCCGAAATATTGAGTTATATGAATTTAAAAATGAGTTGCATGTTAGATACAATCATAAGACATTATCAGACTTAAAATTGATTTTGAAAAAGTTGTTATCTCACGCAAAACATGCACACACTTAGGAAACAGCGCTAGCAAATAATGATGAAATATTTAAACAAATATCTATGCATGAATTTAAAGAAGTACTTATTCAACGAAATACAATAAATAAACCTGAAGATTCTCTTGACATATTAATATATACTCCTCCGAAAAGAATAGAAAATGAAAAAAAAATTAAAGAGTTAATACAAAGCTTTCATGACTCCAAGACACCAGGGCATTGTGGCATAAGAAGATGTATAGCTAGGTTAAAACAAAAGTATGTTTGGAAAAACATGAATAAAATGGTTAAAGATTACCATAACAAATGTGAAATTTGTAATCAAGTGAAAGTCATCAGGTGCACTAAGGAAAGGCATTCAGTAACAGAGACACCAAGTACGTCGTTTGATGTAGTAACAATGGATACAGTAGGACCTCTTAGACCATCCAATTCATACAGGTATATACTCACAATTCAATGTGAACTTACGAAATTTGTAGAAGCATTTCCGTTAGTTTCAAAAGATGCAGTAAGTGTAGCAAAAACAATAATTGAAAAATTCATATTAAAATATGGTTGCTTTAGGAAATTAAAAACAGACAAAGGTACTGAATTCACAAACGAATTGTTAGTAAACATTTGCAAACTCATGAATATTAACAAAGTAACTTCTACACCATATCATCACGAAACCTTAGGTAAAGTAGAAAGAAATCACAGATTACTTAATGACTATCTAATGACTATGGACGGAAAAGATATTTGGGATGAACTATTACCTTACTACACATATTCATATAATACAACACCTCATAGCACAACGCATTATACACCATTTGAATTAGTTTATGGAAAACTATGCACTTTACCATGTGAAATTATTAATTACAACGAAAAATTCTATAACTTAGAAAACTATATACAAATGAATTTAAAATTAAATTAAGATATGCCCATAATAAAGCAAATGAAAAACTAATTGAAAGTAAGAATAATATGATTTAAAAACAGAAATACGTTAATAAATCAGATTTTAAGATAGGAGACTATGTATATTTAAAAGTAGAGAATAAGAAAAAATTAGATAAACCTTTCAAAGGTCCTTTTAAAATTATATCCCAAAATGGATCTAATAGCACTTTAATCATAAACAATACAGAAAAAGAAGTACACAATAAGAATTTAACTAAAAATAATATAATAATAATGGCGTCCGTGGCGTAGTTGGTTAAAGTGCGTGGCCGCTATGTCAACGAACTTTGGAAACCCAGGTTCGAACCCCAGCAGCGACAGAAAATTATTTGAATTAAAATAATTTTTCTGTACGGCCGCCACCTCTCTGCAGACAATGGCAAGCCTCAGAGAGTAATAAAAAATGCCATGTAAAGCTTCTTGAGAACGAGAACATTCCGTTCATCGCCGTTCGGAGTCGGCGTTAAGCATGTAGGTCCGGTTCTCGGTCAATTGTGTAAAAACTTAATAACACGCACAACACAATTGATCATAATAAGAAGCTAGGTCAAAGTCCTTTTAAGGGCTGAAATGGCCAGTTATTTATTTATTTTATTTATTTTTAATATAATAATAATAATAATTTAACTAAAAACTAAAAAAAAAACAAATAATTTTGTCATGCATTATTCCAAAATCATTTTTTATATAGGGCGAGGGTATTGTGTGACCATAAGCAAATATGAACTAATAACATAATTAACACAGAACACTAACTCATTCATTAAATGCTAAGCTATGGTCAAGGCCAAGTACACGATTAAAAGCATGTAAACAAACAAGAAAATAAATGTGTGACGAATGTAAGCAAGCGATCCACTTATTGAGGATCATATTGCAAACTGCTGCATGTACGTTGACTAAGAAGTGTGAGGCAACTCGTACATGTTAGTCATTAAAACAAACTTTGTAAAATTGCATTTCGTAAAACAAAACAAAATTAGAACCAAATGTTGTGAAATGAATACAATTTAATAGAACGATTTAAAAAGAAAAGAGAAGTGTTAAGACTTCCGTATAGAAAAATGCAATTCAACAATTTTTGCAGAACAATAAAAATATGTGATTGGCTACACACCAATCTATTGGAATGTTACTGGAAAAGTAGGCGTGTACTACATTTTAAGAAATAACTGTTAATTAGTATAAAAACAATTTGTTGAGGACAATAAAAGAAGAGTTGATTTAAACTATCATTCGTGCGCTAGTCACTCATTGTCATTTCATATCTCAAAAAGGAGTGCATTTTTATGCTCCAAAAAGCTGGCAAAGTCTTGCCACGTAAATAAAATAAGACCACATGACAACCATAACACCATAGAAAACAATAACATTACATAGGTACACATACCAGTCGGAGTCAATGTATGCACTTCTAAGATTGACTGCCTTTTTAGCCCTACGACGATAATCACCAAAAGATTTGAGAGCATTATTTCTGTCGTATGGTGTGTAAAACTAAACTATCACCACAGAGCTATTGCCATTTTTTTGCCGTACTCGAAAAATATCTCTGACTGGTGGTGACTGAAAATCAATAGATAGGCAAATTAAGTTGAATACACAGAGGCAATCCAAAAACAACATCTTTTACCGTTTTCCTGTAAAAAATTTTAAATTTTCACTCGAATACCGAGCGCGCCAAGTAGGAACATGCCTTGAATCAAACTTTTAATAAAACACGAGTTAGAAACAATAATTTTAACAATATGAAAAAAGATTCTTAAAGCTAATAAAATTTTGTTCAGAACAGGCCCGAACTAATAATATATGATGTTTGCTTCAATAATAACATGTTGTTTTCCATGAAATCTATGCAGTTTTTTTAAATATCTCAAACCGAAATCTTTATGTCTCTCGGCGGGAGCTATGTCTCTCTTTTAATTTTAGACCCCCAGCTTCTTGGGGATGTTTTTCTTAGAATTTTGCGTAGATTTCGTTTTGGCTATACGCCTTTCACTTTTTTCTCACCCGAAAAATTTGACCCACCCTAATGGTTACAGTTTGTAAATGTGTTTGATTTGTATAAGCGCATGACAATAAATTTTATGATAAGAAATGATCGATGCATAGCGTACAATATCTCGTTTAAACAATTTATACAGTAATATACTTATATAGGGTGTTTTTTTAGGGGTTTGTTTTTCGAATAGAGATAAAACTGGCATTTTGTGGTCAAATCTGGTTCCATCGAATTCGGTACTCGCCATTGACGCAGATTGGACCGAAGATCTTACGAAGGATCTTTCTCTCGAAGGCTCCCAAAGTGTTTTCATCAGAACTGCTCAACGTCCAAGTTTGTGCTGCATATAATAGGACGGGCATGATTAGTGACTTATAGAGCGTGAGTTTTGTTCGTCGAGAGAGGGCTCTGCTTCTCAATTGCCTACTCAGCCCAAAGTAACACCTGTTGGCAAGAGTTATCCTTCGCTTTATCTCAATACTGACATCGTTGAAAGAGTTTACGTTGGATCCCAGGTAGACGAAGTTCTTAACAACCTCGAAGGAGATGTTGTCAACAGTGACGTGGTTTCCAAGACGCTGGGACTGTTTATTTGTTGACACTAGGTATTTCGTCTTATCTGCGTTCACTACAAGACCCATTCGACTCGACTCTTTTGCTAACCTGGAGAATGCTGCACTGAATCGCGCGTATTATGGCCAATGATATCGATATCATCAGCATACGCCAGCAGCATAATACTTTTGTAGAATATCGTGCCACTGCGTCTCAAATCAGCAGCTCGGATGATCTTCTCCATCATTAGGTTGAAGAAGTCGCACGATAAGCAATCACCTTGTCTGAAACCTCGTTTGGTATCGAATGGAGGAGTGAGGTCCTTCCCGATTTTAACTGTGCTGCTGGTGTTGCTCAGTGTCATTCTGCAAAGGCGGATGAGCTTTGCAGGAATACCAAATTCAGACATGGTGGAATATAGATGATTCCTTATTGGACTGTCGAAGGCGGCTTTGTAATCGACAAAAAGATGGTGTGTGTCGATTTGTTTTTCTAGGGTCTTCTCCAAGATTTGTCGTAGCGTATATATCTGGTCTATGGTGGATTTGCCAGGTCTGAAGCCACACTGATAAGGTCCAATCAGCTGGTTTACGATGGGCTTCAGTCTTTCACATAGTACGCTCGACAGAACCTTATATGCGATATTCAGAAGGCTTATCCCACGGTAGTTGGCGCAAATTGTGGGATCGCCTTTCTTGTGGATTGGGCAGAGCACACTGAGGTTCCAATCGTTTGGAATGCATTCTTCCGACCATATTCTGCATAGAAGCTCATGAATGCATTTAAATAGAGCTTCGCCTCCATTCTTGAAGAGCTCAGCAGGTAAGCCATCGGCTCCTGCGGCTTTGTTGTTTTTAAGCCGTGCTATAGCTTTCAAGACTTCACTATGGTCGGGCAGCGGAACTTCAACGCTGTCGTCCAAAATTGGGGATCCCGGAATATCATCTCTATTGGCGGGATTGTTGTCGTCGTCGCCATTCAGAAGCCTAGAGAAGTGTTCCCTCCACATCATCAGTGTACTCTGGATATCTGTGACTAGATTCCCATTTTCATCCTTGCAGGAAGAGGCCCCGGTCTTGAAACCATCGGCCAGGCGTCTTATTTTTTCGAAAAATTTTCGGAACTCATTCCTGTCACCATGCATCTCAATTTTCTCGCACTCACGCATTTCCGCTTCCCTTTTCTTTCGCCTGAAAATGCGTCTCTCTTCCCTCCTCTTCTCTTTGTATCGCTCCTTAGCAGCACGCGTTACAACCGACTGCAGGGTGGCTTTGTAGGCGGCGTCTTTTTCTACAGTGGTGTCGCGACACTCTTGGTCGTGCCACTGGTTTCGGCGAGGGCGGTGATAGCCAATCACCTCTTCGGCAACCGTACGCATAGAGTGGGAAATATGATTCCACTGCGCGCATATATCGTCGATCGGAGGAGTGCTTTCTTGAAGCAAGAGTGAGAGTCGAGTAGCGAAGTCTTCGGCTGTTTGCTTTGATTGCAGCTTTTCGACGTCTAGCTTTCTCTGTGCTGGATTGCGCGCATTCTTGGTTGCGCACAGGCGTGTACGGATCTTGGCTGCGACAATGCTGGAGAGTCAGTTACCGTTAATGGAGACCGGTATAGAGCCATGATAACCGACTATTTTGTTCCCGAATTGGATGGCATGAATGTGGATGAGTTGTGGTTCCAACAAGACGGCGCTACATGCCACACAGCGCACGTCACAATCGATTTATTGAAGGCAACATTCGATGAGCGCATAATTTCGCGCAATGGACCTGTCAATTGGCCACCAAGATCGTGTGATTTGACACCATTGGATTATTTTCTTTGGGGATATGTGAAGTCGCTCGTCTACGCCAACAAACCAGAAACGTTAGGGGACTTGGAGGCCAACATTCGTGGCGTTATTGCCGACATACGGCCCCATATGCTCGAAAAAGTGGTTGAAAATTGGACCTGTAGAATTGGCTTTATTCAGCCAGCCGCGGCGGCCACATGCCCGAAATCATATTTAAACATTAATGGCATAACATTATTCTTCCAATAAAGCCAAATTGATGTACATTAAAACGATTTTCTTGTGTTTTATCTCTATTCGAAAAACAAACCCCTAAAAAAACACCCTATACTATATAAATAAAAATCAAATGTCGTTCGTTGGTAATTGTATCAGTTGAGAACGGCTGGACCGATTTGGAAAATTTTTTTTTCGTAATGTTCGTAATAGCCCAACTTAGGTTTTTACGGATAGAAAAATTGACCACGCCCACTTTTACGCCCACTTTTTCATTTATCTAAAATCGGAAAACGGCTATACCCATTTGGCTAATTTATTTTGTAAATGTAGTATTCCATTTTATGTTTTTACTGAAGAAAAATTGACCACGCCCACTTTTACGCCTATATCTATATATATAAAAAAGAAGTTTTTGTGTGTAACTATGCAATAGACTCCTTAACTATTCATCCGGTTGGCATGAACATTTGTGTATAGCAGTTTTTGGTACGGTGCGTGTTTGTGGGCTATCAATTTTTATCCACCCTGAACACCAGAGGGCGCTGTAGCACAAATTTTTTACAAAACTGCCTAAAACTCACAAACCGCTCATGTGATTGGGATGAACATTGTTATACATATAGTAGTTTTCATGTACGTTGAGTATTTTTCTGCTATCTTTTTTTACCCAACTTGAATAACAGAGCGCGCTGTAGTACACATTTTTTGCAAAACCCACCTAAAACTCCCAAACTGTTCATGCGATTAGAATGAAAATTGATACATACGGGTTTTGAGGTACGATCAGTTTTTCAGCACTATCTTCTTTGATCCACCTTGGACACCAGATAGGGCTATAGTGCAAATTTTGCCAAAACCATATTTTTAGTGGTTTTCTTAGATTACATATGCAAATATTTACAAAATACAAAATACTTCTTAAATTAAGTACAATTCAAAAAATGTCCGTTATTTTGATATCAAAAAGATGAAACTATGAAAAATGTTACTACAACCATATATATAATGCAACATCGTTGCTCAAAAATGAGAAAAAAACAATTAACAATTTAATTTTGTGACTTTCGATTCAAAAATCTCCGCTGCTTTTTTATACATTTCGTTAAATTTGTTTTTGTCTTATAGCTTCTTCAAAGTACTATGAAAACCTCATTGCAAGAATAACGTTAGTTGAGTATATATCTTTTATATATTTTTTTCAAAAAAGGTCTGAAATATTAGAGTTTTCCTCAAAAAAAGGCTCAAAAATTGTTTTTGTTGTAAAAATAATTTAAATTCAAATTCGCTAATTTTCAGCTCTATTTAATAGTTATAACTTTTATAGGCAAAAATTGTTTCAATTTTACGCAAAATTTAGAACCCATTTTTCTGATTCAACCCCTTGATTTTTTCGAACCAAATTTTTTTTTCAATATTGTGTTTTTATATTTTTGAAAAAATATAAAAGCTAAAAATTAATTTATTAGAAAAAATTATCTTTAGAATTAAAAATAATTAAAAGTTATAGCCAATAATCTTTATCAAAAATATATATACAAAAAGCAATCGCTGTCTGTGTGATGGCTGGGAACTTCAAAATGACTGAGCCGATAGAGCTGAATTTTGGCAGTACATTTTTTTCAAGTACGAGATAGCTTAAATTTCTCACGTCACACCCCCCTTTTACCGCCTATAAATCAATAAAAATGCTATATTTCCTACGGTTTTCGCCAATTTGGCTACATTTTGGTAATTTAGTTTGTATGCTCACTGTCGGCAACTGTACTAAAACTAGGAAATGTCCATTTACTAGAAAACTGGGATGGGCATTATATAATTATATAAGCCCATACAATTTGTATTATCGAATAGCTTTGAAAGTAAAATTAGCAGTACTTACATACAAACTCAAAATGGAGTTAGTATTTGGTGATCTCCTGCTTCTGGGAAACTGTAACGGTCAGTGGAAAATAACAGTGGTGTCAAACTATGAGTTTAAGAAAAGTTTTGAATACACCTATTGTGTTCCCATATAGTTGCAGGGTGCAGCAACGCGCACTGGGAAAAGGCTAGTATATTATATATATGGAATATACGTGATATTGCACGCTAACCGATGATATGTATTTTTAAACGGGCCACGAATGTCAAAATGAACCACTAAAAATTGTGATAAAACTATGATGGCAATATAAAATAAGCACCAAAAATTCAACTCAAACTAAAACTTAAAATTCAAGCATATATAATTAACAGTTATATCGTATAATTCGAGTTAAAAAAAATCATATAACTTTTCGTTGTAAAGTTTCCTTTGTGGCTCTTACACTATTTTGGCAAAACGGCTTGATATAATTTTTAATGTTAGCTTTTTCCCGGCGCGCGTAGCTGCACCCAGCAATTATATCGCAACATAATAATTATATTCCGTGGCGTAGTTGGTTAAAGTGCCTGGCCGCTATGTCAACGAACCTGGAGACCCGGGCAGCGACAGAAAATTATTTGAATTAAAATAATTTTCCTGTACGGCCGCCACCTCTCTGCAGACAATGGCAAACCTCAGAGAGAAATCAAAATGCCATGTAAAGCTTCTTGAGAATAAGAACATTCCGTTCATCGCCGTTCGGCGATTAATCTGTAGGTCCATTTCTCGGTCAATTGTGTACAAACTTAATAACACGCACAACACAATTGATCATAAAGAAGCTAGGTCAAAGTCCTTTCAAGGGCTGAAATGGCCAGTTATTTATTTTTTTATTTTTTTTTAATAATTATATTCGAAACTTTTCTAAGACCCATAGTTTAACACCACTGTCATTTTCCACTGCCTGTTACAGTTTCGCAGTAGCAGGTCACCAAATAGTAACTCCATTTTGAGTTTGTATGTAAATACTGCTCAAATTTACTTTCAAAGCTATTCGATAATACACACTTTAATTGTATGGGCTGAACCACACCCCCTTATATAATGCCCATCCCAGTTTTCTATTAGATGGACATTATCCAGTTTTAGTACAGTTGCCGACAGTGAGCAAACAAAATAAATTACCAAATTGCAGCCTAATACGGCCCAAAACCTTCGAAAATATAGCATTTTTATTGATTTGTGGGCGATAAAAGGGGGTGTGTCAACCTATATTTAGTACAGTTTCCGACAGCTAGCAAACAAAATGAATTACCAAATTTTAGTATAATACCACTAAAATCTTCTGATATATAGAATTTTTATTGATTTTTGGGCGGTAAAAGGGGGTGTGACAGAAATTTAAACCATATCGTACATGAAAAATATGTAGTGCCAAAATTTCAACTCAATCGGCTCAGTAATTTTGAAGTTTCTAGCCATCATACAGACAGCGTTTTGCTTTTTGTATATATATTTTGGATTAAGATTATTGGCTATATGCCCATTCCACCAGTTTTCGCCCAATTTAAAAAAAAAAGTCGCAACATGTTCTAGAAAAAACTTGACAAAATTATATGTTGTTTTAGTGTTAAAGTAGGTAACAAAAAACATTTTTTTAATTTTTTATTTTTTACCGTTAACCAGTGGTGGCGCTCGAAAAATTTTTGGCGGGCCCAAAAATCACGATTTAATAGTTTACTATTTCATTTATATCTCCGCTCCTGTAATTGGTATTGACTTAATTTAAAAACTGTTTGACAGATAACAAATTGACGCAACTTCAAAACTTATAACCATGCATTTTCTTAAAATTATTTTTTATTTCATTTATAACAGAGTTTATATAAACTTATTTTTCCTGAAAACAAACTAGAACACCCTCTCGAAATTAGTAAAACTATTACAACAATACATCTATACAATATTTGTGTTGATTTTCATAACTTTTAAATGTGCATTTTTTGAGATACGGAGTCAACAATGGAAGACATTTTCTTCAATTTGAATTTAAACCCAATTTTTAAAACTTCATAAGTCCAACAAATATTAAAGCAGTCTCTCCAAATTGGAGGACTATTTTAAATGTCAGTTCAACAATATCTACGTTGATTTATAAAACTTTTGCTTGTGTACTATTTGATATGGAAGCACCTAAACATCTTGCTTTTTTCAATTATTTGAGTTATGCCATAATTTTCAAAAGATAATTTTTCAAAAACAAGACAAAACACCTTCCCAATTTTTTTTCAGTGTGTTGTCAATACATGAAATTAAAATAGAAAAAAAAATTTTAATTTTAAAATGTGCACTTTTGCTGATACAGGGTCCTGAAGTTGTGCCATTTCTCATAAATCCATACTTTCAAAGCAGTCAAACTAAAAATATTTACACATTTTCATTATTTTTTCAACTTATCTTGTTAAAAGGTCATAGAAGAAGAAACTGTAAAAAAATTTTAGGTCTGACAACACTGTAAGTTGTTGAAACAGGGTGATGAAAATCGAAAAAACCAATTTTTAGCATAAGTTTGGTGAATTTTATTTTTTATTAAAGATTATTATAATTTTATATAAGAAGTTGCGTCAATTTGTTATCCGTCAAACAGTTTTTAAATTAAGTCAATACCAATTACAGGAGCGGAGATATAAATGAAACCGTAAACTATTAAATCGTGATTTTTGCACCCGCCAAAAATTTTTCGAGCGCCACCACTGGTTAACGGTTAAAAATAAAAAATTAAAAAAATGTTTTTTGTTACCTACTTTAACACAAAAACAACATATAATTTTGTCAAGTTTTTTCAAGAACATGTTGCGACTTTTTTTAAATTGGGCGAAAACTGGTGGAATAAGCCTATAACTTTTGATTGGTAAGACATACTAACATAATTTTTTCTAAAAAATTAATTTTTTAGCTTGAATATTTTTTTTCAAAAATATAAAAACACAATATTGGAAAAGAAATTTTGTTCGAAAAAATCAAGGGGGTATGCCTTGCTTTTTTAATTACAATATGGTTTTTAATTTTTGCGTAAAATTGAAACAATTTTTGCTGATAAATGTTATACGTTTTAAGTAGATTTGCGAATTTGAATTTAAATTATTTCTACAACAAAAACAATTTTTGAGCCTTTTTTTTGAGGAAAACTTTAATATTTCAGACCTTTTTTGAAAAAATATATAAAATATATATACTCAACTAACGATATTCTTGCAATAAGGTTTGCATAGTACTTTGATGAAGCTTTAAGAAAAAAAAAATTAACAAAATTTTTAAAAAAGCAGCGGAGATATTTGAATCGAAAGTCACAAAATTAAATTTCTGATTGTTTTTTTCTCATTTTTGAGCAACGATGTTGGATTATATATATGGTTGTAGTAAAATTTTTTGTTGTTGTAGTTTTCAAGATGTGTTCATATTTTTGATGTCAAAATAACGGAAATTTTTTAATTTTTCTTAATTTAAAAGTATTTTATATATTGTAAATATTTGCATATGTAACCTAAGAAAACCACTAAAAATATGCGATTTTGTAAGAAATTTGCACTACAGCTCCATCTGGTGTCCAAGGCGGTTCAAAGAAGTTACTGTCAAAAAACTCATCGTACCTGAAAACTACTATATACCAATTTTCATTCTAATCGCATGAGCGGTTTGGGAGTTTTATGTGGTTTTGCAAAAATTTGTACTACAGCGTCCTCTGGTGTTCAAGATAGGTTAAAAAAGATAGCAGCAAAACACTCAACGTACATGAAAACCACTGTATACCAATTTTCATTCTAATCGCATAAGCAGTTTGTGAGTTTTAGGCAGTTTTGTAAAAAATTTGTACTACAACGCCCTCTGGTGTTCAAGGTGGATCAAAATTGATAGCCCACAAATACGCACCGCACCAAAAAACTTCTGTACACAAATGTTCATGCTATTCGGATGAGTAGTTTAGTATAGACATGGGTAACGCAGCAAAATATGCTGCGCTGCTACACCAACCCCAGCGCAGTTTACTGTATCAGCGTAGTGCGCTAACGCAATTGCGCCATGAAGTATTTTGAAATGCTATGATATCTGTATTATCAAGAACAGCGCAGGCTGTTTTTGAATTGGATAGCGCGATGCGTTATGTGGTCAATTTGTTGAATGCGGTGAGCTTTGTGGTGAAGTAGCAAGTTGAGCTAAATTAAATGAAATTAAACATAAATTAAATCAATTAGAAAATCCTGAAACAATTTATCCATCGAAAGACTCATGTTGCTTATGAATTCATTGAATTATTTAATTAATATGTAATATTACTGAACAAATATCGTATTTTTATCATTAACCAAAAATTAACAAATTTTATAATTCAAGCATGACTGCATGCTGTTCAACGTGAGTATTAGATATCAAACAATATGAACATACACATTTCTGGTATGCAAGACAAGTTGGAAGTTGGATGTTAGTTTGATTCCATGTACCTTAAAAGCAATGCAAATCTATAGAAAAAACTGTACATGAAGCAAATACAAATTCCTGCGATTTTGGGTTACTGCGCTATTTTTTAGCTTTATTTTGCGCAATATTTAGCTTTAGCGCAAAACAAAAAGTAGCGCTGCTTAACATTAACCCGAACTGTGCCAGCGTGACCATATGCAAATTGGCCTTCACAAAAACTGCTCTTGTATCATATATGTTATCAAATTTTTGGATTCAGCGACCCGAAAAAAATTCTAAAAAGAATAATTCCAGCACCATTCGGGTTAAGCAAGAAGATGTGCTCAGCGCAGTTTGAACTGAAAAAGATAAAAAAAATTAAAATGTCATTAATTTTTCCAGGCACCGCAAATAACGATTATCGCTATCAATCATTTTAGAACAATTATTCTTTTGTCGTTATTTTTTCGATCAGAAATAAAAATTATTTATTTATCGTTTTTTTTTCAATCAGAATAAAAAGTTTTTTTTATTGTTATTTTTTCGATCGGAAATAAAAATCATTTTGTGATCGTTATTTTTTCGATCAGAAATTAAAATCATTTTGTGATCGTTATTTTTTCGATGAGAAATAAACATAATTTTGTGACTATTATTTTTTCGATCAGAAAAAAGTTATATTTTATCGTTATTTTTTCGATGGGATATAAAAATCATTTTGTGATCGTTATTTTTTCGATCTGAAATATAAATGAATCATTGATCTATATTTTTTCGATCAGAAATAAAAATTACTTTTGATCGATATTTCTTAGACCAGAAATAAAAGTCAATAAAAAAATTAATAACTGGCCATTTCAGCCCTTGAAAGGACTTTGACCTAGCTTCTTATGATCAATTGTGTTGTGCGTGTTATTAAGTTTGTACACAATTGACCGAGAAATGGACCTACAGGCTTAACGCCTACTCCGAACGGCGATGAACGGAATGTTCTTATTCTCAAGAAGCTTTACATGGCATTTTTATTACTCTCTGAGGTTTGCCATTGTCTGCAGAGAGGTGGCGGCCGTACAGAAATATTATTTTAATTCAAACAACTGGTTGGCTTTGGCTTTTCTAAAGAGGGTGGGTGGCATCGAACTCTCGATGCACAGGTAGAGGAGTTGGTCGATATGATAACCTTAAAAATTAGAAAAAACGCCATATCTTGAAAACGAAACAAGATGGGACACTACTTATATTTTGTACTTCTATTTTCTACAGCTATTTTCTACTAATATTTTCTTTAGTGTTCTACTACTATTTTCTATCAATATTTTCTACTACTATTTTTTACAACCATTTCGTGCTACCAGTTTGTCTACTAATCCTATTAATATTTTCTTCTCTAAGTTCTTATTCAAATTCTTGTCTTTGTCCTTATTCTAATCCTTGTCCTAATCCTTGACCTAATCCTTGTCCAAGTACTAATCCCAATCCTTTTCCAAATCCATGTCTAAGATCTTGTCCTTCTCTTCGTCAAAATCGTTGTTCAAATCCTTGTCCAAGACGACTAGCTAACTTGGTAACGTGGGTTCGAAGCAATAACTTCTTTATTTTAACTCAAAACAGTTTTATTTGTAAAAATTGATTTCATTGACATTTCAATAGATATTATTTCAATCAAGAAATAATTTTTATTTCTGATTAGAAAAATATAGATCATTGATTCATTTCTATTTCTGATGAAAAAATAACGATCAGTAATAATGTTTATTGCTGATTGGAAAAAATTCCATAAAAAAATAACTTTTATTTCTGATCGAAAAAATAACGATCACAAAATGATTTTTATTTCTGATCGAAAAAAATTACGATAAAAAATTATTTTTATTTCTGCTTGAAAAAATATCGATAAAAAATAACGAAAACAAGTTTTTCGAGCTCCAGGCCAAGCATGTTGTCAACAAGACAACATGAAGAACAAAGAAGGCAACAACCAACAACAACAACAACAGCTCTGTATAGAGCAAATCACACAGCTTGACTATACAGACTGTTTCATTGGCCGCTACACCAACTCATCAGTAGCCTTTGTATGACTTTACACTGTGATCCACTTAAGCTACTTAGGTTCTACATATACTGCCAATATGCCGAGAAAGTTACCCGGAATTTGTTTTTGGCAGAGAACGCTGGAATTTTTGTAATTGAGTTCTTATCTACTTTTTGATGTCTTGTTGACAACATGCTTGGCCTAGAGCTCGAAAAACTTGTTTTCAATATAAATAATTAGAGGCCGTATACAAAATATTAATATTAGATAAAAAAAAACTTTTTTTTCTGATCGAAAAAATAACGATCACAAAAAAATCAACATGTTTATCTGAGCAAGCTGTTTTTTAATTGCGTTATGTGGTTAATTTCTTGAATGCGGTGAGTTTTTAGAGTGCGCTTCAAACAAAACTAAAACATCAAAGGATTCTGGCGTTGGAGCAAGTTTAAAGTTTGATTCAAGTTTGTTTGTATTCTTAAAATAGACCACGTTGGACATATTGAAAAAAACATTGCGTGATCGGCAAAGCATCATAACAATCAAACACACTTCATATGCTTAACAGCATCTTCTTCGACAATGTTCGCTTCGAACATTTTATCTCCATGTTTAAGGCGACGTAAAACTTGTGCAATTTTCTCTCGCTGCAAAATATTTTCTCATTTTGCTTTGAGCGTGTCATTTGTATCATTGCGCTATAGCGTTACTTTTTTTAAAATAAGTGAATTAGCGCAGTAACGCATTTAAGTGCTTCAACTCAATAGCGTAACGCAGCGCAGCGTTACCCATGTCTAGTTTAGTAGTCTATTGCATAGTTACAAACATAAGCTCCTTTTTTATATATATAGAAGATAGATAAATGCAAGATCAGGTTAAAATGATAAGCAAAGTTGTTTATTACTTACTTTACTGCGCGACTTGTAAAAAAAACAATCCGTTTAAGTTTTTTATTATAAAAAAAGTAGTTGAAAGCCCAAAGACACCCAGGTTCTCCAAAAGGATCCGAACTCAAATCTGGGTCATAGCTGTAAATGTCACAATCCACTAAATTGATTTCATCATCGATAGCAGCCCAGAGGGGTTGACGCAAAATTTGGTACTGGTCTCCAGCTAGTGCAGAAAGGTTGGAGTGTACTGAATTCATAACCCATTGAAGTGACGGCTGTTTGTTGAATTCATGAGACTAAAATATAAGAATTAATTTTATTATTAATGTTAAATCACGACTTCTTTTTTAAATATAACAGTTAAATTGTATTTTTATTTCCTTGCTAATGACATATTTTCTAGAATAATTATAAATAATATTTTCTAAAATAATAGAAAAGTCTAATGTTCTTTTTTCATGAGATTGTTTTTCTCATTTTTTTTTATTACTTATTGATATATGGGTAAGTCCTAGCGTTCGGACGTTACATTCGGATACATTTTTTTATATATTTCGCCAATTTTATAAAAAGTTTTCCAATTAAAATGAATTTGGTTAAATAGCTCCCTATAAATAGAATTAATAATAATTATAACATCAAGCATCTTACTGCATTTTACCCGAAATTTGTTATTTTTGTCGTGCGTTGTAATGGCATAACATCTGCCAACTTTGGTTATTCAGTTTGAGGGTAATCCTATTGTTGTTTTCCTGAACGTACCCAAAATGTTCTGACAGTTGGTAGAACACGCTATAGAAAAACCAACCTCAAGACAACCATTAGAAATTCGAACATTTCCGGTCTTTCTGATCGAGATCTTGTCAAATTCAGTCGTTCAAGGGAAAAAAAGAAAGAAAAAGAAAATCCCTGTTTTCAAAGTTTAAAAAGTCATCAAGTCATTAAAAAGTCATGGTTTAACCGGTGTCTTTGCATAATTTTTTTTATGAAAAAAAAAGAAAAAAAAAACCCTCCATATACGTCAAATAAGCACGGCAACTGCCCGAAGGTCTTATCAAAGAGTGATCAGCAGTCACGCTGTTGGCATAACCTGCATAAGTGCCCAAGCGCCGTTGGTACTTGGCAGATAACCGCTTGACGAATCTCTGGAGGCCGTAGCTTGGGTGAGGAGTGGCTCCTCCAGCCTCCGAAAAATTTTGCAGTCACCCAAAAATCACCCTTGGAAACCCTGACAGCATCTTCACAGCACGCTATAGTACTTGCGCACCTCTAAAAACTTTTTTTTTAGAAACCTAACGAGAAAATTAAAAGAAAACAAAAAAAAAAAAAAAAAAAAAATTATCAATTTTAATTCTTAGCTTATTTCTAAAATCCCTAGCGAGTACATATATTCTTGTTTCATTCTTTTTATAAGTTTTATTAAGTTACATCTAATTATTTTCAAATCCATTTAAAGCAAAACAAAAAAAAAAAAAAAAAAAAAAAGAAAAAGAAAAAAAAATTTTTGGACTATGAAAAAACAAAAAAAAAATTTTTAATAATACAAAAGCACAAAGTATACTTTTATACAAATACACTTAAATCATTCAAGCCATTAAAAACTTAGTTTGACAGAAAGCCTCAGAATGTTTGCGCAAACATCGTGGGAGACTACACAACACAATAATGTAAGTTACTTTTAATTTATTATTTAAACAAAAATCATCCTAATTACCTCTGTTTCTATTATTTTTTTTTTTCATGTTATTTTCTTGCTGCAACCACTGAAATGTGTAAAAAGGTTGTTTGCTATACTTTTCTTTTGCTTTAATAACTTAACTTTTCCTTGATCATCATTTTTTCTTTATTACCTATATATTTTTAACTGAAGAAATTTGTTAATTTTATTAAAACGAACTAAGTCAATTTCTTTGTTAAATATATCAAATAGTTCAAGATGTAAAAATAACCAAATCAACTCAGATTATATAAATTATTTCTTTATTATAGCTAAAATATAGCTTTAATCAAATTATAGCTGAGTTTTCTGTTTATCAAAATATTTAATAAAAATTTTCATTGTTTGTAATTTTATATACAAATTAAACAAAACAACGAACAAATAAAAAAAAAAAAAAAAAAAAAAAATATAATGAAATGAAGAGAAAGAGAGAGAAAAAAAAACAAACTACTATTCATATTTGCAATGCACTCCTTATTACATTAATTTACTCATTGATTAAAACCGGTTTCTGATGTCTTATTCTTACACACATACTTATTTTGTTAAATAGTTTTTCTATCTGCTTCTCCTCATTTATGAAAATTTGGTCGAAATGAAACAATTGAAAATGAAACAATCACATTATTCTCGCTCTTATTTTTATCATTATCTTTTGCCGTAAGTTTAAATAAGAACAAATGAAAATGAATAAATTTTAATAAAAATTTAATTCTCTTACGAATTTGATTTTCGCCCGTTAGTTGTTGTTGGTTGGGTTCTGGGAGAGCAATATAATACTCTCAAAATAATGGTTGGGTAGGGAAAGAGTAGGAAGATAAGTTGTCACCTATTGTCTTCTAGTTTCTTTTGCATTCAATGTTACGATTCTGGATTTCTTCGCAATAATTTTAATATTTTTTTTTATTTACTTTCGGCAGTTACCTTCAAGCTTGTTTTAAATCCTATATATTTTATCTTTTCATTCCATTTCATTCAGTTCTATTCTGGACTTAATTCTCTGCAAATTGTTTTTTTTTGTCTGTCGGTTTTTGTATGATTAAAACTTGAAGAATGAGTTCAAACATCTTAATGTTTGAAAATTTGAAGTTCCCAAGTCAGATGAAAAATTTTATTTATTCCATTTTTTTTTAATTTTCTGAAAATTTTGTGCATGATTATAATTTTTGTGTTCATGAGGCTCATAGGGATGAGGCAAAGAGCAAGAACCATGACATATACGACGAGCTTAGACCTGGAATCACTAGCATGCACACCAGCTCAGCGCTCCCTAAAGTCCGGTCCATGACATAAAATGGCGCCCAACGTGGGGCCCCAAAATTTCATTTTGGAGTCACATACTATAACACTTTAAATTTTGTTTTATTAAACAGCATTTGTATTTCTAATTGTACTGGAATTAGTCTTGAATTTTATTTAGTTCAGCTAACCGTCAGGAAGAAATCATGCCAGTTCCCGATTAAAATGTGTTCAAATAAAATTATTTGGAACTAATAAACAGAAATATAGGCCAATGTGTTTACCTAGCCAATAATTTCTTTTGAACATTTTTTATGAATTTTGTTGTTATGCTTTTATTGTTATTGACAAGTGATTTTTTTTTATTGCGGATTCTTTAAATAATAGCAACAATTTATATTATGTACTTAAGCGTATATTTTTTATCTATTTCATTGAATCCTTTTTTCTGAGTAATATTGCAATGCGGGAAACATATTTTGTTTTTCTACACAATAACTAACGGGGAGATCATATATTCGTAAGAGGTAAAATTATATAAAAAGAAAAAAAAAATAAAAATAAATAAATAAATTTTCCTATATAATTTAATGGGTAATTGCGTTGAAGTGAGAGGAATTCCTTTCTAAAGATCAGTTTATTGAATTATTTTTTTTTGTTTTTTTGAAAGAAAGAAAGAATAGATTTTTTTTTATCATCATGGCGGTTTGTCATAGCAATGAAAACTTAGCTCAGTTGATTTTACCAGGGGTTTTATGTACAATTTGTAATGAGGTTACACTTGATACCGATTTTGCCACCACTCCATGTCAGCATGGATTTCACTACTCGTGCATATCAACATGGCTCTCTGACAATGACAGCTGTCCATTATGTAGGTGCGCATGTGATATGCAATCTTTAAAAAGTTTTCCAGAGCAGGAGCAAAGATCTAGATTAGAAAATCCATCTGCACAAGGGGCCATTCCAAGAGTAACTAAAAATGAAGCAAGAGGACCAAATACTAGGTCAAGAACTGGCAATAATAGTGGTGTAGACTGGACTTATTCCGAAGGTACAAACTCACCTGCAGGAACACGCAGACGTGGACGTCCTGGGGGTAACCATAATTCAAATCGCCACACTCGCTTTGACCACCCTGCCACAGGTGTTGATTTGAATAGCATGCAGCAGATAATATTAGATTCGGTTAGACGAAGTCAAGAAAATTCAGCACAGGAGTTAAGAAATATGGTAGGGCCAGTGTTAGCAGAATCCTTAGAAAATTATTTTCAAAATTTAAATCTAAGTCGAGCACCACCTACTATAAATCAAGAACCAAACAGAGTACAAACAGATCACGTAGTAAGGATAGAACCCGTTCAAAACCATCCCAGAGGAAGTCGTGATCATAATCTGAATGTTCAGGCACATAATGACATTAATTCAACAGAAAACGATATTTTTCAAAATTCAAATCCACATCCGCGTGCTTATGGTACACCATCGCCAGATGTTGTATCTAAAATAATTCTGAACTGGAAACTGACTTTCGATGGTTCCCTTGGATGCGTCTCAGTTGACGAATTTATTTATCGCGTGAACGCCTTGACAAGGTCATCACTTAGAGGTAATTTTGAGGCGTTGTGTCAAAACGCTCACATTTTATTTGAAGGCAAAGCGAAAAGTTGGTATTGGCGGTACCACCATTCGGTTCGGTCATTAGACTGGTATGACATTTGTGATGACTTACGACGGAATTTCAAGGACTTTCGTACTGATTTTGATATTAAGGAAAGTATCCGGAATAGGAAACAAAAAATTGGCGAATCATTTGAAAAGTATTTAGATCACGTCATGTCAATTAGCGATGGGCTTCGCACGCCACTGTCGGAACGTGAACTAATAGAGACGTTGATTAGAAATTTACGTCCAGAGATCAGATTAGAACTTCTTCATCTAGACGTCAATTCTATTTCAGAATTACGACGTATTTGTCGTCGACGTGAAAACTTCTTCGAGGCAATTCAAAGCTCGACTAATTTTCCAAAACCTTTCTATTCACAAACATGATACAATTATACAGGTAGCATTGACAAGTATAGATTTTCTCAGCAACAAGGCAACGACCATTTGTCAAAAACAGTTGTTCGTGCAACAAGAATTAAACGAATGTAAAAATAAATAAATTCCGCAAAATATGTGCGTTAAATACACAATTATAATAATGAAAGTTGTGAAAAAATTATGTGTGATATGTGTTTAACGTTTTCCTGCCGTGGTGTTTTAATAATAATTGGAAACTTCTTTAATTTCGTCCATATGCATCTGCAGCTGCTGAGGTTGCTACATTTGAACGTTTTCAACATTTTTTCTTATGTTTGCACTTAATAACACAAAGTTCACAAGTTATCTTCGTTGTAGTAATAATAATTCACTATTGATTAAATAAAATAGGCAATATTTTGTAAGAAAATGTTTGGTTATTTGCAAGCGCTGAAACATAAACAATGGCGAAAACATAAGAAATAATTGAACGCTCTCTTTCTAGACATTTTTTTTGACAGATGGTCGATGCCCAAGCAACTGTCAATACTACCTTATATTATTATACCATGATTCACAAAGACGGCAGATATCTGAAGTCGAGCACACTGAGTTTGAGAAAGATGAAAATGCGGCTTGTGAAATTCGTGTTTCTAATTCTGATAAACCTCACATGAAATGTTGGAATTGCGAAGAATCTGGGCACAATTACAAACAATGCATTAAACAAAGGCGTGTTTTCTGCTATGGGTGCGGCCTTATTGCCTATTTTCTTCCAAACTGCCCAAATTGTAACAAATCGGAAAACCTAGCAAGGGGTGTCTACAACAACATCAGCAGACATCCCAAGCACATTCTACCTCAAAATCAGTAATCATTCTTAAAAATAAAAATTTTCCAAAAACTTCGGATAATCGAAATTTACACCAAATAATACCTTTACATCAGCGGATGCATGAATATAGAAAAATTCGAGATAGATTATTTAACAAAAATCGTTCTGTCGTGCGAGCAAGAAATTACTGGAAAAATGTAAAGAATATACGCCATTCTCTAATATCTTCTATTCTGTGTAAACCTGGCGACATAAGGCCATATGCTTCTATTCATATTATGAATAAACAAATGTTAGGTCTACTAGATTCAGGGGCGTCTACAAGCTGCATTGGAGGAAAGTTGGCTGTAGAAATACAAAGCAGTCAACTCAAAACCAAAACTCTCAAATCCTTAGTGCGCACTGCAGATGGTACCATGCAAGACGTTGCTGGAGTTGTTAATCTAGACGTTACGTACCAACAAACGACGAAACCAATTGACTTTTTTATTATCCCATCATTATCACAAGATATTTACTTAGGTGTTAATTTTTGGAAAGCTTTTGAAATTGCCACTGATATAATAAGCGAGGTAGAGACATTGTCATTTGATACGAATTCTCATAAATTAAACTCAAATGAGGCAGAACAATTGAAAGCGGCAATAAGTTATTTTCCATCTTATGAGAAAAATGGACTGGGCAAAACTAATTTGTTAGAACACATAATTGATGTTGGTTCTGCAAAACCGATTAAGCAACGTCACTTCCCAATTTCTCCTGCGGTAGAAAAGTTAATGGGAGAAGAAATTGATAGGATGCTTGCAATGGGTGTTATAGAGGAATCCAGTAGTCCATGGTCTTCGCCAGTTGTTCTGGTTAGAAAACCGGGTAAGGTTAGACTATGTTTAGATAGTCGCAAGGTGAATTTGCAGACTGTGAAGGATGCCTATCCGTTGCCACATATTGAAGGGATCTTGAGCAGGCTTCCTCGCGCCGAATTTATTTCAAGTCTTGACTTAAAAGATGCTTTCTGGCAAATTCCTCTGGAGGGAAGTTCTCGCGAGAAAACAGCGTTCACAGTACCAAATCGGCCGTTATACCAATTCACGGTTATGCCATTTGGTTTGTGCAATGCTCCTCAAACAATGTGTAGGCTAATGGATAAGGTTATTCCTTATCACCTTAAAGAGCGAGTTTTCGTCTATCTTGACGATCTGTTGCTAGTTTCAGAAACATTTCAATCACATATACAACTTTTATCCGATGTTGCATACCATATAAGAAAAGTCGGTCTCACAATAAATATATCTAAAAGCAAGTTTTGTATCAAACAAGTTCGATATCTTGGATACGTGGCAGGTTGCGGAACCTTACAAACGGACCCTGAAAAAGTTTCGGCGATCAAAGAATATCCATCACCAAAAACAGTACGCCAGTTACGTCGTTTCTTAGGAATGGCCGGCTGGTATAGGCGTTTTATTAGTAACTTTGCCGAAGTAACCCATCCATTGACAGATCTTTTGAAAAAGTCACGAAGTTTTGTGTGGACTGATCAAGCACAGGAAGCATTTAATATTTTGAAAGAACGTTTAACTACAGCGCCGGTTTTAGCAAACCCTGACTTTTCCAGGCCATTCATTATTCAGTGTGACGCAAGCCAGTATGGATTAGGGGCAGTGCTTGCGCAGCTAAACGAAAACAATGAAGAAATTCCTGTGGCTTATATGTCTCAGAAGCTCAACAAAGCACAACGCAACTACTCCGTCACTGAGCAAGAATGCTTAGCTGCGGTACTGGCTGTTAAAAAGTTCAGAGCATACGTAGAGGGCCAAGAGTTCACAATTATAACGGACCACGCAAGCCTGCGATGGCTGATGCAGCAAACCGACCTCAGTGGTCAATTGGCAAGATGGTCGCTGAAGCTACAATCCTTTGTTTTCACAATACAGCATCGTAAGGGCAGCGCTAACGTGGTCCCGGATGCTCTTTCACGTATCAACTCAGAAAACAATGAGGAAATAGCTTAACTTCAAATAGATAATGTCCCAGATATTGACTTAAATTCTCCTGAATTTGACAGTCCAGAATATACTTCACAACGAAGTAAATTAGAGATGGAAGCACACAAATATCCAGACTTTATGATATCAGATAAGTATATTTACCATAGAACTGAATACCATACAGGTGACACCAATCAGCAGAATTCAGCATGGAAGCTAGTAGTTCCAAAAGGGCTACAAAAGACACTTATTCGTAATGCTCATGACGTGTCAAATTGTGCACATGGAGGTGTTGCAAAAACAGTTGAGAAAATTAGAAGATTTTTCTACTGGCCAGGTCTATTCAGTTCTGTTCGCAAATATGTTCTAAAATGTGAGGTCTGTAAATTAACTAAGTACTCAACAAAGGTGCAACGACCACCTATGGGAAAGTTCGTACCAGTTGAAAGAATTTTTCAACGTCTATATATAGACCTAATAGGTCCTTTTCCTCGATCAAAAAATGGTCACATAGGCATTTTAATAGTTCTAGATCACATGTCCAAGTTTTCCTTCTTATGTCCTCTAAAAAAATTTAAAACTTTTCCAATTATAAGTTTCCTTAAAGAGCACGTTTTTGATGTTTTTGGAATTCCCGAGTTTCTTGTAAGTGATAATGGGAGTCAATTTAAATCTGGGGAATTTGAATCTTTTTTGACAAAATACGGAATCAAACATGTTTGCACAGCAGTTTATTCGCCTCAGAGTAATAGTTCTGAGCGAGTAAACCGCTCGATAAATGCTGCGATTCGAGCTTACATCAAAACTGATCAGAGGGAATGGGATCTAAACTTAAGCAGCATAAATTGTGCTCTGCGAAACTCACTTCACCAGTCAACTGCACAAACACCTTATTACGCAGTGTTTGGACAGCATATGGTTACCCATGCTGATAACTACATATTGCTTCGAAACATCAATATGATTCACGAAGGACAAATGGAAGATACGGTTAACAGACATGACTTTCTCTCTTTAGTTCGAAACACTATCCGAAAGAATCTGCGGAAATCCTATGATACAAATGCCAAAACTTATAACTTGCGTACAAGACCTATAAGTTACAAAATTGGTCAGGAAGTACTAAGACGCAATTTTGCCTTAAGCAATGCGAGTAAAAACTTCAGTAGTAAACTAGCAAAAACGTATCTCAAGGCGAGGGTTCGAGATACATTAGGTACGGCTTACTATATATTGGAAGATGTAGATGGTAAACTCCTCGGCACTTATCATGCCAAGGATATACAGTCTCTGTAATATCCGTTGATGTCTGCCAGTTTTCCAGATTGTTAAAATAATTTTTTTAAATTTATTTAAAAAATCTGTTTTGTAATGGCATAACATTTGCCAACTTTGGTTATTCAGTTTGAGGGTAATCCTATTGTTGTTTTCCTGAACGTACCCAAAATGTTCTGAAAGTTGGTAGAACACGCTATAGAAAAACCAACCTCAAGACAACCATTAGAAATTCGAACATTTCGGTCTTTCTGATCGAGATCTTGTCAAATTCAGTCGTTCAAGGGAAAAAAAAAGAAAAAGAAAATCCCTGTTTTCAAAGTTTAAAAAGTCATCAAGTCATTAAAAAGTCATGGTTTAACCGGTGTCTTTGCATAATTTTTTTTATGAAAAAAAAAGAAAAAAAAAACCCTCCATATACGTCAAATAAGCACGGCAACTGCCCGAAGGTCTTATCAAAGAGTGATCAGCAGTCACGCTGTTGGCATAACCTGCACAAGTGCCCAAGCGCCGTTGGTACTTGGCAGATAACCGCTTGACGAATCTCTGGAGGCCGTAGCTTGGGTGAGGAGTGGCTCCTCCAGCCTCCGAAAAATTTTGCAGTCACCCAAAAATCACCCTTGGAAACCCTGACAGCATCTTCACAGCACGCTATAGTACTTGCGCACCTCTAAAAACTTTTTTTTTAGAAACCTAACGAGAAAATTAAAAGAAAACAAAATAACAAAAAAAAAAAAAAAAAAAAAATTATCAATTTTAATTCTTAGCTTATTTCTAAAATCCCTAGCGAGTACATATATTCTTGTTTCATTCTTTTTTATAAGTTTTATTAAGTTACATCTAATTATTTTCAAATCCATTTAAAGCAAAAAAAAAAAAAAAAAAAAAAAAAAAAAAAAAAAAATTTTTGGACTATGAAAAAACAAAAAAAAAATTTTTAATAATACAAAAGCACAAAGTATACTTTTATACAAATACACTTAAATCATTCAAGCCATTAAAAACTTAGTGTGACAGAAAGCCTCAGAATGTTTGCGCAAACATCGTGGGAGACTACACAACACAATAATGTAAGTTACTTTTAATTTATTATTTAAACAAAAATCATCCTAATTACCTCTGTTTCTATTATTTTTTTTTTATGTTATTTTCTTGCTGCAACCACTGAAATGTGTAAAAAGGTTGTTAACTTTTCCTTGATCATCATTTTTTCTTTATTACCTATATATTTTTAACTGAAGAAATTTGTTAATTTTATTAAAACGAACTAAGTCAATTTCTTTGTTAAATATATCAAATAGTTCAAGATGTAAAAATAACCAAATCAACTCAGATTATATAAATTATTTCTTTATTATAGCTAAAATATAGCTTTAATCAAATTATAGCTGAGTTTTCTGTTTATCAAAATATTTAATAAAAATTTTCATTGTTTGTAATTTTATATACAAATTAAACAAAACAACGAACAAATAAAAAAAAAAAAAAAAAAAAAAAAAAAATATAATGAAATGAAGAGAAAGAGAGAGAAAAAAAAAACAAACTACTATTCATATTTGCAATGTACTCCTTATTACATTAATTTACTCATTGATTAAAACCGGTTTCTGATGTCTTATTCTTACACACATACTTATTTTGTTAAATAGTTTTTCTATCTGCTTCTCCTCATTTATGAAAATTTGGTCGAAATGAAACAATTGAAAATGAAACAATCACATTATTCTCGCTCTTATTTTTATCATTATCTTTTGCCGTAAGTTTAAATAAGAACAAATGAAAATGAATAAATTTTAATAAAAATTTAATTCTCTTACGAATTTGATTTTCGCCCGTTAGTTGTTGTTGGTTGGGTTCTGGGAGAGCAATATAATACTCTCAAAATAATGGTTGGGTAGGGAAAGAGTAGGAAGATAAGTTGTCACCTATTGTCTTCTAGTTTCTTTTGCATTCAATGTTACGATTCTGGATTTCTTCGCAATAATTTTAATATTTTTTTATATTTACTTTCGGCAGTTACCTTCAAGCTTGTTTCAAATCCTATATATTTTATCTTTTCATTCCATTTCATTCAGCTCTATTCTGGACTTAATTCTCTGCAAATTGTTTTTTTTGTCTGTCGGTTTTTGTATGATTAAAACTTGAAGAATGAGTTCAAACATCTTAATGTTTGAAAATTTGAAGTTCCCAAGTCAGATGAAGAATTTTATTTATTCCATTTTTTTTAATTTTCTGAAAATTTTGTGCATGATTATAATTTTTGTGTTCATGAGGCTCATAGGGATGAGGCAAAGAGCAAGAACCATGACATATACGACGAGCTTAGACCTGGAATCACTAGCATGCACACCAGCTCAGCGCTCCCTAAAGTCCGGTCCATGACAGCGTTCGGACGTTACAAAAAAAGGAAGTTCTTGTGAGACTAGCACTAAAGCTTAGATTAATTCTGCGAAATGGTCTGTCGCACCTCAGAAGTCTAAGAGAACAAATAACTGCAAATTAAATAAGTTTTAAAGAAAAGCCTATATCATTTAAAAAATAAGTATTTTTAAGTCACAGTTAGCAATTTGATTTGTTCGGACGTTACGTGTCGGACGTTACACATTTTTCCCTCTAATTGAAAATTCACATGAATGTTTTTAAAAATTTATTAATAACGTAAAGAAATATATCTACATTTAAAAATTAAATTGTTTCATGCATTGACTTTGAAATATTCCGAATTGGCAGTTTTTGCTGCTCTCAGAGTTTTCTTATTTGAGCATAAAAGAGCATAACCTATCATCACAAATATGAGTAAAAAAATTGAAAAAAAAAACAAAATGACTTTAATTGGCAATAAATCTGGCATTTTTACTACACTCAAGAGAGTATAACCAAAGTAAGCTCTTGTTTTCGATTGAAGAGATATTGGTCTTTTTTTTTTTGCAACCAAAACTTTAAGAAATAAGTAAATTTATTTTTTTACCTCTGGTTGACCATTTTCTGGACAAGCCCATATGTATTCCCAGAAAAGGTTATCCGCATAGCCAAAAATAAAACTGGAGTAAAATAAAACTCCAATTTCTTCATATTCCAGAAAAGATGAGTTTTGAGGGAACACAAATATAAATTCTTATTTAATTAATTTCCTGTGGCCAAATCGTAAAAAATAATAAGATTAACGAAAAAAATTAATTATGTATTTGCTGGAAAAACCGGTTACTCGCAGATATCAAAACAACGAATAAAATGTGTTCATGTATTTTGTTAAAAATAAAAAAAAAAGTTACTTCTTATGTTCGCGCTTCCAACCGTTGCACGGTTTTGACCTCGTCTAAGAATTTGCGCCAGCCAATTCTGTGACCAAGCGTCGTCAGGTTGTTCAACACTTTTTTCTTCAAACGAAGATATGGAAGTCCTCTTCTTGTTTTATTATACTGCTGAGCAGCGCAAATTATAGATTCACAGTCATTTATAAAATTAAATTCTTCTTTTAAACATCTGGCTATTTCAATTATTGTCGAATGGACCCTTTTTACTTGACCATTTGTTACTGAATATCTTGGGCCACAATAATAAATTTCAATATTCATTCTTTGGTCTAAGGATTTAAATTGAGGCATTTTGAATCCTGGTTCGTTATAAACTGTTAGTTTTTCAACTTCGGAAAAACTTGGTAATATTTCAAAAATTTTTTCCCTTAAATTGGATTTGTCTTCTATGTTTTTAATTTTGAAAAATTTAGAATATACGTCTATAAATGTAAAAAATTTTAATTTTTGAGCATAAAAGATGTTCATTCGTGGCGTAGTTTTGTTCCGTAGAGTTTAATGTTTTTGAAATAAAGGTAATTGGTTCCTGAGTTAATACCGCGCCTATGGCCTCATTAATATTTGGTGAAACCCTGACTCTAAATCTATTGTTGAAAAGTATTTTGAAGTTCCTAAGTTATAAAGTATAACGCTTACGTCCGGTACTGGGTATAGAACTGATATTGTTTGTTCGTTCAATTTCTTATAGTCGACTACCATTCTAAGTTTTTGTATTCCATCAGGGTTTAATTTTCTGATTTTCTTAATTTATTTCATTTATTATTTTCTTTGTCTGAATCATCATCGACAGTCTTTTTTGGAATATCTTTTCCAAAATTATTTATTGTATTTATATGGCAGTAAAATCTTCGGCTGGCGCTTTAGGATTTCCATATCCCAAAGAATTTTTATTTAATTTATTTTTAGAAATACTGCCGGTAAACACATCGACTGGCGTTCTAGGGTTGTTACATCCCAGATTTATTTTTTTAATTAATATAATTGCCTGGAAAAACCATCGGCTGGCGCTTTAGGATTAACGAATCCCAAATACAAATTTTATTGTTTAATTATTGAGGAATTTGAGTAAGAATGAAAATAAAAATAAATTATTTGGAGGCAGACAATTTTATTGTCTGGTGTTTTTCGGCGTTTTTTGCCAGTTGTACCTCAATTGATCGCGTGTAATCGATCAAGATGTCATTGATTTTCCTAATCACTTATTGCTGTGTCTAAAAATGTTATTGAAGATATGTTTGGCGACTTTTCGGAAACTATTTTATCTCATCAGGTTTGGAATTCAGTTGTATTATGCCAGAAGATAAAAACGCATACTATAGTTATGATAAAATTGTATGCGATGATGATCGAGAGGAAGCTGTTGAATTTTTGAATACGATGACTGTTAGCGGTTTACCTCCATACTAAAGAGAATTGTATTGTATTGCTTATACGTAATTTAAATACAGGGAACACTTTGGTGAATAGCACTCGAATACATGTAAAACGAATGCATAGGAATTTAATTGACCAATTGTCTGCGAAGTTTTGACTGGCATTGCCCGCAACAAAAAAATCTTAATTTCAGTCATTCACTTAACTTATTCTGGTACAATTTTGGTAATTTCTGGCACAGTTTCCTGTCATTTCTGCATTTGCAATGGCTATAAATAAATCACAAGGACAAACATTCGGCAATGTAGGTATATTGTTACAGCAATTGTATGTTTCTGCCGGTAGAGTTTGATATTTTGATAGTTTGCGATTTTAAATTTCATATACTTCTGACCGAGCATGTATCCAAGGACAGAATAGAGTCTTTTCGAAGAACATTGTTTATAAAGAAATTATTCGCCATTAATTCCAAGAACAAGCTTCTTTTCAGCAATATATTTACGTAACAAAGTTCCAGTAATAAAATGAATTTCCAATATTTTTCTCATGGATAATCTCACATGAATGAATGTTTTCATATTTAAATGAGCTGTAAGTGTAAATATTAATGAATGCGGTCTCAACCATACCTTGACGTGGTGGAAGGGCTTAATAGATCAAAGTTTGATCGAAACCAAATACGTTAGTCCATATTTTTTAATTTACCTATAGTGCGGTCGATTTTCGGCAGTTGGGTTCCACTAGTATATATTATTATACTGGAAATATCAGTATTTTAATTTTCGCTAATAAGTTTTATTATCATAAATATATTAATTTCCTTATGAATATAAAAGCTTTAAGTTCGGCGCTAATCTTATTCGAAATGTTATTACTTTAATTTTTTTCTAATTTGTGTTATAATCATTAATGAATTTCTTTATTAATTTAATGTAGCCAACGTGTTCATGCATTATTTGTGCGGCTGTAACACACTATATCATAGTCAATGTGAGCTATACAAGCTTACCGAAACCAGTAGAGTGGGAATGTTTATGTGTGCAGAACTATTAATTACTTTGAAATTAAGATTTAAAATTACTACAGCGTCACCAAAGCAGCATAGAGTCAAATATACTAACAAGAAAAGGTCCGCAAGTGTCAGACGCCGATTTGAATGATTTTCGGATATGTGTTAGAGGATGAAATTATAAGGTTGACGTATTTTTTTATATGTGCTGAATCGAATGTTTAGGGCTTCAAAATGGCGTTTCAAAATTAGCAAAAATTTGGTTTTTTACCATAACTCGGCTGCTTACCATAGAAACACATACAATTTGGTATCAAACGAAAGGTATTAAAAAGACGCAAATAACGGTATCCAATTTGTTGATCTAATAGTTGTTGCAATTTTGTTGTTGCAGTTTTCAACAGTTTTTAGTCGATATCATGGGTAGCACGTAGACGCAATTATTCCATATTAATTTATGTTTGAGCGCAAACAATTTTGAAAGTTACCTTTTTTTATTTTTTTAAATTTTTAAGGTTTTGTAATGAATTTTTTTTTTTCTTAAAATGTACTAATAACTTAGCACTTCGTTTGTTTTTACAGATAAGGTACACAATAATGGTGTCAAAATGATTTGTTTTAACGATATTTTTGGATATATAGATAAATTATCATAAAAGCTAATAATTAGTAGGGTTTCCATATTAAATTATATTATTACTTCATGATGCACATTATCATATTGTATTTATGATTTTTTTAAATATTTTTCATTATTGCGAATCTTATGTACGTATTTTGAATTTTTTAGCAATTAAATATCTAAAAAATATAATAAAATAAAAGATAGGCAATTTTCTTGTTTTTTTTTTTTTTTTTTAAACTTACAAAATAAGCAAGGGGGTACCCTTTTGTGAAGCGAATATTAAAGAAGTGTTTATTGTTATGCTTAATGTCTAGAAAAAGCCACAATTTTTATTATATCAAAATAAAGACCGCTACATTTTTTAATTTTGAGTTAAAAAAAAAAATTAACATTATAACATATAGCGTAAGTTTTTTTTAAAAAATTAATAAAATAGAATATATTTTTAAAAGAATCATATAAAAACAGTATATAAACAAAATGCAATGTTAAATACAGTAAATTGTCGTAAGTTTATTGGTTTTTCATTAAAAATTTAAATAATAAAATTCCATTGGATATTAGACGAGTTATTCGCTCATAAAGTTGAGTATTTGAATTTAGGAAAGATTTTTGGGAAAAAACTCAAAAAATTTTTTTTTTAAAACGGTAAGAAAAGTTATGCAAAAGTGTTTCCTCATTGTAAAATGTGTTAATAAATAATGCTAAAGAGCAATTGATTTAAGAGCGTTTTTAAAGCTGTGTACCAACCTTTCCCGAAAACCTCCCCACCACGCCGCTCGCTCTGGAATATATTTCCATATTATATCTCGGTGAGCTGCTAATTGCTGAATTTCGCTATGCTTCATTAGTTCCTCAAGATTTTGAAGTTCTAGGTCGACTCGTTTGGTCGTTTTAGAATTATTTGATATTACGGTGACTGGTACTCCGCGCCTAGTTATAAACCTTCTCAGAGCATTCATGCAACTATTTACAGTCATGTCGCTCACCATCTCTAGATGCACAGCGCGTATATGTTAGTAGCACACGTGAAAAGCATTATGTATACTCTATGTTGCCCACCATGCACCTCACTATTCACATAGAGTGGACCAGCAAAGTCCACACCGGTCGTTTCAAATGGTCTTAACCGCTCAGCTGGTAATGTAGTATATGGTTCCGAAGTATTTTTACCATGTCGTTTGCACATCACACAGCGCTGCACTGTTCTTTTAACTAGATGTCGGCCTTTTACTACCCAGTACTTTCTTCGAATATACGCTAACACAATTATTGCCATGAAGTGTTGCTTGATGCGCTTCTAGAACTACCATCTGGCTTAAATGATAAAGTTTTGGTAGAATTATTGAATTAGAGATTGTAGTACCAAATGCAGCTCCTGCCTGACAGCCTTTTATTTAGCTTCAACACGCTATCTTCAATAATTAGGTCCAGTGTCAAAATATTTGAATCCGAAGGTACTGCATTTCCTTTATGAAGAGCGTTGATTTCTGTGTGCTGTAATGACACTGCTGCGAAATTTTGACCCAGTAGCACCTCTGTTTTTGTGTCCCTTATTTTTTATTGTATACAAAAAAGTTTTAAAGGATTTTTTTTAGATGGCACCACTAATATTAAATCGAATCGGACAATGTTGCAACCAACTTCACTTTAAAGGCTCGTCATTAGGCTTCTGTTTCAGTAAATGTGCTCCCAATATGTCAACTTTTTGGCGAACAAAACACAATTTGCGAGAAAGTTTACTTTCTGCTTTCATTTGAAGAAATATGCAGCTAAAGGCCATCACACGCTGCATTGAGAAATATTGCTGAACAACATTGGGAAATATTGGAAAGTTATTTCCAAAGTGAGTGTTGTGTAGCCCAAACAGTGTGATATTTGAAAAGATGATTTGGGAGAAAAATCATCTGTTCTTACGAGTCACATCTTCATTTCGACGGCTCGGAAAACCCGCACGTTATTGTCGAGAAGCCATTGGATCCATAGAGAGTGACAGTTTGGTGCGGATTGTGGAGTGGTGGCATTATTGCACCATTTTTCTTCTAAAATACTGTTATAAGTGGAAATATTTTTATAAAATTTTATACATAGGTTTATGTGGTGTGAGGTAATATTGGTATGAAATATGGACAACATTGGATCCAAGGTCCCGCCTCTTTCTGTGAGTAATACATTTATCTTATTGATGAAAATGTAAAGTGGTATGAAATGAAAGCTAGTAAAGAAACAAGTTTAAATAAGAATATTTTCGCTGTTGAAAAGTTATAACAAAAAACCTCAAATAAATAAACAATTCATTTGGTTGTTATTAAAAAGTTCGTTATAGGGAAAAATGTCAAAACTTTACATAAACTCAAATTTACGTAAACATAAATTAAACAAAAAATTAATTTAAGCTTGCTCTTCAATTTTAAGTAGAGACATTATTTCTTCGCTAAAGGGATGAATATTATTATGTAAAACTGTATTATTTCTAGATAAGGTAGAAATGAAGGGATCTTTATTTATTTATTTATTATGGGCTAAATACAAGCAGATACTTAACGTTAATTTCTTAATCCTAGGGTTTTTTTTTTTTATTTGTAAGGTAGGGAATTTACATTTACGTGGGCTATAGTCTGCCCACAAGTCGTATGAGAAAAAGATATCACAATTTATTTAAGAGGGAGGAAGGGGGTTTGAGTTAAGAAGGACATTTCGGAGTTCGGATCTACTGAAATGGAAGTCGAATTCATTGATCAAATTGTTGGTCAGACGAAGCATCCTAGTTATAGGTTCGCCACATCCATAGACGGTGCTATGAAAGTTAAGATGGAAGAGAGGTACAGACCTTAGGTAGCGTGTCTTGGTATTAAGGGATATCAATTGGAGCAGTGTAGCGCAGTTAATGGTGCCGTCTAGTAGTTGATGGATGAAGAGGACATCGGCAACCCCCTGCGTTTTTCAAGAGATTGTATGTTAATCAACATCAAACGATCAGCATAAGGAGGTAGATTGAAGCTGTCGGAACCAGGGAGGCCACGTAACGCAAATCGAAGGAATCTACGCTGTAAAGCTTCAATACGCAACGATTGAGAAACATAGAGCGGTGACCAAACTTGGCTATCATATTCGAGTATCGGCCTCACAAAGGTTAGGTAGAGAGATTTTGTAACATATGGGTTCGAGAATTCCCTGGACCAATGTTCTACAAAACCAAGAGTAGAGTTGGCTCTACTAATGATATTATCGATATGGGATCGAAAATTAAGTTCTTTATCGCAAATTATACCCAAGTCTCGTAAAGAACCTACTAAGGGAATAGGCTCGCCAAATCTTCTATATAAATAAAAATCAAATGTCGTTCGTTGGTAATTGTATCAGTTGAGAACGGCTAGACCGATTTGGATAATTTTTTTTTTCTAATGTACGTAATAGCCCAACTTAGGTTTTTACGGATAGAAAAATTGACCACGCCCACTTTTAGGCCCACTTTTTTCATTTATCTAAAATCGGAAAACAGCTACACCCATTTGACTAATTTATTTTGTAAATGTTCGTAGTAATCCATTTTAAGTTTTTACTGAAGAAAAATTTACCACGCCCACTTTTACGCCTATATCTATATATATAAAAAAGAAGTTTTTGTGTGTAACTATGCAATAGACTACTTAACTATTCATCCGATTGGCATGAAAATTTGTGTATAGCAGTTTTTGGTACGGTGCGTGTTTGTGGGCTATCAATTTTTATCCACCCTGAACACCAGAGGGCGCTGTAGCACAAATTTTTTACAAAACTGCCCAAAACTCAAAAACCGCTCATGTGATTGAGATGAACATTATTATATAGTAGTTTTCATATACGTTGAGTGTTCTTTTGCTATCTTTTTTTACCCAACTTGAATAACAGAGCGCGCTGTAGTACACATTTTTTGCAAAACCCACCTAAAACTCCCAAACTGTTCATGCGATTAGAATGAAAATTGATACATACGGGTTTTGAGGTACGATCAGTTTTTCAGCACTATCTTCTTTGATCCACCTTGGACACCAGATAGGGCTATAGTGCAAATTTTGCCAAAACCATATTTTTAGTGGTTTTCTTAGATTACATATGCAAATATTTACAAAATACAAAATACTTCTTAAATTAAGTACAATTCAAAAAATGTCCGTTATTTTGATATCAAAAAGATGAAACTATGAAAAATGTTACTACAACCATATATATAATGCAACATCGTTGCTCAAAAATGAGAAAAAAACAATTAAAAACTTAATTTTGTGACTTTCGATTCAAAAATCTCCGCTGCTTTTTTATACATTTCGTTAAAGTTGTTTTTGTCTTATAGCTTCTTCAAAGTACTATGAAAACCTTATTGCAAGAATAACGTTAGTTGAGTATATATGTTTTATATATTTTTTTCAAAAAAGGTCTGAAATATTAGAGTTTTCCTCAAAAATAGGCTCAAAAATTGTTTTTGTTGTAAAAATAATTTAAATTCAAATTCGCAAATTTTCAACTGTATTTAAAAGCTATAACATTTATAGGCAAAAATTGTTTCAATTTTACGCAAAATTTAAAACCCATTTTTCTGATTCAACCCCTTGATTTTTTCGAACCAAATTTTTTTTTCAATATTGTGTTTTTATATTTTTGAAAAAATATAAAAGCTAAAAATTAATTTATTAGAAAAAAATTATCTTTAGAATTAAAAATTATTAAAAGTTATAGCCAATAATCGTGGCGTCCGTGGCGTAGTTGGTTAAAGTGCGTGGCCGCTATGTCAAAAGAACCTGGAGACCCAGGTTCGCACCCCAGCAGCGACAGAAAATTATTTGAATAAAAAAAATTTTTCTGTACGGCCGCCACCTCTCTGCAGACAATGGCAAACCTCAGAGAGTAATCAAAATGCCATGTAAAGCTTCTTGAGAACGAGAACATTCCGTTCATCGCCGTTCGGAGTCGGCGTTAAGCATGTAGGTCGGGTTCTCGGTCAATTGTGTACAAACTTAATAACACGCACAACACAATTGATCATAAGAAGCTAGGCCAAAGTCCTTTCAAGGGCTGAAATGGCCAGTTATTTATTTTTTTATAGCCAATAATCTTTATCAAAAATATATATACAAAAAGCAATCGATGTCTGTGTGATGGCTGGGAACTTCAAAATGACTGAGCCGATAGAGCTGAATTTTGGCAATACATTTTTTTCAAGTACGAGATAGCTTATATTTCTGTCACACGTCACATCCCCTTTTACCGCCTATAAATCAATAAAAATGCTATATTTCCTACGGTTTTCGCCAATTTGGCTATCGGGGGTGTTCTGAAAACCGACACAGAATTGGAATTGAAACCGATATCGGTATCAATTGGTGTTCTAAACCCGGGAGGATTTTGCTTGATTCGAAGATAAGCGAAACCGATATTCGAAAACAGCTGATTCGCTTAGCTGTCAACAAAACAATTGCAATTTTTTATTTTGATGTTGTAGTTTACTTTTGAGGAAAATTTAAGATTTTTTAAGAATGGAAGTTAAGCTGGAAATATGAGTTCGGCTGTAGTTGCTTACTTATTAATGACGGAATCCGAGGAAGAATCAAACGAAAGATTAAGGCGGAAAGTGTTGAGGTTAAAAGCAATCCGTTAGAGTTGCCGGACTCCCGGTAAGTGTAATTTTATCTTTTAAATTTAGCCATATATGTATGATGCTTTAATTTTAATGCAGATTCGTTGACCAATACAGGCTTAATAAGGAAGTCTTTGTTATTGTGCTTGAAACCATAAAAAATAACTTACGGAAGATGTCTATTCCTCCTGTGCTACAACTAGCGACTGCTTTAACCCTTAAATGCATGAGGTATGCACCCAGAATGGAGACCAAGCTACCCTAATGTAAAATCACCTGCTAAACACGAATTGAGCATTCTTTTTGCTGAGAAATTGAAAATTTTCCCGGAAATTCGGAAAAAGTCAAATTTTTGATGTGTACCATATATGGTACACTATGCATTCTCTACATATTTGGAATATAATAAAATTTGTAGATATTATTTTTTATTTTATTGAAAAATACTGAAAAAGTATATAAAATGAATGAAATGAGAATGAAAACTGAGTGCAAATAACAATGGTGGTAGCATATATTCTAAATATAATACTTTTTATTACATTTTATTATGATAATCGATGAAACAATTGCGTTTTTCGTTCAAGCAAAGGTGAACATTACACTTTCTGCATTTAAAGATGGAACGGTTGTTCACTTTTTTGTCTTCACTGCATTTTATATTTTTGCACCGGACTCGTTCGCCAATAACTGGCAAGTGGTCCACACCATCGTATCGCAAATCAACAGGAGGCTGCTTTTCGTTTTGGCCACGAGGCATTGGAGAGGGTACGTCTGGCCGACTAGATTTATTTTTCTTTTGTGCCATGTTTGTCAGCACGTGGGCTACCTCCAGACGGAACGACTTCTGGCTCATCGATATTGAAGGGTTTGCTCTTTTAAATAGAAGCCACGCATTTACCATGCAAAGGTCGAGTAAATGGTAAAAAATTCTGATGTACCATTTTCGGCTTTTCAGTTCAATTTTTAGATGGCCCAAAGAAGAATCCATAGGGTCTACACCGCCCATGTGTAGATTGTACTCTTTGATTATTTGGGGGCATGGAATGGTAATTACTTCATGATGCTTTTTATCCCAACGTTCAACACTAGGTACATCAGCTTCAACTCCATGTTCCGCAAGTAATGGCTTCATGCCAACAAAAGTGGACACAAGATTAACGACCTTGTTATCTCTCCAGGATATTGATGTTAACTCCACAACTTTAATATTTGTTGTGAACTCTGCCGAAACGCCTCTGTTAATTTTCATCATAGCCTTTGGATCCGGAAGTTTACAATTTTTAATTCGGTTTCGGTTTATTGTTCCAATGCTGTGAACGCCTTGAGACCGAAGATAAATCAGTAATGGTATAGAAGTATAAAAATGATCCATATAAATTATGTAATTTTCAAATCGAGGAACTTCCCGAGTCATGCGTACTACAATATTCGCAGAGGCTTTCAAATCAGGTTCTCCAGGCAATAGGCGATGCTCTTCTTCAGTATAAATTTCGAATTTGTACATGAACCCGGTGGTATCGCAAAGGGCGAAGAACTTGAATCCCCATTTTTTTGGTTTATTTGGGAGATACTGCTTCATATAATGACCAATTTTTGTGGAGCACATCTGCTCATCTATTGACAAACGAGACATCATGGGAATCGATTGAAAACTATTGTTGAGGGAATTCACCATTGGCCTTATTTTGAACAAACGATCAGGAATTTCGGCATCGTACTCCTCGTTGTTGTTTATGTGGAGATATTCCCTAATCTTCTCAAATCGGTTGACAGTCATTACATTACGCACTGCATCAACTCCATTCTGTCTATTCCAATAATCTCTCACACATGGAAGTTTGTGGTACGACATATAATAAATAATTCCAATATATTTACCGAGTTCCAGGTCATTGAGAAAGAAGTTATGGTCGTTCTTTTCAACTTTTGCGTAATGAATGGTCTCGTCAACTAGTTTCTTCATTAGATCATCCGTAAAAAAATATTTAAAACAAGAGTAAGGAGTTGCAAATTCATCAGCTGACTCAGGTTCCAATTTAGAGCTTCCGAGAAAAGAGATTTGCTCTTCGTTTAACTGTAGGTTTCCTTTTTTTAAAAGAATTCTCTCGAAATCTTTCGAAGCTATGTCAATGACAAGGTCCTTATATTTGGAGCATTCTTCAAGTGCATGACTCAACTTGGCGTTTTGATCGAGGAGAACATTTTCGGTTTCAGCATTTTCAGTGATATTCTCCACAGGAGGCACTGGGGTCAAAAACGAAAACACTTTGATCCTTTTTCGTAGAGGCGAAGCAGGCTCCTGCGTCACTATGGGGACGTCAACCGATATTGACGTACCAATATCAGGAACAGGAAATCCGGAAGACTCAATAATAGATACGTCTGTGTCGTCAATATTGAGAAATTCCTCAGAAATATCATCCTCATCCAATATAGCGTAATAGGTTATGGCTCGATTTCTCACACGTTGCGGTATTACAGTTTCACCAATCAATTCATCCTGTCCATCATTTGCCCAATCTTTTTCATCTTCGGAACAATCACCATTGCTAGGTATGCCCAGTTCTTGATTATCGCCCTCGTAATCTTGAAGCATTTCTGCCACCTGATCAGCATTATACCTTTTTCCATCTATAATTAAGCCTTCCATATCTAATAAATAAAAAAAAAATAAAAATAAAAAAAAAAAAAATTGTCAAAGAATGACATACATCCAACACACAGTAAGCCGCATGCACGAATGCATGCTGTACCATATATGGTACATACGAAAATAGGGGAAAAAACTCTTCCAAGTAATCAATTTTGATCAAGATTCAATATAGATAACTAAAACAAAGTCCAATATACTTACCAATACTTATTCCAACACGAAAAATAAAAATTATCAATCTTTTTTTCACTATTGAAACTCACTTTTGAAATAATTAGCAAAATGTGCATCCAACCAATTCGGCTGCTTACTGACAACTAAAATAAGTCGTGAGTGAGCTGAAATGGCATTTGAAGTAACGGTACTGTTGTCAGCTTCAATTTAAAGCAGTCGGCAACAATCTTCTGTTTGACTAACTAGAATATTGCAAGATTAAACACATGTACCATATATGGTACGCTATGCATTTAAGGGTTAAGATGGTGGCGATCAACAGGCTGCTTGGAGACTGCGGTTATGGCATTGAACCATATCTCCTAACACCATACAGGAACCCGCAATATAATTCTCGGGAGTATAAATTTAATATAGCGCATTCCTCTGCAAGAAATATTGTTGAAAGGACAATTGTAGTATTAAAATGTCGCTTTCGCTGTTTGCTGGGCACGTTGCACTACAGGCCGGAAAAACCGTAAAAATAATTACTGCTTGCGCCCTCCATAATATACATATGTATAAATTACAACATTGAAACTGTTGAAGATGTCTTCCATTCACCTGACACCGAAAGTGATGATGTGTCATTCTCTAGTTTGGCTTTACAAACTGAAGGTCAGAGGATAAGAAATGAAATAGCCAATTGACTGATGTAATAAAAAAAAAAGAAATTCAACTTAAAATATTTTTGCAAACAAGTTAATGATAACATTTTATTAAACTCATAGTATTAAAAAATGAAGTATAGAAAAGGGTAAAAAAGGCAATCAATTCAATTATTAAACTTAAAAAATTAAATAAATAACATTCAAATTATTCGCGTTAAGGTACATGTAGTTTAAAAAAGGGTTAATTTAAATAAACTTAAAATTATTTACGTTATTAAGGAACATGTAAGGAACAATATAAAAAAAGGTTAAAAAGGCACTTAGTTCTTTTGCTTTTCAAATTCAAATTTAGCAAAATCTGGCTCCAGCTGTTGCTTCTTTAATTCATTTTTTTCCTGCATGGCAGTCAACATGCGTGCACTCATGCTCTGAAACTCGTTTTTTAGTTCTATTCTTTAGTTATATTCTTAGTAAGCTGCTCGCATTTTCTTTTTGAATTGAAATAAGTTTATCAAGTTTTTGACTTAAATCCTTCTTGTTTTGGGTATCGTCATCAAGAAATACTTTTAATCGCTAGGAAATGGGCTCCGTCTTCAGCTTTTTTAGAGTGTTGCAAGAACGTGGAGTCGGGCATATTTTTTTGATGAAACCGATGGTTCTTCATCATGTGGAGTCAGGGATCTTTTTTATTACGTTAGTGATGGCATTTCTTCATCAGAGTCGGCTTCCGCATATTCACTTAGTCCCAGTGTTTCCCCTGGAGTACCATCTAGTGATCTTGCAATTGAATATATGCGGACAATAGCCTCATCTGAACTGGTAAGGTGGTGTTTAGAAAAAGGACCACCACCAGTTGCTCGTGCTTCATTTTTGTTATGCGCTAACTTTTTTTTTACTTCGCTCTTCCACTCCGTCCAAACCTTTAGAAAGTCGAAGGCGTCAAGGTTTGTTTTTATATTTATTTTTGCTAATTTACCTTTTTCCAGCCAATTGTGTCTTTCGTAGGAGGACCAGCTGCATTCAAACTCACCACAAGTTCTTGCCATAGAGATTCTACAAATGGCTTATCTTTTTTGGTGAACCCCTTGGCCAGGTCCAGGTGGTTTTCCATAAAATCTATAATCAAAGAAATTTGTGCTGCGTTCTTGTGTTTTCCCCTAAGATAAAAACTCGAAATAAAAGCAATAAACCAATTCTGACAACTCTCAACTGATCGATTTTAAACAGACAACCAAATCGATAAATCGGTTTCTGGAACAGCTAAAACCGACACAAAACCAACTTCGAAAATGAAACCAGTTGTAAAATCGATAATCGGTTTTTAGAACACCAAAAAGGATTTTTTGTCGATTTCAAATCTGATTTTGACAGTTGTCGGTTTTCAGAACACCCCTGGGCTGGCATCATAAAAAGCTGCTTTTTATGATGCTTTTAGTTGTTTTTTGCAGCAGCACGAAAGACTTCATGTTGTGAAAATTGTCTCTTTGGTATCTTTTTATTTTTCTTGTATATTACTCAACGTGTTTAGCATATTGAGCTCAAAATTATGAATTTCTGACAACGGATTCGGACTCAGAAACCTTTATTTATCTTGTGTTCGCCCCAGCACCGAGTTTGTAATGATACAAATATTAGGTGGCAACCCTATCCGCCATCTTTAATTTAAAAATCATAAATTTTTATTAGTCCACAGAATCCTAAAAAGTACTAATACGATTATTGGTCTAATTATGTTCGCGTAACGTGACGCAACGTGGCCGTAGCAAACGGCAGATTTAAATTAATATAAATTAAATAACAATACATTAAAATATTTAATAAATCACAACAAAAATAGTGTTGATACCTCTTTTAGCACTGGCAATCCAGATTTTTATTCTTTTACGAGCTTTAAAATTCCTCAAAATCAATTTAAAGCCTTCCAAGGACTTGTAGGAATATTTTTTTTTATTTTGGAGAAAAATAATTGGTCTCTTTCAGACAAAAACATCGATATGTCATTCAATATGATCAGACTTTTAATACCGATGATATGATGAAAATTAAAAAGGGAGCCCTACGTTCGGCAAAAAATTTTCCAAATTTTTTAAAAATAGTTCTGCTGGAAATATCGATATACTTCTTGAGCAATAGATTATGATATTTTAAGAGCTTTATTTTTTTAATATTAGGGTGGTTCATTAGGATGGTAGAAACTGATATCTGGAGGGTAAGTACTAGAACGGTTCACCTGAGGTCAATGATCTCTAAAGAGGTCATATTGGCCTCCTTGAGACAAAAACATTGACATACCAAACCTTTAAAATCCGACTGTAAACACCAGAGATATGAAGTTATATGTCAATGCGCGACCCCTACGTTCGGTAAAAAAAATTTTTTTTCGTAATTGTCTTGCAAAAATACGACATATTCGCTGGTATACGGCGAGCTTTTTTTTAAGGTACGGTCAAATATACAGCCTTATTCAGAATCG